>JAVHZZ010000014.1:1200000-2400000 GCA_036250195.1 Mixophyes australis
TCAATACATGATTTGAGATTCATGATTCGATTCATGAATCATGATTCAATTCATGATTCATGATTCATGATTCGATTCATGATTCAATTCATGATTCATGATTCATGATTCAATTTATGATTCATGATTCATGATTCGATTCATGATTCATGATTCAAATCATGATTCAATTCATGATTCATGATTCAATTCATGATTTATGATTCAATTCATGATTCATGATTCGATTCATAATTAATGATTTATGATTCGTTTCATGATTCATGATTCATTTCATGATTCGTGTTTCGATTCATAATTCATGATTCAATTCATGATTCATGATTCAATTCATGATTCATGATTCGATTCATTATTCATGATTCATGATTCATGATTCGATTCATGATTCTTGATTCATTTCATGATTTATGATTCATGATTCAATTCATGATTCATGTTTCGATTCATGATTTGATTCATGATTCATGATTCAATTCATGATTCATGATTCAATTCATGATTCATGATTCGATTCATGATTCATGATTCATTATTCAATTCATGATTCATGATTCGATTCATGATTTATGATTCAATTCATGATTTGTGATTTATGATTCAATTCATAATTCAATTCATGATTCATGATTTATGATTCAATTCATGATTTAATTCATGATTCATGATTCATGATTCGATTCATGATTCATGATTCAATTCATGATTCATGATTCATTATTTAATTCATGATTCGATTCATGATTCATGATTCAATTCATGATTCATGATTCGATTCATGATTCATGATTCAATTCATTATTCATGATTCAATTCATGATTCATGATTCGATTCATGATTAATGATTTATGATTCGTTTCATGATTCATGATTCATTTCATGATTCGTGTTTCGATTCATAATTCATTATTCAATTCATGATTCATGATTCAATTCATGATTCATGATTCGATTCATTATTCATGATTCATGATTCATGATTCGATTCATGATTCTTGATTCATTTCATGATTCATGATTCATGATTCAATTCATGATTCATGTTTTGATACATGATTCATGATTCGATTCATGATTCATGATTCATAATTCATGAGTCAATTCATGATTCATGATTCATGATTCATGATTCAGTTCATGATTCATGATTCAATTCATGATTCATGATTCGATTCATGATTCATGATTCATGATTCGATTCATGATTCATGATTCAATTCATGATTCATGTTTCGATACATGATTCATGATTCGATTCATGATTCATGATTCATAATTCATGATTCAATTCAGAATTCATGATTCATGATTCATGATTCAGTTCATGATTCATGATTCGATTCATGATTCATGATTCATGATTCATGATTCGATTCATGATTCATGATTCAATTCATGATTCATGTTTCGATACATGATTCATGATTCGATTCATGATTCATGATTCAATTCATGATTCATGATTCATGATTCATGATTCAGTTCATGATTCATGATTCGATTCATGATTCATGATTCATGATTCAATTCATGATTTATGATTTATGATTCAATTTATGATTCAATTCATGATTCATGATTCATGATTCGATTCATGATTCATGATTCAATTCATGATTCTTGATTCATTATTTAATTCATGATTCGATTCATGATTTATGATTCAAATCATGATTTATGATTCATGATTCATTTCATGATTCATGATTTGATTCATGATTCATGATTCATAATTCATGATTCAATTCATGATTCATGATTCGATTCATGATTTATGATTCAATTCATGATTCATGATTTATGATTCAATTCATGATTCAATTCATGATTCATGATTCAATTCATGATTCGATTCATGATTCATGATTAGATTTATGATTCATCATTCAATTTATGATTCATGATTTATGATTCAATTCATGATTCAATTCATGAATCAATTCATGCTTCGAGATTCATGATTCGATTCATGATTCATGATTCATGATTCATGATTTGATTCATGATTCAATTCATGATTCATGATTCATGATTCATGATTCAATTCATGATTCATGATTCATGATTCGATTCATGATTCATGATTCATAATTCATGAGTCAATTCATGATTCATGATTCATGATTCATGATTCAGTTCATGATTCATGATTCAATTCATGATTCATGATTCGATTCATGATTCATGATTCATGATTCATGATTCGATTCATGATTCATGATTCAATTCATGATTCATGTTTCGATACATGATTCATGATTCGATTCATGATTCATGATTCATAATTCATGATTCAATTCAGAATTCATGATTCATGATTCATGATTCAGTTCATGATTCATGATTCGATTCATGATTCATGATTCATGATTCATGATTCGATTCATGATTCATGATTCAATTCATGATTCATGTTTCGATACATGATTCATGATTCGATTCATGATTCATGATTCATAATTCATGATTCAATTCATGATTCATGATTCATGATTCATGATTCAGTTCATGATTCATGATTCGATTCATGATTCATGATTCATGATTCAATTCATGATTTATGATTTATGATTCAATTTATGATTCAATTCATGATTCATGATTCATGATTCGATTCATGATTCATGATTCAATTCATGATTCTTGATTCATTATTTAATTCATGATTCGATTCATGATTTATGATTTAAATCATGATTTATGATTCATGATTCAATTCATGATTCATGATTCGATTCATGATTCATGATTCGATTCATGATTCATGATTCGATTCATGATTCTTGATTCATTTCATGATTTATGATTCATGATTTAATTCATGATTCATGTTTCATGATTTAATTCATGATTCATGATTCAATTCATGATTCATGATTCGATTCATGATTCATGATTCATGATTCAATTCATGATTCATGATTCAATTCATGATTCATGATTCGATTCATGATTCATGATTCAATTTATGATTCATGATTCATGATTTATGATTCAATTCATGATTCATGATTCGATTCATGATTCATGATTCATGATTCGATTCATGATTCATGATTCAATTCATGATTCATGATTCAATTTATGATTCATGATTCAATTCATGATTCATGATTTATGATTCAATTTAAGATTCAATTCATGATTCATGATTCAATTCATGATTTGAGATTCATGATTCGATTCATGATTCATGATTCAATTCATGATACATGAATCGATTCATGATTTAATTCATGATTCATGATTGATGATTCGATTCATGATTCATGATTCAAATCATGATTCAAATCATGATTCATGATTCAATTCATGATACATGAATCGATTCATGATTTAATTCATGATTCATGATTGATGATTCGATTCATGATTCATGATTCAAATCATGATTCAAATCATGATTCAAATCATGATTCATGATTTAATTCATGATTTATGATTCAATTCATGATTCATGATTCAATTCATGATTCATGATTCGATTCATGATTAATGATTTATGATTCATTTCATGATTCATGATTCAATTCATGATTCATGATTCATGATTCGATTCATAATTCATGATTCATGCTTCGATTCATGATTCATGATTCATGATTCGATTCATGATTCCTGATTCATGATTCAATTCATGATTCATGATTCGATTTATGATTCATGATTTAATTCATTATTCATGATTTATGATTCAATTCATGATTCAATTCATGATTCATGATTCAATACATGATTTGAGATTCATGATTCGATTCATGAATCATGATTCAATTCATGATTCATGATTCATGATTCGATTCATGATTCAATTCATGATTCATGATTCATGATTCAATTTATGATTCATGATTCATGATTCGATTCATGATTCATGATTCAAATCATGATTCAATTCATGATTCATGATTCAATTCATGATTTATGATTCAATTCATGATTCATGATTCGATTCATAATTAATGATTTATGATTCGTTTCATGATTCATGATTCATTTCATGATTCGTGTTTCGATTCATAATTCATGATTCAATTCATGATTCATGATTCAATTCATGATTCATGATTCGATTCATTATTCATGATTCATGATTCATGATTCGATTCATGATTCTTGATTCATTTCATGATTTATGATTCATGATTCAATTCATGATTCATGTTTCGATTCATGATTTGATTCATGATTCATGATTCAATTCATGATTCATGATTCAATTCATGATTCATGATTCGATTCATGATTCATGATTCATTATTCAATTCATGATTCATGATTCGATTCATGATTTATGATTCAATTCATGATTTGTGATTTATGATTCAATTCATAATTCAATTCATGATTCATGATTTATGATTCAATTCATGATTTAATTCATGATTCATGATTCATGATTCGATTCATGATTCATGATTCAATTCATGATTCATGATTCATTATTTAATTCATGATTCGATTCATGATTCATGATTCAATTCATGATTCATGATTCGATTCATGATTCATGATTCAATTCATTATTCATGATTCAATTCATGATTCATGATTCGATTCATGATTAATGATTTATGATTCGTTTCATGATTCATGATTCATTTCATGATTCGTGTTTCGATTCATAATTCATTATTCAATTCATGATTCATGATTCAATTCATGATTCATGATTCGATTCATTATTCATGATTCATGATTCATGATTCGATTCATGATTCTTGATTCATTTCATGATTCATGATTCATGATTCAATTCATGATTCATGTTTTGATACATGATTCATGATTCGATTCATGATTCATGATTCATAATTCATGAGTCAATTCATGATTCATGATTCATGATTCATGATTCAGTTCATGATTCATGATTCAATTCATGATTCATGATTCGATTCATGATTCATGATTCATGATTCGATTCATGATTCATGATTCAATTCATGATTCATGTTTCGATACATGATTCATGATTCGATTCATGATTCATGATTCATAATTCATGATTCAATTCAGAATTCATGATTCATGATTCATGATTCAGTTCATGATTCATGATTCGATTCATGATTCATGATTCATGATTCATGATTCGATTCATGATTCATGATTCAATTCATGATTCATGTTTCGATACATGATTCATGATTCGATTCATGATTCATGATTCAATTCATGATTCATGATTCATGATTCATGATTCAGTTCATGATTCATGATTCGATTCATGATTCATGATTCATGATTCAATTCATGATTTATGATTTATGATTCAATTTATGATTCAATTCATGATTCATGATTCATGATTCGATTCATGATTCATGATTCAATTCATGATTCTTGATTCATTATTTAATTCATGATTCGATTCATGATTTATGATTCAAATCATGATTTATGATTCATGATTCATTTCATGATTCATGATTTGATTCATGATTCATGATTCATAATTCATGATTCAATTCATGATTCATGATTCGATTCATGATTTATGATTCAATTCATGATTCATGATTTATGATTCAATTCATGATTCAATTCATGATTCATGATTCAATTCATGATTCGATTCATGATTCATGATTAGATTTATGATTCATCATTCAATTTATGATTCATGATTTATGATTCAATTCATGATTCAATTCATGAATCAATTCATGCTTCGAGATTCATGATTCGATTCATGATTCATGATTCATGATTCATGATTTGATTCATGATTCAATTCATGATTCATGATTCATGATTCATGATTCAATTCATGATTCATGATTCATGATTCGATTCATGATTCATGATTCATAATTCATGAGTCAATTCATGATTCATGATTCATGATTCATGATTCAGTTCATGATTCATGATTCAATTCATGATTCATGATTCGATTCATGATTCATGATTCATGATTCATGATTCGATTCATGATTCATGATTCAATTCATGATTCATGTTTCGATACATGATTCATGATTCGATTCATGATTCATGATTCATAATTCATGATTCAATTCAGAATTCATGATTCATGATTCATGATTCAGTTCATGATTCATGATTCGATTCATGATTCATGATTCATGATTCATGATTCGATTCATGATTCATGATTCAATTCATGATTCATGTTTCGATACATGATTCATGATTCGATTCATGATTCATGATTCATAATTCATGATTCAATTCATGATTCATGATTCATGATTCATGATTCAGTTCATGATTCATGATTCGATTCATGATTCATGATTCATGATTCAATTCATGATTTATGATTTATGATTCAATTTATGATTCAATTCATGATTCATGATTCATGATTCGATTCATGATTCATGATTCAATTCATGATTCTTGATTCATTATTTAATTCATGATTCGATTCATGATTTATGATTTAAATCATGATTTATGATTCATGATTCATTTCATGATTCATGATTTGATTCATGATTCATGATTCATAATTCATGATTCAATTCATGATTCATGATTCGATTCATGATTCATGATTCAATTCATGATTCATGATTTATGATTCAATTCATGATTCAATTCATGATTCATGATTCAATTCATGATTCGATTCATGATTCATGATTAGATTTATGATTCATCATTCAATTTATGATTCATGATTTATGATTCAATTCATGCTTCGAGATTCATGATTCGATTCATGATTCATGATTCATGATTCATGATTTGATTCATGATTCAATTCATGATTCATGATTCATGATTCATGATTCAATTCATGATTCATGATTCATGATTCGATTCATGATTCATGATTCATGATTCAAATCATGATTCAATTCATGATTCATGATTCAATTCATGATTTATGATTCAATTCATGATTCATGATTCGATTCATGATTCATGATTCATGATTCGATTCATGATTCATGATTCATGATTCATGATTCAAATCATGATTCAATTCATGATTCATGATTCAATTCATGATTCGTGTTTCGATTCATAATTCATGATTCAATTCATGATTCATGATTCAATTCATGATTCATGATTCGATTCATTATTAATGATTCATGATTCTTGATTCGATTCATTATTAATGATTCATGATTCATGATTTATGATTCATGATTCAATTCATGATTCATGTTTCATGATTCAATTCATGATTCATGATTCAATTCATGATTCATGATTCGATTCATGATTCATGATTCATGATTCAATTCATGATTCATGATTCGATTCATGATTCATGATTCATGATTCGATTCATGATTCATGATTCAATTCATGATTCATGATTCAATTTATGATTCATGATTCATGATTCAATTCATGATTCATGATTCGATTCATGATTCATGATTCATGATTCGATTCATGATTCATGATTCAATTCATGATTCATGATTCAATTTATGATTCATGATTCAATTCATGATTCATGATTCATGATTCAATTCATGATTCATGATTCGATTCATGATTCATGATTCGATTCATGATTCATGATTCGATTCATGATTCATGATTCAATTCATGATACATGATTCGATTCATGATTTAATTCATGATTCATGATTGATGATTCGATTCATGATTCATGATTCATGATTCATGATTCATGATTCAAATCACGATTCAAATCATGATTCATGATTCAATTCATGATTTATGATTCAATTCATGATTCATGATTCAATTCATGATTCATGATTCAATTCATGATTCATGATTCGATTCATGATTAATGATTTATGATTCATTTTAGGATTCATGATTAATTTCATGATTCGTGTTTTGATTCATAATTCATGATTCAATTCATGATTCATGATTCTATTCATGATTCATGATTCGATTCATTATTCATGATTCATGATTCATGATTCGATTCATGATTCTTGATTCATTTCATGATTCATGATTCATGATTCAATTCATGATTCATGTTTCGATACATGATTCATGATTCGATTCATGATTCATGATTCATAATTCATGATTCAATTCATGATTCATGATTCATGATTCATGATTCATGATTCATGATTCATGATTCAGTTCATGATTCATGATTCAATTCATGATTCATGATTCATGATTCATGATTCATGATTCGATTCATGATTCATGATTTATGATTCAATTCATGATTCAAGATTCAATTCATTAATTATGATTTATGATTCAATTTATGATTCAATTCATGATTCATAATTCATGATTCATGATTCGATTCATGATTCATGATTCAATTCATGATTCTTGATTCATTATTTAATTCATGTTTCGATTTATGATTTATGATTCAATTCATGATTTATGATTCATGATTCATTTCATGATTCATGATTCGATTCATGATTCATGTTTCGATACATGATTCATGATTCGATTCATGATTCATGATTCATAATTCATGATTCAATTCATGATTCATGATTCATGATTCATGATTCAGTTCATGATTCATGATTCAATTCATGATTCATGATTTATGATTCATGATTTATGATTCATGATTCATGATTCGATTCATGATTCATGATTTATGATTCATTTCATGATTCATGATTCAATTCATGATTTATGATTTATGATTCAATTTATGATTCAATTCATGATTCATGATTCATGATTCATGATTCGATTCATGATTCATGATTCAATTCATGATTCTTGATTCATTATTTAATTCATGATTCGATTCATGATTTATGATTCAATTCATGATTTATGATTCATGATTCATTTCATGATTCATGATTCGATTCATGATTCATGATTCATAATTCATGATTCAATTCATGATTCATGATTCGATTCATGATTCATGATTCAATTCATGATTCGTGATTTATGATTCAATTCATGATTCAATTCATGATTCATGATTCAATTCATGATTCGATTCATGATTCATGATTCGATTTATGATTCATGATTCAATTTATGATTCATGATTTATGATTCAATTCATGATTCAATTCATGATTCAATTCATGATTCGAGATTCATGATTCGATTCATGATTCATGATTCATGATTTGATTCATGATTCGATTTATGATTCATGATTCAATTCATGATTCATGATTTATGATTCAATTCATGATTCAATTCATGATTCATGATTCAATTCATGATTCGAGATTCATGATTCAATTCATGAATCATGATTCAATTCATGATTCATGATTCATGATTCAATTCATGATTCAATTCATGATTCATGATTCATGATTCATGATTCGATTCATGATTCATGATTCGATTCATGATTCATGATTCATGATTCATGATTCAATTCATGATTCATGATTCAATTCATGATTCATGATTAAATTCATGATTCATGATTCATGATTCATTATTCAATTCATGATTCATGATTCGATTCATTTTTCATGATTCAATTCATGATTTATGATTTATGATTCAATTTATGATTCAATTCATGATTCATGATTCGATTCATGATTCATGATTCATGATTCGATTCATGATTCATGATTCAAATCATGATTCATGATTTATTATTTAATTCATGATTCGATTCATGATTCATGATTCAATTCATGATTCATGATTCATGATTCAATTCATATTCATGATTCGATTCATGATTCATGATTCATGATTCATGATTCAATTCATGATTCATGATTCGATTCATGATTCAATTCATGATTCATGATTTATGATTCAACTCATGATTTAATTCATGATTCATGATTCATGATTCATGATTCGATTCATGATTCATGATTTAATTTATGATTCATGATTTGATTCATGATTCATGATTCATGATTCATGATTCAATTCATGATTCATGATTCGATTCATGATTCATGATTCGATTCATGATTCATGATTTAATTCATGATTTATGATTCAATTCATGATTCAATTCATGATTCATGATTTATGATTCAATTCATGATTCAATTCATGATTCATGATTCATGATTCATGATTCGATTCATGATTCATGATTCAATTCATGATTCATGATTTGATTCATGATTCATGATTCAATTCATGAAGAGTTTATGAATTTATAAGTTTATGAGTCGTCTTCATGATTCGAGATTCATGATTCGATTCATGATTCATGATTCATTTCATGATTCATGATTCAATTCATAATTCATGATTCATGATTCAAATCATGATTCATTTCATGATTCATGATTCATTTCATGATTCATGATTCAATTCATGATTCATGATTCAATTCATGATTCATGATTCATGATTCAATTCATGATTCATTTCATGATTTATGATTCAATTCATGATTCATGATTCATGATTCAATTCATGATTCAATTCATGATTCATTTCATGATTCATGATTCAATTCATGATTCATTTCATGATTCATGATTCATGATTTAATTCATGATTAATGATTCATGATTCAATTTTTGATTCATGATGCAATTCATGATTCATGATTGAATTCATGATTCATGATTCGATTCATGATTCATGATTCAATTCATGATTCATGATTTATGATTCAACTCATGATTCAATTCATGATTCATGATTCGATTCATGATTCATGATTCAATTCATGATTCATGATTTGATTCATGATTCATGATTTGATTCATGATTTATGATTCAATTCATGATTCATGATTCATGATTCGATTCATGATTCATGATTTAATTCATGATTCATGATTTGATTCAGGATTTATGATTCAATTCATGAATCATGCATGATTCATGATTCATGATTCAATTCATGATTCATGATTCATGATTCAATTCATGATTCATTTCATGATTCATGATTCAATTCATGATTCATGATTCATGATTCAATTCATGAATCATGCATAATTCATGATTCATGATTCAATTCATGATTCATGATTCATGATTCAATTCATGATTCATTTCATGATTCATGATTCAATTCATGATTCATGATTCAAATTATGATTCATTTCATGATTCATGATTCACTTCATGATTCATGATTCAATTCATGATTCATTATTCATGATTCAATTCATGATTCAATTCATGATTCATTTCATGATTCATTTCATGATTAATGATTCAATTCATGATTCATTTCATGATTCATGATTCATGATTTAATTCATGATTAATGATTCAATTCATGATTCATGATGCAATTCATGATTCATGATTCAATTCATGATTCATGATTCGATTTATGATTCATGATTCATGATTTATGATTCAACTCATGATTCAATTCATGATTCATGATTCATGATTCATGATTCGATTCATGATTCATGATTCAATTCATGATTCGATTCATGATTCATGATTCAATTCATGATTAATGATTTGATTAATGATTCATGATTCATGATTTGATTCATGATTCATGATTCAATTCATGATTCGATTCATGATTCATGATTCAATTCATGATTAATGATTTGATTCATGATTCATGATTCATGATTCGATTCATGATTCAATTTATGATTCATGATTTGATTCATGATTCATGATTCAATTCATGATTCATGATTTATGATTCAATTCATGATTCAATTCATGATTCATGATTTATGATTTAATTCATGATTCAATTCAGTATTCATGATTCATGATTCATGATTCGATTCATGATTCATGATTCAATTCATGATTCATGATTTGATTCATGATTCAATTCATGAATCATGCATGATTCATGATTCAAGATTCAATTCATGATTCATGATTCATGATTCAATTCATGATTCATTTCATGATTCATGATTTAATTCATGATTCATGATTCAATTCATGATTCATTTCATGATTCGTGATTCAATTCATGATTCATGATTCATGATTCAATTCATGATTCAATTCATGATTCATTTCATGATTCATGATTCAATTCATGATTCATTTCATGATTCATGATTTAATTCATGATTAATGATTCAATTCATGATTCATGATGCAATTCATGATTCATGATTCAATTCATGATTCATGATTCAATTCATGATTCATGATTCAATTCATGATTCATGATTCGATTTATGATTCATGATTCAATTCATGTTTCGAGATTCATGATTCGATTCATGATTCATGATTTAATTCATGATTCATGATTCATGATTCGATTCATGATTCAATTCATGATTCATGATTCATGATTCAATTCATGATTCATGATTCAAGATTCGATTCATGATTCATAATTCAATTCATGATTCATGATTCAATTCATGATTCATGATTCATTATTTAATTCATGATTCGATTCATGATTCATGATTCAATTCATGATTCATGATTCATGATTCAATTCATGATTCATGATTCGATTCATGATTCATGATTCATGATTCATGATTCAATTCATGATTCATGATTCGATTCATGATTAATGATTCAATTCATGATTCATGATTTATGATTCAACTCATGATTCAATTCATGATTCATGATTCATGATTCATGATTCATGATTCAATTCATGATTCATGATTCATGATTCAATTCATGAATCATGCATAATTCATGATTCATGATTCAATTCATGATTCATGATTCAATTCATGATTCAATTCATGAATCATGCATAATTCATGATTCATGATTCAATTCATGATTCATGATTCAATTCATGATTCAATTCATGATTCATTTCATGATTCATGATTCAATTCATGATTCATTTCATGATTCATGATTCATGATTTAATTCATGATTAATGATTCAATTCATGATTCATGATGCAATTCATGATTCATGATTCGATTTATGATTCATGATTCATGATTTATGATTCAACTCATGATTCAATTCATGATTCATGATTCATGATTCGATTCATGATTCATGATTCAATTCATGATTCATGATTTGATTCATGATTCATGATTCATGATTCGATTCATGATTCATGATTCAATTTATGATTCATGATTTGATTCATGATTCATGATTCAATTCATGATTCATGATTTATGATTCAATTCATGATTTAATTCATGATTCATGATTTATGATTTAATTCATGATTCAATTCAGTATTCATGATTCATGATTCATGATTCGATTCATGATTCATGATTCAATTCATGATTCATGATTTGATTCATGATTCAATTCATGAATCATGCATGATTCATGATTCAAGATTCAATTCATGATTCATGATTCATGATTCAATTCATGATTCATTTCATGATTCATGATTCAATTCATGATTCATGATTCATGATTCAATTCATGATTCATTTCATGATTCGTGATTCAATTCATGATTCATGATTCATGATTCAATTCATGATTCAATTCATGATTCATTTCATGATTCATGATTCAATTCATGATTCATTTCATGATTCATGATTTAATTCATGATTAATTATTCAATTCATGATTCATGATTCAATTCATGATTCATGATTCGATTTATGATTCATGATTCAATTCATGATTCGAGATTCATGATTCGATTCATGATTCATGATTCAATTCATGATTCATGATTCATGATTCGATTCATGATTCAATTCATGATTCATGATTCATGATTCATGATTCAATTCATGATTCATGATTCAAGATTCGATTCATGATTCATGATTCAATTCATGATTCATGATTCAATTCATGATTCATGATTCATGATTCGATTCATGATTCATGATTCGATTCATGATTCATGATTCATGATTCATGATTCAATTCATGATTCATGATTCGATTCATGATTAATGATTCAATTCATGATTCATGATTTATGATTCAACTCATGATTCAATTCATGATTCATGATTCATGATTCATGATTCGATTCATGATTCATGATTTAATTCATGATTCATGATTTGATTCATGATTCATGATTCATGATTCAATTCATGATTCATGATTCGATTCATGATTCATGATTTGATTCATGATTCATGATTTAATTCATGATTCATGATTTATGATTCAATTCATGATTCAATTCATGATTCATGATTTATGATTCAATTCATGATTCAATTCATGATTCATGATTCATGATTCGATTCATGATTCATGATTCAATTCATGATTCATGATTTGATTCATGATTCTAGATTCAATTCATGAAGAGTTTATGAATTTATAAGTTTATGAGTCGTCTTCATGATTCGAGATTCAAGATTCGATTCATGATTCATGATTCAATTCATGATTCATGATTCATGATTCAAATCATGATTCATGATTCAATTCATGATTCATGATTCATGATTCAAATCATGATTCATTTCATGATTCATGATTCATTTCATGATTCATGATTCAATTCATGATTCATGATTCAATTCATGATTCATGATTTATGATTCAATTAATTATTCATTTCATGATTCATGATTCAATTCATGAGTCATGATTCATGATTCAATTCATGATTCAATTTCATGATTCATGATTCAATTCATGATTCATTTCATGATTCACGATTCATGATTTAATTCATGATTAATGATTCATGATTCAATTCATGATTCATAATGCAATTCATGATTCATGATTCAATTCATGATTCATGATTTGATTCATGCTTCATGATTCACTTCATGATTCATGATTTTTGATTCAACTCATGATTCATGATTCATGATTTGATTCATGATTCATGATTCAATTCATGATTCATGATTTGATTCATGATTCATGATTCGATTAATGATTCATGATTCAATTCATGATTCATGATTTGATTCATGATTCATGATTCAATTCATGATTCATGAATTATGATTCAATTCATGATTCAATTCATGATTCATGATTTATGATTCAATTCATGATTCGATTCATGATTCATGATTTAATTCATGATTAATGATTTGATTCATGATTCATGATTCAATTCATGAATTATGCATGATTCATGATTCATGATTCAATTCATGATTCATGATTCAATTCATGATTCATTTCAAGATTCATGATTCAATTCATGATTCATGATTCAAATTATGATTCATTTCATGATTCATGATTCATTTCATGATTCATGATTCAATTCATGATTCATGATTCAATTCATGATTCAATTCATGATTCATTTCATGATTCATGATTCAATTCATGATTCATTTCATGATTCATGATTTAATTCATGATTCATGATTCGATTCATGATTCATGATTCAATTCATGATTCATGATTTATGATTCAACTCATGATTCAATTCATGATTCATGATTCATGATTCGATTCATGATTCATGATTCAATTCATGATTCATGATTTGATTCATGATTCATGATTCATGATTCGATTCATGATTTATGATTCAATTCATGATTCATGATTCATGATTCGATTCATGATTCATGATTTAATTCATGATTCATGATTTGATTCAGGATTCATGATTCAATTCATGAATCATGCATGATTCATGATTCATGATTCAATTCATGATTCATGATTCATGATTCAATTCATGATTCATTTCATGATTCATGATTCAATTCATGATTCATGATTCATGATTCAATTCATGAATCATGCATAATTCATGATTCAATTCATGATTCATGATTCATGATTCAATTCATGATTCATTTCATGATTCATGATTCAATTCATGATTCATGATTCAAATTATGATTCATTTCATGATTTATGATTCACTTCATGATTCATGATTCAATTCATGATTCATTATTCATGATTCAATTCATGATTCAATTCATGATTCATTTCATGATTCATTTCATGATTAATGATTCAATTCATGATTCATTTCATGATTCATGATTCATGATTTAATTCATGATTAATGATTCAATTAATGATTCATGATGCAATTCATGATTCATGATTCAATTCATGATTCATGATTCGATTTATGATTCATGATTCATGATTTATGATTCAACTCATGATTCAATTCATGATTCATGATTCATGATTCATGATTCAATGCATGATTAATGATTTGATTCATGATTCATGATTCATGATTCGATTCATGATTCATGATTCAATTCATGATTCGATTCATGATTCATGATTCAATTCATGATTAATGATTTGATTCATGATTCATGATTCGATTCATGATTCATGATTCAATTTATGATTCATGATTTGATTCATGATTCATGATTCAATTCATGATTCATGATTTATGATTCAATTCATGATTCAATTCATGATTCATGATTTATGATTTAATTCATGATTCAATTCAGTATTCATGATTCATGATTCATGATTCGATTCATGATTCATGATTCAATTCATGATTCATGATTTGATTCATGATTCAATTCATGAATCATGCATGATTCATGATTCAAGATTCAATTCATGATTCATGATTCATGATTCAATTCATGATTCATTTCATGATTCATGATTCAATTCATGATTCATGATTCAATTTATGATTCATGATTCAATTCATGATTCATTTCATGATTCGTGATTCAATTCATGATTCATGATTCAATTCATGATTCAATTCATGATTCATTTCATGATTCATGATTCAATTCATGATTCATTTCATGATTCATGATTCATGATTTAATTCATGATTAATGATTCAATTCATGATTCATGATGCAATTCATGATTAATGATTCAATTCATGATTCATGATTCAATTCATGATTCATGATTCAATTCATGATTCATGATTCGATTTATGATTCATGATTCAATTCATGTTTCGAGATTCATGATTCGATTCATGATTCATGATTTAATTCATGATTCATGATTCATGATTCGATTCATGATTCAATTCATGATTCATGATTCATGATTCAATTCATGATTCATGATTCAAGATTCGATTCATGATTCATGATTCAATTCATGATTCATGATTCAATTCATGATTCATGATTCATTATTTAATTCATGATTCGATTCATGATTCATGATTCAATTCATGATTCATGATTCATGATTCAATTCATGATTCATGATTCGATTCATGATTCATGATTCATGATTCATGATTCAATTCATGATTTATGATTCGATTCATGATTAATGATTCAATTCATGATTCATAATTTATGATTCAACTCATGATTCAATTCATGATTCATGATTCATGATTCATGATTCAATTCATGATTCATGATTCATGATTCAATTCATGAATCATGCATAATTCATGATTCATGATTCAATTCATGATTCATGATTCAATTCATGATTCAATTCATGATTCATGATTCAATTCATGATTCATGATTCAATTCATGATTCATGATTCAATTCATGATTCAATTCATGATTCATTTCATGATTCATGATTCAATTCATGATTCATTTCATGATTCATGATTCATGATTTAATTCATGATTAATGATTCAATTCATGATTCATGATGCAATTCATGATTCATGATTCGATTTATGATTCATGATTCATGATTTATGATTCAACTCATGATTCAATTCATGATTCATGATTCATGATTCGATTCATGATTCATGATTCAATTCATGATTCATGATTTGATTCATGATTCATGATTCATGATTCGATTCATGATTCATGATTCAATTTATGATTCATGATTTGATTCATGATTCATGATTCAATTCATGATTCATGATTTATGATTCAATTCATGATTTAATTCATGATTCATGATTTATGATTTAATTCATGATTCAATTCAGTATTCATGATTCATGATTCATGATTCGATTCATGATTCATGATTCAATTCATGATTCATGATTTGATTCATGATTCAATTCATGAATCATGCATGATTCATGATTCAAGATTCAATTCATGATTCATGATTCATGATTCAATTCATGATTCATTTCATGATTCAATTCATGATTCATGATTCATGATTCAATTCATGATTCATGATTCATGATTCAATTCATGATTCATTTCATGATTCGTGATTCAATTCATGATTCATGATTCATGATTCAATTCATGATTCAATTCATGATTCATTTCATGATTCATGATTCAATTCATGATTCATTTCATGATTCATGATTCATGATTTAATTCATGATTAATGATTCAATTCATGATTCATGATTCAATTCATGATTCATGATTCGATTTATGATTCATGATTCAATTCATGATGCGAGATTCATGATTCGATTCATGATTCATGATTCAATTCATGATTCATGATTCATGATTCGATTCATGATTCAATTCATGATTCATGATTCATGATTCATGATTCAATTCATGATTCATGATTCAAGATTCGATTCATGATTCATGATTCAATTCATGATTCATGATTCAATTCATGATTCATGATTCATGATTCGATTCATGATTCATGATTCGATTCATGATTCATGATTCATGATTCATGATTCAATTCATGATTCATGATTCGATTCATGATTAATGATTCAATTCATGATTCATGATTTATGATTCAACTCATGATTCAATTCATGATTCATGATTCATGATTCATGATTCGATTCATGATTCATGATTTAATTCATGATTCATGATTTGATTCATGATTCATGATTTAATTCATGATTCATTAATTATGATTCAATTCATGATTCAATTCATGATTCATGATTTATGATTCAATTCATGATTCAATTCATGATTCATGATTCGATTCATGATTCATGATTCAATTCATGATTCATGATTTGATTCATGATTCTAGATTCAATTCATGAAGAGTTTATGAATTTATAAGTTTATGAGTCGTCTTCATGATTCGAGATTCAAGATTCGATTCATGATTCATGATTCAATTCATGATTCATGATTCAAATCATGATTCATGATTCAAATCATGATTCATTTCATGATTCATGATTCATGATTCATGATTCATGATTCAATTCATGATTCATGATTCAATTCATGATTCATGATTTATGATTCAATTCATTATTCATTTCATGATTCATGATTCAATTCATGATTCATGATTCATGATTCAATTCATGATTCAATTTCATGATTCATGATTCAATTCATGATTCATTTCATGATTCACGATTCATGATTTAATTCATGATTAATGATTCATGATTCAATTCATGATTCATGATGCAATTCATGATTCATGATTCAATTCATGATTCATGATTTATGATTCAATTCATGATTCATGATTCAATTCATGATTTGAGATTCATGATTCAATTCATGAATCATGATTCAATTCATGATTCATGATTCGATTCATGATTCAATTCATGATTCATGATTCATGATTCAATTTATGATTCATGATTCATGATTCGATTCATGATTCATGATTCGATTCATGATTCATGATTCGATTCATGATTCATGATTCATGATTCAATTCATGATTCATGATTCAATTCATGATTCATGATTCAATTCATGATTCATGATTCATGATTCATTATTCAATTCATGATTCATGATTCGATTCATTTTTCATGATTCAATTCATGATTTATGATTTATGATTCAATTTATGATTCAATTCATGATTCATGATTCGATTCATGATTCATGATTCATGATTCGATTCATGATTCATGATTCAAATCATGATTCATGATTTATTATTTAATTCATGATTCGATTCATGATTCATGATTCAATTCATGATTCATGATTCATGATTCAAGTCATGATTCATGATGCGATTCATGATTCATGATTCATGATTCAATTCATGATTCATGATTCGATTCATGATTCAATTCATGATTCATGATTTATGATTCAACTCATGATTCAATTCATGATTCATGATTCATGATTCATGATTCGATTCATGATTCATGATTTAATTTATGATTCATGATTTGATTCATGATTCATAATTCAATTCATGATTCATGATTCGATTCATGATTCATGATTCGATTCATGATTCATGATTTAATTCATGATTCATGATTTATGATTCAATTCATGATTCAATTCATGATTCATGATTTATGATTCAATTCATGATTCAATTCATGATTCATGATTCATGATTCATAATTCGATTCATGATTCATGATTCAATTCATGATTCATGATGTGATTCATGATTCATGATTCAATTCATGAAGAGTTTATGAATTTATAAGTTTATGAGTCGTCTTCATGATTCGAGATTCATGATTCGATTCATGATTCATGATTCAATTCATGATTCATGATTCATGATTCAAATCATGATTCATTTCATGATTCATGATTCAATTCATAATTCATGATTCATGATTCAAATCATGATTCATTTCATGATTCATGATTCAATTCATGATTCATGATTCAATTCATGATTCATGATTCATGATTCAATTCATGATTCATTTCATGATTCATGATTCAATTCATGATTCATGATTCATGATTCAATTCATGATTCAATTCATGGTTCATTTCATGATTCATGATTCAATTCATGATTCATTTCATGATTCATGATTCATGATTTAATTCATGATTAATGATTCATGAATTAATTCATGATTCATGATGCAATTCATGATTCATGATTCAATTCATGATTCATGATTCGATTCATGATTCATGATTCAATTCATGATTCATGATTTATGATTCAACTCATGATTCAATTCATGATTCATGATTCATGATTCATGATTCGATTTATGATTCATGATTCAATTCATGATTCATGATTTGATTCATGATTCATGATTCATGATTCGATTCATGATTCATGACTCAATTCATGATTCATGATTTGATTCATGATTCAAGATTCAATTTATGATTTATGATTTATGATTCAATTCATGATTCAATTCATGAATTATGATTCAATTCATGATTCATGATTCGATTCATGATTCATGATTTAATTCATGATTCATGATTTGATTCAGGATTCATGATTCAATTCATGAATCATGCATGATTCATGATTCATGATTCAATTCATGATTCATGATTCATGATTCAATTCATGATTCATTTCATGATTCATGATTCAATTCATGATTCATGATTCATTATTCAATTCATGAATCATGCATAATTCATGATTCATGATTCATTTCATGATTCATGATTCATGATTCAATACATGATTCATGATTCATGATTCAATACATGATTCATTTCATGATTCATGATTCGATTCATGATTCATGATTCAAATTATGATTCATTTCATGATTCATGATTCATTTCATGATTCATGATTCAATTCATGATTCAATTCATGATTCATTTCATGATTCATGATTCAATTCATGATTCATTTCATGATTCATGATTCATGATTTAATTCATGATTAATGATTCAATTCATGATTCATGATGCAATTCATGATTCATGATTCAATTCATGATTCATGATTCGATTTATGATTCATGATTCATGATTTATGATTCAACTCATGATTCAATTCATGATTCATGATTCATGATTCATGATTCGATTCATGATTCATGATTCAATTCATGATTCGATTCATGATTCAATTCATGATTCATGATTTGATTCATGATTCATGATTCATGATTCGATTCATGATTCATGATTCAATTTATGATTCATGATTTGATTCATGATTCATGATTCAGATCATGATTCATGATTTGATTCATGATTCAATTCATGAATAATGCATGATTCATGATTCAAGATTCAATTCATGATTCATGATTCATGATTCAATTCATGATTCATGATTCGATTCATGATTCATGATTCATGATTCATGATTCAATTCATGATTCGATTCATGATTCAATTCATGATTCATGATTTATGATTCAACTCATGATTCAATTCATGATTCATGATTCATGATTCATGATTCGATTCATGATTCATGATTTAATTTATGATTCATGATTTGATTCATGATTTATGATTCATGATTCATGATTCAATTCATGATTCATGATTCGATTCATGATTCATGATTCGATTCATGATTCATGATTCGATTCATGATTCATGATTTAATTCATGATTCATGATTTATGATTCAATTCATGATTCAATTCATGATTCATGATTTATGATTCAATTCATGATTCAATTCATGATTCATGATTCATGATTCATGATTCGATTCATGATTCATGATTCAATTCATGATTCATGATTTGATTCATGATTCAATTCATGAAGAGTTTATGAATTTATAAGTTTATGAGTCGTCTTCATGATTCGAGATTCATGATTCGATTCATGATTCATGATTCAATTCATGATTCATGATTCATGATTCAAATCATGATTCATTTCATGATTCATGATTCAATTCATAATTCATGATTCATGATTCAAATCATGATTCATTTCATGATTCATGATTCATTTCATGATTCATGATTCAATTCATGATTCATGATTCAATTCATGATTCATGATTCATGATTCAATTCATGATTCATTTCATGATTCATGATTCAATTCATGATTCATGATTCAATTCATGATTCAATTCATGATTCATTTCATGATTCATGATTCAATTCATGATTCAATTCATAATTCAATTCATGATTCATTTCATGATTCATGATTCAATTCATGATTCATTTCATGATTCATGATTCATGATTTAATTCATGATTAATGATTCATGATTCAATTCATGATTCATGATGCAATTCATGATTCATGATTCAATTCATGATTCATGATTCGATTCATGATTCGATTCATGATTCAAATCATGATTTATGATTCAACTCATGATTCAATTCATGATTCATGATTCATGATTCATGATTCGATTCATGATTCAAATCATGATTCATGATTTGATTCATGATTCATGATTCGATTCATGATTCATGATTCAATTAATGATTCATGATTTGATTCATGATTCATGATTCAATTTATGATTCATGATTTATGATTCAATTCATGATTCAATTCATGATTCATGATTTATGATTCAATTCATGATTCATGATTCATGATTCGATTCATGATTCATGATTTAATTCATGATTCATGATTTGATTCAGGATTCATGATTCAATTCATAAATCATGCATGATTCTTGATTCATGATTCAATTCATGATTCATGATTCAATTCATGATTCATGATTCATTATTTAATTCATGATTCGATTCATGATTCATGATTCAATTCATGATTCATGATTCATGATTCAATTCATGATTCATGATTCGATTCATGATTCATGATTCATGATTCATGATTCAATTCATGATTCATGATTCGATTCATGATTAATGATTCAATTCATGATTCATGATTTATGATTCAACTCATGATTCAATTCATGATTCATGATTCGATTCATGATTCATGATTTAATTCATGATTCATGATTTGATTCATGATTCATGATTCATGATTCAATTCATGATTCATGATTCGATTCATGATTCATGATTCAATTCATGATTCATGATTTGATTCATGATTCATGATTCAATTCATGAAGAGTTTATGAATTTATAAGTTTATGATTCATGATTCATGATTCAAATCATGATTCATGATTCAATTCATGATTCATGATTCATGATTCAAATCATGATTCATTTCATGATTCATGATTCAATTCATAATTCATGATTCATGATTCAAATCATGATTCATTTCATGATTCATGATTCATTTCATGATTCATGATTCAATTCATGATTCATGATTCAATTCATGATTCATGATTCATGATTCAATTCATGATTCATTTCATGATTCATGATTCAATTCATGATTCATGATTCATGATTCAATTCATGATTCAATTCATGATTCATTTCATGATTCATGATTCAATTCATGATTCATTTCATGATTCAATTCATGATTCATTTCATGATTCATGATTCATGATTTAATTTATGATTAATGATTCATGATTCAATTCATGATTCATGATGCAAATTATGATTCATGATTCAATTCATGATTCATGATTTGATTCATGATTCATGATTCAATTCATGATTCATGATTTATGATTCAACTCATGATTCAATTCATGATTCATGATTTATGATTCAACTCATGATTCAATTCATGATTCATGATTCATGATTCATGATTCGATTCATGATTCATGATTCAATTCATGATTCATGATTTGATTCATGATTCATGATTCATGATTCGATTCATGATTCATGATTCAATTCATGATTCATGATTTGATTCATGATTCATAATTCAATTTATGATTCATGATTTATGATTCAATTCATGATTCAATTCATGATTCATGATTTATGATTCAATTCATGATTCATGATTCATGATTCGATTCATGGTTCATGATTTAATTCATGAATCATGCATGATTCATGATTCATGATTCAATTCATGATTCATGATTAATGTTTCAATTCATGATTCATTTCATGATTCATGATTCAATTCATGATTCATGATTCATGATTCAATTCATGAATCATGCATAATTCATGATTCATGATTCAATTCATGATTCATGATTCATGATTCAATTCATGATTCATTTCATGATTCATGATTCAATTCATGATTCATGATTCAAATTATGATTCATTTCATGATTCATGATTCATTTCATGATTCATGATTCAATTCATGATTCATGATTCATGATTCAAATCATGATTCATTTCATGATTCATGATTCATTTCATGATTCATGATTCAATTCATGATTCATGATTCAATTCATGATTCATGATTTATGATTCAATTCATTTTTCATTTCATGATTCATGATTCAATTCATGATTCATGATTCATGATTCAATTCATGATTCATTTCATGATTCATTTCATGATTCATGATTCATGATTTAATTCATGATTAATGATTCATGATTCAATTCATGATTCATGATTTGATTCATGATTCATGATTCAATTCATGATTCATGATTTGATTCATGCTTCATGATTCACTTCATGATTCATGATTTATGATTCAACTCATGATTCAATTCATGATTCATGATTCATGATTTGATTCATGATTCATGATTCAATTCATGATTCATGATTCAATTCATGATTCATGATTTGATTCATGATTCATGATTAGATTAATGATTCATGATTCAATTCATGATTCATGATTTGATTCATGATTCATGATTCAATTCATGATTCATGATTTATGAATAAATTCATGATTCAATTCATGATTCATGATTTATGATTCAATTCATGATTCGATTCATGATTCATGATTTAATTCATGATTCATGATTTGATTCATGATTCATGATTCAATTCATGAATCATGCATGATTCATGATTCATGATTCAATTCATGATTCATGATTCATGATTCAATTCATGATTCATTTCAAGATTCATGATTCAATTCATGATTCATGATTCAAATTATGATTCATTTCATGATTCATGATTCATTTCATGATTCGAGATTCAATTCATGATTCATGATTCATGATTCAATTCATGATTCAATTCATGATTCATTTCATGATTCATGATTCAATTCATGATTCATTTCATGATTCATGATTCATGATTTAATTCATGATTAATGATTCAATTCATGATTCATGATGCAATTCATGATTCATGATTCATGATTCATAATTCATGATTCATGATTTATGATTCAATTCATGATTCAATTCATTATTCATGATTTATGATTCAATTCATGATTCAATTCATGATTCATGATTCATGATTCATGATTCGATTCATAATTCATGATTCAATTCATGATTCATGATTTGATTCATGATTCATGATTCAATTCATGAAGAGTTTATGAATTTATGAGTTTATGAGTCATCTTCATGATTCGAGATTCATGATTCGATTCATGATTCATGATTCAATTCATGATTCATGATTCATGATACAAATCATGATTCATGATTCAAATCATGATTCATTTCATGATTCATGATTCAATTCATTATTCATGATTTAATTCATGAATCATGCATGATTCTTGATTCATGATTCAATTCATGATTCATGATTCAATTCATGATTCATGATTCATTATTTAATTCATGATTCGATTCATGATTCATGATTAAATTCATGATTCATGATTCATGATTCAATTCATGATTCATGATTCGATTCATGATTCATGATTCATGATTCATGATTCAATTCATGATTCATGATTCGATTCATGATTAATGATTCAATTCATGATTCATGATTTATGATTCAACTCATGATTCAATTCATGATTCATGATTCGATTCATGATTCATGATTTAATTCATGATTCATGATTTGATTCATGATTCATGATTCATGATTCAATTCATGATTCATGATTCGATTCATGATTCATGATTCAATTCATGATTCATGATTTGATTCATGATTCATGATTCAATTCATGAAGAGTTTATGAATTTATAAGTTTATGATTCATGATTCATGATTCAAATCATGATTCATTTCATGATTCATGATTCAATTCATGATTCATGATTCAAATCATGATTCATTTCATGATTCATGATTCAATTCATAATTCATGATTCATGATTCAAATCATGATTCATTTCATGATTCATGATTCATTTCATGATTCATGATTCAATTCATGATTCATGATTCAATTCATGATTCATGATTCATGATTCAATTCATGATTCATTTCATGATTCATGATTCAATTCATGATTCATGATTCATGATTCAATTCATGATTCATTTCATGATTCATGATTCAATTCATGATTCAATTCATGATTCATTTCATGATTCATGATTCAATTCATGATTCATGATTCATTATTTAATTCATGATTCGATTCATGATTCATGATTCAATTCATGATTCATGATTCAATTCATGATTCATGATTCGATTCATGATTCATGATTCATGATTCATGATTCAATTCATGATTCATGATTCGATTCATGATTAATGATTCAATTCATGATTCATGATTTATGATTCAACTCATGATTCAATTCATGATTCATGATTCGATTCATGATTCATGATTTAATTCATGATTCATGATTTGATTCATGATTCATGATTCATGATTCAATTCATGATTCATGATTCAATTCATGATTCATGATTTGATTCATGATTCATGATTCAATTCATGAAGAGTTTATGAATTTATAAGTTTATGATTCATGATTCATGATTCAAATCATGATTCATTTCATGATTCATGATTCAATTCATGATTCATGATTCATGATTCAAATCATGATTCATTTCATGATTCATGAATCAATTCATAATTCATGATTCATGATTCAAATCATGATTCATTTCATGATTCATGATTCATTTCATGATTCATGATTCAATTCATGATTCATGATTCAATTCATGATTCATGATTCATGATTCAATTCATGATTCATTTCATGATTCATGATTCAATTCATGATTCATGATTCATGATTCAATTCATGATTCAATTCATGATTCATTTCATGATTCATGATTCAATTCATGATTCAATTCATGATTCATTTCATGATTCATGATTCAATTCATGATTCATTTCATGATTCATGATTCATGATTTAATTCATGATTAATGATTCATGATTCAATTCATGATTCATGATGCAATTCATGATTCATGATTCAATTCATGATTCATGATTTGATTCATGATTCATGATTCAATTCATGATTCATGATTTATGATTCAACTCATGATTCAATTCATGATTCATGATTTATGATTCAACTCATGATTCAATTCATGATTCATGATTCATGATTCATGATTCGATTCATGATTCATGATTCAATTCATGATTCATGATTTGATTCATGATTCATGATTCATGATTCGATTCATGATTCATGATTCAATTCATGATTTATGATTTGATTCATGATTCATGATTCAATTTATGATTCATGATTTATGATTCAATTCATGATTCAATTCATGATTCATGATTTATGATTCAATTCATGATTCATGATTCATGATTCGATTCATGGTTCATGATTTAATTCATGAATCATGCATGATTCATGATTCATGATTCAATTCATGATTCATGATTAATGATTCAATTCATGATTCATTTCATGATTCATGATTCAATTCATGATTCATGATTCATGATTCAATTCATGAATCATGCATAATTCATGATTCATGATTCAATTCATGATTCATGATTCATGATTCAATTCATGATTCATTTCATGATTCATGATTCAATTCATGATTCATGATTCAAATTATGATTCATTTCATGATTCATGATTCATTTCATGATTCATGATTCAATTCATGATTCATGATTCATGATTCAAATCATGATTCATTTCATGATTCATGATTCATTTCATGATTCATGATTCAATTCATGATTCATGATTCAATTCATGATTCATGATTTATGATTCAATTCATTTTTCATTTCATGATTCATGATTCAATTCATGATTCATGATTCATGATTCAATTCATGATTCATTTCATGATTCATTTCATGATTCATGATTCAATTCATGATTCATTTCATGATTCATTTCATGATTCATGATTCATGATTTAATTCATGATTAATGATTCATGATTCAATTCATGATTCATGATTTGATTCATGATTCATGATTCAATTCATGATTCATGATTTGATTCATGCTTCATGATTCACTTCATGATTCATGATTTATGATTCAACTCATGATTCAATTCATGATTCATGATTCATGATTTGATTCATGATTCATGATTCAATTCATGATTCATGATTTAATTCATGATTCATGATTTGATTCATGATTCATGATTCTATTAATCATTCATGATTCAATTCATGATTCATGATTTGATTCATGATTCATGATTCAATTCATGATTCATGATTTATGAATAAATTCATGATTCAATTCATGATTCATGATTTATGATTCAATTCATGATTCGATTCATGATTCATGATTTAATTCATGATTCATGATTTGATTCATGATTCATGATTCAATTCATGAATCATGCATGATTCATGATTCATGATTCAATTCATGATTCATGATTCATGATTCAATTCATGATTCATTTCAAGATTCATGATTCAATTCATGATTCATGATTCAAATTATGATTCATTTCATGATTCATGATTCATTTCATGATTCGAGATTCAATTCATGATTCATGATTCATTTCATGATTCATGATTCAATTCATGATTCATTTCATGATTCATGATTCAATTCATGATTCATTTCATGATTCATGATTCATGATTTAATTCATGATTAATGATTCAATTCATGATTCATGATGCAATTCATGATTCATGATTCATGATTCATAATTCATGATTCATGATTTATGATTCAATTCATGATTCAATTCATTATTCATGATTTATGATTCAATTCATGATTCAATTCATGATTCATGATTCATGATTCATGATTCGATTCATAATTCATGATTCAATTCATGATTCATGATTTGATTCATGATTCATGATTCAATTCATGAAGAGTTTATGAATTTATGCGTTTATGAGTCATCTTCATGATTCGAGATTCATGATTCGATTCATGATTCATGATTCAATTCATGATTCATGATTCATGATACAAATCATGATTCATGATTCAAATCATGATTCATTTCATGATTCATGATTCAATTCATGATTCATGATTCAATTCATGAATCATGCATGATTCTTGATTCATGATTCAATTCATGATTCATGATTCAATTCATGATTCATGATTCAATTCATGATTCATGATTCATTATTTAATTCATGATTCGATTCATGATTCATGATTCAATTCATGATTCATGATTCATGATTCAATTCATGATTCATGATTCGATTCATGATTCATGATTCATGATTCAATTCATGATTCATGATTCGATTCATGATTAATGATTCAATTCATGATTCATGATTTATGATTCAACTCATGATTCAATTCATGATTCATGATTCGATTCATGATTCATGATTTAATTCATGATTCATGATTTGATTCATGATTCATGATTCATGATTCAATTCATGATTCATGATTCGATTCATGATTCATGATTCAATTCATGATTCATGATTTGATTCATGATTCATGATTCAATTCATGAAGAGTTTATGAATTTATAAGTTTATGATTCATGATTCATGATTCAAATCATGATTCATTTCATGATTCATGATTCAATTCATGATTCATGATTCATGATTCAAATCATGATTCATTTCATGATTCATGATTCAATTCATAATTCATGATTCATGATTCAAATCATGATTCATTTCATGATTCATGATTCATTTCATGATTCATGATTCAATTCATGATTCATGATTCAATTCATGATTCATGATTCATGATTCAATTCATGATTCATTTCATGATTCATGATTCAATTCATGATTCATGATTCATGATTCAATTCATGATTCAATTCATGATTCATTTCATGATTCATGATTCAATTCATGATTCAATTCATGATTCATTTCATGATTCATGATTCAATTCATGATTCATTTCATGATTCATGATTCATGATTTAATTCATGATTAATGATTCATGATTCAATTCATGATTCATGATGCAATTCATGATTCATGATTCAATTCATGATTCATGATTTGATTCATGATTCATGATTCAATTCATGATTCATGATTTATGATTCAACTCATGATTCAATTCATGATTCATGATTTATGATTCAACTCATGATTCAATTCATGATTCATGATTCATGATTCATGATTCGATTCATGATTCATGATTCAATTCATGATTCATGATTTGATTCATGATTCATGATTCATGATTCGATTCATGATTCATGATTCAATTCATGATTCATGATTTGATTCATGATTCATGATTCAATTTATGATTCATGATTTATGATTCAATTCATGATTCAATTCATGATTCATGATTTATGATTCAATTCATGATTCATGATTCATGATTCGATTCATGGTTCATGATTTAATTCATGAATCATGCATGATTCATGATTCATGATTCAATTCATGATTCATGATTAATGATTCAATTCATGATTCATTTCATGATTCATGATTCAATTCATGATTCATGATTCATGATTCAATTCATGAATCATGCATAATTCATGATTCATGATTCAATTCATGATTCATGATTCATGATTCAATTCATGATTCATTTCATGATTCATGATTCAATTCATGATTCATGATTCAAATTATGATTCATTTCATGATTCATGATTCATTTCATGATTCATGATTCAATTCATGATTCATGATTCATGATTCAAATCATGATTCATTTCATGATTCATGATTCATTTCATGATTCATGATTCAATTCATGATTCATGATTCAATTCATGATTCATGATTTATGATTCAATTCATTTTTCATTTCATGATTCATGATTCAATTCATGATTCATGATTCATGATTCAATTCATGATTCATTTCATGATTCATTTCATGATTCATGATTCAATTCATGATTCATTTCATGATTCATTTCATGATTCATGATTCATGATTTAATTCATGATTAATGATTCATGATTCAATTCATGATTCATGATTTGATTCATGATTCATGATTCAATTCATGATTCATGATTTGATTCATGCTTCATGATTCACTTCATGATTCATGATTTATGATTCAACTCATGATTCAATTCATGATTCATGATTCATGATTTGATTCATGATTCATGATTCAATTCATGATTCATGATTCAATTCATGATTCATGATTTGATTCATGATTCATGATTCGATTAATGATTCATGATTCAATTCATGATTCATGATTTGATTCATGATTCATGATTCAATTCATGATTCATGATTTATGAATAAATTCATGATTCAATTCATGATTCATGATTTATGATTCAATTCATGATTCGATTCATGATTCATGATTTAATTCATGATTCATGATTTGATTCATGATTCATGATTCAATTCATGAATCATGCATGATTCATGATTCATGATTCAATTCATGATTCATGATTCATGATTCAATTCATGATTCATTTCAAGATTCATGATTCAATTCATGATTCATGATTCATGATTCAAATTATGATTCATTTCATGATTCATGATTCATTTCATGATTCGAGATTCAATTCATGATTCATGATTCATGATTCAATTCATGATTCAATTCATGATTCATTTCATGATTCATGATTCAATTCATGATTCATTTCATGATTCATGATTCATGATTTAATTCATGATTAATGATGCAATTCATGATTCATGATGCAATTCATGATTCATGATTCATGATTCATAATTCATGATTCATGATTTATGATTCAATTCATGATTCAATTCATTATTCATGATTTATGATTCAATTCATGATTCAATTCATGATTCATGATTCATGATTCATGATTCGATTCATAATTCATGATTCAATTCATGATTCATGATTTGATTCATGATTCATGATTCAATTCATGAAGAGTTTATGAATTTATGAGTTTATGAGTCATCTTCATGATTCGAGATTCATGATTCGATTCATGATTCATGATTCAATTCATGATTCATGATTCATGATACAAATCATGATTCATGATTCAAATCATGATTCATTTCATGATTCATGATTCAATTCATGATTCATGATTAATGATTCAAATCATGATTCATTTCATGATTCATGATTCAATTCATGATTCATGATTAATGATTCAAATCATGATTCATTTCATGATTCATGATTCATTTCATGATTCATGATTCAATTCATGATTCATGATTCAATTCATGATTCATGATTCATGATTCAATTCATGATTCATTTCATGATTCATGATTCAATTCATGATTCATGATTCATGATTCAATTCATGATTCAATTCATGATTCAATTCATGATTCAATTCATGATTCATGATTCAATTCATGATTCATTTCATGATTAATGATTCATGATTTAATTCATGATTCATGATGCAATTCATGATTCATGATTCAATTCATGATTCATGATTCGATTCATGATTCATGATTCAATTCATGATTCATGATTCGATTCATGATTCATGATTCATGATTCATGATTCAATTCAGGATTCATGATTCGATTCATGATTCATGATTCAATTCATGATTTAGGATTTAGGATTCAATTTATGATTCAATTCATGATTCATGATTCGATTCATGATTCATGATTCATGATTCATGATTCATGATTCATGATTCGATTCATGATTCATGATTCGATTCATGATTCATGATTCAATTCATGATTCATGATTCAATTCATGATTCATGATTCATGATTCAATTCATGATTCATGATTCGATTCATGATTCATGATTCATGATTCATGATTCAATTCATGATTCATGATTCGATTCATGATTCATGATTCAATTCATGATTCATGATTTATGATTCAACTCATGATTCAATTCATGATTCATAATTCATGATTCATGATTCGATTCATGATTCATGATTCATGATTCGATTCATGATTCATGATTCGATTCCTGATTCATGATTTAATTCATGATTCATGATTTATGATTCAATTCATGATTCAATTCATGATTCATGATTTATGATTCAATTCATGATTCAATTCATGATTCATGATTCATGATTCATGATTCGATTCATGATTCAATTCATGATTCATGATTCAATTCATGAAGAGTTTATGAATTTTTGAGTTTATGAGTCATCTTCATGATTCGAGATTCATGATTCGATTCATGATTCATGATTCAATTCATGATTCATGATTCATGATTGAAATCATGATTCATGATTCATTTCATGATTCATGATTCAATTCATGATTCATGATTCATGATTCAAATCATGATTCATTTCATGATTCATGATTCAAATCATGATTCATTTCATGATTCATGATTCAAATCATGATTCATTTCATGATTCATGATTCATTTTATGATTCATGATTCAATTCATGATTCATGATTCAATTCATGATTCATGATTCAATTCATGATTCATGATTCAATTCATGATTCATGATTCAATTCATGATTCATTTCATGATTCATGATTCAATTCATGATTCATGATTCTTGATTGAATTCATGATTCAATTCATGATTCATTTCATGATTCATGATTCAATTCATGATTCATGATTCGATTCATGATTCATGATTCAATTCATGATTCATGATTCATGATTCAATTCATGATTCATGATTCGATTCATGATTCATGATTCAATTCATGATTCATGATTTATGATTCAACTCATGATTCAATTCATGATTCATGATTCATGATTCATGATTAAATTCATGATTTATGATTCAATTCATGATTCGTGATTCAATTCATGATTCATGATTCAATTCATGATTAATGATTCGATTCATGATTCATGATTCATTATTCAATTCAGGATTCATGATTCGATTCATGATTCATGATTCAATTCATGATTTATGATTTATGATTCAATTTATGATTCAATTCATGATTCATGATTCGATTCATGATTCATGATTCATGATTCGATTCATGATTTATGATTCGATTCATGATTCATGATTCAATTCATGATTCATGATTCATTATTTAATTCATGATTCGATTCATGATTCATGATTCAATTCATGATTCATGATTCATGATTCAATTCATGATTCATGATTCGATTCATGATTTATGATTCATGATTCATGATTCAATTCATGATTTGATTCATGATTCATGATTCAATTCATGATTCATGATTTATGATTCAACTCATGATTCAATTCATGATTCATGATTCGTGATTCATGATTCGATTCATGATTCGATTCATGATTCATGATTCATGATTCGATTTATGATTCATGATTCGATTCATGATTCATGATTTAATTCATGATTCATGATTTATGATTCAATTCATGATTCAATTCATGATTCATAATTCATGATTCATGATTCGATTCATGATTCATGATTCAATTCATGATTCATGATTTGATTCATGATTCATAATTCAATTCATGAAGAGTTTATGAATTTATGAGTTTATGAGTCATCTTCATGATTCGAGATTCATGATTCGATTCATGATTCATGATTCAATTCATGATTCATGATTCATGATTGAAATCATGATTCATGATTCATTTCATGATTCATGATTCAATTCATGATTCATGATTCATGATTCAAATCATGATTCATTTCATGATTCATGATTCAAATCATGATTCATTTCATGATTCATGATTCATTTTATGATTCATGATTCAATTCATGATTCATGATTCAATTCATGATTCATGATTCAATTCATGATTCATGATTCAATTCATGATTCATTTCATGATTCATGATTCAATTCATGATTCATGATTCTTGATTGAATTCATGATTCAATTCATGATTCATTTCATGATTCATGATTCAATTCATGATTCATTTCATGATTCATGATTCATGATTTAATTAATGATTAATGATTCATGATTCTATTCATGATTCATGATTCGATTTATGATTCATGATTCAATTCATGATTCATGATTTATGATTCAATTCATGATTCAATTCATGATTTGATTCATGATTCATGATTCATGATTCGATTCATGATTCATGATTCAATTCATGATTCATGATTTGATTCATGATTCATGATTCAATTCATGATTCAATTCATGATTCATGATTTATGATTCAATTCATGATTCAATTCATGATTCATGATTCATGATTCATGATTCAATTCATGATTCAATTCATGATTCATGATTTATGATTCAATTCATGATTCAATTCATGATTCATGATTCGATTCATGATTTAATTCATGATTCATGATTTGATTCATGATTCATGATTCATGATTCAATTCATGATTCATGATTCATGATTCAATTCATGATTCATGATTCATGATTCAATTCATGATTCATGATTCATGATTCAAATTATGATTCATTTCATGATTCATGATTAATTTCATGATTCATGATTCAATTCATGATTCATGATTCATGATTCAATTCATGATTCAATTCATGATTCATTTCATGATTCATGATTCAATTCATGATTCATTTCATGATTCATGATTCATGATTTAATTCATGATTAATGATTCAATTCATGATTCATGATGCAATTCATGATTCATGATTCAATTCATGATTCATGATTCGATGTATGATTCATGATTCATGATTTATGATTCAACTCATGATTCAATTCATGATTCATGATTTATGATTCAATTCATGATTCAATTCATGATTCATGATTTATAATTCAATTCATGATTCGATTCATGATTCATGATTTAATTCATGATTCATGATTTGATTCATGATTCATGATTCAATTCATGAATCATGCATGATTCATGATTCATGATTCAATTCATGATTCATGATTCAATTCATGATTCATTTCATGATTCATGATTCAATTCATGATTCATGATTCATGATTCAAATTATGATTAATTTCATGATTCATGATTCATTTCATGATTCATGATTCAATTCATGATTCATGATTCAATTCATGATTCAATTCATGATTCAATTCATGATTCATGATTCAATTCATGATTCATTTCATGATTCATGATTCATGATTTAATTCAGGATTAATGATTCAATTCATGATTCATGATTCAATTCATGATTCATGATTCGATTTATGATTCATGATTCATGATTTATGATTCAACTCATGATTCAATTCATGATTCATGATTCATGATTCATGATTTGATTCATGATTTATGATTCAATTCATGATTCAATTCATGATTCATGATTTATGATTTAATTCATGATTCAATTCAGGATTCATGATTCACGATTCATGATTCGATTCATGATTCATGATTCAATTCATGATTTGATTCATGATTCATGATTTAATTCATGAATCATGCATGATTCATGATTCATGATTCATGATTTAATTCATGATTCATGATTTAATTCATGATTCATGATTCATGATTCAATTCATGATTCATGATTCAATTCATGATTCATGATTCATGATTCAATTCATGATTCAATTCATGATTCATTTCATGATTCATGATTCAATTCATGATTCATTTCATGATTCATGATTTAATTCATGATTAATGATTCAATTCATGATTCATGATGCAATTCATGATTCATGATTCAATTCATGATTCATGATTCAATTCATGATTCATGATTCAATTCATGATTCATGATTCATGATTGAAATCATGATTCATGATTCATGATTCAATTCATGATTCATGATTCATGATTCAAATCATGTTTCATTTCATGATTCATGATTCATTTTATGATTCATGATTCAATTCATGATTCATGATTCAATTCATGATTCATTTCATGATTCATGATTCAATTCATGATTCATGATTCTTGATTGAATTCATGATTCAATTCATGATTCATTTCATGATTCATGATTCAATTCATGATTCATTTCATGATTCATTATTCATGATTTAATTAATGATTAATGATTCATGATTCAATTCATGATTCATGATTCGATTCATGATTCATGATTCAATTCATGATTCATGATTTATGATTCACCTCATGATTCAATTCATGATTCATGATTCATGATTCATGATTCGATTCATGATTCAATTCATGATTCATGATTTGATTCATGATTCATGATTCGATTCATGATTCATGATTCAATTCATGATTCATGATTTGATTCATGATTCATGATTCAATTCATGATTCAATTCATGATTCATGATTTATGATTCAATTCATGATTCAATTCATGATTCATGATTCATGATTCATGATTCAATTCATGATTCATGATTTATGATTCAATTCATGATTCAATTCATGATTCATGATTCATGATTCATGATTCGATTCATGATTTAATTCATGATTCATGATTTGATTCATGATTCATGATTCAAATCATGAATCATGCATGATTCATGATTCATGATTCAATTCATGATTAATGATTCTCGATTCAATTCATGATTCATGATTCAATTCATGATTCATGATTCAAATTATGATTCATTTCATGATTCATGATTCATTTCATGATTCATGATTCAATTCATGATTCATGATTCATGATTCAATTCATGATTCAATTCATGATTCATTTCATGATTCATGATTCAATTCATGATTCATTTCATGATTCATGATTCATGATTTAATTCATGATTAATGATTCAATTCATGATTCATGATGCAATTCATGATTCATGATTCAATTCATGATTCATGATTCGATTTATGATTCAGGATTCATGATTTATGATTCAACTCATGATTCAATTCATGATTCATGATTCATGATTTATGATTCAATTCATGATTCAATTCATGATTCATGATTTATGATTCAATTCATGATTCGATTCATGATTCATGATTTAATTCATGATTCATGATTTGATTCATGATTCATGATTCAATTCATGAATCATGCATGATTCATGATTCATGATTCAATTCATGATTCATGATTCATGATTCAATTCATGATTCATTTCATGATTCATGATTCAATTCATGATTCATGATTCATGATTCAAATTATGATTCATTTCATGATTCATGATTCATTTCATGATTCATGATTCAATTCATGATTCATGATTCATGATTCAATTCATGATTCATTTCATGATTCATGATTCAATTCATGATTCATTTTATGATTCATTATTCATGATTTAATTCATGATTAATGATTCAATTCATGATTCATGATGCAATTCATGATTCATGATTCAATTCATGATTCATGATTCGATTTATGATTCATGATTCATGATTTATGATTCAACTCATGATTCAATTCATGATTCATGATTCATGATTTATGATTCAATTCATGATTCAATTCATGATTCATGATTTATGATTTAATTCATGATTCGATTCATGATTCATGATTTAATTCATGATTCATGATTTGATTCATGATTCATGATTCAATTCATGAATCATGCATGATTCATGATTCATGATTCAATTCATGATTCATGATTCATGATTCAATTCATGATTCATTTCATGATTCATGATTCAATTCATGATTAATGATTCAATTCATGATTCATGATTCAATTCATGATTCAATTCATGATTCATTTCATGATTCATGATTCAATTCATGATTCATTTCATGATTCATGATTCATGATTTAATTCATGATTAATGATTCAATTCATGATTCATGATGCAATTCATGATTCATGATTCAATTCATGATTCATGATTCGATTTATGATTCATGATTCATGATTTATGATTCAACTCATGATTCAATTCATGATTCATGATTCATGATTCATGATTTGATTTATGATTTATCATTCAATTCATGATTCAATTCATGATTCATGATTTATGATTTAATTCATGATTCAATTCAGGATTCATGATTCACGATTCATGATTCGATTCATGATTCATGATTCAATTCATGATTCATGATTTGATTCATGATTCATGATTTAATTCATGAATCATGCATGATTCATGATTCATGATTCATTTCATGATTCATGATTCATGATTTAATTCAGGATTAATGATTCAATTCATGATTCATGATTCAATTCATGATTCATGATTCGATTTATGATTCATGATTCATGATTTATGATTCAACTCATGATTCAATTCATGATTCATGATTCATGATTCATGATTTGATTCATGATTTATGATTCAATTCATGATTCAATTCATGATTCATGATTTATGATTTAATTCATGATTCAATTCAGGATTCATGATTCACGATTCATGATTCGATTCATGATTCATGATTCAATTCATGATTTGATTCATGATTCATGATTTAATTCATGAATCATGCATGATTCATGATTCATGATTCATGATTTAATTCATGATTCATGATTTAATTCATGATTCATGATTCATGATTCAATTCATGATTCATTTCATGATTCATGATTCAATTCATGATTCATGATTCATGATTCAATTCATGATTCAATTCATGATTCATTTCATGATTCATGATTCAATTCATGATTCATTTCATGATTCATGATTCATGATTTAATTCATGATTAATGATTCAATTCATGATTCATGATGCAATTCATGATTCATGATTCAATTCATGATTCATGATTCAATTCATGATTCATGATTCAATTCATGATTCATGATTCATGATTGAAATCATGATTCATGATTCATGATTCAATTCATGATTCATGATTCATGATTCAAATCATGTTTCATTTCATGATTCATGATTCATTTTATGATTCATGATTCAATTCATGATTCATGATTCAATTCATGATTCATTTCATGATTCATGATTCAATTCATGATTCATGATTCTTGATTGAATTCATGATTCAATTCATGATTCATTTCATGATTCATGATTCAATTCATGATTCATTTCATGATTCATGATTCATGATTTAATTAATGATTAATGATTCATGATTCAATTCATGATTCATGATTCGATTCATGATTCATGATTCAATTCATGATTCATGATTTATGATTCACCTCATGATTCAATTCATGATTCATGATTCATGATTCATGATTCGATTCATGATTCAATTCATGATTCATGATTTGATTCATGATTCATGATTCGATTCATGATTCATGATTCAATTCATGATTCATGATTTGATTCATGATTCATGATTCAATTCATGATTCAATTCATGATTCATGATTTATGATTCAATTCATGATTCAATTCATGATTCATGATTCATGATTCATGATTCAATTCATGATTCATGATTTATGATTCAATTCATGATTCAATTCATGATTCATGATTCATGATTCATGATTCGATTCATGATTTAATTCATGATTCATGATTTGATTCATGATTCATGATTCAAATCATGAATCATGCATGATTCATGATTCATGATTCAATTCATGATTAATGATTCTCGATTCAATTCATGATTCATTTCATGATTCATGATTCAATTCATGATTCATGATTCATGATTCAAATTATGATTCATTTCATGATTCATGATTCATTTCATGATTCATGATTCAATTCATGATTCATGATTCATGATTCAATTCATGATTCAATTCATGATTCATTTCATGATTCATGATTCAATTCATGATTCATTTCATGATTCATGATTCATGATTTAATTCATGATTAATGATTCAATTCATGATTCATGATGCAATTCATGATTCATGATTCAATTCATGATTCATGATTCGATTTATGATTCAGGATTCATGATTTATGATTCAACTCATGATTCAATTCATGATTCATGATTCATGATTTATGATTCAATTCATGATTCAATTCATGATTCATGATTTATGATTCAATTCATGATTCGATTCATGATTCATGATTTAATTCATGATTCATGATTTGATTCATGATTCATGATTCAATTCATGAATCATGCATGATTCATGATTCATGATTCAATTCATGATTCATGATTCATGATTCAATTCATGATTCATTTCATGATTCATGATTCAATTCATGATTCATGATTCATGATTCAAATTATGATTCATTTCATGATTCATGATTCATTTCATGATTCATGATTCAATTCATGATTCATGATTCATGATTCAATTCATGATTCAATTCATGATTCATTTCATGATTCATGATTCAATTCATGATTCATTTCATGATTCATTATTCATGATTTAATTCATGATTAATGATTCAATTCATGATTCATGATGCAATTCATGATTCATGATTCAATTCATGATTCATGATTCGATTTATGATTCATGATTCATGATTTATGATTCAACTCATGATTCAATTCATGATTCATGATTCATGATTTATGATTCAATTCATGATTCAATTCATGATTCATGATTTATGATTTAATTCATGATTCGATTCATGATTCATGATTTAATTCATGATTCATGATTTGATTCATGATTCATGATTCAATTCATGAATCATGCATGATTCATGATTCATGATTCAATTCATGATTCATGATTCAATTCATGATTCATTTCATGATTCATGATTCAATTCATGATTCATGATTCAATTCATGATTCATGATTCAATTCATGATTCAATTCATGATTCATTTCATGATTCATGATTCAATTCATGATTCATTTCATGATTCATGATTCATGATTTAATTCATGATTAATGATTCAATTCATGATTCATGATGCAATTCATGATTCATGATTCAATTCATGATTCATGATTCGATTTATGATTCATGATTCATGATTTATGATTCAACTCATGATTCAATTCATGATTCATGATTCATGATTCATGATTTGATTTATGATTTATGATTCAATTCATGATTCAATTCATGATTCATGATTTATGATTTAATTCATGATTCAATTCAGGATTCATGATTCACGATTCATGATTCGATTCATGATTCATGATTCAATTCATGATTCATGATTTGATTCATGATTCATGATTTAATTCATGAATCATGCATGATTCATGATTCATGATTCAATTCATGATTCATGATTTAATTCATGATTCATGATTCAATTCATGATTCATGATTCATGATTCAAATCATGATTCATTTCATGATTTATGATTCAATTCATGATTCATGATTCATGATTCAATTCATGATTCAATTCATGATTAATTTCATGATTCATGATTCAATTCATGATTCATTTCATGATTCATGATTTAATTCATGATTAATGATTCAATTCATGATTCATGATGCAATTCATGATTCATGATTCAATTCATGATTCATGATTCAATTCATGATTCATGATTCAATTCATGATTCATGATTCGATTTATGATTCATTATTCAATTCATGATTCGAGATTCATGATTCGATTCATGATTCATGATTCAATTCATGATTCATGATTCATGATTCGATTCATGATTCAATTCATGATTCATGATTCATGATTCAATTCATGATTCATGATTCATGATTCGATTCATGATTCATGATTCATGATTCATGATTCATGATTCAAATCATGATTCAATTCATGAATTATGATTCGATTCATGATTAATGATTTATGATTCTTTTCATGATTCATGATTCATTTCATGATTCTTGTTTCGATTCATGATTCATGATTTGATTCATGATTCATGATTCAATTCATGATTTATGATTCGATTCATTATTCATGATTCATGATTCATTATTCGATTCATGATTCATGATTCAATTCATGATTCATGTTTCGATTCATGATTCATGATTCGATTCATGATTCATGATTCGATTCATGATTCATGATTTGATTCATGATTCATGATTCATAATTCATGATTCAATTCATGATTCATGATTCATGATTCATTATTCAATTCATGATTTATGATTCAATTCATGATTCATGATTCAATTCATGATTCATGATTCGATTCATGATTCATGATTCATGATTCATTATTCAATTCAGGATTCATGATTCGATTCATGATTCATGATTCAATTCATGATTTATGATTTATGATTCAATTTATGATTCAATTCATGATTCATGATTCGATTCATGATTCATGATTCATGATTCGATTTATGATTTATGATTCGATTCATGATTCATGATTCAATTCATGATTCATGATTCATTATTTAATTCATGATTGAATTCATGATTCATGATTCAATTCATGATTCATGATTCATTATTTAATTCATGATTCATGATTTAATTCATGATTCATGATTCGATTCATGATTCATGATTCAAATCATGAATCATGATTCAATTCATGATTCATGATTCATGATTCAAATTATGATTCATTTCATGATTCATGATTCATTTCATGATTCATGATTCATTTCATGATTCATGATTCAATTCATGATTCATGATTCATGATTCATGATTAAATTCATGATTTATGATTCAATTCATGATTCATGATTCAATTCATGATTCATGATTCAATTCATGATTCATGATTCGATTCATGATTCATGATTCATGATTCATTATTCAATTCAGGATTCATGATTCGATTCATGATTCATGATTCAATTCATGATTCATGATTTGATTCATGATTCATGATTCAATTCATGATTCATGATTTATGATTCAATTCATGATTCATTTCATGATTCATGATTCAATTCATTATTCATGATTCATGATTCAAATTATGATTCATTTCATGATTCATGATTCATGATTCATGATTTGATTCATGATTCATGATTCAATTCATGATTCATGATTCATGATTCAATTCATGATTCATTTCATGATTCATGATTCAATTCATTATTCATGATTCATGATTCAAATTATGATTCATTTCATGATTCATGATTCATTTCATGATTCATGATTCATTTCATGATTCATGATTCAATTCATGATTCAATTCATGATTCATTTCATGATTCATGATTCAATTCATGATTCATTTCATGATTCATGATTTAATTCATGATTAATGATTCAATTCATGATTCATGATGCAATTCATGATTCATGATTCAATTCATGATTCATGATTCGATTTATGATTCATGATTCGATTTATGATTCATGATTCATGATTTATGATTCAACTCATGGTTCAATTCATGATTCATGATTCATGATTCATGATTCGATTCATGATTCATAATTCAATTTATGATTCATGATTTGATTCATTATTCATGATTCATGATTCGATTCATGATTCATGATTCAATTCATGATTCATGATTTGATTCATGATTCATGATTCAATTCATGATTCATGATTCGATTCATGATTCATGATTCAATTCCTGATTCATGATTTATGATTCAACTCATGATTCAATTCATGATTCATGATTCATGATTCATGTTTCGATTCATGATTCATGATTCAATTCATGATTCATGATTTGATTTATGATTCATGATTCATGATTCGATTCATGATTCATGATTCAATTCATGATTCATGATTTGATTCATGATTCATGATTCAATTCATGATTCATGATTTATGATTCAATTCATGATTCAATTTATGATTCATGATTCAAATTATGATTCATTTCATGATTCATGATTCATTTCATGATTCATGATTCAATTCATGATTCATGATTCAATTCATGATTCATTTCATGATTCATGATTCATTTCATGATTCATGATTCAATTCATGATTCATTTCATGATTCATGATTCATGATTTAATTCATGATTAATGATTCAATTCATGATTCATGATGCAATTCATGATTCATGATTCAATTCATGATTCATGATTCGATTTATGATTCATTATTCAATTCATGATTCGAGATTCATGATTCGATTCATGATTCATGATTCAATTCATGATTCATGATTCGATTCATGATTCAATTCATGATTCATGATTCATGATTCAATTCATGATTTATGATTCATGATTCGATTCATGATTCATGATTCATGATTCATGATTCATGATTCAAATCATGATTCAATTCATTAATTATGATTCGATTCATGATTAATGATTTATGATTCTTTTCATGATTCATGATTCATTTCATGATTCTTGTTTCGATTCATGATTCATGATTCGATTCATGATTCATGATTCAATTCATGATTCATGATTCGATTCATTATTCATGATTCATGATTCATGATTCGATTCATGATTCATGATTCAATTCATGATTCATGTTTCGATTCATGATTCATGATTCGATTCATGATTCATGATTCGATATATGATTCATGATTTGATTCATGATTCATGATTCATAATTCATGATTCAATTCATGATTCATGATTCATTATTCAATTCATGATTTATGATTCAATTCATGATTCATGATTCAATTCATGATTCATGATTCAATTCATGATTCATGATTCATGATTCATTATTCAATTCAGGATTCATGATTCGATTCATGATTCATGATTCAATTCATGATTTATGATTTATGATTCAATTTATGATTCAATTCATGATTCATGATTCGATTCATGATTCATGATTCATGATTCGATTCATGATTTATGATTCGATTCATGATTCATGATTTAATTCATGATTCATGATTCATTATTTAATTCATGATTCGATTCATGATTCATGATTCAATTCATGATTCATGATTCATGATTCGATTCATGATTCATGATTTAATTCATGATTCATGATTCGATTCATGATTCATGATTCAAATCATGAATCATGCATGATTCATGATTCAATTCATGATTCATGATTCATGATTCAATTCATGATTCATTTCATGATTCATGTTTCAATTCATGATTCATGATTCATGATTCAAATTATGATTCATTTCATGATTCATGATTCATTTCATGATTCATGATTCAATTCATGATTCATGATTCATGATTCATGATTCATGATTAAATTCATGATTTATGATTCAATTCATGATTCATGATTCAATTCATGATTCATGATTCATGATTCAATTCATGATTCATTTCATGATTCATGTTTCAATTCATGATTCATGATTCATGATTCAAATTATGATTCATTTCATGATTCATGATTCATTTCATGATTCATGATTCATTTCATGATTCATGATTCAATTCATGATTCATGATTCATGATTCATGATTAAATTCATGATTTATGATTCAATTCATGATTCATGATTCGATTCATGATTCATGATTCATGATTCATTATTCAATTTAGGTTTCATGATTCGATTCATGATTCATGATTCAATTCATGATTCATGATTTGATTCATGATTCATGATTCAATTCATGATTCATGATTTATGATTCAATTCATGATTCATTTCATGATTCATGATTCAATTCATGAATCATGATTCATGATTCAAATTATGATTCATTTCATGATTCATGATTCATTTCATGATTCATGATTCATTTCATGATTCATGATATATGATTCATTTCATGATTCATGATTCATGATTGAATTCATGATTCATGATTGAATTCATGATTCAATTCATGATTCATTTCATGATTCATGATTCAATTCATGATTCATTTCATGATTCATGATTCATGATTTAATTCATGATTAATGATTCAATTCATGATTCATGATGCAATTCATGATTCATGATTCAATTCATGATTCATGATTCGATTTATGATTCATGATTCATGATTTATGATTCAACTCATGATTCAATTCATGATTCATGATTCATGATTCATGATTCGATTCATGATTCATGATTCAATTTATGATTCATGATTTGATTCATGATTCATGATTCATGATATGATTCATGATTCATGATTCAATTCATGATTCATGATTTGATTCATGATTCATGATTCAATTCATGATTCATGATTTATGATTCAATTCATGATTTAATTCATGATTCATGATTTATGATTTAATTCATGATTCAATTCAGTATTCATGATTCATGATTCGATTCATGATTCATGATTCAATTCATGATTCATGATTTGATTCATGATTCATGATTCAATTCATGAATCATGCATGATTCATGATTCATGATTCAATTCATGATTCATGATTATATTCATGATTCATTTCATACTTCATGATTCAATTCATGATTCATGATTCATGATTCTTTTCATGATTCATGATTCAATTCATGATTCATGATTTGATTCATGATTCATGATTCAATTCATGAATCATGCATGATTCATGATTCATGATTCAATTCATGATTCATGATTCATGATTCAATTCATGATTCATTTCATACTTCATGATTCAATTCATGATTCATGATTCATGTTTCAATTCATGATTCATTTCATGATTCATGATTCAATTCATGATTCATGATTCATGATTCAATTCATGATTCAATTCATGATTCATTTCATGATTCATGATTCAATTCATGATTCATTTCATGATTCATGATTCATGATTTAATTAATGATTAATGATTCATGATTTAATTCATGATTCATGATGCAATTCATGATTCATGATTCAATTCATGATTCATGATTCGATTCATGATTCATGATTCAATTCATGATTCATGATTTGATTCATGATTCATGATTCATGATTCGATTCATGATTCATGATTCAATTCATGATTCATGATTTGATTCATGATTCATGATTCAATTCATGATTCATGATTTATGATTCAATTCATGATTCAATTCATGATTCATGATTCATGATTCAAATTATGATTCATTTCATGATTCATGATTCATTTCATGATTCATGATTCAATTCATGATTCATGATTCATGATTCAATTCATGATTCAATTCATGATTCATTTCATGATTCATGATTCAATTCATGATTCATTTCATGATTCATGATTCATGATTCATGATTCAATTCATGATTAATGATTCGATTTATGATTCATTATTCAATTCATGATTAATGATTCGATTTATGATTCATTATTCAATTCATGATTCGAGATTCATGATTCGATTCATGATTCATGATTCAATTCATGATTCATGATTCATGATTTGATTCATGATTCAATTCATGATTCATGATTCATGATTCAATTCATGATTCATGATTCATGATTCGATTCATGATTCATGATTCATGATTCATGATTCATGATTCAAATCATGATTCAATTCATGAAGTATGATTCGATTCATGATTAATGATTTATGATTATTTCATGATTCATGATTCATTTCATGATTCTTGTTTTGATTCATGATTCATGATTCGATTCATGATTCATGATTCAATTCATGATTCATGATTCGATTCATTATTCATGATTCATGATTCGATTCATGATTCATGATTCAATTCATGATTCATGTTTCGATTCATGATTCATGATTCGATTCATGATTCATGATTCGATTCATGATTCATGATTTGATTCATGATTCATGATTCATAATTCATGATTCAATTCATGATTCATGATTCGATTCATGATTCATGATTCGATTCATGATTCATGATTTGATTCATGATTCATGATTCATGATTCATTATTCAATTCAGGATTCATGATTCGATTCATGATTCATGATTCAATTCATGATTTATGATTTATGATTCAATTTATGATTCAATTCATGATTCATGATTCGATTCATGATTCATGATTCGATTCATGATTTATGATTCGATTCATGATTCATGATTCAATTCATGATTCATGATTCATGATTCAATTCATGATTCATTTCATGATTCATGTTTCAATTCATGATTCATGATTCATGATTCAAATTATGATTCATTTCATGATTCATGATTCATTTCATGATTCATGATTCAATTCATGATTCATGATTCATGATTCATGATTAAATTCATGATTTATGATTCAATTCATGATTCATGATTCAATTCATGATTCATGATTCATGATTCAATTCATGATTCATTTCATGATTCATGTTTCAATTCATGATTCATGATTCAAATTATGATTCATTTCATGATTCATGATTCATTTCATGATTCATGATTCAATTCATGATTCATGATTCATGATTCATGATTTATGATTAAATTCATGATTTATGATTCAATTCATGATTCATGATTCAATTCATGATTCATGATTCAATTCATGATTCATGATTCGATTCATGATTCATGATTCATGATTCATTATTCAATTCAGGATTCATGATTCGATTCATGATTCATGATTCAATTCATGATTCATGATTTGATTCATGATTCATGATTCAATTCATGATTCATGATTTATGATTCAATTCATGATTCATTTCATGATTCATGATTCAATTCATGAATCATGATTCATGATTCAAATTATGATTCATTTCATGAATCATGATTCATGATTCAAATTATGATTCATTTCATGATTCATGATTCATTTCATGATTCATGATTCATTTCATGATTCATGATTCATGATTCATTTCATGAATTATGATTCATGATTGAATTCAAGATTCAATTCATGATTCATTTCATGATTCATGATTCAATTCATGATTCATTTCATGATTCATGATTCAATTCATGATTCATTTCATGATTCATGATTCATGATTTAATTCATGATTAATGATTCAATTCATGATTCATGATGCAATTCATGATTCATGATTCAATTCATGATTCATGATTCGATTTATGATTCATGATTCATGATTTATGATTCAACTCATGATTCAATTCATGATTCATGATTCATGATTCATGATTCGATTCATGATTCATGATTCAATTTATGATTCATGATTTGATTTATGATTCATGATTCATGATTCGATTCATGATTCATGATTCAATTCATGATTCATGATTTGATTCATGATTCATGATTCAATTCATGATTCATGATTTATGATTCAATTCATGATTCAATTCATGATTCATGATTTATGATTTAATTCATGATTCAATTCAGGATTCATGATTCATGATTCGATTCATGATTCATGATTCAATTCATGATTCATGATTTGATTCATGATTCATGATTCAATTCATGAATCATGCATGATTCATGATTCATGATTCAATTCATGATTCATGATTCATGATTCAATTCATGATTCATTTCATACTTCATGATTCAATTCATGATTCATGATTCATGTTTCCATTCATGATTCATTTCATGATTCATGATTCAATTCATGATTCATGATTCATGATTGAATTCATGATTGAATTCATGATTCATTTCATGATTCATGATTCAATTCATGATTCATTTCATGATTCATGATTCATGATTTAATTCATGATTAATGATTCAATTCATGATTCATGATGCAATTCATGATTCATGATTCAATTCATGATTCATGATTCGATTTATTATTCATGATTCATGATTTATGATTCAACTCATGATTAAATTCATGATTCATGATTCATGATTCATGATTCGATTCATGATTCATGATTCAATTTATGATTCATGATTTGATTCATGATTCATGATTCATGATTCGATTCATGATTCATGATTCAATTCATGATTCATGATTTGATTCATGATTCATGATTCAATTCATGATTCATGATTCATGATTCAATTCATGATTCATTTCATACTTCATGATTCAATTCATGATTCATGATTCATGTTTCAATTCATGATTCATTTCATGATTCATGATTCAATTCATGATTCATGATTCATGATTCAATTCATGATTCAATTCATGATTCATTTCATGATCCATGATTCAATTCATGATTCATTTCATGATTCATGATTCATGATTTAATTAATGATTAATGATTCATGATTTAATTCATGATTCATGATGCAATTCATGATTCATGATTCAATTCATGATTCATGATTCGATTCATGATTCATGATTCAATTCATGATTCATGATTTATGATTCAACTCATGATTCAATTCATGATTCATGATTCATGATTCGATTCATGATTCATGATTCAATTCATGATTCATGATTTGATTCATGATTCATGATTCATGATTCGATTCATGATTCATGATTCAATTCATGATTCATGATTTGATTCATGATTCATGATTCAATTCATGATTCATGATTTATGATTCAATTCATGATTCAATTCATGATTCATGATTCATGATTCAAATTATGATTCATTTCATGATTCATGATTCATTTCATGATTCATGATTCAATTCATGATTCATGATTCATGATTCAATTCATGATTCAATTCATGATTCATTTCATGATTCATGATTCAATTCATGATTCATTTCATGATTCATGATTCATGATTCAATTCATGATTAATGATTCAATTCATGATTCATGATGCAATTCATGATTCATGATTCGATTTATGATTCATTATTCAATTCATGATTCGAGATTCATGATTTGATTCATGATTCATGATTCAATTCATGATTCATGATTCATGATTTGATTCATGATTCAATTCATGATTCATGATTCATGATTCAATTCATGATTCATGATTCATGATTCGATTCATGATTCATGATTCATGATTCGATTCATGATTTATGATTCGATTCATGATTCATGATTCAATTCATGATTCATGATTCATTATTTAATTCATGATTCGATTCATGATTCATGATTCAATTCATGATTCATGATTCATTATTTAATTCATGATTAATGATTTAATTCATGATTCATGATTCGATTCATGATTCATGATTCATGATTCATTTCATGATTCATTTCATGATTCATGATTCAATTCATGATTCATGATTCATGATTCAAATTATGATTCATTTCATGATTCATGATTCATTTCATGATTCATGATTCAATTCATGATTCATGATTCATGATTCATGATTCATGATTAAATTCATGATTTATGAATCAATTCATGATTCATGATTCAATTCATGATTCATGATTCAATTCAGGATTCATGATTCGATTCATGATTCATGATTCAATTCATGATTCATGATTTGATTCATGATTCACGATTCAATTCATGATTCATGATTTATGATTCAATTCATGATTCATTTCATGATTCATGATTCAATTCATTATTCATGATTCATGATTCAAATTAAGATTCATTTCATGATTCATGATTCATTTCATGATTCATGATTCATTTCATGATTCATGATTCATTTCATGATTCATGATTCAATTCATGATTCAATTCATGATTCATTTCATGATTCATGATTCAATTCATGATTCATTTCATGATTCATGATTCATGATTTAATTCATGATTAATGATTCAATTCATGATTCATGATGCAATTCATGATTCATGATTCAATTCATGATTCATGATTCGATTTATGATTCATGATTCGATTTATGATTCATGATTCATGATTTATGATTCAACTCATGGTTCAATTCATGATTCATGATTCATGATTCATGATTCGATTCATGATTCATGATTCAATTTATGATTCATGATTTGATTCATTATTCATGATTCATGATTCGATTCATGATTCATGATTCAATTCATGATTCATGATTTGATTCATGATTCATGATTCAATTCATGATTCATGATTCGATTCATGATTCATGATTCAATTCATGATTCATGATTTATGATTCAACTCATGATTCAATTCATGATTCATGATTCATGATTCAAATTATGATTCATTTCATGATTCATGATTCATTTCATGATTCATGATTCAATTCATGATTCATGATTCAATTCACGATTCATGATTTGATTCATGATTCATGATTCATGATTCGATTCATGATTCATGATTCAATTCATGATTCATGATTTGATTCATGATTCATGATTCAATTCATGATTCACTTCATGATTCATTTCATGATTCATGATTCATTTCATGATTCATGATTCAATTCATGATTCATTTCATGATTCATGATTCATGATTTAATTCATGATTAATGATTCAATTCATGATTCATGATGCAATTCATGATTCATGATTCAATTCATGATTCATGATTCGATTTATGATTCATTATTCAATTCATGATTCGAGATTCATGATTCGATTCATGATTCATGATTCAATTCATGATTCATGATTCATGATTCGATTCATGATTCAATTCATGATTCATGATTCATGATTCAATTCATGATTTATGATTCATGATTCGATTCATGATTCATGATTCATGATTCATGATTCAAATCATGATTCAATTCATGAATTATAATTTGATTCATGATTAATGATTTATGATTCTTTTCATGATTCATGATTCATTTCATGATTCTTGTTTCGATTCATGATTCATGATGCGATTCATGATTCATGATTCAATTCATGATTCATGATTCGATTCATTATTCATGATTCATGATTCATGATTCGATTTATGATTCATGATTCAATTCATGATTCATGTTTCGATTCATGATTCATGATTCGATTCATGATTCATGATTCGATTCATGATTCATGATTTGATTCATGATTCATGATTCATAATTCATTATTCAATTCATGATTTATGATTCAATTCATGATTCATGATTCAATTCATGATTCATGATTCAATTCATGATTCATGATTCGATTCATGATTCATGATTCATTATTCAATTCAGGATTCATGATTCGATTCATGATTCATGATTCAATTCATGATTTATGATTTATGATTCAATTTATGATTCAATTCATGATTCATGATTCGATTCATGATTCATGATTTAATTCATGATTCATGATTCATTATTTAATTCATGATTCGATTCATGATTCATGATTCAATTCATGATTTATGATTTATGATTCAATTTATGATTCAATTCATGATTCATGATTCGATTCATGATTCATGATTCATGATTCGATTCATGATTTATGATTCGATTCATGATTCATGATTCGATTCATGATTCATGATTCATGATTCATTATTCAATTCAGGATTCATGATTCGATTCATGATTCATGATTCAATTCATGATTTATGATTTATAATTCAATTTATGATTCAATTCATGATTCATGATTCGATTCATGATTCATGATTCATGATTCGATTCATGATTTATGATTCGATTCATGATTCATGATTTAATTCATGATTCATGATTCATTATTTAATTCATGATTCGATTCATGATTCATGATTCAATTCATGATTCATGATTCATGATTCGATTCATGATTCATGATTCAATTCATGATTCATTTCATGATTCATGTTTCAATTCATGATTCATGATTCATGATTCAAATTATGATTCATTTCATGATTCATGATTCATTTCATGATTCATGATTCAATTCATGATTCATGATTCATGATTCATGATTCATGATTAAATTCATGATTTATGATTCAATTCATGATTCATGATTCATGATTCAATTCATGATTCATTTCATGATTCATGTTTCAATTCATGATTCATGATTCAAATTATGATTCATTTCATGATTCATGATTCATTTCATGATTCCTGATTCAATTCATGATTCATGATTCATGATTCATGATTCAATTTAGGTTTCATGATTCGATTCATGATTCATGATTCAATTCATGATTCATGATTTGATTCATGATTCATGATTCAATTCATGATTCATGATTTATGATTCAATTTATGATTCATTTCATGATTCATGATTCAATTCATGAATCATGATTCATGATTCAAATTATGATTCATTTCATGATTCATAATTCATTTCATGATTCATGATTCATTTCATGATTCATGATTCATGATTCATTTCATGATTCATGATTCAATTCATGATTCATTTCATGATTCATGATTCATGATTTAATTCATGATTAATGATTCAATTCATGATTCATGATGCAATTCATGATTCATGATTCAATTCATGATTCATGATTCGATTTATGATTCATGATTCATGATTTATGATTCAACTCATGATTCAATTCATGATTCATGATTCATGATTCATGATTCAACTCATGATTCAATTCATGATTCATGATTCATGATTCATGATTCGATTCATGATTCATGATTCAATTTATGATTCATGATTTGATTCATGATTCATGATTCGATTCATGATTCATCATTCAATTCATGATTCATGATTTGATTCATGATTCATGATTCAATTCATGATTCATGATTTATGATTCAATTCATGATTCAATTCATGATTCATGATTTATGATTTAATTCATCATTCAATTCAGGATTCATGATTCATGATTCGATTCATGATTCATGATTCAATTCATGATTCATGATTTGATTCATGATTTATGATTTAATTCATCATTCAATTCAGGATTCATGATTCATGATTCGATTCATGATTCATGATTCATTTCATACTTCATGATTCAATTCATGATTCATGATTCATGTTTCAATTCATGATTCATTTCATGATTCATGATTCATTTCATGATTCATGATTCAATTCATGATTCAATTCATGATTCATTTCATGATTCATGATTCAATTCATGATTCATTTCATGATTCATGATTCATGATTTAATTAATGATTAATGATTCATGATTTAATTCATGATTCATGATGCAATTCATGATTCATGATTCAATTCATGATTCATGATTCGATTCATGATTCATGATTCAATTCATGATTCATGATTTGATTCATGATTCATGATTCATGATTCGATTCATGATTCATGATTCAATTAATGATTCATGATTTGATTCATGATTCATGATTCAATTAATGATTCATGATTCATGATTCAATTCATGATTCAATTCATGATTCATTTCATGATTCATGATTCATTTCATGATTCATGATTCATGATTCATGATTCATTATTCAATTCATGATTAATGATTCAATTCATGATTCATGATGCAATTCATGATTCATGATTCAATTCATGATTCATGATTCAATTCATGATTCATGATTCAATTCATGATTAATGATTCGATTTATGATTCATTATTCAATTTATGATTCGAGATTCATGATTCGATTCATGATTCATGATTCATGATTCAATTCATGATTCAATTCATGATTCATTTCATGATTCATGATTCAATTCATGATTCATTTCATGATTCATGATTCATGATTCAATTCATGATTAATGATTCAATTCATGATTCATGATGCAATTCATGATTCATGATTCAATTCATGATTCATGATTCAATACATGATTCATGATTCAATTCATGATTAATGATTCGATTTATGATTCATTATTCAATTCATGATTCGAGATTCATGATTCGATTCATGATTCATGATTCAATTCATGATTCATGATTCATGATTTGATTCATGATTCAATTCATGATTCATGATTCATGATTCAATTCATGATTCATGATTCATGATTCGATTCATGATTCATGATTCATGATTCGATTCATGATTTATGATTCGATTCATGATTCATGATTCAATTCATGATTCATGATTCATGATTTAATTCATGATTCATGATTTAATTCATGATTCATGATTCGATTCATGATTCATGATTCAAATCATGAATCATGCATGATTCATGATTCATGATTCAATTCATGATTCATGATTCAATTCATGATTCATGATTCATGATTCGATTCATGATTCATTTCATGATTCATGATTCAATTCATGATTCATGATTCAAATTATGATTCATTTCATGATTCATGATTAAATTCATGATTTATGATTCAATTCATGATTCATGATTCAATTCATGATTCATGATTCAATTCAGGATTCATGATTCGATTCATGATTCATGATTCAATTCATGATTCATGATTTGATTCATGATTCATGATTCAATTCATGATTCATGGTTTTATGATTCAATTCATGATTCATTTCATGATTCATGATTCAATTCATTATTCATGATTCATGATTCAAATTATGATTCATTTCATGATTCATGATTCATTTCATGATTCATGATTCATTTCATGATTCATGATTCATTTCATGATTCATGATTCAATTCATGATTCAATTCATGATTCATTTCATGATTCATGATTCAATTCATGATTCATTTCATGATTCATGATTTAATTAATGATTAATGATTCAATTCATGATTCATGATGCAATTCATGATTCATGATTCAATTCATGATTCATGATTCGATTTATGATTCATGATTCGATTTATGATTCATGATTCATGATTTATAATTCAACTCATGGTTCAATTCATGATTCATGATTCATGATTCATGATTCGATTCATGATTCATGATTCAATTTATGATTCATGATTTGATTCATTATTCATGATTCATGATTCGATTCATGATTCATGATTCAATTTATGATTCATGATTTGATTCATGATTCATGATTCAATTCATGATTCATGATTCGATTCATGATTCATGATTCAATTCATGATTCATGATTTATGATTCAACTCATGATTCAATTCATGATTCATGATTCATGATTCATGTTTCGATTCATGATTCATGATTCAATTCATGATTCATGATTTGATTCATGATTCATGATTCGATTCATGATTCATGATTCAATTCATGATTCATGATTTGATTCATGATTCATGATTCAATTCATGATTCATGATTTATGATTCAATTCATGATTCAATTCATGATTCATGATTCATGATTCAAATTATGATTTATTTCATGATTCATTTCATGATTCATGATTCAATTCATGATTCATGATTCAATTCATGATTCAATTCATGATTCATTTCATGATTCATGATTCATTTCATGATTCATGATTCAATTCATGATTCATTTAATGATTCATGATTCATGATTTAATTCATGATTAATGATTCAATTCATGATTCATGATGCAATTCATGATTCATGATTCAATTCATGATTCATGATTCGATTTATGATTCATTATTCAATTCATGATTCGAGATTCATGATTCGATTCATGATTCATGATTTATGATTTAATTCATCATTCAATTCAGGATTCATGATTCATGATTCGATTCATGATTCATGATTCAATTCATGATTCATGATTTGATTCATGATTTATGATTTAATTCATCATTCAATTCAGGATTCATGATTCATGATTCGATTCATGATTCATGATTCATTTCATACTTCATGATTCAATTCATGATTCATGATTCATGTTTCAATTCATGATTCATTTCATGATTCATGATTCATTTCATGATTCATGATTCAATTCATGATTCAATTCATGATTCATTTCATGATTCATGATTCAATTCATGATTCATTTCATGATTCATGATTCATGATTTAATTAATGATTAATGATTCATGATTTAATTCATGATTCATGATGCAATTCATGATTCATGATTCAATTCATGATTCATGATTCGATTCATGATTCATGATTCAATTCATGATTCATGATTTGATTCATGATTCATGATTCATGATTCGATTCATGATTCATGATTCAATTAATGATTCATGATTTGATTCATGATTCATGATTCAATTAATGATTCATGATTCATGATTCAATTCATGATTCAATTCATGATTCATTTCATGATTCATGATTCATTTCATGATTCATGATTCATGATTCAATTCATGATTCAATTCATGATTCATTTCATGATTCATGATTCATTTCATGATTCATGATTCATGATTCATGATTCATGATTCATTATTCAATTCATGATTAATGATTCAATTCATGATTCATGATGCAATTCATGATTCATGATTCAATTCATGATTCATGATTCAATTCATGATTCATGATTCAATTCATGATTAATGATTCGATTTATGATTCATTATTCAATTTATGATTCGAGATTCATGATTCGATTCATGATTCATGATTCATGATTCAATTCATGATTCAATTCATGATTCATTTCATGATTCATGATTCAATTCATGATTCATTTCATGATTCATGATTCATGATTCAATTCATGATTAATGATTCAATTCATGATTCATGATGCAATTCATGATTCATGATTCAATTCATGATTCATGATTCAATTCATGATTCATGATTCAATTCATGATTAATGATTCGATTTATGATTCATTATTCAATTCATGATTCGAGATTCATGATTCGATTCATGATTCATGATTCAATTCATGATTCATGATTCATGATTTGATTCATGATTCAATTCATGATTCATGATTCATGATTCAATTCATGATTCATGATTCATGATTCGATTCATGATTCATGATTCATGATTCGATTCATGATTTATGATTCGATTCATGATTCATGATTCAATTCATGATTCATGATTCATTATTTAATTCATGATTCATGATTTAATTCATGATTCATGATTCGATTCATGATTCATGATTCAAATCATGAATCATGCATGATTCATGATTCATGATTCAATTCATGATTCATGATTCAATTCATGATTCATGATTCATGATTCGATTCATGATTCATTTCATGATTCATGATTCAATTCATGATTCATGATTCAAATTATGATTCATTTCATGATTCATGATTAAATTCATGATTTATGATTCAATTCATGATTCATGATTCAATTCATGATTCATGATTCAATTCAGGATTCATGATTCGATTCATGATTCATGATTCAATTCATGATTCATGATTTGATTCATGATTCATGATTCAATTCATGATTCATGGTTTTATGATTCAATTCATGATTCATTTCATGATTCATGATTCAATTCATTATTCATGATTCATGATTCAAATTATGATTCATTTCATGATTCATGATTCATTTCATGATTCATGATTCATTTCATGATTCATGATTCATTTCATGATTCATGATTCAATTCATGATTCAATTCATGATTCATTTCATGATTCATGATTCAATTCATGATTCATTTCATGATTCATGATTTAATTAATGATTAATGATTCAATTCATGATTCATGATTCATGATTCAATTCATGATTCATGATTCGATTTATGATTCATGATTCGATTTATGATTCATGATTCATGATTTATAATTCAACTCATGGTTCAATTCATGATTCATGATTCATGATTCATGATTCGATTCATGATTCATGATTCAATTTATGATTCATGATTTGATTCATTATTCATGATTCATGATTCGATTCATGATTCATGATTCAATTTATGATTCATGATTTGATTCATGATTCATGATTCAATTCATGATTCATGATTCGATTCATGATTCATGATTCAATTCATGATTCATGATTTATGATTCAACTCATGATTCAATTCATGATTCATGATTCATGATTCATGTTTCGATTCATGATTCAATTCATGATTCATGATTTGATTCATGATTCATGATTCGATTCATGATTCATGATTCAATTCATGATTCATGATTTGATTCATGATTCATGATTCAATTCATGATTCATGATTTATGATTCAATTCATGATTCAATTCATGATTCATGATTCATGATTCAAATTATGATTTATTTCATGATTCATTTCATGATTCATGATTCAATTCATGATTCATGATTCAATTCATGATTCAATTCATGATTCATTTCATGATTCATGATTCATTTCATGATTCATGATTCAATTCATGATTCATTTAATGATTCATGATTCATGATTTAATTCATGATTAATGATTCAATTCATGATTCATGATGCAATTCATGATTCATGATTCAATTCATGATTCATGATTCGATTTATGATTCATTATTCAATTCATGATTCGAGATTCATGATTCGATTCATGATTCATGATTCAATTCATGATTCATGATTCATGATTCGATTCATGATTCAATTCATGATTCATGATATATGATTCAATTCATGATTTATGATTCATGATTCGATTCATGATTCATGATTCATGATTCATGATTCATGATTCAAATCATGATTCAATTCATGAATTATGATTCGATTCATGATTAATGATTTATGATTCTTTTCATGATTCATGATTCATTTCATGATTCTTGTTTCGATTCATGATTCATGATTCGATTCATGATTCATGATTCAATTCATGATTCATGATTCGATTCATTATTCATGATTCATGATTCATGATTCGATTCATGATTCATGATTCAATTCATGATTCATGTTTCGATTCATGATTCATGATTCGATTCATGATTCATGATTCGATTCATGATTCATGATTTGATTCATGATTCATGATTCATAATTCATTATTCAATTCATGATTTATGATTCAATTCATGATTCATGATTCAATTCATGATTCATGATTCAATTCATGATTCATGATTCGATTCATGATTCATGATTCATGATTCATTATTCAATTCAGGATTCATGATTCGATTCATGATTCATGATTCAATTCATGATTTATGATTTATGATTCAATTTATGATTCAATTCATGATTCATGATTCGATTCATGATTCATGATTCATGATTCGATTCATGATTTATGATTCGATTCATGATTCATGATTTAATTCATGATTCATGATTCATTATTTAATTCATGATTCGATTCATGATTCATGATTCAATTCATGATTTATGATTTATGATTCAATTTATGATTCAATTCAAGATTCATGATTCGATTCATGATTCATGATTCATGATTCGATTCATGATTTATGATTCGATTCATGATTCATGATTCATGATTCATTATTCAATTCAGGATTCATGATTCGATTCATGATTCATGATTCAATTCATGATTTATGATTTATGATTCAATTTATGATTCAATTCATGATTCATGATTCGATTCATGATTCATGATTCATGATTCGATTCATGATTTATGATTCGATTCATGATTCATGATTTAATTCATGATTCATGATTCATTATTTAATTCATGATTCGATTCATGATTCATGATTCAATTCATGATTCATGATTCATGATTCGATTCATGATTCATGATTCAATTCATGATTCATTTCATGATTCATGTTTCAATTCATGATTCATGCTTCATGATTCAAATTATGATTCATTTCATGATTCATGATTCATTTCATGATTCATGATTCAATTCATGATTCATGATTCATGATTCATGATTAAATTCATGATTTATGATTCAATTCATGATTCATGATTCAATTCATGATTCATGATTCATGATTCAATTCATGATTCATTTCATGATTCATGTTTCAATTCATGATTCATGATTCATGATTCAAATTATGATTCATTTCATGATTCATGATTCATTTCATGATTCATGATTCATTTCATGATTCATGATTCATTCCATGATTCATGATTCAATTCATGATTCATGATTCATGATTAAATTCATGATTTATGATTCAATTCATGATTCATGATTCAATTCATGATTCATGATTCAATTCATGATTCATGATTCGATTCATGATTCATGATTCATGATTCATTATTCAATTTAGGTTTCATGATTCGATTCATGATTCATGATTCAATTCATGATTCATGATTTGAATCATGATTCATGATTCAATTCATGAATCATGATTCATGATTCAAATTATGATTCATTTCATGATTCATGATTCATTTCATGATTCATGATTCATTATTTAATTCATGATTCGATTCATGATTCATGATTCAATTCATGATTCATGATTCATGATTCATGATTCAATTCATGATTCATTTCATGATTCATGTTTCAATTCATGATTCATGATTCATGATTCAAATTATGATTCATTTCATGATTCATGATTCATTTCATGATTCATGATTCAATTCATGATTCATGATTCATGATTCATGATTCATGATTAAATTCATGATTTATGATTCAATTCATGATTCATGATTCAATTCATGATTCATGATTCATGATTCAATTCATGATTCATTTCATGATTCATGTTTCAATTCATGATTCATGATTCATGATTCAAATTATGATTCATTTCATGATTCATGATTCATTTCATGATTCATGATTCATTTCATGATTCATGATTCATTCCATGATTCATGATTCAATTCATGATTCATGATTCATGATTAAATTCATGATTTATGATTCAATTCATGATTCATGATTCAATTCATGATTCATGATTCAATTCATGATTCATGATTCGATTCATGATTCATGATTCATGATTCATTATTCAATTTAGGTTTCATGATTCGATTCATGATTCATGATTCAATTCATGATTCATGATTTGAATCATGATTCATGATTCAATTCATGAATCATGATTCATGATTCAAATTATGATTCATTTCATGATTCATGATTCATTTCATGATTCATGATTCATTTCATGATTCATGATTCATTTCATGATTCATGATTCATGATTGAATTCATGATTCAATTCATGATTCATTTCATGATTCAAGATTCAATTCATGATTCATTTCATGATTCATGATTCATGATTTAATTCATGATTAATGTTTCAAGTCATGATTCATGATGCAATTCATGATTCATGATTCAATTCATGATTCATGATTCGATTTATGATTCATGATTCATGATTTATGATTCAACTCATGATTCAATTCATGATTCATGATTCATGAATCATGATTCGATTCATGATTCATGATTCAATTTATGATTCATGATTCAATTTATGATTCATGATTCATGATTCGATTCATGATTCATGATTCAATTCATGATTCATGATTTGATTCATGATTCATGATTCAATTCATGATTCATGATTTATGATTCAATTCATGATTCAATTCATGATTCATGATTTATGATTTAATTCATGATTCACTTCAGGATTCATGATTCATGATTCGATTCATGATTTATGATTCAATTCATGATTCATGATTTGATTCATGATTCATGATTCAATTCATGAATCATGCATGATTCATGATTCATGATTCAATTCATGAATCATGCATGCTTCATGATTCATGATTCATTTCATACTTCATGATTCAATTCATGATTCATGATTCATGTTTCAATTCATGATTCATTTCATGATTCATGATTCAATTCATGATTCATGATTCATGATTCAATTCATGATTCAATTCATGATTCATTTCATGATTCATGATTCATTTCATGATTCATGATTCATGATTTAATTAATGATTAATGATTCATGATTTAATTCATGATTCATGATGCAATTCATGATTCATGATTCAATTCATGATTTATGATTCGATTCATGATTCATGATTCAATTCATGATTCATGATTTGATTCATGATTCATGATTCATGATTCGATTCATGATTCATGATTGAATTCATGATTCATGATTTGATTCATGATTCATGATTCAATTCATGATTCATGATTTATGATTCAATTCATGATTCAATTCATGATTCATGATTCATGATTCAAATTATGATTCATTTCATGATTCATGATTCATTTCATGCTTTATGATTCAATTCATGATTCATTTCATGATTCATGATTCAATTCATGATTCATTTCATGATTCATTTCATGATTCATGATTCAATTCATGATTCATTTCATGATTCATGATTCATGATTCATAATTCAATTCATGATTAATGATTCAATTCATGATTCATGATGCAATTCATGATTCATGATTCAATTCATGATTCATGATTCAATTCATGATTCATGATTCAATTCATGATTAATGATTCGATTTATGATTCATTATTCAATTCATGATTCAAGATTCATGATTCGATTCATGATTCATGATTCAATTCATGATTCATGATTCATGATTTGATTCATGATTCAATTCATGATTCATGATTCATGATTCAATTCATGATTCATGATTCGATTCATGATTCATGATTCATGATTCATGATTCAAATCATGATTCAATTCATGAATTATGATTCGATTCATGATTAATGATTTATGATTCTTTTCATGATTCATGATTCATTTCATGATTCTTGTTTCGATTCATGATTCATGATTCGATTCATGATTCATGATTCAATTCATGATTCATGTTTCGATTCATGATTCATGATTCGATTCATGATTCATGATTCGATTCATGATTCATGATTTGATTCATGATTCATGATTCATAATTCATGATTCAATTCATGATTCATGATTCATGATTCATTATTCAATTCATGATTTATGATTCAATTCATGATTCATGATTCAATTCATGATTCATGATTCGATTCATGATTCATGATTCATTATTCAATTCAGGATTCATGATTCGATTCATGATTCATGATTCAATTCATGATTTATGATTTATGATTCAATTTATGATTCAATTCATGATTCATGATTCGATTCATGATTCATGATTCATGATTCGATTCATGATTTATGATTCGATTCATGATTCATGATTCAATTCATGATTCATGATTCATGATTCAATTCATGATTCATTTCATGATTCATGTTTCAATTCATGATTCATGATTCAAATTATGATTCATTTCATGATTCATGATTCATTTCATGATTCATGATTCAATTCATGATTTATGATTCATGATTCATGATTCATGATTAAATTCATGATTTATGATTCAATTCATGATTCATGATTCAATTCATGATTCATGATTCATGATTCAATTCATGATTCATTTCATGATTCATGTTTCAATTCATGATTCATGATTCATGATTCAAATTATGATTCATTTCATGATTCATGATTCATTTCATGATTCATGATTCATTTCATGATTCATGATTCAATTCATGATTCATGATTCATGATTCATGATTTATGATTAAATTCATGATTTATGATTCAATTCATGATTCATGATTCAATTCATGATTCATGATTCAATTCATGATTCATGATTCGATTCATGATTCATGATTCATGATTCATTATTCAATTCAGGATTCATGATTCGATTCATGATTCATGATTCAATTCATGATTCATGATTTGATTCATGATTCATGATTCAATTCATGATTCATGATTTATGATTCAATTCATGATTCATTTCATGATTCATGATTCAATTCATGAATCATGATTCATGATTCAAATTTTGATTCATTTCATGATTCATGATTCATTTCATGATTCATGATTCATTTCATGATTCATGATTCATGATTCATTTCATGAATTATGATTCATGATTGAATTCAAGATTCAATTCATGATTCATTTCATGATTCATGATTCAATTCATGATTCATTTCATGATTCATGATTCAATTCATGATTCATTTCATGATTCATGATTCATGATTTAATTCATGATTAATGATTCAATTCATGATTCATGATGCAATTCATGATTCATGATTCATGATTCGATTTATGATTCATGATTCATGATTTATGTTTCAACTCATGATTCAATTCATGATTCATGATTCATGATTCATGATTCGATTCATGATTCATGATTCATGATTCGATTCATGATTCATGATTCAATTCATGATTCATGATTTGATTCATGATTCATGATTCAATTCATGATTCATGATTTATGATTCAATTCATAATTCAATTCATGATTCATGATTTATGATTTAATTCATGATTCAATTCAGGATTCATGATTCATGATTCGATTCATGATTCATGATTCAATTCATGATTCATGATTTGATTCATGATTCATGATTCAATTCATGAATCATGCATGATTCATGATTCATGATTCATGATTCAATTCATGATTCATTTCATACTTCATGATTCAATTCATGATTCATGATTCATGTTTCAATTCATGATTCATTTCATGATTCATGATTCAATTCATGATTCATGATTCATGATTCAATTCATGATTCAATTCATGATTCATTTCATGATTCATGATTCAATTCATGATTCATTTCATGATTCATGATTCATGATTTAATTAATGATTAATGATTCATGATTTAATTCATGATTCATGATGCAATTCATGATTCATGATTCGATTCATAATTCATGATTCAATTCATGATTCATGATTTATGATTCAACTCATGATTCAATTCATGATTCATGATTCATGATTCATGATTCGATTCATGATTCATGATTCAATTCATGATTCATGATTCAATTCATGATTCATGATTTATGATTCAATTCATGATTCAATTCATGATTCATGATTCATGATTCAAATTATGATTCATTTCATGATTCATGATTCATTTCATGATTCATGATTCAATTCATGATTCATGATTCATGATTCAATTCATGATTCAATTCATGATTCATTTCATGATTCATGATTCAATTCATGATTCATTTCATGATTCATGATTCATGATTCAATTCATGATTAATGATTCAATTCATGATTCATGATGCAATTCATGATTCATGATTCAATTCATGATTCATGATTCAATTCATGATTCATGATTCAATTCATGATTAATGATTCGATTTATGATTCATTATTCAATTCATGATTCGAGATTCATGATTCGATTCATGATTCATGATTCAATTCATGATTCATGATTCATGATTTGATTCATGATTCAATTCATGATTCATGATTCATGATTCAATTCATGATTCATGATTCGATTCATGATTCATGATTCATGATTCATGATTAATGATTTATGATTCTTTTCATGATTCAATTCATGAATTATGATTCGATTCATGATTAATGATTTATGATTCTTTTCATGATTCATGATTCATTTCATGATTCTTGTTTCTATTCATGATTCATGATTCGATTCATGATTCATGATTCAATTCATGATTCATGATTCGATTCATTATTCATGATTCATGATTCATGATTCGATTCATGATTCATGATTCAATTCATGATTCATGATTCGATTCATTATTCATGATTCATGATTCATGATTCGATTCATGATTCATGATTCAATTCATGATTCATGATTCGATTCATGATTCATGATTCGATTCATGATTCATGATTTGATTCATGATTCATGATTCATGATTTATGATTCAATTCATGATTCATGATTCATGATTCATTATTCAATTCATGATTTATGATTCAATTCATGATTCATGATTCAATTCATGATTCATGATTCGATTCATGATTCATGATTCATGATTCATTATTCAATTCAGGATTCATGATTCGATTCATGATTCATGATTCAATTCATGATTTATGATTTATGATTCAATTTATGATTCAATTCATGATTCATGATTCGATTCATGATTCATGATTCATGATTCGATTCATGATTTATGATTCGATTCATGATTCATGATTCAATTCATGATTCATGATTCATTATTTAATTCATGATTCGATTCATGATTCATGATTCAATTCATGATTCATGATTCATGATTCGATTCATGATTCATGATTCAATTCATGATTCATGATTCAATTCATGATTCATGATTCATGATTCAAATTATGATTCATTTCATGATTCATGATTCATTTCATGATTCATGATTCAATTCATGATTCATGATTCATGATTCATGATTCATGATTAAATTCATAATTTATGATTCAATTCATGATTCATGATTCAATTCATGATTCATGATTCAATTCATGATTCATGATTCGATTCATGATTCATGATTTATGATTCATTATTCAATTCAGGATTCATGATTCGATTCATGATTCATGATTCAATTCATGATTCATGATTTGATTCATGATTCATGATTCAATTCATGATTCATGATTTATGATTCAATTCATGATTCATTTCATGATTCATGATTCAATTCATGATTCATGATTCAAATTATGATTCATTTCATGATTCATGATTCTTTTCATGATTCATGATTCATTTCATGATTCATGATTCATGATTCATTTCATGATTCATGATTCATGATTCAATTCATGATTCAATTCATGATTCATTTCATGATTCATGATTCATGATTCAATTCATGATTCAATTCATGATTCATTTCATGATTCATGATTCAATTCATGATTCATTTCATGATTCATGATTCATGATTTAATTCATGATTAATGTATCAATTCATGATGCAATTCATGATTCATGATTCAATTCATGATTCCTGATTCGATTTATGATTCATGATTCATGATTTATGATTCAACTCATGATTCAATTCATGATTCATGATTCATGATTTATGATTCGATTCATGATTCATGATTCAATTTATGATTCATGATTTGATTCATGATTCATGATTCGATTCATGATTCATGATTCAATTCATGATTCATGATTTGATTCATGATTCATGATTCAATTCATGATTCATGATTTATGATTCAATTCATGATTCAATTCATGATTCATGATTTATGATTTAATTCATGATTCAATTCAGGATTCATGATTCATGATTCGATTCATGATTCATGATTCAATTCATGATTCATGATTTGATTCATGATTCATGATTCAATTCATGATTCATGATTCATGATTCAGTTCATGATTCATTTCATACTTCATGATTCAATTCATGATTCATGATTAATGTTTCAATTCATGATTCATTTCATGATTCATGATTCAATTCATGATTCATGATTCATGTTTCAATTCATGATTCAATTCATGATTCATTTCATGATTCATGATTCAATTCATGATTCATTTCATGATTCATGATTCATGATTTAATTAATGATTAATGATTCATGATTTAATTCATGATTCATGATGCAATTCATGATTCATGATTCAATTCATGATTCATGATTCGATTCATGATTCATGTTTCAATTCATGATTCATGATTTATGATTCAACTCATGATTCAATTCATGATTCATGATTCATGATTCGATTCATGATTCATGATTCAATTCATGATTCATGATTTGATTCATGATTCATGATTCATGATTCGATTCATGATTCATGATTCAATTCATGATTCATGATTTGATTCATGATTCATGATTCAATTCATGATTCATGATTTATGATTCAATTCATGATTCAATTCATGATTCATGATTCGTGATTCAAATTATGATTCATTTCATGATTCATGATTCATTTCATGATTCATGATTCAATTCATGATTCATGATTCATGATTCAATTCATGATTCAATTCATGATTCATTTCATGATTCATGATTCAATTCATGATTCATTTCATGATTCATGATTCATGATTCAATTCATGATTAATGATTCAATTCATGATTCATGATGCAATTCATGATTCATGATTCAATTCATGATTCATGATTCAATTCATGATTCATGATTCAATTCATGATTAATGATTCGATTTATGATTCATTATTCAATTCATGATTCGAGATTCATGATTCGATTCATGATTCATGATTCAATTCATGATTCATGATTCATGATTTGATTCATGATTCAATTCATGATTCATGATTCATGATTCAATTCATGATTCATGATTCATGATTCGATTCATGATTCATTATTCATGATTCATGATTCTTTTCATGATTCATGATTCATTTCATGATTCTTGTTTCGATTCATGATTCATGATTCGATTCATGATTCATGATTCAATTCATGATTCATGATTCGATTCATTATTCATGATTCATGATTCATGATTCGATTCATGATTCAATTCATGATTCATGTTTCGATTCATGATTCATGATTCGATTCATGATTTATGATTCAATTCATGATTTATGATTCAATTCATGATTCATGATTCGATTCATGATTCATGATTTATTATTCAATTCAGGATTCATGATTCGATTCATGATTCATGATTCAATTCATGATTTATGATTTATGATTCAATTTATGATTCAATTCATGATTCATGATTCGATTCATGATTCATGATTCATGATTCATTATTCAATTCAGGATTCATGATTCGATTCATGATTCATGATTCAATTCATGATTTATGATTTATGATTCAATTTATGATTCAATTCATGATTCATGATTCGATTCATGATTCATGATTCGATTCATGATTTATGATTCGATTCATGATTCATGATTCAATTCTTGATTCATGATTCATTATTTAATTCATGATTCGATTCATGATTCATGATTCAATTCATGATTCATGATTCATGATTCGATTCATGATTCATGATTTAATTCATGATTCATGATTCGATTCATGATTCATGATTCAAATCATGAATCATGCATGATTCATGATTCATGATTCAATTCATGATTCATGATTCATGATTCATGATTCATGATTCATTTCATGAGTCATGATTCAATTCATGATTCATGATTCATGATTCATGATTCATGATTAAATTCATGATTTATGATTCAATTCATGATTCATGATTCAATTCATGATTCATGATTCGATTCATGATTCATGATTCGATTCATGATTCATGATTCATGATTCATTATTCAATTCAGGATTCATGATTCGATTCATGATTCATGATTCAATTCATGATTCATGATTTATGATTCAATTCATGATTCATGATTTATGATTCAATTCATGATTCAATTCATGATTCATTTCTTGATTCATGATTCAATTCATGATTCATGATTCATGATTCAAATTATGATTCATTTCATGATTCATGATTCATTTCATGATTCATGATTCATTTCATGATTCATGATTCATGATTCATTTCATGATTCATGATTCATGATTCAATTCATGATTCAATTCATGATTCATTTCATGATTAATGATTCAATTCATGATTCATTTCATGATTCATGATTCATGATTTAATTCATGATTAATGATTCAATTCATGATGCAATTCATGATTCATGATTCAATTCATGATTCATGATTCGATTTATGATTCATGATTCATGATTTATGATTCAACTCATGATTCAATTCATGATTCATGATTTGATTCATGATTCATGATTCATGATTTGATTCATGATTCATGATTCAATTCATGATTCATGATTTGATTCATGATTCATGATTCAATTCATGATTCATGATTTATGATTCAATTCATGATTCAATTCATGATTCATGATTTATGATTTAATTCATGATTCAATTCAGGATTCATGATTCATGATTCGATTCATGATTCATGATTCAATTCATGATTCATGATTTGATTCATGATTCATGATTCAATTCATGATTCATGCATGATTCATGATTCATGATTCAATTCATGATTCATGATTCATGATTCAATTCATGATTCATTTCATACTTCATGATACAATTCATGATTCATGATTCATGTTTCAATTCATGATTCATTTCATGATTCATGATTCAATTCATGATTCATGATTCATGATTCAATTCATGATTCAATTCATGATTCATTTCATGATTCATGATTCAATTCATGATTCATTTCATGATTCATGATTCATGATTTAATTAATGATTAATGATTCATGATTTAATTCATGATTCATGATGCAATTCATGATTCATGATTCAATTCATGATTCATGATTCGATTCATGATTCATGATTCAATTCATGATTCATGATTCATGATTTAATTCATGATTAATGTTTCAATTCATGATTCATGATGCAATTCATGATTCATGATTCAATTCATGATTCATGATTCGATTTATGATTCATGATTCATGATTTATGATTCAACTCATGATTCAATTCATGATTCATGATTCATGAATCATGATTCGATTCATGATTCATGATTCAATTTATGATTCATGATTCAATTTATGATTCATGATTCATGATTCGATTCATGATTCATGATTCAATTCATGATTCATGATTTGATTCATGATTCATGATTCAATTCATGATTCATGATTTATGATTCAATTCATGATTCAATTCATGATTCATGATTTATGATTTAATTCATGATTCAATTTAGGATTCATGATTCATGATTCGATTCATGATTTATGATTCAATTCATGATTCATGATTTGATTCATGATTCATGATTCAATTCATGAATCATGCATGATTCATGATTCATGATTCAATTCATGAATCATGCATGATTCATGATTCATGATTCATTTCATACTTCATGATTCAATTCATGATTCATGATTCATGTTTCAATTCATGATTCATTTCATGATTCATGATTCAATTCATGATTCATGATTCATGATTCAACTCATGATTCAATTCATGATTCATTTCATGATTCATGATTCATTTCATGATTCATGATTCATGATTTAATTAATGATTAATGATTCATGATTTAATTCATGATTCATGATGCAATTCATGATTCATGATTCAATTCATGATTTATGATTCGATTCATGATTCATGATTTGATTCATGATTCATGATTCATGATTCGATTCATGATTCATGATTGAATTCATGATTCATGATTTGATTCATGATTCATGATTCAATTCATGATTCATGATTTATGATTCAATTCATGTTTCAATTCATGATTCATGATTCATGATTCAAATTATGATTCATTTCATGATTCATGATTCATTTCATGCTTTATGATTCAATTCATGATTCATTTCATGATTCATGATTCAATTCATGATTCATTTCATGATTCATTTCATGATTCATGATTCAATTCATGATTCATTTCATGATTCATGATTCATGATTCATAATTCAATTCATGATTAATGATTCAATTCATGATTCATGATGCAATTCATGATTCATGATTCAATTCATGATTCATGATTCAATTCATGATTCATGATTCAATTCATGATTAATGATTCGATTTATGATTCATTATTCAATTCATGATTCAAGATTCATGATTCGATTCATGATTCATGATTCAATTCATGATTCATGATTCATGATTTGATTCATGATTCAATTCATGATTCATGATTCATGATTCAATTCATGATTCATGATTCGATTCATGATTCATGATTCATGATTCATGATTCAAATCATGATTCAATTCATGAATTATGATTCGATTCATGATTAATGATTTATGATTCTTTTCATGATTCATGATTCATTTCATGATTCTTGTTTCGATTCATGATTCATGATTCGATTCATGATTCATGATTCAATTCATGATTCATGTTTCGATTCATGATTCATGATTCGATTCATGATTCATGATTCGATTCATGATTCATGATTTGATTCATGATTCATGATTCATAATTCATGATTCAATTCATGATTCATGATTCATGATTCATTATTCAATTCATGATTTATGATTCAATTCATGATTCATGATTCAATTCATGATTCATGATTCGATTCATGATTCATGATTCATGATTCATTATTCAATTCAGGATTCATGATTCGATTCATGATTCATGATTCAATTCATGATTTATGATTTATGATTCAATTTATGATTCAATTCATGATTCATGATTCGATTCATGATTCATGATTCATGATTCGATTCATGATTTATGATTCGATTCATGATTCATGATTCAATTCATGATTCATGATTCATGATTCAATTCATGATTCATTTCATGATTCATGTTTCAATTCATGATTCATGATTCATGATTCAAATTATGATTCATTTCATGATTCATGATTCATTTCATGATTCATGATTCAATTCATGATTCATGATTCATGATTCATGATTCATGATTAAATTCATGATTTATGATTCAATTCATGATTCATGATTCAATTCATGATTCATGATTCATGATTCAATTCATGATTCATTTCATGATTCATGTTTCAATTCATGATTCATGATTCATGATTCAAATTATGATTCATTTCATGATTCATGATTCATTTCATGATTCATGATTCATTTCATGATTCATGATTCAATTCATGATTCATGATTCATGATTCATGATTTATGATTAAATTCATGATTTATGATTCAATTCATGATTCATGATTCAATTCATGATTCATGATTCAATTCATGATTCATGATTCGATTCATGATTCATGATTCATGATTCATTATTCAATTCAGGATTCATGATTCGATTCATGATTCATGATTCAATTCATGATTCATGATTTGATTCATGATTCATGATTCAATTCATGATTCATGATTTATGATTCAATTCATGATTCATTTCATGATTCATGATTCAATTCATGAATCATGATTCATGATTCAATTCATGAATCATGATTCATGATTCAAATTTTGATTCATTTCATGATTCATGATTCATTTCATGATTCATGATTCATTTCATGATTCATGATTCATGATTCATTTCATGAATTATGATTCATGATTGAATTCAAGATTCAATTCATGATTCATTTCATGATTCATGATTCAATTCATGATTCATTTCATGATTCATGATTCAATTCATGATTCATTTCATGATTCATGATTCATGATTTAATTCATGATTAATGATTCAATTCATGATTCATGATGCAATTCATGATTCATGATTCAATTCATGATTCATGATTCGATTTATGATTCATGATTCATGATTTATGATTCAACTCATGATTCAATTCATGATTCATGATTCATGATTCATGATTCGATTCATGATTCATGATTCATGATTCGATTCATGATTCATGATTCAATTCATGATTCATGATTTGATTCATGATTCATGATTCAATTCATGATTCATGATTTATGATTCAATTCATAATTCAATTCATGATTCATGATTTATGATTTAATTCATGATTCAATTCAGGATTCATGATTCATGATTCGATTCATGATTCATGATTCAATTCATGATTCATGATTTGATTCATGATTCATGATTCAATTCATGAATCATGCATGATTCATGATTCATGATTCATGATTCAATTCATGATTCATTTCATACTTCATGATTCAATTCATGATTCATGATTCATGTTTCAATTCATGATTCATTTCATGATTCATGATTCAATTCATGATTCATGATTCATGATTCAATTCATGATTCAATTCATGATTCATTTCATGATTCATGATTCAATTCATGATTCATTTCATGATTCATGATTCATGATTTAATTAATGATTAATGATTCATGATTTAATTCATGATTCATGATGCAATTCATGATTCATGATTCAATTCATGATTCATGATTCGATTCATGATTCATGATTCAATTCATGATTCATGATTTATGATTCAACTCATGATTCAATTCATGATTCATGATTCATGATTCATGATTCGATTCATGATTCATGATTCAATTCATGATTCATGATTCAATTCATGATTCATGATTTATGATTCAATTCATGATTCAATTCATGATTCATGATTCATGATTCAAATTATGATTCATTTCATGATTCATGATTCATTTCATGATTCATGATTCAATTCATGATTCATGATTCATGATTCAATTCATGATTCAATTCATGATTCATTTCATGATTCATGATTCAATTCATGATTCATTTCATGATTCATGATTCATGATTCAATTCATGATTAATGATTCAATTCATGATTCATGATGCAATTCATGATTCATGATTCAATTCATGATTCATGATTCAATTCATGATTCATGATTCAATTCATGATTAATGATTCGATTTATGATTCATTATTCAATTCATGATTCGAGATTCATGATTCGATTCATGATTCATGATTCAATTCATGATTCATGATTCATGATTTGATTCATGATTCAATTCATGATTCATGATTCATGATTCAATTCATGATTCATGATTCATGATTCGATTCATGATTCATGATTCATGATTAATGATTCATGATTCATGATTCATGATTAATGATTTATGATTCTTTTCATGATTCAATTCATGAATTATGATTCGATTCATGATTAATGATTTATGATTCTTTTCATGATTCATGATTCATTTCATGATTCTTGTTTCTATTCATGATTCATGATTCGATTCATGATTCATGATTCAATTCATGATTCATGATTCGATTCATTATTCATGATTCATGATTCATGATTCGATTCATGATTCATGATTCAATTCATGATTCATGTTTCGATTCATGATTCATGATTCGATTCATGATTCATGATTCGATTCATGATTCATGATTTGATTCATGATTCATGATTCATGATTTATGATTCAATTCATGATTCATGATTCATGATTCATTATTCAATTCATGATTTATGATTCAATTCATGATTCATGATTCAATTCATGATTCATGATTCGATTCATGATTCATGATTCATGATTCATTATTCAATTCAGGATTCATGATTCGATTCATGATTCATGATTCAATTCATGATTTATGATTTATGATTCAATTTATGATTCAATTCATGATTCATGATTCGATTCATGACTCATGATTCATGATTCGATTCATGATTTATGATTCGATTCATGATTCATGATTCAATTCATGATTCATGATTCATTATTTAATTCATGATTCGATTCATGATTCATGATTCAATTCATGATTCATGATTCATGATTCGATTCATGATTCATGATTCAATTCATGATTCATGATTCAATTCATGATTCATGATTCATGATTCAAATTATGATTCATTTCATGATTCATGATTCATTTCATGATTCATGATTCAATTCATGATTCATGATTCATGATTCATGATTCATGATTAAATTCATAATTTATGATTCAATTCATGATTCATGATTCAATTCATGATTCATGATTCAATTCATGATTCATGATTCGATTCATGATTCATGATTTATGATTCATTATTCAATTCAGGATTCATGATTCGATTCATGATTCATGATTCAATTCATGATTCATGATTTGATTCATGATTCATGATTCAATTCATGATTCATGATTTATGATTCAATTCATGATTCATTTCATGATTCATGATTCAATTCATGATTCATGATTCAAATTATGATTCATTTCATGATTCAATTCATGAATTATGATTCGATTCATGATTAATGATTTATGATTCTTTTCATGATTCATGATTCATTTCATGATTCTTGTTTCTATTCATGATTCATGATTCGATTCATGATTCATGATTCAATTCATGATTCATGATTCGATTCATTATTCATGATTCATGATTCATGATTCGATTCATGATTCATGATTCAATTCATGATTCATGTTTCGATTCATGATTCATGATTCGATTCATGATTCATGATTCGATTCATGATTCATGATTTGATTCATGATTCATGATTCATGATTTATGATTCAATTCATGATTCATGATTCATGATTCATTATTCAATTCATGATTTATGATTCAATTCATGATTCATGATTCAATTCATGATTCATGATTCGATTCATGATTCATGATTCATGATTCATTATTCAATTCAGGATTCATGATTCGATTCATGATTCATGATTCAATTCATGATTTATGATTTATGATTCAATTTATGATTCAATTCATGATTCATGATTCGATTCATGACTCATGATTCATGATTCGATTCATGATTTATGATTCGATTCATGATTCATGATTCAATTCATGATTCATGATTCATTATTTAATTCATGATTCGATTCATGATTCATGATTCAATTCATGATTCATGATTCATGATTCGATTCATGATTCATGATTCAATTCATGATTCATGATTCAATTCATGATTCATGATTCATGATTCAAATTATGATTCATTTCATGATTCATGATTCATTTCATGATTCATGATTCAATTCATGATTCATGATTCATGATTCATGATTCATGATTAAATTCATAATTTATGATTCAATTCATGATTCATGATTCAATTCATGATTCATGATTCAATTCATGATTCATGATTCGATTCATGATTCATGATTTATGATTCATTATTCAATTCAGGATTCATGATTCGATTCATGATTCATGATTCAATTCATGATTCATGATTTGATTCATGATTCATGATTCAATTCATGATTCATGATTTATGATTCAATTCATGATTCATTTCATGATTCATGATTCAATTCATGATTCATGATTCAAATTATGATTCATTTCATGATTCATGATTCATTTCATGATTCATGATTCATTTCATGATTCATGATTCATGATTCATTTCATGATTCATGATTCATGATTCAATTCATGATTCAATTCATGATTCATTTCATGATTCATGATTCATGATTCAATTCATGATTCAATTCATGATTCATTTCATGATTCATGATTCAATTCATGATTCATTTCATGATTCATGATTCATGATTTAATTAATGATTAATGTATCAATTCATGATGCAATTCATGATTCATGATTCAATTCATGATTCCTGATTCGATTTATGATTCATGATTCATGATTTATGATTCAACTCATGATTCAATTCATGATTCATGATTCATGATTTATGATTCGATTCATGATTCATGATTCAATTTATGATTCATGATTTGATTCATGATTCATGATTCGATTCATGATTCATGATTCAATTCATGATTCATGATTTGATTCATGATTCATGATTCAATTCATGATTCATGATTTATGATTCAATTCATGATTCATGATTTATGATTTAATTCATGATTCAATTCAGGATTCATGATTCATGATTCGATTTATGATTCATGATTCAATTCATGATTCATGATTTGATTCATGATTCATGATTCAATTCATGATTCATGATTCATGATTCAGTTCATGATTCATTTCATACTTCATGATTCAATTCATGATTCATGATTAATGTTTCAATTCATGATTCATTTCATGATTCATGATTCAATTCATGATTCATGATTCATGTTTCAATTCATGATTCAATTCATGATTCATTTCATGATTCATGATTCAATTCATGATTCATTTCATGATTCATGATTCATGATTTAATTAATGATTAATGATTCATGATTTAGTTCATGATTCATGATGCAATTCATGATTCATGATTCAATTCATGATTCATGATTCGATTCATGATTCATGTTTCAATTCATGATTCATGATTTATGATTCAACTCATGATTCAATTAATGATTCATGATTCATGATTCGATTCATGATTCATGATTCAATTCATGATTCATGATTTGATTCATGATTCATGATTCATGATTCGATTCATGATTCATGATTCAATTCATGATTCATGATTTGATTCATGATTCATGATTCAATTCATGATTCATGATTTATGATTCAATTCATGATTCAATTCATGATTCATGATTCATGATTCAAATTATGATTCATTTCATGATTCATGATTCATTTCATGATTCATGATTCAATTCATGATTCATGATTCATGATTCAATTCATGATTCAATTCATGATTCATTTCATGATTCATGATTCAATTCATGATTCATTTCATGATTCATGATTCATGATTCAATTCATGATTAATGATTCAATTCATGATTCATGATGCAATTCATGATTCATGATTCAATTCATGATTCATGATTCAATTCATGATTCATGATTCAATTCATGATTAATGATTCGATTTATGATTCATTATTCAATTCATGATTCGAGATTCATGATTCGATTCATGATTCATGATTCAATTCATGATTCATGATTCATGATTTGATTCATGATTCAATTCATGATTCATGATTCATGATTCAATTCATGATTCATGATTCATGATTCGATTCATGATTCATGATTCATGATTCATGATTCTTTTCATGATTCATGATTCATTTCATGATTCTTGTTTCGATTCATGATTCATGATTCGATTCATGATTCATGATTCAATTCATGATTCATGATTCGATTCATTATTCATGATTCATGATTCATGATTCGATTCATGATTCAATTCATGATTCATGTTTCGATTCATGATTCATGATTCGATTCATGATTTATGATTCAATTCATAATTTATGATTCAATTCATGATTCATGATTCGATTCATGATTCATGATTTATTATTCAATTCAGGATTCATGATTCGATTCATGATTCATGATTCAATTCATGATTTATGATTTATGATTCAATTTATGATTCAATTCATGATTCATGATTCGATTCATGATTCATGATTCATGATTCAATTCAGGATTCATGATTCGATTCATGATTCATGATTCAATTCATGATTTATGATTTATGATTCAATTTATGATTCAATTCATGATTCATGATTCAATTCATGATTCATGATTCATGATTCGATTCATGATTTATGATTCGATTCATGATTCATGATTCAATTCATGATTCATGATTCATTATTTAATTCATGATTCGATTCATGATTCATGATTCAATTCATGATTCATGATTCATGATTCGATTCATGATTCATGATTTAATTCATGATTCATGATTCGATTCATGATTCATGATTCAAATCATGAATCATGCATGATTCATGATTCATGATTCAATTCATGATTCATGATTCATGATTCATGATTCATTTCATGAGTCATGATTCAATTCATGATTCATGATTCATGATTCATGATTCATGATTCATGATTAAATTCATGATTTATGATTCAATTCATGATTCATGATTCAATTCATGATTCATGATTCGATTCATGATTCATGATTCGATTCATGATTCATGATTCATGATTCATTATTCAATTCAGGATTCATGATTCGATTCATGATTCATGATTCAATTCATGATTCATGATTTGATTCATGATTCATGATTCAATTCATGATTCATGATTTATGATTCAATTCATGATTCATGATTTATGATTCAATTCATGATTCAATTCATGATTCATTTCTTGATTCATGATTCAATTCATGATTCATGATTCATGATTCAAATTATGATTCATTTCATGATTCATGATTCATTTCATGATTCATGATTCATTTCATGATTCATGATTCATGATTCATTTCATGATTCATGATTCATGATTCAATTCATGATTCAATTCATGATTCATTTCACGATTAATGATTCAATTCATGATTCATTTCATGATTCATGATTCATGATTTAATTCATGATTAATGATTCAATTCATGATGCAATTCATGATTCATGATTCAATTCATGATTCATGATTCGATTTATGATTCATGATTCATGATTTATGATTCAACTCATGATTCAATTCATGATTCATGATTTGATTCATGATTCATGATTCATGATTTGATTCATGATTCATGATTCAATTCATGATTCATGATTTGATTCATGATTCATGATTCAATTCATGATTCATGATTTATGATTCAATTCATGATTCAATTCATGATTCATGATTTATGATTTAATTCATGATTCAATTCAGGATTCATGATTCATGATTCGATTCATGATTCATGATTCAATTCATGATTCATGATTTGATTCATGATTCATGATTCAATTCATGATTCATGCATGATTCATGATTCATGATTCAATTCATGATTCATGATTCATGATTCAATTCATGATTCATTTCATACTTCATGATACAATTCATGATTCATGATTCATGTTTCAATTCATGATTCATTTCATGATTCATGATTCAATTCATGATTCATGATTCATGATTCAATTCATGATTCAATTCATGATTCATTTCATGATTCATGATTCAATTCATAATTCATTTCATGATTCATGATTCATGATTTAATTAATGATTAATGATTCATGATTTAATTCATGATTCATGATGCAATTCATGATTCATGATTCAATTCATGATTCATGATTCGATTCATGATTCATGATTCAATTCATGATTCATGATTTATGATTCAAATCATGATTCAATTCATGATTCATGATTCATGATTCATGATTCGATTCATGATTCATGATTCAATTCATGATTCATGATTTGATTCATGATTCATGATTCGATTCATGATTCATGATTCAATTCATGATTCATGATTTGATTCATGATTCATGATTCAATTCATGATTCATGATTTATGATTCAATTCATGATTCATGATTCATGATTCAAATTATGATTCATTTCATGATTCATTTCATGATTCATGATTCAATTCATGATTCATGATTCATGATTCAATTCATGATTCAATTCATGATTCATTTCATGATTCATGATTCAATTCATGATTCATTTCATGATTCATGATTCATGATTTAATTCATGATTAATGATTCAATTCATGATTCATGATGCAATTCGTGATTCATGATTCAATTCATGATTCATAATTCGATTTATGATTCATAATTCATGATTCGATTCATGATTCATGATTCAATTCATGATTCATAATTTGATTCATGATTCATGATTCGATTCATGATTCATGATTCAATTCATGATTCATGATTTGATTCATGATTCATGATTCAATTCATGATTCATGATTTATGATTCAATTCATGATTCATGATTTATGATTTAATTCATGATTCAATTAGGATTCATGATTCATGATTCATGATTTGATTCATGATTCATGATTCAATTCATGATTCATGATTTGATTCATGATTCATGATTCAATTCATGAATCATGCATGATTCATGTTTAATGATTCAATTCATGATTCATGATTCATGATTCAATTCATGATTCATTTCATACTTCATGATTCAATTCATGATTCATGATTCATGATTCAATCCATGATTCATTTCATGATTCATGATTCAATTCATGATTCATGATTCATGATTCAATTCATGATTCATTTCATGATTCATTTCAAGATTCATGATTTAATTCATGATTCATGATTTAATTCATTAATTCATTTCATGATTCATGATTCATGATTTAATTCATGATTAATGATTCAATTCATGATTCATGATGCAATTCATGATTCATGATTCAATTCATGATTCATGATTCAATTCATGATTCATGATTCAATTCATGATTCATGATTCAATTCATGATTCATGATTCGATTTATGATTCATGATTCAATTCATGATTCGAGATTCATGATTCGATTCATGATTCATGATTCAATTCATGATTCATGATTCATGATTCGATTCATGATTCAATTCATGATTCATGATTCATGATTCATGATTCAATTCATGATTCAATTCATGAATTATGATTCAATTCATGATTCATGATTCGATTCATGATTCATGATTCATGATTCATGCTTCAAATCATGATTCAATTCATGAATTATGATTCAATTCATGATTCATGATTCGATTCATGATTAATGATTTATGATTCTTTTCATGATTCATGATTCATTTCCTGATTCTTGTTTCGATTCATAATTCATGATTCAATTCATTACTCATGATTCAATTCATGATTCATGATTCGATTCATGATTCATGATTCATGATTCGATTCATGATTCATGATTCAATTCATGATTCATGTTTCGATTCATGATTCATGATTCGATTCATGATTCATGATTCGATTCAAGATTCATGATTCGATTCATGATTCATGATTCATAATTCATGATTCAATTCATGATTCATGATTCATGATTCATTATTCAATTCATGATTCATGATTCAATTCATGATTCATGATTCGATTCATGATTCATGATTCATGATTCATGAATCATGATTCGATTCATGATTCATGATTTATGATTCAATTCATGATTTATGATTCATGATTTATGATTCATGATTCATGAATCATGATTCGATTCATGATTCATGATTTATGATTCAATTCATGATTTATGATTTATGATTCAATTTATGATTCAATTCATGATTCATGATTTATGATTCATGATTCGATTCATGATTCATGATTAAATTCATGATTCATGATTCATTATTTAATTCATGATTCGATTCATGATTTATGATTCAATTCATGATTCATGATTATGATTCATTTCATGATTCATGATTCGATTCATGATTCATGATTCAATTCAGGATTCTTGATTTATGATTCAATTCATGATTCAATTCATGATTTATGATTCATGATTCATTATTCAATTCATAATTCATGATTCAATTCATGATTCGAGATTCATGATTCGATTCATGATTCATGATTCGATTTATGATTCATGATTCATGATTCAATTCATGATTCATGATTCGATTCATGATTCATGATTCAATTCATGATTCATGATTCATGATTCAATTCATGATTCAATTCATGATTCATGATTCATGCTTCATGATTCAATTCATGATTCATGATTCAATTCATGATTCGAGATTCATAATTCGATTCATGATTCAATTCATGATTCATGAATTATGATTCGCTTCATGATTCAATTCATGATTAATGATTCATGATTCAATTCATGATTCATGATGCAATTCATGAATTATGATTCAAATCATTATTCATGATTCAATTCATGTTTCATGATTCGATTAATGATTCATGATTCAATTCATGATTCATGATTCATGATTCAATTCATGATTCATGATTCGATTCATGATTCATGATTCAATTCATGATTCATGATTCGATTTATGATTCATGATTCAATTCATGATTCATGATTCAATTCATGATTCGAGATTCATGATTCGATTCATGATTCATGATTCAATTCATGATACATGATTCGATTCATGATTTAATTCATGATTCAAGATTGATGATTCATTTCATGATTCATGATTCATGATTCGATTCATGATTCATGATTCATGATTCATGATTCATGATTCAAATCATGATTCATGATTCAATTCATGATTCATGATTCGATTCATGATTCATGATTCAATTCATGATTCATGATTCGATTTATGATTCATGATTCATGATTTATGATTCAATTCATGATTCATTTCATGATTCATGATTCCATTCATGATTCATTTCATGATTCATGATTCATGATTTAATTCATTATTTATGATTCAATTCATGATTCATGATTCAATTCATGATTCATGATTCAATTCATGATTCATGATTCAATTCATGATTCATGATTCGATTCATGATTCATGATTCATGATTCAAATCATTATTCAAATCATGATTCATGATTCAATTCATGATTCATGATTCGATTCATGATTCATGATTCAATTCATGATTCATGATTCGATTTATGATTCATGATTCAATTCATGATTCATGATTTATGATTCAATTCATGATTCATTTCATGATTCATGATTCCATTCATGATTCATTTCATGATTCATGATTCATGATTTAATTCATTATTTATGATTCAATTCATGATTCATGATTCAATTCATGATTCATGATTCAATTCATGATTCGAGATTCATGATTCGATTCATGATTCATGATTCAATTCATGATTCATGATTCATGATTCGATTCATGATTCAATTCATGATTCATGATTCATGATTCATGATTCAATTCATGATTCATGATTCGATTCATGATTCATGATTCATGATTCATGATTCATGATTCAGATCATGATTCAATTCATGAATTATGATTCAATTCATGATTCATGATTCGATTCATGATTAATGATTTATGATTCTTTTCATGATTCATGATTCATTTCATGATTCTTGTTTCGATTCATAATTCTTGATTCAATTCATTATTCATGATTCAATTCATGATTCATGATTCGATTCATTATTCATGATTCATGATTCATGATTCGATTCATGATTCATGATTCAATTCATGATTCATGTTTCGATTCATGATTCATGATTCGATTCATGATTCATGATTCGATTCATGATTCATGATTCATAATTCATGATTCAATTCATGATTCATGATTCATGATTCATTATTCAATTCATGATTCATGATTCAATTCATGATTCATGATTCGATTCATGATTCATGATTCATGATTCATGAATCATGATTCAATTCATGATTTATGATTTATGATTCAACTTATGATTCAATTCATGATTCATGATTCATGATTCATGATTCATGATTCATGATTCAATTCATGATTCATGATTCAAATTATGATTCATTTCATGATTTATGATTCATTTTATGATTCATGATTCATTTCATGATTCATGATTCATGATTCATTTCATGATTCATGATTCATGATTCAATTCATGATTCAATTCATGATTCATTTCATGATTCATGATTCAATTCATGATTCATTTCATGATTCATGATTCATGATTTAATTCATGATTAATGATTCAATTCATGATGCAATTCATGATTCATGATTCAATTCATGATTCATGATTCGATTTATGATTCATGATTCATGATTTATGATTCAACTCATGATTCAATTCATGATTCATGATTCATGATTCGATTCATGATTCATGATTCAATTTATGATTCATGATTTGATTCATGATTTATGATTCGATTCATGATTCAGGATTCAATTCATGATTCATGATTTGATTCATGATTCATGATTCAATTCATGGTTCATGATTTATGATTCAATTCATGATTCAATTCATGATTCATGATTTATGATTTAATTCATGATTCAATTCAGGATTCATGATTCGATTCATGATTCATGATTTGATTCATGATTTGATTCATGATTCATGATTCAATTCATGAATCATGCATGATTCATGATTCTTGATTCAATTCATGATTCATGATTCATGATTCAATTCATGATTCATTTCATACTTCATGATTCAATTCATGATTCATGATTCATGTTTCAATTCATGATTCATTTCATGATTCATGATTCAATTCATGATTCATGATTCATGATTCAATTCATGATTCAATTCATGATTCATTTCATGATTCATGATTCAATTCATGATTCATTTCATGATTCATGATTCATGATTTAATTAATGATTAATGATTCATGATTTAATTCATGATTCATGATGCAATTCATGATTCATGATTCAATTCATGATTCATGATTCGATTCATGATTCATGATTCAATTCATGATTCATGATTTATGATTCAACTCATGATTCAATTCATGATTCATGATTCATGATTCATGATTCGATTCATGATTCATGATTCAATTCATGATTCATGATTTGATTCATGATTCATGATTCGATTCATGATTCATGATTCAATTCATGATTCATGATTTGATTCATGATTCATGATTCAATTCATGATTCATGATTTATGATTCAATTCATGATTCATGATTCATGATTTAAATTATGATTCATTTCATGATTCATGATTCATTTCATGATTCATGATTCATTTCATGATTCATGATTTAATTCATGATTCATGATTCATGATTCAATTCATGATTCAATTCATGATTCATTTCATGATTCATGATTCAATTCATGATTCATTTCATGATTCATGATTCATGATTTAATTCATGATTAATGATTCAATTCATGATTCATGATGCAATTCATGATTCATGATTCAATTCATGATTCATAATTTGATTCATGATTCATTAATTCATGATTCGATTCATGATTCATGATTCAATTCATGATTCATGATTTGATTCATGATTCATGATTCAATTCATGATTCATGATTTATGATTCAATTCATGATTCATGATTTATGATTTAATTCATGATTCAATTAGGATTCATGATTCATGATTTGATTCATGATTCATGATTCAATTCATGATTCATGATTTGATTCATGATTCATGATTCAATTCATGAATCATGCATGATTCATGTTTCATGATTCAATTCATGATTCATGATTCATGAATCATGAATCATGAATTGAATCATGAAACATGAATCATGCATTCAATTCAATTCATGATTCAATTCATGATTCATGATTCAATTCATGATTCATGATTCATGATTCAATTCATGATTCATGATTCAATTCATGATTCATTTCATGATTCATGATTCAATTCATGATTCATGATTCATGATTCAATTCATGATTCATTTCATGATTCATTTCATGATTCATGATTTAATTCATGATTCATGATTTAATTCATGATTCATTTCATGATTCATGATTCATGATTTAATTCATGATTAATGATTCAATTCATGATTCATGATGCAATTCATGATTCATGATTCAATTCATGATTCATGATTCAATTCATGATTCATGATTCAATTCATGATTCATGATTCGATTTATGATTCATGATTCAATTCATGATTCGAGATTCATGATTCGATTCATGATTCATGATTCAATTCATGATTCATGATTCATGATTCGATTCATGATTCAATTCATGATTCATGATTCATGATTCATGATTCAATTCATGATTCAATTCATGAATTATGATTCAATTCATGATTCATGATTCGATTCATGATTAATGATTTATGATTCTTTTCATGATTCATGATTCATTTCCTGATTCTTGTTTCGATTCATAATTCATGATTCAATTCATTATTCATGATTCAATTCATGATTCGATTCATGATTCATGATTCATGATTCATGATTCGATTCATGATTCATGATTCAATTCATGATTCATGATTCAATTCATGATTCAATATTTCGATTCATGATTCATGATTCTTGATTCATGATTCATGATTCGATTCATGATTCATGATTTATAATTCATGATTCAATTCATGATTCATGATTCATGATTCATTATTCAATTCATGATTCATGATTCAATTCATGATTCATGATTCGCTTCATGATTCATGATTCATGATTCATGAATCATGATTCGATTCATGATTCATGATTTATGATTCAATTCATGATTTATGATTTATGATTCAATTTATGATTCAATTCATGATTCATGATTCATGATTCATGATTCGATTCATGATTCATGATTCAATTCATGATTCATGATTCATTATTTAATTCATGATTCATGATTCGATTCATGATTCATGATTCAATTCAGGATTCTTGATTTATGATTCAATTCATGATTCAATTCATGATTTATGATTCATGATTCATTATTCAATTCATAATTCATGATTCAATTCATGATTCGAGATTCATGATTCGATTCATGATTCATGATTCGATTTATGATTCATGATTCATGATTCAATTCATGATTCATGATTTGATTCATGATTCATGATTCAATTCATGATTCATGATTCATGATTCAATTCATGATTCAATTCATGATTCATGATTCATGCTTCATGATTCAATTCATGATTCATGATTCAATTCATGATTCGAGATTCATGATTCGATTCATGATTCAATTCATGATTCATGAATTATGATTCGCTTCATGATTCAATTCATGATTAATGATTTATGATTCAATTCATGATTCATGATGCAATTCATGAATTATGATTCAAATCATTATTCATGATTCAATTCATGTTTCATGATTCGATTCATGATTCATGATTCAATTCATGATTCATGATTCATGATTCAAATCATGATTCAATTCATGATTCATGATTCAATTCATGATTTGAGATTCATGATTCGATTCATGATTCATGATTCAATTCATGATACATGATTCGATTCATGATTTAATTCATGATTCATGATTGATGATTCATTTCATGATTCATGATTCATGATTCGATTCATGATTCATGATTCATGATTCATGATTCAAATCATTATTCAAATCATGATTCATGATTCAATTCATGATTCATGATTCGATTCATGATTCATGATTCAATTCATGATTCATGATTCGATTTATGATTCATGATTCAATTCATGATTCATGATTTATGATTCAATTCATGATTCATTTCATGATTCATGATTCCATTCATGATTCATTTCATGATTCATGATTCATGATTTAATTCATTATTTATGATTCAATTCATGATTCATGATTCAATTCATGATTCATATTTCAATTCATGATTCATGATTCAATTCATAATTCATGATTCGATTTATGATTCATGATTCAATTCATGATTCGAGATTCATGATTCGATTCATGATTCATGATTCAATTCATGATTCATGATTCATGATTCGATTCATGATTCAATTCATGATTCATGATTCATGATTCATGATTCAATTCATGATTCATGATTCGATTCATGATTCATGATTCATGATTCATGATTCATGATTCAAGATTCAGATCATGATTTAATTCATGAATTATGATTCAATTCATGATTCATGATTCGATTCATGAGTAATGATTTATGATTCTTTTCATGATTCATGATTCATTTCATGATTCTTGTTTCGATTCATAATTCTTGATTCAATTCATTATTCATGATTCAATTCATGATTCATGATTCGATTCATTATTCATGATTCATGATTCATGATTCGATTCATGATTCATGATTCAATTCATGATTCATGTTTCGATTCATGATTCATGATTCGATTCATGATTCATGATTCGATTCATGATTCATAATTCATGATTCAATTCATGATTCATGATTCATGATTCATTATTCAATTCATGATTCATGATTCAATTCATGATTCATGATTCGATTCATGATTCATGATTCATGATTCATGAATCATGATTCAATTCATGATTTATGATTCATGATTCAATTTATGATTCAATTCATGATTCATGATTCATGATTCATGATTCATGATTCGATTCATGATTTATGATTCAATTCATGATTCATGATTCATTTCATGATTCATGATTCGATTCATGATTCATGATTCAATTCATGATTCATGATTCAATTCATGATTCATGATTCGATTCATGATTCATGATTCTTGATTCATGATTCATGATTCGATTCATGATTCATGATTTATAATTCATGATTCAATTCATGATTCATGATTCATGATTCATTATTCAATTCATGATTCATGATTCAATTCATGATTCATGATTCGATTCATGATTCATGATTCATGATTCATGATTCATGAATCATGATTCGATTCATGATTCATGATTTATGATTCAATTCATGATTTATGATTCATGAATCATGATTCGATTCATGATTCATGATTTATGATTCAATTCATGATTTATGATTTATGATTCAATTTATGATTCAATTCATGATTCATGATTAAATTCATGATTCATGATTCATTATTTAATTCATGATTCGATTCATGATTCATGATTCAATTCATGATTCATGATTCATGATTCAATTCATGATTCAATTCATGATTCATGATTCATGCTTCATGATTCAATTCATGATTCATGATTCAATTCATGATTCGAGATTCATGATTCGATTCATGATTCAATTCATGATTCATGAATTATGATTCGCTTCATGATTCAATTCATGATTAATGATTTATGATTCAATTCATGATTCATGATTCGATTCATGATTCATGATTCAATTCATGATTCATGATTCATGATTCAATTCATGATTCATGATTCGATTCATGATTCATGATTCATTATTCAATTCATGATTCATGATTCGATTTATGATTCATGATTCAATTCATGATTCATGATTTATGATTCAATTCATGATTCAATTCATGATTCATGATTCAATTCATGATTCGAGATTCATGATTCGATTCATGATTCATGATTCAATTCATGATACATGATTCGATTCATGATTTAATTCATGATTCATGATTGATGATTCATTTCATGATTCATGATTCATGATTCGATTCATGATTCATGATTCATGATTCAAATCATTATTCAATTCATGATTCATGATTCAATTCATGATTCATGATTCAATTCATGATTCATGATTCGATTTATGATTCATGATTCAATTCATGATTCATGATTTATGATTTAATTCATGATTCATTTCATGATTCATGATTCCATTCATGATTCATTTCATGATTCATTTCATGATTCATGATTCATGATTTAATTCATTATTTATGATTCAATTCATGATTCATGATTCAATTCATGATTCATATTTCAATTCATGATTCATGATTCAATTCATAATTCATGATTCGATTTATGATTCATGATTCAATTCATGATTCGAGATTCATGATTCGATTCATGATTCATGATTCAATTCATGATTCATGATTCATGATTCGATTCATGATTCAATTCATGATTCATGATTCATGATTCATGATTCAATTCATGATTCATGATTCGATTCATGATTCATGATTCATGATTCATGATTCATGATTCATGATTCATGATTCAGATCATGATTCAATTCATGAATTATGATTCAATTCATGATTCATGATTCGATTCATGATTAATGATTTATGATTCTTTTCATGATTCATGATTCATTTCATGATTCTTGTTTCGATTCATAATTCTTGATTCAATTCATTATTCATGATTCAATTCATGATTCATGATTCGATTCATTATTCATGATTCATGATTCATGATTCGATTCATGATTCATGATTCAATTCATGATTCATGTTTCGATTCATGATTCATGATTCGATTCATGATTCATGATTCGATTCATGATTCATAATTCATGATTCAATTCATGATTCATGATTCATTATTCAATTCATGATTCATGATTCAATTCATGATTCATGATTCGATTCATGATTCATGATTCATGAATCATGATTCAATTCATGATTTATGATTCATGATTCAATTTATGATTCAATTCATGATTCATGATTCATGATTCATGATTCATGATTCATGATTCGATTCATGATTTATGATTCAATTCATGATTCATGATTCATGATTCATTTCATGATTCATGATTCGATTCATGATTCATGATTCAATTCAGGATTCTTGATTTATGATTCAATTCATGATTCAATTCATAATTTATGATTCATGATTCATTATTCAATTCATGATTCATGATTGAATTCATGATTCGAGATTCATGATTCGATTCATGATTCATGATTCGATTTATGATTCATGATTCAATTCATGATTCATGATTTATGATTCAATTCATGATTCGAGATTCATGATTCGATTAATATTTCATGATTCGATTCATGATTCATGATTCGATTTATGATTCATGATTCAATTCATGATTCATGATTTATGATTCAATTCATGATTCAATTCATGATTCATGATTCATTTCATGATTCGAGATTCATGATTCGATTCATGATTCATGATTCATGATTCATGATTCGATTCATGATTCAATTCATGATTCATGATTCATGATTCATGATTCAATTCATGATTCAATTCATGATACATGATTCATGATTCGATTCATGATTCATGATTCAATTTATGATTCATGATTTGATTCATGATTCATGATTCAATTCATGAATCATGATTCATGATTCATGATTCAATTCATGATTCATGATTCATGATTCAATTCATGATTCATTTCATGATTCATGATTCGATTCATGATTCAATTCATGATTCATGATTCAATTCATGATTCAATTCATGATACATGATTCAATTCATTATTCATGATTCATGATTCAATTCATGATTCGAGATTCATGATTCGATTCATGATTCATGATTCAATTCATGATACATGATTCGATTCATGATTTAATTCATGATTCATGATTCATGATTCGATTCATGATTCATGATTCATGATTCATGATTCAAATAATGATTCAAATCATGATTCATGATTCAATTCATGATTTATGATTCAATTCATGATTCATGATTTAATTTATGATTCATGATTCGATTCATGATTAATGATTTATGATTCGTTTCATGATTCATTTCATGATTCGTGTTTTGATTCATATTTCATGATTCAATTCATGATTTATGATTCGATTCATTATTCATGATTCATGATTCGATTCATGATTCTTGATTCATTTCATGATTCATGATTCATGATTTAATTCATGATTCATGTTTCGATTCATGATTCATGATTCGATTCATGATTCATGATTCAATTCATGATTCATTTCATGATTCATGATTCATTTCATGATTCATTTCATGATTTATGATTCAATTCATCATTCATGATTCAATTCATGATTCATTTTATGATTCATGATTCAATTCATGATTCATTTCATGATTCATGATTCATGATTTAATTCATGATTAATGATTTATGATTCAATTCAGGATTCATGATGCAATTCATGATTCATGATTATATTCATGATTCATGATTCAATTCATGATTCATGATTCGATTTATGATTCATGATTCAATTCATGATTCATGATTTATGATTCAATTCATGATTCAATTCATGATTCATGATTCAATTCATGATTCGAGATTCATGATTCGAATTATGATTCATGATTCAATTCATGATTCATGATTGATGATTCGATTCATGATTCAATTCATGATTCATGATTCAATTCATGATTCATGATTGATGATTCGATTCATGATTTATGATTCATAATTCATGATTCGATTTATGATTCATGATTCATGATTCAATTCATGATTCATGATTCGATTCATGATTCATAATTCATGATTCGATTCATGATTCATGATTCATGATTCAATTCATGATTCATGATTGGATTCATGATTCATGATTCAATTCATGATTCAATTCATGATTCAATTCATGATTCATGATTCAATTCATGATTCATGATTCATGATTCAATTCATGATTTATGATTCAATTCATGATTTATATCATGATTTAATTCATGATTTATTTCATGATTCATGATTCGATTCATGATTCATGTTTCATAATTCATTATTCAATTCGTGATTCATGTTTCATGATTCAATTCATGATTCATGATTCAATTCATGATTCATGATTCGAATTATGATTCATGATTCATGATTCATGATTCATGATTCATGATTCGATTCATGATTCATGATTCATGATTCAAGATTCATGATTCATGATTCATGATTCGATTCATGATTCATGATTCAATTCATGATTCATGATTCTATTCATGATTCATGATTCAATTCATGATTCATGATTCGATTCATGATTCATGATTCAATTCATGATTCATGATTCATGATTCAATTCATGATTTAATTCATGATTCATGATTCATGATTCGTGATTCAATTCATGATTCATTATTCAATTCATGATTCGAGATTCATGATTCGCTTCATGACTCAATTCATGATTAATGATTCATGATTCAATTCATGATTCATGATGCAATTCATGAATTATGATTCAAATCATTATTCATGATTCAATTCATGTTTCATGATTCGATTCATGATTCATGATTCAATTCATGATTCGTGATTCATGATTCAATTCATGATTCATGATTCAATTCATGATTCATGATTCATGATTCAATTCATGATTCATGATTCGATTTATGATTCATGATTCAATTCATGATTCATGATTTATGATTCAATTCATGATTCAATTCATGATTCATGATTCAATTCATGATTCGAGATTCATGATTCGATTCATGATTCATGATTCAATTCATGATACATGATTCGATTCATGATTTAATTCATGATTCATGATTCATGATTCATGATTCGATTCATGATTCATGATTCATGATTCATGATTCAAATAATGATTCAAATCATGATTCATGATTCAATTCATGATTTATGATTCAATTCATGATTCATGATTTAATTTATGTTTCATGATTCGATTCATGATTAATGATTTATGATTCGTTTCATGATTCATTTCATGATTCGTGTTTTGATTCATATTTCATGATTCAATTCATGATTTATGATTCAATTTATTATTCATGATTCATGATTCATGATTCGATTCATGATTCTTGATTCATTTCATGATTCATGATTCATGATTCAATTCATGATTCATGTTTCGATTCATGATTCATGATTCGATTCATGATTCATGATTCATAATTCATGATTCAGTTCATGATTCATGATTCAATTCATGATTCATGATTCGATTCAAGATTCATGATTCATGATTCATGATTCAATTCATGATTCATGTTTCATGATTCATTTCATGATTCATGATTCAATTCATGATTCATGATTTGATTCATGATACATGATTCATGATTCGATTCATGATTCATGATTCATGATTCATGATTCAATTCATGATTTATGATTCGATTCTTGATTCATGATTCATGATTCATGATTCAATTCATGATTCATGATTCGATTAATGATTCATGATTCAATTCATGATTCATGATTCATGATTCAATTCATGATTCAATTCATGATTCATGATTCATGATTCGATTCATGATTCATGATTCGATTTATGAATTATGATTCAATTCATGATTCATGATTTATTGATCAATTCATGATTCAATTCATGATTCATGATTCAATTCATGATTCATGATTCAATTCATTATTCGAGATTCATGATTCGATTCATGATTCAATTCATGATTCATGAATTATGATTCGCCTTAATGATTCAATTCATGATTAATGATTCATGATTCAATTCATGATTCATGATGCAATTCATGAATTATGATTCAAATCATGATTCATGATTCAATTCATGTTTCATGATTCAATTCATGATTCATGATTCAATTCATGATTCATGATTCATGATTCAATTCATGATTCATGATTCGATTCATGATTCATGATTCGATTCATGATTCATGATTCAATTGATGATTCATGATTGATGATTCAATTCATGATTCATGATTCGATTCATGATTCATGATTCATGATTCATGATTCAAATCATGATTGAAATCATGATTCATGATTCAATTCATGATTTATGATTCAATTCATGATTCATGATTTAATTTATGATTCAGGATTCGATTCATGATTAATGATTTATGATTAGTTTCATAAATCATTTTATGATTCGTGTTTCGATTCATAATTCATGATTCAATTCATGATTTATGATTCGATTCATTATTCATGATTCATGATTCATGATTCGATTCATGATTCTTGATTCATTTCATGATTCATGATTCATGATTCAATTCATGATTCATGTTTCGATTCATGATTCATGATTCGATTCATGATTTATGATTCAATTCATGATTCATGATTCATGATTCATGATTCAATTCATGATTCATGATTCATGATTCGATTCATGATTCATGATTCAATTCATGATTCATGATTTGATTCATGATTCATGATTCAATTCATGAATCATGATTCATGATTCATGATTCAATTCATGATTCCTTTCATGATTCATGATTCAATTCATGATTCATGATTCAATTCATGATTCATTTAATGATTCATGATTTATGATTCAATTCATGATTCATGATTCAATTCATGATTCATGATTCAATTCATGATTCATTTAATGATTCATGATTCAATTCATGATTCATGATTCAATTAATGATTCATGATTCAATTCATGATTCATGATTCGATTCATGATTCATGATTCAATTCATGATTTATGATTAAACTCATGATTCAATTCATGATTCATGATTCATGATTCATGATTCGATTCATGATTCATGATTCAATTCATGATTCATGATTTGATTCATGATTCATGATTCATGATTCGATTCATGATTCATGATTCAATTCATGATTCATGATTTGATTCATGATTCATGATTCAATTCATGATTCATGATTTATGATTCAATTCATGATTCAATTCATGATTTATGATTCAATTCATGATTCAATTCATGATTCATGATTCATCATTCATCATTCGATTCATGATTCATGATTCAATTCATGATTCATGATTCAATTCATGATTCAATTCATGATTCATGATTCATCATTCATCATTCGATTCATTTCATGATTCATTTCATGATTTATGATTCAATTCATCATTCATGATTCAATTCATGATTCATTTTATGATTCATGATTCAATTCATGATTCATTTCATGATTCATGATTTAATTCATGATTAATGATTTATGATTCAATTCATGATTCATGATGCAATTCATGATTCATGATTATATTCATGATTCATGATTCAATTCATGATTCATGATTCGATTTATGATTCATGATTCAATTCATGATTCATGATTTATGATTCAATTCATGATTCAATTCATGATTCATGATTCAATTCATGATTCGAGATTCATGATTCGAATTATGATTCATGATTCAATTCATGATTCATGATTCATGATTCGATTCATGATTCAATTCATGATTCATGATTCATGATTCAATTCATGATTCATGATTGATGATTCGATTCATGATTCATGATTCATAATTCATGATTCGATTTATGATTCATGATTCATGATTCAATTCATGATTCATGATTCGATTCATGATTCATAATTCATGATTCGATTCATGATTCATGATTCATGATTCAATTCATGATTCATGATTGGATTCATGATTCATGATTCAATTCATGATTCAATTCATGATTCAATTCATGATTCATGATTCAATTCATGATTCATGATTCATGATTCAATTCATGATTTATGATTCAATTCATGATTTATTTCATGATTCATGATTCGATTCATGATTCATGTTTCATAATTCATTATTCAATTCATGATTCATGTTTCATGATTCAATTCATGATTCATGATTCAATTCATGATTCATGATTCGATTCATGATTCATGATTCATGATTCATGATTCATGATTCATGATTCGATTCATGATTCATGATTCAAGATTCATGATTCATGATTCATGATTCGATTCATGATTCATGATTCAATTCATGATTCATGATTCGATTCATGATTCATGATTCAATTCATGATTCATGATTCGATTCATGATTCATGATTCAATTCATGATTCATGATTCATGATTCAATTCATGATTTAATTCATGATTCATGATTCATGATTCATGATTCAATTCATGATTCATTATTCAATTCATGATTCGAGATTCATGATTCGCTTCATGACTCAATTCATGATTAATGATTCATGATTCAATTCATGATTCATGATGCAATTCATGAATTATGATTCAAATCATTATTCATGATTCAATTCATGTTTCATGATTCGATTCATGATTCATGATTCAATTCATGATTCGTGATTCATGATTCAATTCATGATTCATGATTCAATTCATGATTCATGATTCATGATTCAATTCATGATTCATGATTCGATTTATGATTCATGATTCAATTCATGATTCATGATTTATGATTCAATTCATGATTCAATTCATGATTCATGATTCAATTCATGATTCGAGATTCATGATTCGATTCATGATTCATGATTCAATTCATGATACATGATTCGATTCATGATTTAATTCATGATTCATGATTCATGATTCATGATTCGATTCATGATTCATGATTCATGATTCATGATTCAAATAATGATTCAAATCACGATTCATGATTCAATTCATGATTTATGATTCAATTCATGATTCATGATTTAATTTATGTTTCATGATTCGATTCATTATTAATGATTTATGATTCGTTTCATGATTCATTTCATGATTCGTGTTTTGATTCATATTTCATGATTCAATTCATGATTTATGATTCAATTTATTATTCATGATTCATGATTCATGATTCGATTCATGATTCTTGATTCATTTCATGATTCATGATTCATGATTCAATTCATGATTCATGTTTCGATTCATGATTCATGATTCGATTCATGATTCATGATTCATAATTCATGATTCAGTTCATGATTCATGATTCAATTCATGATTCATGATTCGATTCAAGATTCATGATTCATGATTCATGTTTCATGATTCAATTCATGATTCATGTTTCATGATTCATTTCATGATTCATGATTCAATTCATGATTCATGATTTGATTCATGATTCATGATTCATGATTCGATTCATGATTCATGATTCATGATTCATGATTCAATTCATGATTTATGATTCGATTCTTGATTCATGATTCATGATTCATGATTCAATTCATGATTCATGATTCGATTCATGATTCATGATTCAATTCATGATTCATGATTCATGATTCAATTCATGATTCATGATTCATGATTCGATTCATGATTCATGATTCGATTTATGAATTATGATTCAATTCATGATTCATGATTTATTGATCAATTCATGATTCAATTCATGATTCATGATTCAATTCATGATTCATGATTCAATTCATGATTCGAGATTCATGATTCGATTCATGATTCAATTCATGATTCATGAATTATGATTCGCCTTAATGATTCAATTCATGATTAATGATTCATGATTCAATTCATGATTCATGATGCAATTCATGAATTATGATTCAAATCATGATTCATGATTCAATTCATGTTTCATGATTCAATTCATGATTCATGATTCAATTCATGATTCATGATTCAATTCATGATTCATGATTCGATTCATGATTCATGATTCGATTCATGATTCATGATTCAATTCATGATTCATGATTGATGATTCAATTCATGATTCATGATTCGATTCATGATTCATGATTCATGATTCATGATTAAAATCATGATTGAAATCATGATTCATGATTCAATTCATGATTTATGATTCAATTCATGATTCATGATTTAATTTATGATTCAGGATTCGATTCATGATTAATGATTTATGATTAGTTTCATAAATCATTTTATGATTCGTGTTTCGATTCATAATTCATGATTCAATTCATGATTTATGATTCGATTCATTATTCATGATTCATGATTCATGATTCGATTCATGATTCATGATTCAATTCATGAATCATGATTCATGATTCATGATTCAATTCATGATTCCTTTCATGATTCATGATTCAATTCATGATTCATGATTCAATTCATGATTCATTTAATGATTCATGATTTATGATTCAATTCATGATTCATGATTCAATTCATGATTCATTTAATGATTCATGATTCAATTCATGATTCATGATTCAATTAATGATTCATGATTCAATTCATGATTCATGATTCGATTCATGATTCATGATTCAATTCATGATTTATGATTAAACTCATGATTCAATTCATGATTCATGATTCATGATTCATGATTCGATTCATGATTCATGATTCAATTCATGATTCATGATTTGATTCATGATTCATGATTCATGATTTGATTCATGATTCATGATTCATGATTCGATTCATGATTCATGATTCAATTCATGATTCATGATTTGATTCATGATTCATGATTCAATTCATGATTCATGATTTATGATTCAATTCATGATTCAATTCATGATTTATGATTCAATTCATGATTCAATTCATGATTCATGATTCATCATTCATCATTCGATTCATGATTCATGATTCAATTCATGATTCATGATTTGATTCATGATTCATGATTCAATTTATGAATCATGATTCATGATTCATGATTCAATTCATGATTCATGATTCAATTCATGATTCATTTCATGATTCATGATTCAAATTATGATTCATGATTCATGATTCAATTCATGATTTATGATTCAATTCATGATTCATGATTCAATTCATGATTCATGATTCGATTCATGATTAATGATTTATGATTAGTTTCATGATTCATGATTTAATTCATGATTCATGATTCGATTCATGGTTCATGATTCATGATTCATGATTCATGATTCAAATCATGATTCAATTCATGATTCATGATTCGATTCATGATTTATGATTCATGATTCAATTCATGATTCATGATTTATGATTCAATTCATGATTCATGATTCGATTCATGATTAATGATTTATGATTAGTTTCATGATTCATGATTTAATTCATGATTCATGATTCGATTCATGGTTCATGATTCATGATTCAAATCATGATTCAATTCATGATTCATGATTCGATTCATGATTTATGATTCATGATTCAATTCATGATTCATGATTTATGATTCAATTCATGATTCGAGATTCATGATTCGAATTATGATTCTTGATTCAATTCATGATTCATGATTCATGATTCGATTCATGATTCGAGATTCATGATTCGAATTATGATTCTTGATTCAATTCATGATTCATGATTCATGATTCGATTCATGATTCAATTCATGATTCGAGATTCATGATTCATGATTCAATTCATGATTCATGATTCATGATTCGATTCATGATTCATGATTCAATTCATGATTCATGATTTATGATTCAATTCATGATTCAATTCATGATTCATGATTTATGATTCAATTCATGATTCAATTCATGATTCATGATTTATGATTCAATTCATGATTCAATTCATGATTCATGATTCATGATTCATGATTCAATTCATGATTCATGATTCATGATTCGATTCATGATTCATGATTCAATTCATGATTCATGATTTGATTCATGATTCATGATTCAATTCATGAATCATGATTCATGATTCATGATTCAATTCATGATTCCTTTCATGATTCATGATTCAATTCATGATTCATGATTCAATTCATGATTCATTTAATGATTCATGATTTATGATTCAATTCATGATTCATGATTCAATTCATGATTCATTTAATGATTCATGATTCAATTCATGATTCATGATTCAATTCATGATTCATGATTCAATTCATGATTCATGATTCGATTCATGATTCATGATTCAATTCATGATTTATGATTAAACTCATGATTCAATTCATGATTCATGATTCATGATTCATGATTCGATTCATGATTCATGATTCAACTCATGATTCATGATTTAATTCATGATTCATGATTCATGATTCGATTCATGATTCATGATTCAATTCATGATTCATGATTTGATTCATGATTCATGATTCAATTCATGATTCATGATTTATGATTCAATTCATGATTCAATTCATGATTTATGATTCAATTCATGATTCAATTCATGATTCATGATTCATCATTCATCATTCGATTCATGATTCATGATTCAATTCATGATTCATGATTTGATTCATGATTCATGATTCAATTCATGACTCATGATTCATGATTCATGATTCAATTCATGATTCATGATTCAATTCATGATTCATTTCATGATTCATGATTCAAATTATGATTCATGATGCAATTCATGATTCATGATTCGATTTATGATTCATGTTTCAATTCATGATTCGAGATTCATGATTCGATTCATGATTCATGATTCATGATTTAATTCATGAAAAAATGATTCATGATTCAATCCATGATTCATGATGCAATTCATGATTCATGATTCAATTCATGACTCATGATTCGATTTATGATTCATGTTTCAATTCATGATTCGAGATTCATGATTCGATTCATGATTCATGATTCAATTCTTGATTCATGATTCAATTCATGATTCAATTCATGATTCATGATTCATGATTTAATTCATGAAAAAATGATTCATGATTCAATCCATGATTCATGATGCAATTCATGATTCATGATTCAATTCATGACTCATGATTCGATTTATGATTCATGTTTCAATTCATGATTCGAGATTCATGATTCGATTCATGATTCATGATTCAATTCTTGATTCATGATTCGATTCATGATTCGATTCATGATTCATGATTCAATTCTTGATTCATGATTCGATTCATGATTCAATTCATGATTCACGATTCATGATTTAATTCATGATTCATGATTCATGATTCGATTCATGGTTCATGATTCATGATTCATGATTCAAATCATGATTCAATTCATGATTCATGATTCAATTCATGATTTATGATTCAATTCATGATTCATTATTCAATTCATGATTCATGATTCGATTCATGATTAATGATTTATGATTCGTTTCATGATTCATGATTCAATTCATGATTCATGATTCGATTCATGGTTCATGATTCATGATTCATGATTCATGATTCAAATCATGATTCAATTCATGATTCATGATTCAATTCATGATTTATGATTCAATTCATGATTCATGATTCAATTCATGATTCAAGATTCGATTCATGATTTAAGATTCATGATTAAATTCATGATTCATGATTTATGATTTAATTCATGATTCAAGATTCATGATTCGAATTATGATTCTTGATTCAATTCATGATTCATGATTCAATTCATGATTCGAGATTCATGATTCGAATTATGATTCTTGATTCAATTCATGATTCATGATTCATGATTCGATTCATGATTCAATTCATGATTCGAGATTCATGATTCATGATTCAATTCATGATTCATGATTCAATTCATGATTCATGATTCATGATTCGAATTATGATTCATGATTCATAATTCATTATTCAATTTATGATTCATGATTCATGATTTAATTCATGATTCATGATTCAATTCATGATTCATGATTCGATTCATGATTCATGATTCATGATTCATAATTCATGATTCGATTCATGATTCAATTCAAGATTCATGATTCGATTCATGATTCAGGATTCAATTCATGGTTCAATTCATGATTCAATTCATGATTCATGATTCAATTCATGATTTATGATTCAATTCATGATTCATGATTCGATTCATGATTAATGATTTATGATTCGTTTCATGATTCATGATTCATTTCATGATTCGTGTTTCGATTCATAATTCATGATTCATGATTTAATTCATGATTCATGATTCGATTCATGATTCATGATTCATGATTCAATTCATGATTCATGATTCGATTCATGATTCGAGATTCATGATTCGAATTATGATTCTTGATTCAATTCATGATTCATGATTCAATTCATGATTCATGATTCGATTCATGATTCATGATTAAATTCATGATTCATGATTTATGATTCAACTCATGATTCAATTCATGATTCATGATTCATGATTCAATTCATGATTCATGATACAATTCATGATTCATGATTTGATTCATGATTCATGATTCATGATTCATGATTTGATTCATGATTCATGATTCAATTCATGATTTATGATTTATGATTCAATTCATGATTCAATTCATGATTCATGATTTATGATTCAATTCATGAATTAATTCATGATTCATGATTCATGATTCATGATTCAATTAATGATTCATGACTCATGATTCAATTCATAATTCATTTCATGATTCATGATTCAATTCATGATTCATTTCATGATTCATGATTCAATTCATGATTCATGATTCATGATTCAATTCATGATTCATTTCATGAATTATGATTCAATTCATGATTCATGATTCAATTCATGATTCATGATGCAATTCATGAATCATGATTCAATTCATGATTCATGATTGGATTCATGATTCATGATTCAATTCATGATTCATGATTTATGATTAAACTCAAGATTCAATTCATGATTCATGATTTATGATTCGATTCATGATTCATTATTCAATTCATGATTCATGATTTGATTCATGATTTATGATTCATGATTCGATTCATGATTCATGATTCAATTCATGATTCATTATTTGATTCATGATTCAATTTATGATTCATGATTTATTATTCAATTCATGATTCAATTCATGATTAATGATTTATGATTCAATTCATGATTCAATTCATGATTCATGATTCATGATTCAATTCATGATTCATTTCATGATTCATGATTCAATTCATGATTCATGATTCAATTCATGATTCAATTCATGATTTATTTCATGATTCATGATTCATGATTTAATTCAAGATTAATGATTCATGATTCAATTCATGATTCATGATGCAATTCATGATTCATAATTCAATTCATGATTCATGATTCAATTCATGACTCATGATTCGATTTATGATTCATGATTCAATTCATGATTCGAGATTCATGATTCGATTCATGATTCATGATTCAATTCATGATTCATGATTCGATTCATGATTCAATTCATGATTCATGATTCATGATTTAATTCATGATTCATGATTCATGATTCGATTCATGGTTCATGATTCATGATTCATGATTCAAATCATGATTCAATTCATGATTCATGATTCAATTCATGATTTATGATTCAATTCATGATTCATGATTCAATTCATGATTCATGATTCGATTCATGATTAATGATTTATGATTAGTTTCATGATTCATGATTTAATTCATGATTCATGATTCGATTCATGATTTATGATTCGATTCATGATTTATGATTCATGATTCAATTCATGATTCATGATTTATGATTCAATTCATGATTCGAGATTCATGATTCGAATTATGATTCTTGATTCAATTCATGATTCATGATTCATGATTCGATTCATGATTCGAGATTCATGATTCGAATTATGATTCTTGATTCAATTCATGATTCATGATTCATGATTCGATTCATGATTCAGTTCATGATTCGTGATTCATGATTCATGATTCAATTCATGATTCATGATTCATGATTCATGATTCATGATTCGATTCATGATTCATGATTCAATTCATGATTCATGATTTATGATTCAATTCATGATTCAATTCATGATTCATGATTTATGATTCAATTCATGATTCAATTCATGATTCATGATTTATGATTCAATTCATGATTCAATTCATGATTCATGATTCATGATTCATGATTCAATTCATGATTCATGATTCATGATTCATGATTCGATTCATGATTCATGATTCAATTCATGATTCATGATTTGATTCATGATTCATGATTCAATTCATGAATCATGATTCATGATTCATGATTCAATTCATGATTCATGATTCATGATTCATGATTCAATTCATGATTCATGATTCATGATTCATGATTCAATTCATGATTCATGATTCAATTCATGATTCAATTCATGATTCATTTAATGATTCATGATTTATGATTCAATTCATGATTCATGATTCAATTCATGATTCATTTAATGATTCATGATTCAATTCATGATTCATGATTCAATTCATGATTCATGATTCAATTCATGATTCATGATTCAATTCATGATTCATGATTCAATTCATGATTTATGATTAAACTCATGATTCAATTCATGATTCATGATTCATGATTCGATTCATGATTCATGATTCAATTCATGATTTATGATTTGATTCATGATTCATGATTCATGATTCGATTCATGATTCAATTCATGATTCATGATTTGATTCATGATTCATGATTCAATTCATGATTCATGATTTATGATTCAATTCATGATTCAATTCATGATTTATGATTCAATTCATGATTCAATTCATGATTCATGATTCATCATTCATCATTCGATTCATGATTCATGATTCAATTCATGATTCATGATTTGATTCATGATTCAATTCATGAATCATGATTCATGATTCATGATTCAATTCATGATTCATGATTCAATTCATGATTCATTTCATGATTCATGATTCAAATTATGATTCATGATTTATGATTCAATTCATGATTCAATTCATGATTCATGATTCATGATTTAATTCATGATTAATGATTCATGATTCAATCCATGATTCATGATGCAATTCATGATTCATGATTCAATTCATGATTCATGATTCAATTCATGACTCATGATTCGATTTATGATTCATGATTCAATTCATGATTCGAGATTCATGATTCGATTCATGATTCATGATTCAATTCATGATTCATGATTCGATTCATGATTCAATTCATGATTCATGATTCATGATTTAATTCATGATTCATGATTCATGATTCGATTCATGGTTCACGATTCATGATTCATGATTCAAATCATGATTCAATTCATGATTCATGATTCAATTCATGATTTATGATTCAATTCATGATTTATTATTCAATTCATGATTCATGATTCGATTCATGATTAATGATTTATGATTCGTTTCATGATTCATGATTTAATTCATGATTCATGATTCGATTCATGGTTCATGATTCATGATTCATGATTCATGATTCAAATCATGATTCAATTCATGATTCATGATTCAATTCATGATTTATGATTCAATTCATGATTCATGATTCAATTCATGATTCAAGATTCGATTCATGATTTATGATTCATGATTCAATTCATGATTCATGATTTATGATTCAATTCATGATTCAAGATTCATGATTCGAATTATGATTCTTGATTCAATTCATGATTCATGATTCAATTCATGATTCGAGATTCATGATTCGAATTATGATTCTTGATTCAATTCATGATTCATGATTCATGATTCGATTCATGATTCAATTCATGATTCGAGATTCATGATTCATGATTCAATTCATGATTCATGATTCATGATTCGATTCATGATTCATGATTCATAATTCATTATTCAATTTATGATTCATGATTCATGATTTAATTCATGATTCATGATTCAATTCATGATTCAGGATTCATGATTCATAATTCATGATTCGATTCATGATTCAATTCAAGATTCATGATTCGATTTATGATTCAGGTTTCAATTCATGGTTCAATTCATGATTCAATTCATGATTCATGATTCAATTCATGATTTATGATTCAATTCATGATTCATGATTCGATTCATGATTAATGATTTATGATTCGTTTCATGATTCATGATTCATTTCATGATTCGTGTTTCGATTCATAATTCATGATTCATGATTTAATTCATGATTCATGATTCGATTCATGATTCATGATGCATGATTCAATTCATGATTCATGATTCGATTCATGATTCGAGATTCATGATTCGAATTATGATTCTTGATTCAATTCATGATTCATGATTCATGATTCGATTCATGATTCAATTCATGATTCGAGATTCATGATTCATGATTCAATTCATGATTCATGATTCATGATTCATGATTCATGATTCGATTCATGATTCATGATTCAATTCATGATTCATGATTTATGATTCAATTCATGATTCAATTCATGATTCATGATTTATGATTCAATTCATGATTCAATTCATGATTCATGATTTATGATTCAATTCATGATTCAATTCATGATTCATGATTCATGATTCATGATTCAATTCATGATTCATGATTCATGATTCGATTCATGATTCATGATTCAATTCATGATTCATGATTTGATTCATGATTCATGATTCAATTCATGAATCATGATTCATGATTCATGATTCAATTCATGATTCCTTTCATGATTCATGATTCAATTCATGATTCATGATTCAATTCATGATTCATTTAATGATTCATGATTTATGATTCAATTCATGATTCATGATTCAATTCATGATTCATTTAATGATTCATGATTCAATTCATGATTCATGATTCAATTCATGATTCATGATTCGATTCATGATTCATGATTCAATTCATGATTTATGATTAAACTCATGATTCAATTCATGATTCATGATTCATGATTCATGATTCGATTCATGATTCATGATTCAATTCATGATTCATGATTCATGATTCATGATTCGATTCATGATTCATGATTCAATTCATGATTCATGATTTAATTCATGATTCATGATTCAATTCATGATTCATAATTTATGATTCAATTCATGATTCAATTCATGATTTATGATTCAATTCATGATTCAATTCATGATTCATGATTCATCATTCATCATTCGATTCATGATTCATGATTCAATTCATGATTTATGATTTGATTCATGATTCATGATTCAATTCATGAATCATGATTCATGATTCATGATTCAATTCATGATTCATGATTCAATTCATGATTCATTTCATGATTCATGATTCAAATTATGATTCATGATTTATGATTCAATTCATGATTCAATTCATGATTCATGATTCATGATTTAATTCATGATTAATGATTCATGATTCAATCCATGATTCATGATGCAATTCATGATTCATGATTCAATTCATGATTCATGATTCAATTCATGACTCATGATTCGATTTATGATTCATGATTCAATTCATGATTCGAGATTCATGATTCGATTCATGATTCATGATTCAATTCATGATTCATGATTCGATTCATGATTCAATTTATGATTCATGATTCATGATTTAATTCATGATTCATGATTCATGATTCGATTCATGGTTCATGATTCATGATTCATGATTCATGATTCAAATCATGATTCAATTCATGATTCATGATTCAATTCATGATTTATGATTCAATTCATGATTCATTATTCAATTCATGATTCATGATTCGATTCATGATTAATGATTTATGATTCGTTTCATGATTCATGATTTAATTCATGATTCATGATTCGATTCATGGTTCATGATTCATGATTCATGATTCATGATTCAAATCATGATTCAATTCATGATTCATGATTCAATTCATGATTCATGATTCAATTCATGATTCATGATTCGATTCATGATTTATGATTCATGATTCAATTCATGATTCATGATTTATGATTCAATTCATGATTCAAGATTCATGATTCGAATTATGATTCTTGATTCAATTCATGATTCATGATTCAATTCATGATTCGAGATTCATGATTCGAATTATGATTCTTGATTCAATTCATGATTCATGATTCATGATTCGATTCATGATTCAATTCATGATTCGAGATTCATGATTCATGATTCAATTCATAATTCATGATTCAATTCATGATTCATGATTCATGATTCGATTCATGATTCATGATTCATAATTCATTATTCAATTTATGATTCATGATTCATGATTTAATTCATGATTCATGATTCAATTCATGATTCATGATTTGATTCATGATTCATGATTCATGATTCATAATTCATGATTCGATTCATGATTCAATTCAAGATTCATGATTCGATTCATGATTCAGGATTCAATTCATGGTTCAATTCATGATTCAATTCATGATTCATGATTCAATTCATGATTTATGATTCAATTCATGATTCATGATTCGATTCATGATTAATGATTTATGATTCTTTTCATGATTCATGATTCATTTCATGATTCGTGTTTCGATTCATAATTCATGATTCATGATTCATGATTCAATTCATGATTCATGATTCAATTCATGATTCATTTCATGATTCATGATTCAAATTATGATTCATGATTTATGATTCAATTCATGATTCATGATTCATGATTCATGATTCAATTCATGATTCATGATTCAATTCATGATTCATTTCATGATTCATGATTCAAATTATGATTCATGATTTATGATTCAATTCATGATTCAATTCATGATTCATGATTCATGATTTAATTCATGATTAATGATTCATGATTCAATCCATGATTCATGATGCAATTCATGATTCATGATTCAATTCATGATTCATGATTCAATTCATGACTCATGATTCGATTTATGATTCATGATTCAATTCATGATTCGAGATTCATGATTCGATTCATGATTCATGATTCAATTCATGATTCATGATTTGATTCATGATTCAATTCATGATTCATGATTCATGATTTAATTCATGATTCATGATTCATGATTCGATTCATGGTTCATGATTCATGATTCATGATTCATGATTCAAATCATGATTCAATTCATGATTCATGATTCAATTCATGATTTATGATTCAATTCATGATTCATTATTCAATTCATGATTCATGATTCGATTCATGATTAATGATTTATGATTCGTTTCATGATTCATGATTTAATTCATGATTCATGATTCGATTCATGGTTCATGATTCATGATTCATGATTCATGATTCAAATCATGATTCAATTCATGATTCATGATTCAATTCATGATTCATGATTCAATTCATGATTCATGATTCGATTCATGATTTATGATTCATGATTCAATTCATGATTCATGATTTATGATTCAATTCATGATTCAAGATTCATGATTCGAATTATGATTCTTGATTCAATTCATGATTCATGATTCAATTCATGATTCGAGATTCATGATTCGAATTATGATTCTTGATTCAATTCATGATTCATGATTCATGATTCGATTCATGATTCAATTCATGATTCGAGATTCATGATTCATGATTCAATTCATAATTCATGATTCAATTCATGATTCATGATTCATGATTTAAATTATGATTCATGATTTATGATTCAATTCATGATTCATGATTCATGATTCATGATTCAATTCATGATTCATGATTCAATTCATGATTCATTTCATGATTCATGATTCAAATTATGATTCATGATTTATGATTCAATTCATGATTCAATTCATGATTCATGATTCATGATTTAATTCATGATTAATGATTCATGATTCAATCCATGATTCATGATGCAATTCATGATTCATGATTCAATTCATGATTCATGATTCAATTCATGACTCATGATTCGATTTATGATTCATGATTCAATTCATGATTCGAGATTCATGATTCGATTCATGATTCATGATTCAATTCATGATTCATGATTCGATTCATGATTCAATTCATGATTCATGATTCATGATTTAATTCATGATTCATGATTCATGATTCGATTCATGGTTCATGATTCATGATTCATGATTCATGATTCAAATCATGATTCAATTCATGATTCATGATTCAATTCATGATTTATGATTCAATTCATGATTCATTATTCAATTCATGATTCATGATTCGATTCATGATTAATGATTTATGATTCGTTTCATGATTCATGATTTAATTCATGATTCATGATTCGATTCATGGTTCATGATTCATGATTCATGATTCATGATTCAAATCATGATTCAATTCATGATTCATGATTCAATTCATGATTCATGATTCAATTCATGATTCATGATTCGATTCATGATTTATGATTCATGATTCAATTCATGATTCATGATTTATGATTCAATTCATGATTCAAGATTCATGATTCGAATTATGATTCTTGATTCAATTCATGATTCATGATTCAATTCATGATTCGAGATTCATGATTCGAATTATGATTCTTGATTCAATTCATGATTCATGATTCATGATTCGATTCATGATTCAATTCATGATTCGAGATTCATGATTCATGATTCAATTCATAATTCATGATTCGATTCATGATTCATGATTCATAATTCATTATTCAATTTATGATTCATGATTCATGATTTAATTCATGATTCATGATTCAATTCATGATTCATGATTCGATTCATGATTCATGATTCATGATTCATAATTCATGATTCGATTCATGATTCAATTCAAGATTCATGATTCGATTCATGATTCAGGATTCAATTCATGGTTCAATTCATGATTCAATTCATGATTCATGATTCAATTCATGATTTATGATTCAAATCATGATTCATGATTCGATTCATGATTAATGATTTATGATTCTTTTCATGATTCATGATTCATTTCATGATTCGTGTTTCGATTCATAATTCATGATTCATGATTTAATTCATGATTTATGATTCGATTCATGATTAATGATTCATGATTCAATTCATGATTCATGATTCGATTCATGATTCATGATTCATGATTCGATTCATGATTCATGATTCATGATTCAATTCATGATTCATGATTCAATTTATGATTCTTGATTCAATTCATGATTCATGATTTATGATTCAATTCAAGATTCAATTCATGATTCATGATTCAATTCATGATTCGAGATTCATGAATCGATTCATGATTCATGATTCAATTCATGATACATGGATCGATTCATGATTTAATTCATGATTCATGATTGATGATTCGATTCATGATTCATGATTCATGATTAAAATTATGATTCAAATCATGATTCAAATCATGATTCATAATTCAATTCATGATTTATGATTCAATTCATGATTCATGATTCAATTCATGATTCATGATTCGATTCATGATTCATAATTCAATTCATGATTTATGATTCAATTCATGATTCATGATTCAATTCATGATTCATGATTCGATTCATGATTAATGATTTATGATTCGTTTCATGATTCATGATTCATTTCATGATTCGTGTTTCGATTCATAATTCATGATTCAATTCATGATTCATGATTCAATTCATGATTCATGATTCGATTCATTATTCATGATTCATTTCATGATTCATGATTCAATTCATGATTCATGTTTCGATTCATGATTCATGATTCGATTCATGATTCATGATTCATAATTCATGATTCAATTCATGATTCATGATTTATGATTCATGATTCAGTTCATGATTCATGATTCAATTCATGATTCATGATTCGATTCATGATTCATGATTCATGATTCGATTCATGATTCATGATTCATGATTCATGATTCGATTCATGATTCATGATTTATGATTCAATTTATGATTCATGATTCAATTCATGATTTATGATTTATGATTCAATTTATGATTCAAATAATGATTCATGATTCATGATTCATGATTCGATTCATGATTCATGATTCAATTCATGATACATGATTCGATTCATGATTTAATTCATGATTCAATTCATGATTCATGATTCATGATTCATGATTCGATTCATGATTTATGATTAAATTTATGATTCATGATTCATGATTCATGATTCAAATCATGATTCAAATCATGATTTAAATCATGATTCATGATTCAATTCATGATTTATGATTCAATTCATGATTCATGATTCAATTCATGATTCATGATTCGATTCATGATTAATGATTTATGATTCGTTTCATGATTCATGATTCATTTCATGATTCGTGTTTCAATTCATAATTCATGATTCAATTCATGATTCATGATTCAATTCATGATTCATGATTCGATTCATTATTCATGATTCATTTCATGATTCATGATTCAATTCATGATTCATGTTTCGATTCATGATTCATGATTCGATTCATGATTCATGATTCATAATTCATGATTCAATTCATGATTCATGTTTCATGATTCATGATTCAGTTCATGATTCATGATTCAATTCATGATTCATGATTCGATTCATGATTCATGATTCATGATTCGATTAATGATTCATGATTTATGATTCAATTCATGATTCATGATTCAATTCATGATTTATGATTTATGATTCAATTTATGATTCAAATAATGATTCATGATTCATGATTCATGATTCATGATTCGATTCATGATTCATGATTCAATTAATGATACATGATTCGATTCATGATTTAATTCATGATTCAATTCATGATTCATGATTTATGATTCATGATTCGATTCATGATTCATGATTAAATTTATGATTCATGATTCATGATTCATGATTCAAATCATGATTCATATCATGATTTAAATCATGATTCATGATTCAATTCATGATTTATGATTCAATTCATGATTCATGATTCAATTCATGATTCATGATTCGATTCATGATTAATGATTTATGATTCGTTTCATGATTCATGATTCATTTCAGGATTCGTGTTTCAATTCATAATTCATGATTCAATTCATGATTCATGATTCAATTCATGATTCATGATTCGATTCATTATTCATGATTCATTTCATGATTCATGATTCATGATTCAATTCATGATTCATGTTTCGATTCATGATTCATGATTCGATTCATGATTCATGATTCATAATTCATGATTCATGATTCATGATTCAGTTCATGATTCATGATTCAATTCATGATTCATGATTCGATTCATGATTCATGATTCATGATTCATGATTCGATTCATGATTCATGATTTATGATTCAATTCATGATTCATGATTCAATTCATGATTTATGATTTATGATTCAATTTATGATTCAAATAATGATTCATGATTCATGATTCATGATTCATGATTCGATTCATGATTCATGATTCAATTAATGATACATGATTCGATTCATGATTTAATTCATGATTCAATTAATGATTCATGATTCATGATTCATGATTCGATTCATGATTCATGATTAAATTTATGATTCATGATTTGATTCATGAATTATGATTCAATTCATGAATCATGATTCATAATTCGATTCATGATTCATGATTCATGATTCAAATCATGATTCAAATCATGATTTATGATTCGATTCATGATTAATGATTTATGATTCGTTTCATGATTCATGATTCATTTCATGATTCGTGTTTCGATTCATAATTCATGATTCAATTCATGATTCATGATTCAATTCATGATTCATGATTCGATTTATTATTCATGATTCAAGATTCATGATTCGAATTATGATTCTTGATTCATTTCATGATTCATGATTCATGATTCAATTCATGATTCATGTTTCGATTCCTAATTCATGATTCAATTCATGATTCATGATTCATGATTCATGATTCATGATTCATGATTCAGTTCATGATTCATGATTCATGATTCATGATTCATGATTCGATTCATGATTCATGATTCATGATTCGATTCATGATTCATGATTCGATTCATGATTCATGATTCGATTCATGATTCATGATTTATGATTCAATTCATGTTTCATGATTCGATTCATGATTCATGATTCAATTCATAATTTATGATTTATGAATCAATTTATGATTCAATTCATGATTCATGATTCATGATTCGATCCATGATTTATGATTCATGATTCAATTCATGATTCATGATTTATGATTCAATTCATGATTCAAGATTCATGATTCGAATTATGATTCTTGATTCAATTCATGATTCATGATTCAATTCATGATTCGAGATTCATGATTCGAATTATGATTCTTGATTCAATTCATGATTCATGATTCATGATTCGATTCATGATTCATGATTCGAGATTCATGATTCATGATTCAATTCATGATTCATGATTCATGATTCGATTCATGATTCATGATTCATGATTCAATTCATGATTCATGATTCGATTTATGATTCATGATTCAATTCATGATTCATGATTTATGATTCAATTCATGATTCAATTCATGATTCATAATTCAATTTATGATTCGAGATTCATGATTCGATTCATGATTCATGATTCATTTCATGATACATGATTCGATTCATGATTTAATTCATGATTCAATTCATGATTCATGATTCAATTCATGATTCATGATTCATGATTCGATTCATGATTCATGATTCAATTTATGATTCATGATTTGATTCATGATTCATGATTCAATTCACGAATCATGATTCATAATTCGATTCATGATTCATGATTCATGATTCATGATTCATGATTCAATTCATGATTTATGATTCAATTCATGATTCATGATTCAATTCATGATTCATGATTCGATTCATGATTCGTTTCATGATTCATGATTCATTTCATGATTCGTGTTTCGATTCATAATTCATGATTCAATTCATGATTCATGATTCAATTCATGATTCATGATTCGATTCATTATTCATGATTCATGATTCATGATTCGAATTATGATTCTTGATTCATTTCATGATTCATGATTCATGATTCAATTCATGATTCATGTTTCGATTCATGATTCATGATTAGATTCATGATTCATGATTCATAATTCATGATTCAATTCATGATTCATGATTCATGATTCATGATTCATGATTCAGTTCATGATTCATGATTCAATTCATGATTCATGATTCGATTCATGATTCATGATTCATGATTCGATTCATGATTCATGATTTGATTCATGATTCATGATTTATGATTCAATTCATGATTCATGATTCGATTCATGATTCATGATTCAATTCATGATTTATGATTTATGAATCAATTTATGATTCAATTCATGATTCATGATTCATGATTCATGATTCAATTTATGATTCATGATTCATGATTCGATTCATGATTCATTATTCATGATTCGATTCATGATTCATGATTCAATTCATGAGTCATGATTCATTATTTAATTCATGATTCTATTAATGATTCATGATTCAATTCATGATTCGAGATTCATGATTCGATTCATGATTCATGATTCATGATTCGATTCATGATTCATGATTCAATTCATGATTCATGATCCATTATTTAATTCATGATTTGATTTAAGATTTATGATTCAATTCATGATTTATGATTCATGATTCATTTCATGATTCATGATTCGATTCATGATTCATGATTCATAATTCATGATTCAATTCATGATTCATGATTCGATTCATGATTCATGATTCAATTCATAATTTATGATTTATGAATCAATTTATGATTCAATTCATGATTCATGATTCATGATTCGATCCATGATTTATGATTCATGATTCAATTCATGATTCATGATTTATGATTCAATTCATGATTCAAGATTCATGATTCGAATTATGATTCTTGATTCAATTCATGATTCATGATTCATGATTCGATTCATGATTCATGATTCGAGATTCATGATTCATGATTCAATTCATGATTCATGATTCATGATTCGATTCATGATTCATGATTCATGATTCAATTCATGATTCATGATTCGATTTATGATTCATGATTCAATTCATGATTCATGATTTATGATTCAATTCATGATTCAATTCATGATTCATAATTCAATTTATGATTCGAGATTCATGATTCGATTCATGATTCATGATTCATTTCATGATACATGATTCGATTCATGATTTAATTCATGATTCAATTCATGATTCATGATTCAATTCATGATTCATGATTCATGATTCGATTCATGATTCATGATTCAATTTATGATTCATGATTTGATTCATGATTCATGATTCAATTCACGAATCATGATTCATAATTCGATTCATGATTCATGATTCATGATTCATGATTCATGATTCAAATCATGATTCAAATCATGATTCATGATTCAATTCATGATTTATGATTCAATTCATGATTCATGATTCAATTCATGATTCATGATTCGATTCATGATTCGTTTCATGATTCATGATTCATTTCATGATTCGTGTTTCGATTCATAATTCATGATTCAATTCATGATTTATGATTCAATTCATGATTCATGATTCGATTCATTATTCATGATTCATGATTCATGATTCGAATTATGATTCTTGATTCATTTCATGATTCATGATTCATGATTCAATTCATGATTCATGTTTCGATTCATGATTCATGATTAGATTCATGATTCATGATTCATAATTCATGATTCAATTCATGATTCATGATTCATGATTCATGATTCATGATTCAGTTCATGATTCATGATTCAATTCATGATTCATGATTCGATTCATGATTCATGATTCATGATTCGATTCATGATTCATGATTTGATTCATGATTCATGATTTATGATTCAATTCATGATTCATGATTCGATTCATGATTCATGATTCAATTCATGATTTATGATTTATGAATCAATTTATGATTCAATTCATGATTCATGATTCATGATTCATGATTCAATTTATGATTCATGATTCATGATTCGATTCATGATTCATTATTCATGATTCGATTCATGATTCATGATTCAATTCATGAGTCATGATTCATTATTTAATTCATGATTCTATTAATGATTCATGATTCAATTCATGATTCGAGATTCATGATTCGATTCATGATTCATGATTCATGATTCGATTCATGATTCATGATTCAATTCATGATTCATGATCCATTATTTAATTCATGATTTGATTCATGATTTATGATTCAATTCATGATTTATGATTCATGATTCATTTCATGATTCATGATTCGATTCATGATTCATGATTCATAATTCATGATTCAATTCATGATTCATGATTCGATTCATGATTCATGATTCAATTCATGATTCATGATTCATGATTCAATTCATGATTCATGATTCATGATTCAATTCATGATTCATGATTCATGATTCAATTCATGATTCATGATTCGATTTATGATTCATGATTCAATTCATGATTCATGATTTATGATTTAATTCATGATTTAATTTAATGTTTCATGATTCAATTCATGATTCATGATTCATGATTCGATTCATGATTCATGATTCAATTTATGATTCATGATTTGATTCATGATTCATGATTCAATTCACGAATCATGATTCATAATTCGATTCATGATTCATGATTCATGATTCATGATTCATGATTCAATTCATGATTTATGATTCAATTCATGATTCATGATTCAATTCATGATTCATGATTCGATTCATGATTCGTTTCATGATTCATGATTCATTTCATGATTCGTGTTTCGATTCATAATTCATGATTCAATTCATGATTCATGATTCAATTCATGATTCATGATTCGATTCATTATTCATGATTCATGATTCATGATTCGAATTATGATTCTTGATTCATTTCATGATTCATGATTCATGATTCAATTCATGATTCATGTTTCGATTCATGATTCATGATTAGATTCATGATTCATGATTCATAATTCATGATTCAATTCATGATTCATGATTCATGATTCATGATTCATGATTCAGTTCATGATTCATGATTCAATTCATGATTCATGATTCGATTCATGATTCATGATTCATGATTCGATTCATGATTCATGATTTGATTCATGATTCATGATTTATGATTCAATTCATGATTCATGATTCGATTCATGATTCATGATTCAATTCATGATTTATGATTTATGAATCAATTTATGATTCAATTCATGATTCATGATTCATGATTCATGATTCAATTTATGATTCATGATTCATGATTCGATTCATGATTCATTATTCATGATTCGATTCATGATTCATGATTCAATTCATGAGTCATGATTCATTATTTAATTCATGATTCTATTAATGATTCATGATTCAATTCATGATTCGAGATTCATGATTTGATTCATGATTCATGATTCATGATTCGATTCATGATTCATGATTCAATTCATGATTCATGATCCATTATTTAATTCATGATTTGATTTATGATTTATGATTCAATTCATGATTTATGATTCATGATTCGATTCATGATTCATGATTCATAATTCATGATTCAATTCATGATTCATGATTCGATTCATGATTCATGATTCAATTCATGATTCATGATTCATGATTCAATTCATAATTTATGATTTATGAATCAATTTATGATTCAATTCATGATTCATGATTCATGATTCGATCCATGATTCATGATTCGATTCATGATTCATGATTCAATTCATGATTTATGATTTATGAATCAATTTATGATTCAATTCATGATTCATGATTCATGATTCATGATTCAATTTATGATTCATGATTCATGATTCGATTCATGATTCATTATTCATGATTCGATTCATGATTCATGATTCAATTCATGAGTCATGATTCATTATTTAATTCATGATTCTATTAATGATTCATGATTCAATTCATGATTCGAGATTCATGATTCGATTCATGATTCATGATTCATGATTCGATTCATGATTCATGATTCAATTCATGATTCATGATCCATTATTTAATTCATGATTTGATTTAAGATTTATGATTCAATTCATGATTTATGATTCATGATTCATTTCATGATTCATGATTCGATTCATGATTCATGATTCATAATTCATGATTCAATTCATGATTCATGATTCGATTCATGATTCATGATTCAATTCATAATTTATGATTTATGAATCAATTTATGATTCAATTCATGATTCATGATTCATGATTCGATCCATGATTTATGATTCATGATTCAATTCATGATTCATGATTTATGATTCAATTCATGATTCAAGATTCATGATTCGAATTATGATTCTTGATTCAATTCATGATTCATGATTCATGATTCGATTCATGATTCATGATTCGAGATTCATGATTCATGATTCAATTCATGATTCATGATTCATGATTCGATTCATGATTCATGATTCATGATTCAATTCATGATTCATGATTCGATTTATGATTCATGATTCAATTCATGATTCATGATTTATGATTCAATTCATGATTCAATTCATGATTCATAATTCAATTTATGATTCGAGATTCATGATTCGATTCATGATTCATGATTCATTTCATGATACATGATTCGATTCATGATTTAATTCATGATTCAATTCATGATTCATGATTCAATTCATGATTCATGATTCATGATTCGATTCATGATTCATGATTCAATTTATGATTCATGATTTGATTCATGATTCATGATTCAATTCACGAATCATGATTCATAATTCGATTCATGATTCATGATTCATGATTCATGATTCATGATTCAAATCATGATTCAAATCATGATTCATGATTCAATTCATGATTTATGATTCAATTCATGATTCATGATTCAATTCATGATTCATGATTCGATTCATGATTCGTTTCATGATTCATGATTCATTTCATGATTCGTGTTTCGATTCATAATTCATGATTCAATTCATGATTTATGATTCAATTCATGATTCATGATTCGATTCATTATTCATGATTCATGATTCATTTCATGATTCATGATTCATGATTCAATTCATGATTCATGTTTCGATTCATGATTCATGATTAGATTCATGATTCATGATTCATAATTCATGATTCAATTCATGATTCATGATTCATGATTCATGATTCATGATTCAGTTCATGATTCATGATTCAATTCATGATTCATGATTCGATTCATGATTCATGATTCATGATTCGATTCATGATTCATGATTTGATTCATGATTCATGATTTATGATTCAATTCATGATTCATGATTCGATTCATGATTCATGATTCAATTCATGATTTATGATTTATGAATCAATTTATGATTCAATTCATGATTCATGATTCATGATTCATGATTCAATTTATGATTCATGATTCATGATTCGATTCATGATTCATTATTCATGATTCGATTCATGATTCATGATTCAATTCATGAGTCATGATTCATTATTTAATTCATGATTCTATTAATGATTCATGATTCAATTCATGATTCGAGATTCATGATTCGATTCATGATTCATGATTCATGATTCGATTCATGATTCATGATTCAATTCATGATTCATGATCCATTATTTAATTCATGATTTGATTCATGATTTATGATTCAATTCATGATTTATGATTCATGATTCATTTCATGATTCATGATTCGATTCATGATTCATGATTCATAATTCATGATTCAATTCATGATTCATGATTCGATTCATGATTCATGATTCAATTCATGATTCATGATTCATGATTCAATTCATGATTCATGATTCATGATTCAATTCATGATTCATGATTCATGATTCAATTCATGATTCATGATTCGATTTATGATTCATGATTCAATTCATGATTCATGATTTATGATTTAATTCATGATTTAATTTAATGTTTCATGATTCAATTCATGATTCATGATTCATGATTCGATTCATGATTCATGATTCAATTTATGATTCATGATTTGATTCATGATTCATGATTCAATTCACGAATCATGATTCATAATTCGATTCATGATTCATGATTCATGATTCATGATTCATGATTCAATTCATGATTTATGATTCAATTCATGATTCATGATTCAATTCATGATTCATGATTCGATTCATGATTCGTTTCATGATTCATGATTCATTTCATGATTCGTGTTTCGATTCATAATTCATGATTCAATTCATGATTCATGATTCAATTCATGATTCATGATTCGATTCATTATTCATGATTCATGATTCATGATTCGAATTATGATTCTTGATTCATTTCATGATTCATGATTCATGATTCAATTCATGATTCATGTTTCGATTCATGATTCATGATTAGATTCATGATTCATGATTCATAATTCATGATTCAATTCATGATTCATGATTCATGATTCATGATTCATGATTCAGTTCATGATTCATGATTCAATTCATGATTCATGATTCGATTCATGATTCATGATTCATGATTCGATTCATGATTCATGATTTGATTCATGATTCATGATTTATGATTCAATTCATGATTCATGATTCGATTCATGATTCATGATTCAATTCATGATTTATGATTTATGAATCAATTTATGATTCAATTCATGATTCATGATTCATGATTCATGATTCAATTTATGATTCATGATTCATGATTCGATTCATGATTCATTATTCATGATTCGATTCATGATTCATGATTCAATTCATGAGTCATGATTCATTATTTAATTCATGATTCTATTAATGATTCATGATTCAATTCATGATTCGAGATTCATGATTTGATTCATGATTCATGATTCATGATTCGATTCATGATTCATGATTCAATTCATGATTCATGATCCATTATTTAATTCATGATTTGATTTATGATTTATGATTCAATTCATGATTTATGATTCATGATTCGATTCATGATTCATGATTCATAATTCATGATTCAATTCATGATTCATGATTCGATTCATGATTCATGATTCAATTCATGATTCATGATTCATGATTCAATTCATAATTTATGATTTATGAATCAATTTATGATTCAATTCATGATTCATGATTCATGATTCGATCCATGATTTATGATTCATGATTCAATTCATGATTCATGATTTATGATTCAATTCATGATTCAAGATTCATGATTCGAATTATGATTCTTGATTCAATTCATGATTCATGATTCATGATTCGATTCATGATTCATGATTCGAGATTCATGATTCATGATTCAATTCATGATTCATGATTCATGATTCGATTCATGATTCATGATTCATGATTCAATTCATGATTCATGATTCGATTTATGATTCATGATTCAATTCATGATTCATGATTTATGATTCAATTCATGATTCAATTCATGATTCATAATTCAATTTATGATTCGAGATTCATGATTCGATTCATGATTCATGATTCATTTCATGATACATGATTCGATTCATGATTTAATTCATGATTCAATTCATGATTCATGATTCAATTCATGATTCATGATTCATGATTCGATTCATGATTCATGATTCAATTTATGATTCATGATTTGATTCATGATTCATGATTCAATTCACGAATCATGATTCATAATTCGATTCATGATTCATGATTCATGATTCATGATTCAAATCATGATTCAAATCATGATTCATGATTCAATTCATGATTTATGATTCAATTCATGATTCATGATTCAATTCATGATTCATGATTCGATTCATGATTCGTTTCATGATTCATGATTCATTTCATGATTCGTGTTTCGATTCATAATTCATGATTCAATTCATGATTCATGATTCAATTCATGATTCATGATTCGATTCATTATTCATGATTCATGATTCATGATTCGAATTATGATTCTTGATTCATTTCATGATTCATGATTCATGATTCAATTCATGATTCATGTTTCGATTCATGATTCATGATTAGATTCATGATTCATGATTCATAATTCATGATTCAATTCATGATTCATGATTCGATTCATGATTCATGATTCATGATTCGATTCATGATTCATGATTTGATTCATGATTCATGATTTATGATTCAATTCATGATTCATGATTTTATTCATGATTCATGATTCAATTCATGATTTATGATTTATGAATCAATTTATGATTCAATTCATGATTCATGATTCATGATTCATGATTCAATTTATGATTCATGATTCATGATTCGATTCATGATTCATTATTCATGATTCGATTCATGATTCATGATTCAATTCATGAGTCATGATTCATTATTTAATTCATGATTCTATTAATGATTCATGATTCAATTCATGATTCGAGATTCATGATTCGATTCATGATTCATGATTCGATTCATGATTCATGATTCAATTCATGATTCATGATCCATTATTTAATTCATGATTTGATTCATGATTTATGATTCAATTCATGATTTATGATTCATGATTCATTTCATGATTCATGATTCGATTCATGATTCATGATTCATAATTCATGATTCAATTCATGATTCATGATTCGATTCATGATTCATGATTCAATTCATGATTCATGATTCATGATTCAATTTATGATTCATGATTCATGATTCGATTCATGATTCATGATTTATGATTCATGATTCATGATTCAAATCATTATTCAATTAATGATTTATGATTCAATTCATGTTTCGATTCATGATTAATGATTTATGATTCGTTTCATGATTCATGATTCATTTCATGATTCGTGTTTCGATTCAAAATTCATGATTCATGATTCAATTCATGATTCATGATTCGATTCATTATTCATGATTCATGATTCATGATTCGATTCATGATTCTTGATTCATTTCATGATTCATGATTCATGATTCGATTCATGATTCATGATTCGATTCATGATTTGATTCATGATTCATGATTCAATTCATAATTCATGATTCAATTCATGATTCATGATTTGATTCATGATTCATGATTCATTATTCAATTCATGATTCATGATTCATGATTTAATTCATGATTTATGATTTATGATTCAATTTATGATTCAATTCATGATTCATGATTCGATTCATGATTCATTATTCATGATTCGATTCATGATTCATGATTCATTATTTAATTCATGATTCGATTCATGATTCATGATTCAATTCATGATTCGAGATTCAATTCATGATTCATGATTTGATTCTTGATTCATGATTCATGATTCATTATTTAATTCATGATTCATGATTCATGATTTAATTCATGATTTATGATTTATGATTCAATTTATGATTCAATTCATGATTCATGATTCGATTCATAATTCATTATTCATGATTCGATTCATGATTCATGATTCAATTCATGATTCATGATTCATTATTTAATTCATGATTCGATTCATGATTCATGATTCAATTCATGATTCGAGATTCATGATTCGATTCATGATTCATGGTTCAATTCATGATTCATGATTCAATTCATGATTCATTTCATGAATTATGATTCGATTCATGATTCATGAGTCGATTCATAATTCATGATTCGATTCATGATTCATGATTCGATTCATGATTCATGATTCATAATTCATGATTCAATTCATGATTCATGTTTCATGATTCAATTCATGATTCATGATTCAATTCATAATTCATGATTCGATTCATGATTCATGATTCATGATTCATGATTTGATTCATGATTCATGATTCATGATATAATTCATGATTCATGATTCGATTCATGATTCATGATTCAATTCATGATTCATGATTAATGATTTGATTCATGATTCATGATTCATGATTCAATTCATGATTCATGATTCGATTTATGATTCATGATTCAATTCATGATTCATGATTTATGATTCAATTAATGATTCAATTCATGATTCATGATTCAATTCATGATTCGAGATTCATGATTCGATTCATGATTCATGATTCATTTCATGATACATGATTCGATTCATGATTTAATTCATGATTCAATTCATGATTCATGATTCATGATTCAATTCATGATTCATGATTTGATTCATGATTCATTATTCAATTCATGAATCATGATTCATGATTCGATTCATGATTCATGATTCATGATTCATGATTCAAATCATGATTCAAATCATGATTCATGATTCAATTCATGATTTATGATTCAATTCATGATTCATGATTCAATTTATGATTCATGATTCGATTCATGATTAATGATTTATGATTCGTTTTATGATTCATGATTCATTTCATGATTCGTGTTTCGATTCATAATTCATGATTCAATTCATGATTCAATTCATGATTCATGATTCGATTCATTATTCATGATTCATGATTCATGATTCGATTCATGATTCTTGATTCATTTCATGATTCATGATTCATGATTCAATTCATGATTCATGTTTTGATTCATGATTCATGATTCGATTCATGATTCATGATTCATAATTCATGATTCAATTCATGATTCATGATTCATGATTCATGATTCAGTTCATGATTCATGATTCAATTCATGATTCATGATTCGATTCATGATTCATGATTCATAATTCATGATTCGATTCATGATTCATAATTCGATTCATGATTTATGATTCGATTCATGATTCGATTCATGATTCATGATATAATTCATGATTTATGATTTATGAATCAATTTATGATTCAATTCATGATTCATGATTAATGATTCATGATTCATGATTCGATTCATGATTCATGATTCAATTCATGATTCATGATTCATTATTTAATTCATGATTTGATTCCTGATTTATGATTCAATTCATGATTTATGATTCATGATTCATTTCATGATTCGTGATTCGATTCATGATTCATGATTCATAATTAATGATTCAATTCACGATTCATAATTCGATTCATGATTCATGATTCAATTCATGATTCATGATTTATGATTCAATTCATGATTCAATTCATGATTCATGATTCATGATTCATGATTCGATTCATGATTCATGATTCGATTTATGATTCATGATTCAATTCATGATTCATGATTTATGATTCAATTCATGATTCAATTCATGATTCATGATTCAATTCATGATTCGAGATTCAAGATTCGATTCATGATTCATGATTCGATTCATGATTCAATTCATGATTCATGATTCATGATTCAATTCATGATTCATGATTCAATTCATGATTCATGCTTCTATTCATGATTCATGATTCGATTCATGTTTCATGATTCATGATTCAATTCATGATTTATGATTCGATTTATGATTCATGATTCAATTCATGATTCGAGATTCATGATTTGATTCATGATTCATGATTCAATTCATGATTCATGATTCGATTCATGATTCAATTCATGATTCATGATTCATGATTCATGATTCAATTTATGATTCATGATTCATGATTCATGATTCAAATCATGATTCAATTCATGATTTATGATTCAATTCATGATTAATGATTTATGATTCGTTTCATGATTCTTGATTCATTTCATGATTCATGTTTCGATTCATGTATCATGATTCGATTCATGATTCATGATTCGATTCATGATTTGATTCATGATTCATGATTCAATTCATGATTCATGATTCAATTCATGAATCATGATTCGATTCATGATTCATGATTCATGATTCATTATTCAATTCATGATTCATGATTCATGATTTAATTCATGATTTATGATTTATGATTCAATTTATGATTCAATTCATGATTCATGATTAAATTCATGATTCATGATTCATGATTCGATTCATGATTCATGATTCAATTCATGATTCATGATTCATTATTTAATTCATGATTCGATTCATGATTCATGATTCAATTCATGATTCATGATTCATGATTAAATTCATGATTCATGATTCAATTCATGATTCATGATTCATGATTCGATTCATGATTCATGATACAATTCATGATTCATGATTTGATTCATGATTCATGATTCATGATTCATGATTTGATTCATGATTCATGATTCAATTCATGATTTATGATTTATGATTCAAATCATGATTCAATTCATGATTCATGATTTATGATTCAATTCATGATTCAATTCATGATTCATGATTCATGATTCATGATTCAATTCATGATTCATGACTCATGATTCAATTCATGATTCATTTCATGATTCATGATTCAATACATGATTCATTTTATGATTCATGATTCAATTCATGATTCATGAATCATGATTCAATTCATGATTCATTTCATGAATTATGATTCAATTCATGATTCATGATTCATGATTCAATTCATGATTCATGATGCAATTCATGAATCATGATTCAATTCATGATTCATGATTCGATTCATGATTCATGATTCAATTCATGATTCATGATTTATGATTAAACTCAAGATTCAATTCATGATTCATGATTCATGATTCGATTCATGATTCATTATTCAATTCATGATTCATGATTTGATTCATGATTTATGATTCATGATTCGATTCATGATTCATGATTCAATTCATGATTCATTATTTGATTCATGATTCAATTCATGATTCATGATTTATGATTCAATTCATGATTCAATTCATGATTCATGATTTATGATTCAATTCATGATTCAATTCATGATTCATGATTCATGATTCATCATTCGATTCATGATTCATGATTCAATTCATGATTCATCATTTGATTCATGATTCATGATTCAATTCATGAATCATGATTCATGATTCAATTCATGATTCATGATTCAATTCATGATTCATGATTCAATTCATGATTCATTTCATGATTCATGATTCAATTCATGATTCATTTCATGATTCATGATTCAATTCATGATTCATGATTCAATGAATGATTCATTTCATGATTCATGATTCAATTCATGATTCATGATTCATGATTCAATTCATGATTCAATTCATGATTTATTTCATGATTCATGATTCATGATTTAATTCAAGATTAATGATTCATGATTCAATTCATGATTCATGATGCAATTCATGATTCATAATTCAATTCATGATTCATGATTCAATTCATGACTCATGATTCGATTTATGATTCATGATTCAATTCATGATTCGAGATTCATGATTCGATTCATGATTCATGATTCAATTCATGATTCATGATTCGATTCATGATTCAATTCATGATTCATGATTCATGATTTAATTCTAGATTCATGATTCATGATTCGATTCATGGTTCATGATTCATGATTCAAATCATGATTCAATTCATGATTCATGATTCAATTCATGATTTATGATTCAATTCATGATTCATGATTCAATTCATGATTCATGATTCGATTCATGATCAATGATTTATGATTCGTTTCATGATTCATGATTTAATTCATGATTCATGATTCATGGTTCGATTCATGGTTCATGATTCATGATTTATGATTCATGATTCAATTCATGATTCATGATTTATGATTCAATTCATGATTCGAGATTCATGATTCGAATTATGATTCTTGATTCAATTCATGATTCATGATTCATGATTCGATTCATGATTCGAGATTCATGATTCGAATTATGATTCTTGATTCAATTCATGATTCATGATTCATGATTCGATTCATGATTCAATTCATGATTCGAGATTCATGATTCATGATTCAATTCATGATTCATGATTCATGATTCATGATTCATGATTCATGATTCGATTCATGATTCATGATTCAATTCATGATTCATGATTTATGATTCAATTCATGATTCAATTCATGATTCATGATTTATGATTCAATTCATGATTCAATTCATGATTCATGATTCATGATTCATGATTCAATTCATGATTCATGATTCATGATTCATGATTCGATTCATGATTCATGATTCAATTCATGATTCATGATTTGATTCATGATTCATGATTCAATTCATGATTCATGATTTATGATTCAATTCATGATTCAATTCATGATTCATGATTTATGATTCATGATTCAATTCATGATTCATGATTCAATTCATGATTCATTTAATGATTCATGATTCAATTCATGATTCATGATTCAATTCATGATTCATGATTCGATTCATGATTTATGATTAAACTCATGATTCAATTCATGATTCATGATTCATGATTCATGATTCGATTCATGATTCATGATTCAATTCATGATTCATGATTTGATTCATGATTCATGATTCATGATTCGATTCATGATTCATGATTCAATTCATGATTCATGATTTGATTCATGATTCATGATTCAATTCATGATTCATGATTTATGATTCAATTCATGATTCAATTTATGATTTATGATTCAATTCATGATTCAATTCATGATTCATGATTCATCATTCATCATTCGATTCATGATTCATGATTCAATTCATGATTCATGATTTCATTCATGATTCATGATTCAATTCATGAATCATGATTCCTGATTCATGATTCAATTCATGATTCATGATTCAATTCATGATTCATTTCATGATTCATGATTCAAATTATGATTCATGATTTATGATTCAATTCATGATTCAATTCATGATTCATGATTCATGATTTAATTCATGATTAATGATTCATGATTCAATCCATGATTCATGATGCAATTCATGATTCATGATTCAATTCATGACTCATGATTCGATTTATGATTCATGATTTAATTCATGATTCGAGATTCATGATTCGATTCATGATTCATGATTCAATTCATGATTCATGATTCGATTCATGATTCAATTCATGATTCATGATTCATGATTTAATTCATGATTCATGATTCATGATTCGATTCATGGTTCATGATTCATGATTCATGATTCATGATTCAAATCATGATTCAATTCATGATTCATGATTCAATTCATGATTTATGATTCAATTCATGATTCATGATTCAATTCATGATTCATGATTCGATTCATGATTTATGATTCATGATTCAATTCATGATTCATGATTTATGATTCAATTCATGATTCAAGATTCATGATTCGAATTATGATTCTTGATTCAATTCATGATTCATGATTCAATTCATGATTCGAGATTCATGATTCGAATTATGATTCTTGATTCAATTCATGATTCATGATTCATGATTCGATTCATGATTCAATTCATGATTCGAGATTCATGATTCATGATTCAATTCATGATTCATGATTCAATTCATGATTCATGATTCATGATTCGATTCATGATTCATGATTCATAATTCATTATTCAATTTATGATTCATGATTCATGATTTAATTCATGATTCATGATTCAATTCATGATTCATGATTCGATTCATGATTCATGATTCATGATTCATAATTCATGATTCGATTCATGATTCAATTCAAGATTCATGATTCGATTCATGATTCAGGATTCAATTCATGGTTCAATTCATGATTCAATTCATGATTCATGATTCAATTCATGATTTATGATTCAATTCATGATTCATGATTCGATTCATGATTAATGATTTATGATTCGTTTCATGATTCATGATTCATTTCATGATTCGTGTTTCGATTCATAATTAATGATTCAATTCATGATTCATGATTCAATTCATGATTCATGATTCGATTCATTATTCATGATTCATGATTCATGATTCGATTCATGATTTTTGGATCATTTCATGATTTATGATTCATGATTCAATTCATGATTCATGTTTCATGAATCAATTCATGATTCATGTTTCATGATTCAATTCATGATTCATGATTCAATTCATGATTCATGATTTATGATTCAATTCAAGATTCAATTCATGATTCATGATTCAATTCATGATTCGAGATTCATGAATCGATTCATGATTCATGATTCAATTCATGATACATGAATCGATTCATGATTTAATTCATGATTCATGATTGATGATTCGAATCATGATTCATGATTCATGATTCATGATTCATGATTAAAATTATGATTCAAATCATGATTCAAATCATGATTCATAATTCAATTCATGATTTATGATTCAATTCATGATTCATGATTCAATTCATGATTCATGATTCGATTCATGATTAATGATTTATGATTCGTTTCATGATTCATGATTCATTTCATGATTCGTGTTTCGATTCATAATTCATGATTCAATTCATGATTCATGATTCAATTCATGATTCATGATTCGATTCATTATTCATGATTCATTTCATGATTCATGATTCATGATTCAATTCATGATTCATGTTTCGATTCATGATTCATGATTCGATTCATGATTCATGATTCATAATTCATGATTCAATTCATGATTCATGATTCATGATTCATGATTCAGTTCATGATTCATGATTCAATTCATGATTCATGATTCGATTCATAATTCATGATTCATGATTCATGATTCGATTCATGATTCATGATTTATGATTCAATTCATGATTCATGATTCAATTCATGATTTATGATTTATGATTCAATTTATGATTCAAATAATGATTCATGATTCATGATTCATGATTCATGATTCGATTCATGATTCATGATTCAATTCATGATACATGATTCGATTCATGATTTAATTCATGATTCAATTCATGATTCATGATTCATGATTCATGATTCGATTCATGATTCATGATTATATTTATGATTCATGATTCATGATTCATGATTCAAATCATGATTCAAATCATGATTTAAATCATGATTTATGATTCAATTCATGATTTATGATTCAATTCATGATTCATGATTCAATTCATGATTCATGATTCGATTCATGATTAATGATTTATGATTCGTTTCATGATTCATGATTCATTTCATGATTCGTGTTTCAATTCATAATTCATGATTCAATTCAGGATTCATGATTCAATTCATGATTCATGATTCGATTCATTATTCATGATTCAATTCATGATTCATGTTTCGATTCATGATTCATGATTCGATTCATGATTCATGATTCATAATTCATGATTCAATTCATGATTCATGATTCATGATTCATGATTCATGATTCATAATTCATGATTCAATTCATGATACATGATTCATGATTCATGATTCAGTTCATGATTCATGATTCAATTCATGATTCATGATTCGATTCATGATTCATGAGTCATGATTCATGATTCATGATTCGATTCATGATTCATGATTTATGATTCAATTCATGATTCATGATTCAATTCATGATTTATGATTTATGATTCAATTTATGATTCAAATAATGATTCATGATTCATGATTCATGATTCATGATTCGATTCATGATTCATGATTCAATTAATGATACATGATTCGATTCATTATTTAAATTAATGATTCAATTCATGATTCATGATTCATGATTCGATTCATGATTCATGATTAAATTTATGATTCATGATTCATGATTCATGATTCAAATCATGATTCAAATCATGATTTAAATCATGATTCATGATTCAATTCATGATTTATGATTCAATTCATGATTCATGATTCAATTCATGATTCATGATTCGATTCATGATTAATGATTTATGATTCGTTTCATGATTCATGATTCATTTCATGATTCGTGTTTCAATTCATAATTCATGATTCAATTCATGATTCATGATTCAATTCATGATTCATGATTCGATTCATTATTCATGGTTCATTTCATGATTCATGATTCATGATTCAATTCATAAATCATGTTTCGATTCATGATTCATGATTCATAATTCATGATTCATGATTCATGATTCATGATTCAGTTCATGATTCATGATTCAATTCATGATTCATGATTCGATTCATGATTCATGATTCATGATTCGATTCATGATTCATGATTTATGATTCAATTCATGATTCATGATTCAATTCATGATATATGATTTATGATTCAATTTATGATTCAAATAATGATTCATGATTCATGATTCATGATTCATGATTCGATTCATGATTCATGATTCAATTAATGATACATGATTCGATTCATGATTTAATTCATGATTCAATTAATTATTCATGATTCATGATTCATGATTCGATTCATGATTCATGATTAAATTTATGATTCATGATTTGATTCATGAATTATGATTCAATTCATGAATCATGATTCATAATTCGATTCATGATTCATGATTCATGATTCAAATCATGATTCAAATCATGATTTATGATTCGATTCATGATTAATGATTTATGATTCGTTTCATGATTCATGATTCATTTCATGATTCGTGTTTCGATTCATAATTCATGATTCAATTCATGATTCATGATTCAATTCATGATTCATGATTCGATTCATTATTCATGATTCAAGATTCATGATTCGAATTATGATTCTTGATTCATTTCATGATTCATGATTCATGATTCAATTCATGATTCATGTTTCGATTCATAATTCATGATTCAATTCATGATTCATGATTCATGATTCATGATTCATGATTCATGATTCATTTCATGATTCTTGATTCAATTCATGATTCATGATTCGATTCATGATTCATGATTCATGATTCGATTCATGATTCATGATTCGATTCATGATTCATGATTAATGATTCAATTCATGATTCATGATTCGATTCATGATTCATGATTCAATTCATGATTTATGATTTATGAATCAATTTATGATTCAATTCATGATTCATGATTCATGATTCGATCCATGTTTTATGATTCATGATTCAATTCATGATTCATGATTTATGATTCAATTCATGATTCAAGATTCATGATTCGAATTATGATTCTTGATTCAATTAATGATTCATGATTCAATTCATGATTCGAGATTCATGATTCGAATTATGATTCTTGATTCAATTCATGATTCATGATTTATGATTCGATTCATGATTCATGATTCATGATTCGAGATTCATGATTCATGATTCAATTCATGATTCATGATTCATGATTCGATTCATGATTCATGATTCATAATTCATTATTCAATTTATGATTCATGATTCATGATTTAATTCATGATTCATGATTCAATTCATGATTCATGATTCGATTCATGATTCATGATTCATGATTCATAATTCATGATTCGATTCATGATTCTTGATTCAATTCATGATTCATGATTCGATTCATGATTCATGATTCAATTCATGGTTCAATTCATGATTCAATTCATGATTCATGATTCAATTCATGATTTATGATTCAATTCATGATTCATGATTCGATTCATGATTAATGATTTATGATTCGTTTCATGATTCATGATTCATTTCATGATTCGTGTTTCGATTTATAATTCTTGATTCAATTCATGTTTCATGATTCATGATTCGATTCATTATTCATGATACATGATTCATGATTCGATTCATGATTCTTGATTCATTTCATGATTTATGATTCATGATTCAATTCATGATTCATGTTTCATGATTCAATTCATGATTCATGATTCAATTCATGATTCATGATTCGATTCATGATTCATGATTCATGATTCAATTCATGATTCATGATTCGATTCATGATTCATGATTCATGATTCGATTCATGATTCATGATTCAATTCATGATTCATGATTCAATTTATGATTCATGATTCAATTCATGATTCATGATTTATGATTCAATTCAAGATTCAATTCATGATTCATGATTCAATTCATGATTCATAATTCAATTCATGATTCGAGATTCATGAATCGATTCATGATTCATGATTCAATTCATGATACATGAATCGATTCATGATTTAATTCATGATTCATGATTGATGATTCGATTCATGTTTCATGATTCATGATTCATGATTCATGATTCAAATCATGATTCAAATCATGATTCAAATCATGATTCATGATTCAATTCATGATTTATGATTCAATTCATGATTCATGATTCAATTCATGATTTATGATTCAATTCATGATTCATGATTCAATTCATGATTCATGATTCGATTCATGATTAATGATTTATGATTCGTTTCATGATTCATGATTCATTTCATGATTCGTGTTTCGATTCATAATTCATGATTCAATTCATGATTCATGATTCAATTCATGATTCATGATTTGATTCATTATTCATGATTCATTTCATGATTCATGATTCAATTCATGATTCATGTTTCGATTCATGATTCATGATTCGATTCATGATTCATGATTCATAATTCATGATTCAATTCATGATTCATGATTCATGATTCATGATTCAGTTCATGATTCATGATTCAATTCATGATTCATGATTCGATTCATGATTCATGATTCATGATTCATGATTCATGATTCAATTCATGATTCATGATTTATGATTCAATTCATGATTCATGATTCAATTCATGATTTATGATTTATGATTCAATTTATGATTCAAATAATGATTCATGATTCATGATTCATGATTCATGATTCGATTCATGATTCATGATTCAATTCATGATACATGATTCGATTCATTATTTAATTCATGATTCAATTCATGATTCATGATTCGTTTCATGATTCATGATTCATTTCATGATTCGTGTTTCAATTCATAATTCATGATTCAATTCATGATTCATGATTCAATTCATGATTCATGATTTGATTCATTATTCATGATTCATTTCATGATTCATGATTCATGATTCAATTCATGATTCATGTTTCGATTCATGATTCATGATTCGATTCATGATTCATGATTCATAATTCATGATTCAATTCATGATTCATGATTCATGATTCAGTTCATGATTCATAATTCAATTCATGATTCATGATTCGATTCATGATTCATGATTCATGATTCATGATTCATGATTTGATTCATGATTCATGATTTATGATTCAATTCATGACTCATGATTCAATTCATGATTTATGATTTATGATTCAATTTATGATTCAAATAATGATTCATGATTCATGATTCATGATTCGATTCATGATTCATGATTCAATTAATGATACATGATTCGATTCATGATTTAATTCATGATTCAATTCATGATTCATGATTCATGATTCGATTCATGATTCATGATTAAATTTATGATTCATGATTTGATTCAGGAATTATGATTCAATTCATGATTCATGATTCATGATTCATGATTCATGATTCATGATTCAAATCATGATTGAAATCATGATTCAAATCATGATTCATGATTCAATTCATGATTTATGATTCAATTCATGATTCATGATTCAATTCATGATTCATGATTCGATTCATGATTAATGATTTATGATTCGTTTCATGATTCATGATTCATTTCATGATTCGTGTTTCGATTCATAATTCATGATTCAATTCATGATTCATGATTCAATTCTTGATTCATGATTCGATTCATTATTCATGATTCATTTCGTGATTCATGATTCATGATTCAATTCATGATTCATGTTTCGATTCATGATTCATGATTCGATTAATGATTCATGATTCATAATTCATGATTCAATTCATGATTCATGATTCAGTTCATGATTCATGATTCAATTCATGATTCATGATTCGATTCATGATTCATGATTCATGATTCATGATTCATGATTCGATTCATGATTCATGATTTATGATTCAATTCATGATTTATGATTCCATTCATGATTTATGATTTATGATTCAATTTATTATTCAAATAATGATTCATGATTCATGATTCATGATTCATGATTCGATTCATGATTCATGATTCAATTCATGAAACATGATTCGATTCATGATTTAATTCATGATTCAATTCATGATTCATGATTCATGATTCGATTCATGATTCATGATTAAATTTATGATTCATGATTCATGATTCAAATCATGATTCAATTCATGATTCAATTCATGATTCATGATTAAATTTATGATTCATGATTCATGATTCAAATCATGATTCAATTTATGATTCAATTCATGATTCATGATTCATGATTCGATTCATGATTCATGATTAAATTTATGATTCATGATTCATGATTCAAATCATGATTCAAATCATGATTCATGATTCAATTCATGATTTATGATTCAATTCATGATTCATGATTCAATTCATGATTCATGATTCGATTTATTATTCATGATTCATTTCATGATTCATGATTCATGATTCAATTCATGATTCATGTTTCGATTCATGATTCATGATTCGATTCATGATTCATGATTCATAATTCATGATTCAATTCATGATTCATGATTCATGATTCATGATTCAGTTCATGATTCATGATTCAATTCATGATTCATGATTCGATTCATGATTCATGATTCATGATTCATGATTCATGATTCGATTCATGATTCATGATTTATGATTCAATTCATGATTCATGATTCAATTCATGATTTATGATTTATGATTCAATTTATGATTCAAATAATGATTCATGATTCATGATTCATGATTCATGATTCATGATTCGATTCATGATTCATGATTCAATTAATGATACATGATTCGATTCATGATTTAATTCATGATTCAATTCATGATTCATGATTCATGATTCGATTCATGATTCATGATTAAATTTATGATTCATGATTTAATTCATGAATTATGATTCAATTCATGAATCATGATTCATAAGTCGATTCATGATTCATGATTCATGATTCATGATTCATGATTCAAATCATGATTCAAATCATGATTTATGATTCGATTCATGATTAATGATTTATGATTCGTTTCATGATTCATGATTCATTTCATGATTCGTGTTTCGATTCATAATTCATGATTCAATTCATGATTCATGATTCAATTCATGATTCATGATTCGATTCATTATTCATGATTCAAGATTCATGATTCGAATTATGATTCTTGATTCATTTCATGATTCATGATTCATGATTCAATTCATAATTCATGTTTCGATTCATGATTCATGATTTGATTCATGATTCATGATTCATAATTCATGATTCAATTCATGATTCATGATTCATGATTCATGATTCATAATTCAGTTCATGATTCATGATTCAATTCATGATTCATGATTCGATTCATGATTCATGATTCATGATTCATGATTCGATTCATGATTCATGATTTATGATTCAATTCATGATTCATGATTCTATTCATGATTCATGATTCAATTCATGATTTATGATTTATGAATCAATTTATGATTCAATTCATGATTCATGATTCATGATTCGATTCATGATTCATGATTCAATTCATGATTCTTTATTTATATCATGAGTTGATTCATGATTTATGATTCAATTCATGATTTATGATTCATGATTTATTTCATGATTCATGATTCATAATTCATGATTCAATTCATGATTCATGATTCAATTCATGATTCATGATTCAATTCATGATTCATGATTTATGATTCAATTCATGATTCAATTCATGATTCATGATTTATGATTCAATTCATGATTTATGATTCATGATTTATTTCAAGATTCATGATTCATAATTCATGATTCATTTCATGATTCATGATTCGATTCATGATTCATGATTCGATTTATGATTCATGATTCAATTCATGATTCATGATTTATGATTTAATTCATGATTTAATTTAATGTTTCATGATTCAATTCATGATTCGAAATTCATGATTCGATTCATGATTCATGATTCATGATTCGATTCATGATTCGAGATTCATGATTCGAATTATGATTCATGATTCAATTCATGATTCAAGATTCGATTCATGATTCAATTCATGATTCACGATTCATGATTCATGATTCAATTTATGATTCATGATTCATGATTCATGATTCATGATTCAAATCATTATTCAATTCATGATTCATGATTCAATTCATGATTTATGATTCAATTCATGATTCATGATTCGATTCATGATTAATGATTTATGATTCGTTTCATGATTCATGATTCATTTCATGATTCGTGTTTCGATTCAAAATTCATGATTCATGATTCAATTCATGATTCATGATTCGATTCATTATTCATGATTCATGATTCATGATTCGATTCATGATTCTTGATTCATTTCATGATTCATGATTCGATTCATGATTCATGATTCGATTCATGATTTGATTCATGATTCATGATTCAATTCATGATTCATGATTCAATTCATGATTCATGATTTGATTCATGATTCATGATTCATGATTCATTATTCAATTCATGATTCATGATTCATGATTTAATTCATGATTTATGATTTATGATTCAATTTATATTTCAATTCATGATTCATGATTCGATTCATGATTCATTATTCATGATTCGATTCATGATTCATGATTCAATTCATGATTCATGATTCATTATTTAATTCATGATTCGATTCATGATTCATGATTCAATTCATGATTCAAGATTCATGATTCGATTCATGATTCATGATTCAATTCATGATTCATGATTCAATTCATGATTCATGATTCAATTCATGATTCATTTCATGAATTATGATTCGATTCATGATTCATGATTCGATTCATAATTCATGATTCGATTCATGATTCATGATTCGATTCATGATTCATGATTCATAATTCATGATTCAATTCATGATTCATGTTTCATGATTCAATTCATGATTCATGATTCAATTCATGATTCGATTCATGATTCATGATTCATGATTCGATTCATGATTCATGTTTCATGATTCAATTCATGATTCATGATTCAATTCATGATTTATGATTTATGATTCAATTTATGATTCAAATAATGATTCATAATTCATGATTCATGATTCGATTCATGATTCATGATTCAATTCATGATACATGATTCGATTCATGATTTAATTCATGATTCAATTCATGATTCATGATTCATGATTCATGATTCGATTCATGATTCATGATTAAATTTATGATTCATGATTTGATTCATGAATTATGATTCAATTCATGAATCATGATTCATAATTCGATTCATGATTCATGATTCATGATTCATGATTCATGATTCAAATCATGATTCATTTCATGATTCATGATTCATGATTCAATTCATGATTCAAATCATGATTTAAATCATGATTCATGATTCAATTCATGATTTATGATTCAATTCATGATTCATGATTCAATTCATGATTCATGATTCGATTCATGATTAATGATTTATGATTCGTTTCATGATTCATGATTCATTTCATGATTCGTGTTTCAATTCATAATTCATGATTCAATTCATGATTCATGATTCAATTCATGATTCATGATTCGATTCATTATTCATGGTTCATTTCATGATTCATGATTCATGATTCAATTCATAAATCATGTTTCGATTCATGATTCATGATTCGATTCATGATTCATGATTCATAATTCATGATTCATGATTCATGATTCATGATTCAGTTCATGATTCATGATTCAATTCATGATTCATGATTCGATTCATGATTCATGATTCATGATTCGATTCATGATTCATGATTTATGATTCAATTCATGATTCATGATTCAATTCATGATATATGATTTATGATTCAATTTATGATTCAAATAATGATTCATGATTCATGATTCATGATTCATGATTCGATTCATGATTCATGATTCAATTAATGATACATGATTCGATTCATGATTTAATTCATGATTCAATTAATTATTCATGATTCATGATTCATGATTCGATTCATGATTCATGATTAAATTTATGATTCATGATTTGATTCATGAATTATGATTCAATTCATGAATCATGATTCATAATTCGATTCATGATTCATGATTCATGATTCAAATCATGATTCAAATCATGATTTATGATTCGATTCATGATTAATGATTTATGATTCGTTTCATGATTCATGATTCATTTCATGATTCGTGTTTCGATTCATAATTCATGATTCAATTCATGATTCATGATTCAATTCATGATTCATGATTCGATTCATTATTCATGATTCAAGATTCATGATTCGAATTATGATTCTTGATTCATTTCATGATTCATGATTCATGATTCAATTCATGATTCATGTTTCGATTCATAATTCATGATTCAATTCATGATTCATGATTCATGATTCATGATTCATGATTCATGATTCATTTCATGATTCTTGATTCAATTCATGATTCATGATTCGATTCATGATTCATGATTCATGATTCGATTCATGATTCATGATTCGATTCATGATTCATGATTAATGATTCAATTCATGATTCATGATTCGATTCATGATTCATGATTCAATTCATGATTTATGATTTATGAATCAATTTATGATTCAATTCATGATTCATGATTCATGATTCGATCCATGTTTTATGATTCATGATTCAATTCATGATTCATGATTTATGATTCAATTCATGATTCAAGATTCATGATTCGAATTCTGATTCTTGATTCAATTAATGATTCATGATTCAATTCATGATTCGAGATTCATGATTCGAATTATGATTCTTGATTCAATTCATGATTCATGATTTATGATTCGATTCATGATTCATGATTCATGATTCGAGATTCATGATTCATGATTCAATTCATGATTCATGATTCATGATTCGATTCATGATTCATGATTCATAATTCATTATTCAATTTATGATTCATGATTCATGATTTAATTCATGATTCATGATTCAATTCATGATTCATGATTCGATTCATGATTCATGATTCATGATTCATAATTCATGATTCGATTCATGATTCTTGATTCAATTCATGATTCATGATTCGATTCATGATTCATGATTCAATTCATGGTTCAATTCATGATTCAATTCATGATTCATGATTCAATTCATGATTTATGATTCAATTCATGATTCATGATTCGATTCATGATTAATGATTTATGATTCGTTTCATGATTCATGATTCATTTCATGATTCGTGTTTCGATTTATAATTCTTGATTCAATTCATGTTTCATGATTCATGATTCGATTCATTATTCATGATACATGATTCATGATTCGATTCATGATTCTTGATTCATTTCATGATTTATGATTCATGATTCAATTCATGATTCATGTTTCATGATTCAATTCATGATTCATGATTCAATTCATGATTCATGATTCGATTCATGATTCATGATTCATGATTCAATTCATGATTCATGATTCGATTCATGATTCATGATTCATGATTCGATTCATGATTCATGATTCAATTCATGATTCATGATTCAATTTATGATTCATGATTCAATTCATGATTCATGATTTATGATTCAATTCAAGATTCAATTCATGATTCATGATTCAATTCATGATTCATAATTCAATTCATGATTCGAGATTCATGAATCGATTCATGATTCATGATTCAATTCATGATACATGAATCGATTCATGATTTAATTCATGATTCATGATTGATGATTCGATTCATGTTTCATGATTCATGATTCATGATTCATGATTCAAATCATGATTCAAATCATGATTCAAATCATGATTCATGATTCAATTCATGATTTATGATTCAATTCATGATTCATGATTCAATTCATGATTTATGATTCAATTCATGATTCATGATTCAATTCATGATTCATGATTCGATTCATGATTAATGATTTATGATTCGTTTCATGATTCATGATTCATTTCATGATTCGTGTTTCGATTCATAATTCATGATTCAATTCATGATTCATGATTCAATTCATGATTCATGATTTGATTCATTATTCATGATTCATTTCATGATTCATGATTCAATTCATGATTCATGTTTCGATTCATGATTCATGATTCGATTCATGATTCATGATTCATAATTCATGATTCAATTCATGATTCATGATTCATGATTCATGATTCAGTTCATGATTCATGATTCAATTCATGATTCATGATTCGATTCATGATTCATGATTCATGATTCATGATTCATGATTCAATTCATGATTCATGATTTATGATTCAATTCATGATTCATGATTCAATTCATGATTTATGATTTATGATTCAATTTATGATTCAAATAATGATTCATGATTCATGATTCATGATTCATGATTCGATTCATGATTCATGATTCAATTCATGATACATGATTCGATTCATTATTTAATTCATGATTCAATTCATGATTCATGATTCGTTTCATGATTCATGATTCATTTTATGATTCGTGTTTCAATTCATAATTCATGATTCAATTCATGATTCATGATTCAATTCATGATTCATGATTTGATTCATTATTCATGATTCATTTCATGATTCATGATTCATGATTCAATTCATGATTCATGTTTCGATTCATGATTCATGATTCGATTCATGATTCATGATTCATAATTCATGATTCAATTCATGATTCATGATTCATGATTCAGTTCATGATTCATAATTCAATTCATGATTCATGATTCGATTCATGATTCATGATTCATGATTCATGATTCATGATTTGATTCATGATTCATGATTTATGATTCAATTCATGACTCATGATTCAATTCATGATTTATGATTTATGATTCAATTTATGATTCAAATAATGATTCATGATTCATGATTCATGATTCGATTCATGATTCATGATTCAATTAATGATACATGATTCGATTCATGATTTAATTCATGATTCAATTCATGATTCATGATTCATGATTCGATTCATGATTCATGATTAAATTTATGATTCATGATTTGATTCAGGAATTATGATTCAATTCATGATTCATGATTCATGATTCATGATTCATGATTCATGATTCAAATCATGATTGAAATCATGATTCAAATCATGATTCATGATTCAATTCATGATTTATGATTCAATTCATGATTCATGATTCAATTCATGATTCATGATTCGATTCATGATTAATGATTTATGATTCGTTTCATGATTCATGATTCATTTCATGATTCGTGTTTCGATTCATAATTCATGATTCAATTCATGATTCATGATTCAATTCTTGATTCATGATTCGATTCATTATTCATGATTCATTTCGTGATTCATGATTCATGATTCAATTCATGATTCATGTTTCGATTCATGATTCATGATTCGATTAATGATTCATGATTCATAATTCATGATTCAATTCATGATTCATGATTCATGATTCAGTTCATGATTCATGATTCAATTCATGATTCATGATTCGATTCATGATTCATGATTCATGATTCATGATTCATGATTCGATTCATGATTCATGATTTATGATTCAATTCATGATTTATGATTCCATTCATGATTTATGATTTATGATTCAATTTATTATTCAAATAATGATTCATGATTCATGATTCATGATTCATGATTCGATTCATGATTCATGATTCAATTCATGATACATGATTCGATTCATGATTTAATTCATGATTCAATTCATGATTCATGATTCATGATTCGATTCATGATTCATGATTAAATTTATGATTCATGATTCATGATTCAAATCATGATTCAATTCATGATTCAATTCATGATTCATGATTAAATTTATGATTCATGATTCATGATTCAAATCATGATTCAATTTATGATTCAATTCATGATTCATGATTCATGATTCGATTCATGATTCATGATTAAATTTATGATTCATGATTCATGATTCAAATCATGATTCATGATTCAATTCATGATTTATGATTCAATTCATGATTCATGATTCAATTCATGATTCATGATTCGATTTATTATTCATGATTCATTTCATGATTCATGATTCATGATTCAATTCATGATTCATGTTTCGATTCATGATTCATGATTCGATTCATGATTCATGATTCATAATTCATGATTCAATTCATGATTCATGATTCATGATTCATGATTCAGTTCATGATTCATGATTCAATTCATGATTCATGATTCGATTCATGATTCATGATTCATGATTCATGATTCATGATTCGATTCATGATTCATGATTTATGATTCAATTCATGATTCATGATTCAATTCATGATTTATGATTTATGATTCAATTTATGATTCAAATAATGATTCATGATTCATGATTCATGATTCATGATTCATGATTCGATTCATGATTCATGATTCAATTAATGATACATGATTCGATTCATGATTTAATTCATGATTCAATTCATGATTCATGATTCATGATTCGATTCATGATTCATGATTAAATTTATGATTCATGATTTAATTCATGAATTATGATTCAATTCATGAATCATGATTCATAAGTCGATTCATGATTCATGATTCATGATTCATGATTCATGATTCAAATCATGATTCAAATCATGATTTATGATTCGATTCATGATTAATGATTTATGATTCGTTTCATGATTCATGATTCATTTCATGATTCGTGTTTCGATTCATAATTCATGATTCAATTCATGATTCATGATTCAATTCATGATTCATGATTCGATTCATTATTCATGATTCAAGATTCATGATTCGAATTATGATTCTTGATTCATTTCATGATTCATGATTCATGATTCAATTCATAATTCATGTTTCGATTCATGATTCATGATTTGATTCATGATTCATGATTCATAATTCATGATTCAATTCATGATTCATGATTCATGATTCATGATTCATAATTCAGTTCATGATTCATGATTCAATTCATGATTCATGATTCGATTCATGATTCATGATTCATGATTCATGATTCGATTCATGATTCATGATTTATGATTCAATTCATGATTCATGATTCTATTCATGATTCATGATTCAATTCATGATTTATGATTTATGAATCAATTTATGATTCAATTCATGATTCATGATTCATGATTCGATTCATGATTCATGATTCAATTCATGATTCTTTATTTATATCATGAGTTGATTCATGATTTATGATTCAATTCATGATTTATGATTCATGATTTATTTCATGATTCATGATTCATAATTCATGATTCAATTCATGATTCATGATTCAATTCATGATTCATGATTCAATTCATGATTCATGATTTATGATTCAATTCATGATTCAATTCATGATTCATGATTTATGATTCAATTCATGATTTATGATTCATGATTTATTTCAAGATTCATGATTCATAATTCATGATTCATTTCATGATTCATGATTCGATTCATGATTCATGATTCGATTTATGATTCATGATTCAATTCATGATTCATGATTTATGATTTAATTCATGATTTAATTTAATGTTTCATGATTCAATTCATGATTCGAAATTCATGATTCGATTCATGATTCATGATTCATGATTCGATTCATGATTCGAGATTCATGATTCGAATTATGATTCATGATTCAATTCATGATTCAAGATTCGATTCATGATTCAATTCATGATTCACGATTCATGATTCATGATTCAATTTATGATTCATGATTCATGATTCATGATTCATGATTCAAATCATTATTCAATTCATGATTCATGATTCAATTCATGATTTATGATTCAATTCATGATTCATGATTCGATTCATGATTAATGATTTATGATTCGTTTCATGATTCATGATTCATTTCATGATTCGTGTTTCGATTCAAAATTCATGATTCATGATTCAATTCATGATTCATGATTCGATTCATTATTCATGATTCATGATTCATGATTCGATTCATGATTCTTGATTCATTTCATGATTCATGATTCGATTCATGATTCATGATTCGATTCATGATTTGATTCATGATTCATGATTCAATTCATGATTCATGATTCAATTCATGATTCATGATTTGATTCATGATTCATGATTCATGATTCATTATTCAATTCATGATTCATGATTCATGATTTAATTCATGATTTATGATTTATGATTCAATTTATATTTCAATTCATGATTCATGATTCGATTCATGATTCATTATTCATGATTCGATTCATGATTCATGATTCAATTCATGATTCATGATTCATTATTTAATTCATGATTCGATTCATGATTCATGATTCAATTCATGATTCAAGATTCATGATTCGATTCATGATTCATGATTCAATTCATGATTCATGATTCAATTCATGATTCATGATTCAATTCATGATTCATTTCATGAATTATGATTCGATTCATGATTCATGATTCGATTCATAATTCATGATTCGATTCATGATTCATGATTCGATTCATGATTCATGATTCATAATTCATGATTCAATTCATGATTCATGTTTCATGATTCAATTCATGATTCATGATTCAATTCATGATTCGATTCATGATTCATGATTCATGATTCGATTCATGATTCATGTTTCATGATTCAATTCATGATTCATGATTCAATTCATGATTTATGATTTATGATTCAATTTATGATTCAAATAATGATTCATAATTCATGATTCATGATTCGATTCATGATTCATGATTCAATTCATGATACATGATTCGATTCATGATTTAATTCATGATTCAATTCATGATTCATGATTCATGATTCATGATTCGATTCATGATTCATGATTAAATTTATGATTCATGATTTGATTCATGAATTATGATTCAATTCATGAATCATGATTCATAATTCGATTCATGATTCATGATTCATGATTCATGATTCATGATTCAAATCATGATTCATTTCATGATTCATGATTCATGATTCAATTCATGATTCATGTTTCGATTCATGATTCATAATTCAGTTCATGATTCATGATTCAATTCATGATTCATTATTCGATTCATGATTCATGATTCATGATTCGATTCATTATTCTTGATTCAAGATTCATGATTCGAATTATGATTCTTGATTCATTTCATGATTCATGATTCATGATTCAATTCATGATTCATGTTTCGATTCATGATTCATAATTCAGTTCATGATTCATGATTCAAGTCATGATTCATGATTCGATTCATGATTCATGATTCATGATTCATGATTCGATTCATGATTCATGATTCGATTCATGATTTATGATTTATGATTCATTTCATGATTCATGATTCGATTCATGATTCATGATTCAATTCATGATTTATGATTTATGAATCAATTTATGATTCAATTCATGATTCATGATTCATGATTCATGATTCGATTCATGATTCATGATTCAATTCATGATTCATGATTCATTATTTACTTCATGATTTGATTCATGATTTATGATTCAATTCATGATTCATGATTCATGATTCATAATTCATGATTCAATTCATGATTCATGATTCGATTCATGATTCATGATTCAATTCATGATTCATGATTTATGATTCAATTCATGATTCAATTCATGATTCATGATTCATGATTCGATTCATGATTCATGATTCGATTTATGATTCATGATTCAATTCATGATTCATGATTTATGATTTAATTCATGATTTAATTTAATGTTTCATGATTCAATTCATGATTCGAAATTCATGATTCGATTCATGATTCATGATTCATGATTCGATTCATGATTCAATTCATGATTCATGATTCAATTCATGATTCATGATTCATGCTTCGATTCATGATTCATGATTCATGATTCGATTCATGATTCATGATTCATGATTCGATTCATGATTCGAGATTCATGATTCGAATTATGATTCATGATTCAATTCATGATTCATGATTCGATTCATGATTCAATTCATGATTCATGATTCATGATTCATGATTCAATTTATGATTCATGATTCATGATTTGATTCATGATTCATGATTCATGATTCATGATTCATGATTCAAATCATTATTCAATTCATGATTCATGATTCAATTCATGATTTATGATTCAATTCATGATTCATGATTCGATTCATGATTAATGATTTATGATTCGTTTCATGATTCATGATTCATTTCATGATTCGTGTTTCGATTCAAAATTCATGATTCATGATTCAATTCATGATTCATGATTCGATTCATTATTCATGATTCATGATTTATGATTCGATTCATGATTCTTGATTCATTTCATGATTCATGATTCGATTCATGATTCATGATTCGATTCATGATTTGATTCATGATTCATGATTCAATTCATGATTCATGATTCAATTCATGATTCATGATTTGATTCATGATTCATGATTCATGATTCATTATTCAATTCATGATTCATGATTCATGATTTAATTCATGATTTATGATTTAATTTATATTTCAATTCATGATTCATGATTCGATTCATGATTTAATATTCATGATTCAATTCATGATTCATGATTCAATTCATGATTCATGATTCATTATTTAATTCATGATTCGATTCATGATTCATGATTCAATTCATGATTCGAGATTCATGATTCGATTCATGATTCATGAATTAATTCATGATTCATGATTCAATTCATGATTCATGATTCAATTCATGATTCATTTCATGAATTATGATTCGATTCATGATTCATGATTCGATTCATGATTCATGATTCATAATTCATGATTCAATTCATGATTCATGTTTCATGATTCAATTCATTATTCATGATTCAATTCATGATTCATGATACAATTCATGATTCATGATTCGATTCATGATTCATGATTCATGATTCAATTCATGATTCATGATTCAATTCATGATTCATGATTCGATTCATGATTCATGATTCATGATTCGATTCATGATTCATGATTCGATTCATGATTCATGATTCATGATTCGATTCATGATTCATGATTCATGATTCGATTCATGATTCATGATTCATGATTCAATTCATTATTCATGATTCGATTTATGATTCATGATTCAATTCATGATTCATGATTTATGATTCAATTCATGATTCATGATTTATGATTCAATTCATGATTCATGATTCATTTCATGATACATGATTCGATTCATGATTTAATTCATGATTCAATTCATGATTCATGATTCATGATTCGATTCATGATTCATGATTCAATTTATGATTCATGATTTGATTCATGATTCATTATTCAATTCATGAATCATGATTCATGATTCGATTCATGATTCATGATTCAAATCATGATTCAAATCATGATTCATGATTCAATTCATGATTTATGATTTAATTCATGATTCATGATTCAATTTATGATTCATGATTCGTTTCATGATTAATGATTTATGATTCGTTTCATGATTCATGATTAATTTCATGATTCGTGTTTCGATTCATAATTCATGATTCAATTCATGATTCATGATTCAATTCATGATTCATGATTTGATTCATGATTCATGATTCATGATTCATTATTCAATTCATGATTCATGATTCATGATTTAATTCATGATTTATGATTTATGATTCAATTTATATTTCAATTCATGATTCATGATTCGATTCATGATTCATTATTCATGATTCGATTCATGATTCATGATTCAATTCATGATTCATGATTCATTATTTAATTCATGATTCGATTCATGATTCATGATTCAATTCATGATTCGAGATTCATGATTCGATTCATGATTCATGATTCAATTCATGATTCATGATTCAATTCATGATTCATGATTCAATTCATGATTCATTTCATGAATTATGATTCGATTCATGATTCATGATTCGATTCATAATTCATGATTCGATTCATGATTCATGATTCGATTCATGATTCATGATTCATAATTCATGATTCAATTCATGATTCATGTTTCATGATTCATGTTTTATGATTCAATTCATGATTCATGATTCGATTCATGATTCATGATTCATGATTCGATTCATGATTCATGATTCATGATACAATTCATGATTCATGATTCGATTCATGATTCATGATTCATGATACAATTCATGATTCATGATTCGATTCATGATTCATGATTCATGATTCAATTCATGATTCATGATTCGATTCATGATTCATGATTCGATTCATGATTCGAGATTCATGATTCGAATTATGATTCATGATTCAATTCATGATTCATGATTCGATTCATGATTCAATTCATGATTCATGATTCATGATTCATGATTAAATTTATGATTCATGATTCATGATTCGATTCATGATTCATGATTCATGATTCATGATTCATGATTCAAATCATTATTCAATTCATGATTCATGATTCAATTCATAAATTTATAATTCAATTCATGATTCATGATTCGATTCATGATTAATGGTTTATGATTCATTTCATGATTCATGATTCATTTCATGATTCGTGTTTCGATTCAAAATTCATGATTCATGATTCAATTCATGATTCATGATTCGATTCATTATTCATGATTCATGATTCATGATTCGATTCATGATTCTTGATTCATTTCATGATTCATGATTCATCATTCGATTCATGATTCATGATTCGATTCATGATTTGATTCATGATTCATTATTCAATTCATGATTCATGATTCATTATTCGATTCATGATTTATGATTTAATTTATATTTCAATTCATGATTCATGATTCGATTCATGATTCATTATTCATGATTTAATTCATGATTCGATTCATGATTCATGATTCAATTCATGATTCGAGATTCATGATTCAATTCATGATTCATGATTCAATTCATGATTCATGATTCAATTCATGATTCATGATTCAATTCATGATTCATTTCATGAATTATGATTCGATTCATGATTCATGATTCGATTCATAATTCATGATTCGATTCATGATTCATGATTCGATTCATGATTCATGATTCATAATTCATGATTCAATTCATGATTCATGTTTCATGATTCATGTTTTATGATTCAATTCATGATTCATGATTCGATTCATGATTCATGTTTCATGATTCATGTTTTATGATTCAATTCATGATTCATGATTCGATTCATGATTCATGATTCGATTCATGATTCATGATTCATAATTCATGATTCAATTCATGATTCATGTTTCATGATTCATGTTTTATGATTCAATTCATGATTCATGATTCGATTCATGATTCATGATTCATGATTCGATTCATGATTCATGATTCATGATACAATTCATGATTCATGATTCGATTCATGATTCATGATTCATGATACAATTCATGATTCATGATTCGATTCATGATTCATGATTCATGATTCAATTCATGATTCATGATTCGATTCATGATTCATGATTCGATTCATGATTCGAGATTCATGATTCGAATTATGATTCATGATTCAATTCATGATTCATGATTCGATTCATGATTCAATTCATGATTCATGATTCATGATTCATGATTAAATTTATGATTCATGATTCATGATTCGATTCATGATTCATGATTCATGATTCATGATTCATGATTCAAATCATTATTCAATTCATGATTCATGATTCAATTCATAAATTTATAATTCAATTCATGATTCATGATTCGATTCATGATTAATGGTTTATGATTCATTTCATGATTCATGATTCATTTCATGATTCGTGTTTCGATTCAAAATTCATGATTCATGATTCAATTCATGATTCATGATTCGATTCATTATTCATGATTCATGATTCATGATTCGATTCATGATTCTTGATTCATTTCATGATTCATGATTCATCATTCGATTCATGATTCATGATTCGATTCATGATTTGATTCATGATTCATTATTCAATTCATGATTCATGATTCATTATTCGATTCATGATTTATGATTTAATTTATATTTCAATTCATGATTCATGATTCGATTCATGATTCATTATTCATGATTTAATTCATGATTCGATTCATGATTCATGATTCAATTCATGATTCGAGATTCATGATTCAATTCATGATTCATGATTCAATTCATGATTCATGATTCAATTCATGATTCATGATTCAATTCATGATTCATTTCATGAATTATGATTCGATTCATGATTCATGATTCGATTCATAATTCATGATTCGATTCATGATTCATGATTCGATTCATGATTCATGATTCATAATTCATGATTCAATTTATGATTCATGTTTCATGATTCAATTCATTATTCATGATTCAATTCATGATTCATGATTCGATTCATGATTCATGATTCATGATTCATGATTCATGATTCGATTCATGATTCATGATTCATGATACAATTCATGATTCATGATTCGATTCATGATTCATGATTCATGATTCAATTCATGATTCATGATTCGATTCATGATTCATGATTCATGATTCGATTCATGATTCATGATTCATGATTCAATTCATTATTCATGATTCGATTTATGATTCATGATTCAATTCATGATTCATGATTTATGATTCAATTCATGATTCAATTCATGATTCATGATTCAATTCATGATTCGAGATTCATGATTCGATTCATCATTCATGATTCATTTCATGATACATGATTCGATTCATGATTTAATTCATGATTCAATTCATGATTCATGATTCATGATTCGATTCAGGATTCATGATTCAATTTATGATTCATGATTTGATTCATGATTCATTATTCAATTCATGAATCATGATTCATGATTCGATTCATGATTCATGATTCATGATTCAAATCATGATTCAAATCATGATTCATGATTCAATTCATGATTTATGATTTAATTCATGATTCATGATTCAATTTATGATTCATGATTCGTTTCATGATTAATGATTTATGATTCGTTTCATGATTCATGATTCATTTCATGATTCGTGTTTCGATTCATAATTCATGATTCAATTCATGATTCATGATTCAATTCATGATTCATGATTTGATTCATGATTCATGATTCATGATTCATTATTCAATTCATGATTCATGATTCATGATTTAATTCATGATTTATGATTTATGATTCAATTTATATTTCAATTCATGATTCATGATTCGATTCATGATTCATTATTCATGATTCGATTCATGATTCATGATTCAATTCATGATTCATGATTCATTATTTAATTCATGATTCGATTCATGATTCATGATTCAATTCATGATTCGAGATTCATGTTTCGATTCATGATTCATGATTCAATTCATGATTCATGATTCAATTCATGATTCATGATTCAATTCATGACTCATGATTCAATTCATGATTCATTTCATGAATTATGATTCAATTCATGACTCATGATTCAATTCATGATTCATTTCATGAATTATGATTCGATTCATGATTCATGATTCGATTCATAATTCATGATTCGATTCATGATTCATGATTCGATTCATGATTCATGATTCATAATTCATGATTCAATTCATGATTCATGTTTCATGATTCATGTTTTATGATTCAATTCATGATTCATGATTTGATTCATGATTCATGATTCATGATTCGATTCATGATTCATGATTCATGATTCATGATTCATGATTCATGATTCATGATTTATGATTCAAATCATTATTCAATTCATGATTCATGATTCAATTCATAAATTTATAATTCAATTCATGATTCATGATTCGATTCATGATTAATGATTTATGATTCATTTCATGATTCATGATTCATTTCATGATTCGTGTTTCGATTCAAAATTCATGATTCATGATTCAATTCATGATTCATGATTCGATTCATTATTCATGATTCATGATTCATGATTCGATTCATGATTCTTGATTCATTTCATGATTCATGATTCATGATTCGATTCATGATTTGATTCATGATTCATTATTCAATTCATGATTCATGATTCATGATTTAATTCATGATTTATGATTTATGATTCAATTTATATTTCAATTCATGATTCATGATTCGATTCATGATTCATTATTCATGATTTAATTCATGATTCGATTCATGATTCATGATTCAATTCATGATTCGAGATTCATGATTCAATTCATGATTCATGATTCAATTCATGATTCATGATTCAATTCATGATTCATGATTCAATTCATGATTCATTTCATGAATTATGATTCGATTCATGATTCATGATTCGATTCATAATTCATGATTCGATTCATGATTCATGATTCGATTCATGATTCATGATTCATAATTCATGATTCAATTCATGATTCATGTTTCATGATTCAATTCATGATTCATGATTCAATTCATGATTCATGATTCGATTCATGATTCATGATTCATGATTCATGATTCATGATTCGATTCATGATTCATGATTTATGATTCAATTCATGATTCATGATTCAATTCATGATTTATGATTTATGATTCAATTTATGATACAAATAATGATTCATGATTCATGATTCATGATTCGATTCATGATTCAAGATTCAATTCATGATACATGATTCGATTCATGATTTAATTCATGATTCAATTCATGATTCATGATTCATGATTCATGATTCGATTCATAATTCATGATTAAATTTATGATTCATGATTTGATTCATGAATTATGATTCAATTCATGAATCATGATTCATAATTCGATTCTTGATTCATGATTCATGATTTATGATTCATGATTCAAATCATAATTCAAATCATGATTTATGATTCGATTCATGATTAATGATTTATGATTCGTTTCATGATTCATGATTCATTTCATGATTCGTGTTTCGATTCATAATTCATGATTCAATTCATGATTCATGATTCAATTCATGATTCATGATTCGATTCATTATTCATGATTTAAGATTCATGATTCGAATTATGATTCTTGATTCATTTCATGATTCATGATTCATGATTCAATTCATGATTCATGTTTCGATTCATGATTCATGATTCGATTCATGATTCATGATTCATAATTCATGATTCATGATTCATGATTCATGATTCATGATTCAGTTCATGATTCATGATTCAATTCATGATTCATGATTCGATTCATGATTCATGATTCATGATTCATGATTCGATTCATGATTCATGATTCGATTCATGATTCATGATTTATGATTCAATTCATGATTCATGATTCGATTCATGATTCATGATTCAATTCATGATTTATGATTTATGAATCAATTTATGATTCAATTCATGATTCATGATTCATGATTAATGATTCTATTCATGATTCATGATTCAATTCATGATTCATGATTCATTATTTAATTCATGATTTGATTCATGATTTATGATTCAATTCATGATTTATGATTCATGATTCATTTCATGATTCATGATTCGATTCATGATTCATGATTCATAATTCATGATTCAACTCATGATTCATGATTCGATTCATGATTCATGATTCAATTCATGATTCATGATTTATGATTCAATTCATGATTCAATTCATGATTCATGATTCGATTCATGATTCATGATTCGATTTATGATTCATGATTCAATTCATGATTCATGATTTATGATTTAATTCATGATTTAATTTAATGTTTCATGATTCAATTCATGATTCGAGATTCATGATTCGATTCATGATTCATGATTCATGATTCGATTCATGATTCAATTCATGATTCATGATTCATGATTCATGATTCAATTCATGATTCATGATTCATGCTTCGATTCATGATTCATGATTCATGATTCGATTCATGATTCATGATTCATGATTCAATTCATGATTCGAGATTCATGATTCGAATTATGATTCATGATTCAATTCATGATTCATGATTCGATTCATGATTCAATTTATGATTCATGATTCATGATTCAATTTATGATTCATGATTCATGATTCGAATCATGATTCATGATTCATGATTCAAATCATTATTCAAATCATGATTCATGATTCAATTCATGATTTATGATTCAATTCATGATTCATGATTCGATTCATGATTAATGATTTATGATTCGATTCATTATTCATGATTCATGATTCGATTCATGATTCTTGATTCATTTCATGATTCATGATTCATGATTCGATTCATGATTTATGATTCGATTCATGATTTGATTCATGATTCATGATTCAATTCATGATTCATGATTCAATTCATGATTCATGATTTGATTCATGATTCATGATTCATGATTCATGATTTAATTCATGATTTATTATTCATGATTCGATTCATGATTCATGATTCAATTCATGATTCATGATTCATTATTTAATTCATGATTCGATTCATGATTCATGATTCAATTTATGATTCATGATTCAATTCATGATTCATGATTCAATTCATGATTCATTTCATGAATTATGATTCGATTCATGATTCATGATTCGATTCATAATTCATGATTCGATTCATGATTCATGATTCGATTCATGATTCATGATTCATAATTCATGATTCAATTCATGATTCATGTTTCATGATTCAATTCATGATTCATGATTCAATTCATGATTCATGATTCGATTCATGATTCATGATTCATGATTCATGATTCAATTCATGATTCATGATTCATGAATCATGATTCAGTTCATGATTCATGATTCAATTCATGATTCATGATTCGATTCATGATTCATGATTCATGATTCATGATTCGATTCATGATTCATGATTCGATTCATGATTCATGATTTATGATTCAATTCATGATTCATGATTCGATTCATGATTCATGATTCAATTCATGATTTATGATTTATGAATCAATTTATGATTCAATTCATGATTCATGATTCATGATTCATGATTCATGTTTCGATTCATGATTCATGATTCAATTCATGATTCATGATTCATTATTTAATTCATGATTTGATTCCTGATTTATGATTCAATTCATGATTTATGATTCATGATTCATTTCATGATTCGTGATTCGATTCATGATTCATTATTCATAATTCATGATTCAATTCATGATTCATAATTCGATTCATGATTCATGATTCATGATTCATGATTCGATTCATGATTCTTGATTAATTTCATGATTCATGTTTCGATTCATGTATCATGATTCGATTCATGATTCATGATTCGATTCATTATTCATGATTCATGATTCATGATTCGATTCATGATTCTTGATTCATTTCATGATTCATGTTTCGATTCATGATTTGATTCATGATTTGATTCATGATTCATGATTCAATTCATGATTCATGATTCAATTCATGATTCATAATTCGATTCATGATTCATGATTCATGATTCATTATTCAATTCATGATTCATGATTCATGATTTAATTCATGATTTATGATTTATGATTCAATTTATTATTCAATTCATGATTCATGATTCGATTCATGATTCATGATTCGATTCATGATTCATGATTCAATTCATGATTCATGATTCATTATTTAATTCATGATTCGATTCATGATTCATGATTCAATTCATGATTCATGATTCAATTTATGATTCATGATTCGATTCATGATTCATGATTCATGATTCAATTCATGATTCATGATTCGATTCATGATTCATGATTCAATTCATGATTCATGATTTATGATTCAACTCATGATTCAATTCATGATTCATGATTCATGATTCATGATTCGATTCATGATTCATGATACAATTCATGATTCATGATTTGATTCATGATTCATAATTCAATTCATGATTCATGATTTATGATTCAATTAATGATTCAATTCATGATTAATGATTCATGATTCAATTCATAATTCATGATTCATGATTCAATTCATGATTCATTTCATGATTCATGATTCAATTCATGATTCATGATTCATGATTCAATTCATGATTTATTTCATGAATTATGATTCAATTCATGATTCATGATTCATGATTCAATTCATGATTCATGATGCAATTCATGAATCATGATTCAATTCATGATTCATGATTCGATTCATGATTCATGATTCAATTCATGATTAATGATTTATGATTAAACTCATGATTCAATTCATGATTCATGATTCATGATTCGATTCATGATTCATTATTCAATTCATGATTCATGATTTGATTCATGATTCATGATTCATGATTCGATTCATGATTCATGATTCAATTCATGATTCATGATTTATGATTCAATTCATGATTCAATTCATGATTCATGATTTATGATTCAATTCATGATTCAATTCATGATTCATGATTCATGATTCATCATTCGATTCATGATTCATGATTCAATTCATGATTCATCATTCGATTCATGATTCATGATTCAATTCATGAATCATGATTCATGATTCATGATTCAATTCATGATTCATGATTCATGATTCAATTCATGATTCATTTCATGATTCATGATTCAATTCATGATTCATTTCATGATTCATGATTCAATTCATGATTCATGATTCATGATTCAATTCATGATTCAATTCATGATTCATTTCATGATTCATGATTCATGATTTAATTCATGATTAATGATTCATGATTCAATTCATGATTCATGATGCAATTCATGATTCATGATTCAATTCATGATTCATGATTCAATTCATGACTCATGATTCGATTTATGATTCATGATTCAATTCATGATTCGAGATTCATGATTCGATTCATGATTCATGATTCAATTCATGATTCATGATTCAATTCATGATTCATGATTCAATTCATGACTCATGATTCGATTTATGATTCATGATTCAATTCATGATTCGAGATTCATGATTCGATTCATGATTCATGATTCAATTCATGATTCATTTCATGATTCATGATTCAATTCATGATTCATTTCATGATTCATGATTCAATTCATGATTCATGATTCATGATTCAATTCATGATTCAATTCATGATTCATTTCATGATTCATGATTCATGATTTAATTCATGATTAATGATTCATGATTCAATTCATGATTCATGATGCAATTCATGATTCATGATTCAATTCATGATTCATGATTCAATTCATGACTCATGATTCGATTTATGATTCATGATTCAATTCATGATTCGAGATTCATGATTCGATTCATGATTCATGATTCAATTCATGATTCATGATTCAATTCATGACTCATGATTCGATTTATGATTCATGATTTAATTCATGATTCATGATTCATGATTCGATTCATGGTTCATGATTCATGATTCATGATTCAAATCATGATTCAATTCATGATTCATGATTCAATTCATGATTTATGATTCAATTCATGATTCAATTCATGATTCATGATTCGATTCCTGATTAATCATTTATTATTCGTTTCATGAATCATGATTTAATTCATGATTCATGATTCATGATTCGATTCATGGTTCATGATTCATGATTCATGATTCATGATTCAAATCATGATTCAATTCATGATTCATGATTCAATTCATGATTTATGATTCAATTCCTGATTCATGATTCAATTCATGATTCATGATTCGATTCATGATTTATGATTCATGATTCGATTCATGATTCTTGATTCATTTCATGATTCATGATTCGATTCATGATTCATGATTCGATTCATGATTTGATTCATGATTCATGATTCAATTCATGATTCATGATTTGATTCATGATTCATGATTCATGATTCATTATTCAATTCATGATTCATGATTCATGATTTAATTCATGATTTATGATTTATGATTCAATTTATATTTCAATTCATGATTCATGATTCGAATTATGATTCATTATTCATGATTCGATTCATGATTCATGATTCAATTCATGATTCATGATTCATTATTTAATTCATGATTCGATTCATGATTCATGATTCAATTCATGATTCGAGATTCATGATTCGATTCATGATTCATGATTCAATTCATCATGATTCATGATTCAATTCATGATTCATGATTCAATTCATGATTCATTTCATGAATTATGATTCGATTCATGATTCATGATTCGATTCATAATTCATGATTCGATTCATGATTCATGATTCGATTCATGATTCATGATTCATAATTCATGATTCAATTCATGATTCATGTTTCATGATTCAATTCATGATTTATGATTCAATTCATGATTCGATTCATGATTCATGATTCATGATTCATGATTCGATTCATGATTCATGATTTATGATTCAATTCATGATTCATGATTCAATTCATGATTTATGATTCAATTTATGATTCAAATAATGATTCATAATTCATGATTCATGATTCATGATTCGATTCATGATTCATGATTCAATTCATGATACATGATTCGATTCATGATTTAATTCATGATTCAATTCATGATTCATGATTCATGATTCATGATTCGATTCATGATTCATGATTAAATTTATGATTCATGATTTGATTCATGAATTATGATTCAATTCATGAATCATGATTCATAATTCGATTCATGATTCATGATTCATGATTCATGATTCATGATTCATGATTCAAATCATGATTCAAATCATGATTTATGATTCGATTCATGATTAATGATTTATGATTCGTTTCATGATTCATGATTCATTTCATGATTCGTGTTTCGATTCATAATTCATGATTCAATTCATGATTCATGATTCAATTCATGATTCATGATTCGATTCATTATTCATGATTCAAGATTCATGATTCGAATTATGATTCTTGATTCATTTCATGATTCATGATTCATGATTCAATTCATGATTCATGTTTCGATTCATGATTCATGATTCGATTCATGATTCATGATTCATAATTCATGATTCAATTCATGATTCATGATTCATGATTCATGATTCATAATTCAGTTCATGATTCATGATTCAATTCATGATTCATGATTCATGATTCATGATTCATGATTCATGATTCGATTCATGATTCATGATTCGATTCATGATTCATGATTTATGATTCAATTCATGATTCATGATTCGATTCATGATTCATGATTCAATTCATGATTTATGATTTATGAATCAATTTATGATTCAATTCATGATTCATGATTCATGATTCGATTCATGATTCATGATTCAATTCATGATTCATGATTCATTATTTAATTCATGATTTGATTCATGATTTATGATTCAATTCATGATTTATGATTCATGATTCATTTCATGATTCATGATTCGATTCATGATTCATGATTCATAATTCATGATTCAATTCATGATTCATGATTCGATTCATGATTCATGATTCAATTCATGATTCATGATTTATGATTCAATTCATGATTCAATTCATGATTCATGATTCATGATTCGATTCATGATTCATGATTCGTTTTATGATTCATGATTCAATTCATGATTCATGATTTATGATTTAATTCATGATTTAATTTACTGTTTCATGATTCAATTCATGATTCGAAATTCATGATTCGATTCATGATTCATGATTCGATTCATGATTCAATTCATGATTCATGATTCATGATTCATGATTCAATTCATGATTCATGATTCATGCTTCGATTCATGATTCATGATTCATGATTCGATTCATGATTCATGATTCATGATTCGATTCATGATTTGAGATTCATGATTCGAATTATGATTCATGATTCAATTCATGATTCATGATTCGATTCATGATTCAATTCATGATTCATGATTCATGATTCATGATTCAATTTATGATTCATGATTCATGATTTGATTCATGATTCATGATTCATGATTCATGATTCATGATTCAAATCATTATTCAATTCATGATTCATGATTCAATTCATGATTTATGATTCAATTCATGATTCATGATTCGATTCATGATTAATGATTTATGATTCGTTTCATGATTCATGATTCATTTCATGATTCGTGTTTCGATTCAAAATTCATGATTCATGATTCAATTCATGATTCATGATTCGATTCATTATTCATGATTCATGATTCATGATTCGATTCATGATTCTTGATTCATTTCATGATTCATGATTCGATTCATGATTCATGATTCGATTCATGATTCAATTCATGATTCATGATTCAATTCATGATTCATGATTCAATTCATGATTCATGATTTGATTCATGATTCATGATTCATGATTCATTATTCAATTCATGATTCATGGTTCATGATTTAATTCATTATTTATGATTTATGATTCAATTTATATTTCAATTCATGATTCATGATTCGATTCATGATTCATTATTCATGATTCGATTCATGATTCATGATTCAATTCATGATTCATGATTCATGATTCAATTCATGATTTGAGATTCATGATTCGATTCATGATTCATGATTCAATTCATGATTCATGATTCAATTCATGATTCATGATTCAATTCATGATTCATTTCATGAATTATGATTCGATTCATGATTCATGATTCGATTCATAATTCATGATTCGATTCATGATTCATGATTCGATTCATGATTCATGATTCATGTTTCATGATTCAATTCATGATTCATGTTTCATGATTCAATTCATGATTCATGATTCAATTCATGATTCGATTCATGATTCATGATTCATGATTCATGATTCAATTCATGTTTCATGATTCAATTCATGATTCATGTTTCATGATTCAATTCATGATTCATGATTCAATTCATGATTCGATTCATAATTCATGATTCATGATTCATGATTCGATTCATGATTCATGATTCGATTCATGATTTAATTCATGATTCAATTCATGATTCATGATTCATGATTCATGATTCGATTCATGATTCATGATTAAATTTATGATTCATGATTCGATTCATGATTCATGATTAAATTTATGATTCATGATTCATGATTCATGATTCAAATCATGATACAAATCATGATTTATGATTCGATTCATGATTTATGATTTATGATTCGTTTCATGATTCATGATTCATTTCATGATTCGTGTTTCGATTCATAATTCATGATTCAATTAATGATTCATGATTAAATTCATGATTCGATTCATTATTCATGATTCAAGATTCGATTCATGATTCTTGATTCATTTCATGATTCATGATTCATGATTCAATTCATGATTCATGTTTCGATTCATGATTCATGATTCGATTCATGATTCATGATGCATAATTCATGATTTAATTCATGATTCATGATTCATGATTCATGATTCAGTTCATGATTCATGATTCAATTCATGATTCATGATTCGATTCATGATTCATGATTCATGATTCGATTCATGATTCGATTCATGATTCATGATTTATGATTCAATTCATGATTCATGATTCGATTCATGATTCATGATTCAATTCATGATTCATGATTCATTATTTAATTCATGATTTGATTCATGATTTATGATTCAATTTATGATTCAATTCATGATTCAATTCATGATTCATGATTCATGATTCGATTCATGATTCATGATTCGATTTATGATTAATGATTCAATTCATGATTCATGATTTATGATTTAATTCATGATTTAATTTAATGTTTCATGATTCATGATTCATGATTCAATTCATGATTCATGATTCATGCTTCGATTCATGATTCATGATTCATGATTCGATTCATGATTCGAGATTCATGATTCGAATTATGATTCATGATTCATGATTCGATTCATGATTCAATTCATGATTCATGATTCATGATTCAATTTATGATTCTTGATTCATGATTCGATTCATGATTCATGATTCATGATTCATGATTCATGATTCAAATCATTATTCAAATCATGATTCATGATTCAATTCATGATTTATGATTCAATTCATGATTCATGATTCGATTCATGATTAATGATTTATGATTCGTTTCATGATTCATGATTCATTTCATGATTCGTGTTTCGATTCAAAATTAATGATTCATGATTCAATTCATGATTCATGATTCGATTCATTATTCATGATTCATTATTCATGATTCGATTCATGATTCTTGATTCATTTCATGATTCATGATTCATGATTCGATTCATGATTCATGATTCGATTCATGATTTGATTCATGATTCATGATTCAATTCATGATTCATGATTCAATTCATGATTCATGATTTGATTCATGATTCATGATTCATTATTCAATTCATGATTCAAGATTCATTATTTAATTCATGATTTATGATTTATGATTCAATTTATATTTCAATTCATGATTCATGATTCGATTCATGATTCATTATTCATGATTCGATTCATAATTCATGATTCAATTCATGATTCATGATTCAATTCATGATTCATGATTTGATTCATGATTCATGATTCATGATTCATTATTAAATTCATGATTCATGATTCTTGATTTAATTCATGATTTATGATTTATGATTCAATTTATATTTCAATTCATGATTCATGATTCGATTCATGATTCATTATTCATGATTCGATTCATGATTCATGATTCAATTCATGATTCATGATTCATTATTTAATTCATGATTCGATTCATGATTCATGATTCAATTCATGATTCGAGATTCATGATTCGATTCATGATTCATGATTCAATTCATGATTCATGATTCAATTCATGATTCATGATTCAATTCATGATTCATTTCATGAATTATGATTCGATTCATGATTCATGATTCGATTCATAATTCATGATTCGATTCATGATTCATGATTCGATTCATGATTCATGATTCATAATTCATGATTCAATTCATGATTCATGTTTCATGATTCATGTTTTATGATTCAATTCATGATTCATGATTCGATTCATGATTCATGATTCATGATTCGATTCATGATTCATGATTCATGATACAATTCATGATTCATGATTCGATTCATGATTCATGATTCATGATTCAATTCATGATTCATGATTCGATTCATGATTCATGATTCATGCTTCGATTCATGATTCATGATTCGATTCATGATTCGAGATTCATGATTCGAATTATGATTCATGATTCAATTCATGATTCATGATTCATGATTCATGATTCAATTTATGATTCATGATTCATGATTCGATTCATGATTCATGATTCATGATTCATGATTCATGATTCAAATCATTATTCAATTCATGATTCATGATTCAATTCATGATTTATAATTCAATTCATGATTCATGATTCGATTCATAATTAATGATTTATGATTCATTTCATGATTCTTGATTTATTTCATGATTCGTGTTTCGATTCAAAATTCATGATTCATGATTCAATTCATGATTCATGATTCGATTCATTATTCATGATTCATGATTCATGATTCGATTCATGATTCTTGATTCATTTCATGATTCATGATTCATGATTCGATTCATGATTCATGATTCGATTCATGATTTGATTCATGATTCATTATTCAATTCATGATTCATGATTCATGATTTAATTCATGATTTATGATTTATGATTCAATTTATATTTCAATTCATGATTCATGATTCGATTCATGATTCATTATTCATGATTTAATTCATGATTCGATTCATGATTCATGATTCAATTCATGATTCGAGATTCATGATTCAATTCATGATTCGTGATTCAATTCATGATTCATGATTCAATTCATGATTCATGATTCAATTCATGATTCATTTCATGAATTATGATTCGATTCATGATTCATGATTCGATTCATAATTCATGATTCGATTCATGATCCATGATTCGATTCATGATTCATGATTCATAATTCATGATTCAATTCATGATTCATGTTTCATGATTCAATTCATGATTCATGATTCAATTCATGATTCATGATTCGATTCATGATTCATGATTCATGATTCATGATTCGATTCATGATTCATGATTTATGATTCAATTCATGATTCATGATTCAATTCATGATTTATGATTTATGATTCAATTTATGATTCAAATAATGATTCATGATTCATGATTCATGATTCATGATTCGATTCATGATTTAATTCATGATTCAATTCATGATTCATGATTCATGATTCGATTCATAATTCATGATTCAATTTATGATTCATGATTTGATTCATGATTCATGATTCATGATTTATGATTCATGATTCAAATCATAATTCAAATCATGATTTATTATTAGATTCATGATTAATGATTTATGATTCGTTTCATGATTCATGATTCATTTCATGATTCGTGTTTCGATTCATAATTCATGATTCAATTCATGATTTATGATTCAATTCATGATTCATGATTCGATTCATTATTCATGATTCAAGATTCATGATTCGAATTATGATTCTTGATTCATTTCATGATTCATGTTTCGAATCATGTATCATGATTAGATTCATGATTCATGATTCGATTCATTATTCATGATTCATGATTCATGATTCGATTCATGATTCTTGATTCATTTCATGATTCATGTTTCGATTCATGTATCATGATTCGATTCATGATTCATGATTCGATTCATGATTTGATTCATGATTCATGATTCAATTCATGATTCATGATTCAATTCATGATTCATAATTTGATTCATGATTCATGATTCATGATTCATTATTCAATTCATGATTCATGATTCATGATTTAATTCATGATTTATGATTTATGATTCAATTTATGATTCAATTCATGATTCATGATTCGATTCATGATTCATGAGTCGATTCATGATTCATGATTCAATTCATGATTCATGATTCATTATTTAATTCATGATTCGATTCATGATTCATGATTCAATTCATGATTCATGATTCATGATTCAATTCATGATTTATGATTCGATTCATGATTCATGATTCATGATTCAATTCATGATTCATGATTCGATTCATGATTCATGATTCAATTCATGATTCATGATTTGATTCATGATTCATGATTCAATTCATGATTCATGATTTATGATTCAATTCATGATTCATGATTTATGATTCAATTCATGATTCATGATTAATGATTCATGATTCAATTCATGATTCATGATTCATGATTCAATTTATGATTCATTTCATGAATTATGATTCAATTCATGATTCATGATTCATGATTCAATTCATGATTCATGATGCAATTCATGAATCATGATTCAATTCATGATTCATGATTCGATTCATGATTCATGATTCAATTCATGATTCATGATTTATGATTAAACTCATGATTCAATTCATGATTCATGATTCATGATTCGATTCATGATTCATTTTTCAATTCATGATTCATGATTTGATTCATGATTCATGATTCATGATTCGATTCATGATTCATGATTCAATTCATGATTCATGATTTATGATTCAATTCATGATTCAATTCATGATTCATGATTCATGATTCATCATTCGATTCATGATTCATGATTCAATTCATGATTCATCATTCGATTCATGATTCATGATTCAATTCATGAATCATGATTCATGATTCAATGCATGATTCATGATTCATGATTCAATTCATGATTCATTTCATGATTCATGATTCAATTCATGATTCATTTCATGATTCATGATTCAATTCTTGATTCATGATTCAATTCATGATTCATTTCATGATTCATGATTCAATTCATGATTCATGATTCATGATTCAATTCATGATTCAATTCATGATTCATTTCATGATTCATGATTCATGATTTAATTCATGATTAATGATTCATGATTCAATTCATGATTCATGATGCAATTCATGATTTATGATTCAAATCATGATTCATGATTCAATTCATGACTCATGATTCAATTTATGATTCATGATTTAATTCATGATTCGAGATTCATGATTCGATTCATGATTCATGATTCAATTCATGATTCATGATTCGATTCATGATTCAATTCATGATTCATGATTCATGATTTAATTCATGATTCATGATTCATGATTCGCTTCATGGTTCATGATTCATGATTCATGATTCAAATCATGATTCAATTCATGATTCATGATTCGATTCATGATTTATGATTCAATTCCTGATTCATGATTCAATTCATGATTCATGATTCGAGATTCATGATTCATGAATTCATGATTCATGATTCGAATTATGATTCTTGATTCAATTCATGATTCATGATTCATGATTCGATTCATGATTCAATTCATGATTCGAGATTCATGATTCATGATTCAATTCATGATTCATGATTCATGATTCATGATTCATGATTCGATTCATGATTCATGATTCAAATCATGATTCATGATTTATGATTCAATTCATCATTCAATTCATGATTCATGATTTATGATTCAATTCATGATTCAATTCATGATTCATGATTCATGATTCATGATTCAATTCATGATTCATTTCATGATTCATGATTCAATTCATGATTCATGATTCATGATTCAATTCATGATTCATTTCATGATTCATGATTCAATTCATGATTCATGATTCATGATTCAATTCATGATTCATGATGCAATTCATGAATCATGATTCAATTCATGATTCATGATTCGATTCATGATTCATGATTCAATTCATGATTCAATTCATGATTCATTTCATGATTCATGATTCAATTCATGATTCATGATTCATGATTCAATTCATGATTCATGATGCAATTCATGAATCATGATTCAATTCATGATTCATGATTCGATTCATGATTCATGATTCAATTCATGATTCATGATTTATGATTAAACTCATGATTCAATTCATGATTCATGAGTCATGATTCATGATTCGATTCATGATTCATGATTCAATTCATGATTCATGATTTGATTCATGATTCATGATTTATGATTCGATTCATGATTCATGATTCAATTCATGATTCATGATTTGATTCATGATTCATGATTCAATTCATGATTCATGATTTATGATTCAATTCATGATTCAATTCATGATTCATGATTTATGATTCAATTCATGATTCAATTCATGATTCATGATTCATGATTCATAATTCAATTCATGATTCATGATTTGATTCATGATTCAATTCATGAAACATGATTCATGATTCATGATTCAATTCATGATTCATGATTCAATTCATGATTCATTTCATGATTCATGATTCAAATTATGATTCATGATTCATGATTTAATTCATGATTCAATTCATGATTCATGATTCAAATTATGACTCATGATTCATGATTTAATTCATGATTCAATTCATGATTCATGATTCATGATTTAATTCATGATTAATGATTCATGATTCAATTCATGATTCATGATTCAATTCATGATTCATGATTCAATTCATGACTCATGATTCGATTTATGATTCATGATTCAATTCATGATTCGAGATTCATGTATCGATTCATTGTTCATGATTCAATTCATGATTCATGATTCGATTCATGATTCAATTCATGATTCATGATTCATGATTTAATTCATGATTCATGATTCATGATTCGATTCATGGTTCATGATTCATGATTCATGATTCAATTAATGATTTATGATTCAATTCATGATTCATTATTCAATTCATGATTCATGATTCGATTCATGATTAATGATTTATGATTCGTTTCATGATTCATGATTTAATTCATGATTCAAATCATGATTCAATTCATGATTTATGATTCAATTCATGATTTATGATTCAATTCATGATTCATGATTCAATTCATGATTCATGATTCGATTCATGATTTATGATTCATGATTCAATTCATGATTCATGATTTATGATTCAATTCATGATTCGAGATTTATAATTCTAATTATGATTCTTGATTCAATTCATGATTCATGATTCAATTCATGATTCGAATTATGATTCTTGATTCAATTCATGATTCATGATTTATGATTCGATTCATGATTCAATTCATGATTCGAGATTCATGATTCATGATTCAATTCATGATTCATGATTCATGATTCGATTCATGATTCATGATTTATAATTCATTATTCAAATTATGATTCATGATTCATGATTTAATTCATGATTCATGATTCAATTCATGATTCATGATTCAATTCATGATTCATGATTCGATTCATGATTCATGATTCATGATTCATAATTCATGATTCGATTCATGATTCATGGTTCTTGATTCAATTCATGATTCATGATTCGATTCATGATTCATGATTCAATTCATGATTCAATTCATGATTCAATTCATGATTCATGATTTAATTCATGATTCGAGATTCATGATTTGATTCATGATTCATGATTCAATTCATGATTCATGATTCATGATTCAATTCATGATTCATGATTTAATTCATGATTCATTTCATGATTCATGATTCGATTCATGATTCATGATTCGATTCATGATTCATGATTCGATTCATGATTCATGAATCGATTCATGATTCATGATTCATAATTCATGATTCTATTCATGATTCATGTTTCATGATTCAATTCATGATTCATGATTCAATTCATGATTCATGATTCGATTCATGATTCATGATTCATGATTCATGATTCAATTCATGATTCATGATTCGATTCATGATTCATGATTCATGATTTGATTCATGATTCATGATTCATGATTCAATTCATGATTCATGATTCATGATTCAATTCATGATTCATGATTCGATTTATGATTCATGATTCAATTCATGATTCATGATTTATGATTCAATTCAAGATTCAATTCATGATTCATGATTCAATTCATGATTCGAGATTCATGATTCGATTCATGATTCATGTTTCAATTCATGATACATGATTCGATTCATGATTTAATTCATGATTGATGATTGATGATTCGATTCATGATTCATGATTCAATTCATGATTCATGATTCGATTCATGATTAATGATTTATGATTCGTTTCATGATTCATGATTCATTTCATGATTCGTGTTTCGATTCATAATTCATGATTCAATTCATGATTCATATTCGATTCATTATTCATGATTCGATTCATGATTCTTGATTCATTTCATGATTCATGATTCATGATTCAATTCATGATTCATGTTTCGATTCATGATTCATGATTCGATTAATAATTCATGATTCATAATTCATGATTCAATTCATGATTCATGATTGATGATTGATGATTCAGTTCATGATTCATGATTCAGTTCATGATTCATGATTCGATTAATGATTCATGATTCATGATTCATGATTCGATTCATGATTCATGATTTATGATTCAATTCATGATACATGATTCAATTCATGATTTATGATTTATGATTCAATTTATGATTCAATTCATGATTCATGATTCATGATTCATGATTCATGATTCGATTCATGATTCATGATTCCATTCATGATTCTTGATTCATTATTTAATTCATGATTCGATTCATGATTTATGATTCAATTCATGATTTATGATTCATGATTCATTTCATGATTCATGATTCGATTCATGATTCATGATTCATAATTCATGATTCAATTCATGATTCATGATTCGATTCATGATTCATGATTAAATTCATGATTCATGATTTATGATTCAATTCATGATTCATGATTCATGATTCATGATTCGATTCATGATTCATGATTCGATTTATGATTCATGATTTATGATTCAATTCATGATTCAATTCATGATTCATGATTCAATTCATGATTCGAGATTCATGATTCGATTCATGATTCAATTCATGATTCATGATTCATGATTCATGATTCATGATTCGATTCATGATTCATGATTCATGATTCATGATTCAAATCATGATTCAATTCATGATTCATGATTCAATTCATGATTTATGATTCAATTCATGATTCATGATTCTATTCATGATTAATTATTTATGATTCGTTTCATGATTCATGATTCATTTCATGATTCGTGTTTCGATTCATAATTCATGATTCAATTCATGATTCATGATTCAATTCATGATTCATGATTCGATTCATTATTCATGATTCATTATTCATGATTCGATTCATGATTCTTGATTCATTTCATGATTTATGATTCATGATTCAATTCATGATTTATGTTTCATGATTCAATTCATGATTCATGATTCAATTCATGATTCATGATTCGATTCATGATTCATGATTCAATTCATGATTCATGATTCGATTCATGATTCCTGATTCATGATTCGATTCATGATTCATGATTCATGATTCAATTCATGATTCATGATTCAATTTATGATTCATGATTCAATTCATGATTCATGATTTATGATTCAATTCAAGATTCAATTCATGATTCATGATTCAATTTATGATTCATGATTGATGATTCGATTCATGATTCATGATTCATGATTCATGATTGAAATCATGATTCAAATCATGATTCATGAATCAATTCATGATTTATGATTCAATTCATGATTCATGATTCAATTCATGATTCATGATTCGATTCATGATTAATGATTTATGATTCATTTCATGATTCATGATTCAATTCATGATTCATGATTCATGATTCGATTCATAATTCATGATTCATGCTTCGGTTCATGATTATTGATTCATGATTCGATTCATGATTCCTGATTCATGATTCAATTCATGATTCATGATTCGATTTATGATTCATGATTTAATTCATGATTCATGATTTATGATTCAATTCATGATTCAATTCATGATTCATGATTCAATTCATGATTCGAGATTCATGATTCGATTCATGAATCATGATTCAATTCATGACTCATGATTCATGATTCGATTCATGATTCAATTCATGATTCATGATTCATGATTCATGATTCAATTCATGATTCATGATTCATGATTCGATTCATGATTCATGATTCATGATTCAAATCATGATTCAATTCATGATTCATGATTCAATTCATGATTTATGATTCAATTCATGATTCATGATTCGATTCATGATTAATGATTTATGATTCGTTTCATGATTCATGATTCATTTCATGATTCGTGTTTCGATTCATAATTCATGATTCAATTCATAATTCATGATTCAATTCATGATTCATGATCCGATTCATTATTCATGATTCATGATTCATGATTCGATTCATGATTCTTGATTTATTTCATGATTTATGATTCATGATTCAATTCATGATTCATGATTCGATTCATGTATCATGATTCGATTCATGATTTGATTCATGATTCATGATTTAATTCATGATTCATGATTCAATTCATGATTCATGATTCATGATTCATTATTCAATTCATGATTCATGATTCGATTCATGATTCATGATTCAATTCATGATTTATGATTTATGATTCAATTTATGATTCAATTCATGATTCATGATTCGATTCATGATTCATGATTCATGATTTGATTCATGATTCATTATTCAATTCATGATTCATGATTCGATTCATGTATCATGATTCGATTCATGATTTGATTCATGATTCATGATTTAATTCATGATTCATGATTCAATTCATGATTCATGATTCATGATTCATTATTCAATTCATGATTCATGATTCGATTCATGATTCATGATTCAATTCATGATTTATGATTTATGATTCAATTTATGATTCAATTCATGATTCATGATTCGATTCATGATTCATGATTCATGATTTGATTCATGATTCATTATTCAATTCATGATTCATGATTCGATTCATGATTCATGATTCAATTCATGATTTATGATTTATGATTCAATTTATGATTCAATTCATGATTCATGATTCGATTCATGATTCATGATTCATGATTTGATTCATGATTCATGATTCAATTCATGATTCATGATTCATTATTTAATTCATGATTCGATTAATGATTCATGATTCAATTCATGATTCATGATTCATGATTCAATTCATGATTCATGATTCGATTCATGATTCATGATTCATGATTCATGATTCAATTCATGATTCATGATTTGATTCATGATTCATGATTCAATTCATGATTTATGATTTTTGATTCAACTCATGATTCAATTCATGATTCATGATTCATAATTCATGATTCGATTCATGATTCATGATTCTTGATTCAATTCATGATTCATGATTCGATTCATGATTCATGATTCAATTCATGATTCAATTCATGATTCAATTCATGATTCATGATTTAATTCATGATTCGAGATTCATGATTTGATTCATGATTCATGATTCAATTCATGATTCATGATTCAATTCATGATTCATGATTCAATTCATGATTCATTTCATGATTCATGATTCGATTCATGATTCATGATTCGATTCATGATTCATGATTCGATTCATGATTCATGATTCGATTCATGATTCATGATTCATAATTCATGATTCAATTCATGATTCATGTTTCATGATTCAATTCATGATTCATGATTCAATTCATGATTCATGATTCGATTCATGATTCATGATTCATGATTCATGATTCAATTCAAGATTCATGATTCGATTCATGATTCATGATTCGATTCATGATTCATGATTCATGATTCAATTCATGATTCATGATTCATGATTCAATTCATGATTCATGATTCGATTTATGATTCATGATTCAATTCATGATTCATGATTTATGATTCAATTCAAGATTCAATTCATGATTCATGATTCAATTCATGATTCGAGATTCATGATTCGATTCATGATTCATGTTTCAATTCATGATACATGATTCGATTCATGATTTAATTCATGATTGATGATTGATGATTCGATTCATGATTCATGATTCATGATTCATGATTCAAATCATGATTCAAATCATGATTCATGATTCATTTCATGATTTATGATTCAATTCATGATTCATGATTCAATTCATGATTCATGATTCGATTCATGATTAATGATTTATGATTCGTTTCATGATTCATTATTCATTTCATGATTCGTGTTTCGATTCATAATTCATGATTCAATTCATGATTCATGATTCGATTCATTATTCATGATTCATGATTCATGATTCGATTCATGATTCTTGATTCATTTCATGATTCATGATTCATGATTCAATTCATGATTCATATTTCGATTCATGATTCATGATTCGATTAATGATTCATGATTCATAATTCATGATTCAATTCATGATTCATGATTCATGATTCAGTTCATGATTCATGATTCAGTTCATGATTCATGATTCGATTCATGATTCATGATTCATGATTCATGATTCATTTCACGATTCATGATTTATGATTCAATTCATGATACATGATTCAATTCATGATTTATGATTTATGATTCAATTTATGATTCAATTCATGATTCATGATTCATGATTCATGATTCGATTCATGATTCATGATTCAATTCATGATTCTTGATTCATTATTTAATTCATGATTCGATTCATGATTTATGATGCAATTCATGATTTATGATTCATGATTCATTTCATGATTCATGATTCATTTCATGATTCATGATTCATAATTCATGATTCAATTCATGATTCATGATTCGATTCATGATTCATGATTCAATTCATGATTCATGATTTATGATTCAATTCATGATTCATGATTCATGATTCATGATTCGATTCATGATTCATGATTCGATTTATGATTCATGATTTATGATTCAATTCATGATTCGAGATTCATGATTCGATTCATGATTCAATTCATGATTCATGATTCATGATTCATGATTCATGATTCGATTCATGATTCATGATTCATGATTCATGATTCAAATCATGATTCAATTCATGATTCATGATTCAATTCATGATTTATGATTCAATTCATGATTCATGATTCGATTCATGATTAATGATTTATGATTCGTTTCATGATTCATGATTCATTTCATGATTCGTGTTTCGATTCATAATTCATGATTCGATTCATGATTCTTGATTAATTTCATGATTTATGATTCATGATTCAATTCATGATTCATGTTTCATGATTCAATTCATGATTCATGATTCAATTCATGATTCATGATTCGATTAATGATTCATGATTCATGATTCAATTCATGATTCATGATTCGATTCATGATTCCTGATTCATGATTCGATTCATGATTCATGATTCATGATTCAATTCATGATTCATGATTCAATTTATGATTCATGATTCAATTCATGATTCATGATTTATGATTCGATTCAAGATTCAATTCATGATTCATGATTCAATTCATTATTCATGATTGATTATTCGATTCATGAATTATGATTCATGATTCATGATTCATGATTCAAATCATGATTCAAATCATGATTCAAATCATGATTCATGATTCAATTCATGATTTATGATTCAATTCATGATTCATGATTCAATTCATGATTCATGATTCGATTCATGATTAATGATTTATGAATCATTTCATGATTCATGATTCAATTCATGATTCATGTTTCATGATTCGATTCATAATTCATGATTCATGCTTCGATTCATGATTCATGATTCGATTCATGATTCCTGATTCATGATTCAATTCATGATTCATGATTCGATTTATGATTCATGATTTAATTCATGATTCATGATTTATGATTCAATTCATGATTCAATTCATGATTCATGATTCAATTCATGATTCGAGATTCATGATTTGATTCATGAATCATGATTCAATTCATGATTCATGATTCATGATTCGATTCATGATTCAATTCATGATTCATGATTCATGATTCGATTCATGATTCAATTCATGATTCATGATTCATGATTCAATTTACGATTCATGATTCATGATTCGATTCATGATTCATGATTCATGATTCAAATCATGATACAATTCATGATTCATGATTCAATTCATGATTTATGATTCAATTCATGATTCATGATTCGATTCATGATTCATGATTCATTTCATGATTCGTGTTTCGATTCATAATTCATGATTCAATTCATGATTCATGATTCAATTCATGATTCATGATTCGATTCATTATTCATGATTCATGATTCATGATTCGATGCATGATTCTTGATTCATTTCATGATTTATGATTCATGATTGAATTCATGATTCATGTATCATGATTCGATTCATGATTTGATTCATGATTCATGATTCAATTCATGATTCATGATTCAATTCATGATTCATGATTCATGATTCATTATTCAATTCATGATTCATGATTCGATTCATGATTCATGATTCAATTCATGATTTATGATTTATGATTCAATTTATGATTCAATTCATGATTCATGATTCGATTCATGATTCATGATTTGATTCATGATTCATGATTCAATTCATGATTCATGATTCATTTTTTAATTCATGATTCGATTCATGATTCATGATTCAATTCATGATTCATGATTCATGATTCAATTCATGATTCATGATTCGATTCATGATTCCTGATTCATGATTCATGATTCAATTCATGATTCATGATTTGATTCATGAGTCATGATTCAATTCATGATTCATGATTCAATTCATGATTTATGATTCAATTCATGATTCATGATTCGATTCATGATTCATGATTCATTTCATGATTCGTGTTTCGATTCATAATTCATGATTCAATTCATGATTCATGATTCAATTCATGATTCATGATTCGATTCATTATTCATGATTCATGATTCATGATTCGATGCATGATTCTTGATTCATTTCATGATTTATGATTCATGATTGAATTCATGATTCATGTATCATGATTCGATTCATGATTTGATTCATGATTCATGATTCAATTCATGATTCATGATTCAATTCATGATTCATGATTCATGATTCATTATTCAATTCATGATTCATGATTCGATTCATGATTCATGATTCAATTCATGATTTATGATTTATGATTCAATTTATGATTCAATTCATGATTCATGATTCGATTCATGATTCATGATTTGATTCATGATTCATGATTCAATTCATGATTCATGATTCATTTTTTAATTCATGATTCGATTCATGATTCATGATTCAATTCATGATTCATGATTCATGATTCAATTCATGATTCATGATTCGATTCATGATTCCTGATTCATGATTCATGATTCAATTCATGATTCATGATTTGATTCATGAGTCATGATTCAATTCATGATTCATGATTTATGATTCAACTCATGATTCAATTCATGATTCATGATTTATGATTCAACTCATGATTCAATTCATGATTCATGATTCATAATTCATTATTCGATTCATGATTCATGATTCAATTCATGATTCATGATTTGATTCATGATTCATGATTCATGATTCAATTCATGATTCATGATTCGATTCATGATTCATGATTCGATTCATGATTCATGATTCGATTCATGATTCATGATTCAATTCATGATTCATGATTTATGATTCAATTCATGATTCAATTCATGATTCATGATTTATGATTCAATTCATGATTCAATTTATGATTCATGATTCATGATTCAATTTATGATTCATGATTCATGATTCATGATTCGATTCATGATTCATGATTCAATTCATGATTCATGATTTGATTCATGATTCATGATTCAATTCATGATTCATGATTCGATTCATGATTCATGATTCATGATTCATGATTCGATTCATGATTCATGATTCAATTCATGATTCATGATTCGATTCATGATTCATGATTCATGATTCAATTCATGATTCATGATTCGATTCATGATTCATGATTCGATTCATGATTCATGATTCACGATTCAATTCATGATTCATGATTCGATTTATGATTCATGATTCAATTCATGATTCATGATTTATGATTCAAATCATGATTCAATTCATGATTCATGATTCAATTCATGATTCGAGATTCATGATTCGATTCATGATTCATGATTCAATTCATGATGCATGATTCAATTCCTGATTCATGATTCAATTCATTATTCATGATTCAATTCATGATTCATGATTCAATTCATGATTAATGATTTATGATTCGTTTCATGATTCATGATTCATTTCATGATTCGTGTTTCGATTCATAATTCATGATTCAATTCATGATTCATGATTCAATTCATGATTCATGTTTAGATTCATTATTCATGATTCATGATTCATGATTCGATTCATGATTCTTGATTCATTTCATGATTCATGATTCATGTTTCGATACATAATTCATGATTCGATTCATGATTCATGATTCATAATTCATGATTCAATTCATGATTCATGATTCATGATTCATGATTCAGTTCATGATTCATGATTCAATTCATGATTCATGATTCGATTCATGATTCATGATTCGTGATTTATGATTCAATTCATGATTCATGATTCAATTCATGATTTATGATTTATGATTCAATTTATGATTCAATTCATGATTCATGATTCATGATTCATGATTCGATTCATGATTCATGATTCATGATTCAATTCATGATTCTTGCTTCATTATTTAATTCATGATTCGATTCATGATTTATGATTCAATTCATGATTCTTGCTTCATTATTTAATTCATGATTCGATTCATGATTCATGATTCATAATTCATGATTCAATTCATGATTCATGATTCGATTCATGATTCATGATTCAATTCATGATTCATGATTTATGATTCAATTCATGATTCATGATTCAATTCATGATTCGATTCATGATTCATGATTCGATTTATGATTCATGATTCAATTTATGATTCATGATTTATGATTCAATTCATGATTCAATTCATGATTCAATTCATGATTCGAGATTCATGATTCGATTCATGATTCATGATTCATGATTTGATTCATGATTCAATTCATGATTCATGATTCATGATTCATGATTCGATTCATAATTCATGATTCATGCTTCGATTCATGATTCGTGATTCATGATTCGATTCATGATTCATGATTCATGATTCATATCATGATTCAATTCATGATTCATGATTCAATTCATGATTTATGATTCAATTCATGATTCATGATTCGATTCATGATTAATGATTTATGATTCGTTTCATGATTCATGATTCATTTCATGATTCGTGTTTCGATTCATAATTCATGATTCATAAATCAATTCATGATTCATGATTCGATTCATTATTCATGATTCATGATTCGATTCATGATTCTTGATTCATTTCATGATTTATTATTCATGATTCAATTCATGATTCATGTTTCATGATTCAATTCATGATTCATGATTCAATTCATGATTCATGATTCGATTCATGATTCATGATTCATGATTCGATTCATGATTCATGATTCATGATTCGATTCATGATTCATGATTCAATTCATGATTCATGATTCAATTTATGATTCATGATTCATGATTCATGATTCGATTCATGATTCATGATTCATGATTCGATTCATGATTCATGATTCAATTCATGATTCATGATTCAATTTATGATTCATGATTCAATTCATGATTCATGATTTATGATTCAATTCATGATTCAATTCATGATTCATGATTCAATTCATGATTCGAGATTCATGATTCGATTCATGATTCATGATTCAATTCATGATACATGAATCGATTCATGATTTAATTCATGATTCATGATTGAGGATTCGATTCATGATTCATGATTCATGATTCATAATTCAAATCATAATTCAAATCATGATTCAAATCATGATTCATGATTCAATTCATGATTTATGATTCAATTCATGATTCATGATTCAATTCATGATTCGTGATTCAATTTATGATTAATGATTCATGATTCGATTCATGATTCATGATTCATGATTCATGATTCAAATCATGATTCAATTCATGATTCATGATTCAATTCATGATTTATGATTCAATTCATGATTCATGATTCGATTCATAATTAATGATTTATGATTCGTTTCATGATTCATGATTCATTTCATGATTCGTGTTTCGATTCATAATTCATGATTCAATTCATGATTCATGATTCAATTCATGATTCATGATTCGATTCATTATTCATGATTCATGATTCATGATTCGATTCATGATTCTTGATTCATTTCATGATTTATGATTTATGATTCAATTCATGATTCATGTTTCGATTCATGATTTGATTCATGATTCATGATTCAATTCATGATTCATGATTCAATTCATGATTCATGATTCGATTCATGATTCATGATTCATGATTCAATTCATGATTCATGATTTATGATTCAATTCATGATTCAATTCATGATTCATGATTTATGATTCAATTCATGATTCAATTCATGATTCATGATTCATGATTCATGATTCGATTCATGATTCATGATTCAATTCATGATTCATGATTTGATTCATGATTCATGATTCAATTCATGATTCGATTCATGATTCATGATTCATGATTCATGATTCGATTCATGATTCATGATTCAATTCATGATTCATGATTCGATTCATGATTCATGATTCAATTCATGATTCATGATTCGATTCATGATTCATGATTCAATTCATGATTCATGATTCACGATTCAATTCATGATTCATGATTCGATTTATGATTCATGATTCAATTCATGATTCATGATTTATAATTCAATTCGAGATTCAATTCATGATTCATGATTCAATTCATGATTCATGATTCATGATTCATGATTCAAATCATGATTCAAATCATGATTCATGATTCAATTCATGATTTATGATTCAATTCATGATTCATGATTCAATTCATGATTCATGATTCAATTCATGATTCATGATTCAATTCATGATTAATGATTTATGATGCGTTTCATGATTCATGATTCATTTCATGATTCGTGTTTCGATTCATAATTCATGATTCAATTCATGATTCATGATTCAATTCATGATTCATGTTTAGATTCATTATTCATGATTCATGATTCATGATTCGATTCATGATTCTTGATTCATTTCATGATTCATGATTCATTATTCAATTCATGATTCATGTTTCGATTCATGATTCATGATTCATGATTCATGATTCAATTCATGATTCATGTTTCGATACATGATTCATGATTCGATTCATGATTCATGATTCATTATCCATGATTCAATTCATGATTCATGATTCATGATTCATGATTAAGTTCATGATTCATGATTCAATTCATGATTCATGATTCGATTCATGATTCATGATTCGATTCATGATTCATGATTTATGATTCAATCTATGATTCATGATTCAATTCATGATTTATGATTTATGATTCAATTTATGATTCAATTCATGATTCATGATTCATGATTCATAATTCGATTCATGATTCATGATTCAATTCATGATTCTTGCTTCATTATTTAATTCATGATTCGATTCATGATTTATGATTCAATTCATGATTTATTATTCATGATTCATTTCATGATTCATGATTCGATTCATGATTCATGATTCATGATTCATAATTCATGATTCAATTCATGATTCATGATTCGATTCATGATTCATGATTCAATTCATGATTCATGATTTATGATTCAATTCATGATTCATGATTCAATTCATGATTCGATTCATGATTCATGATTCGATTTATGATTCATGATTCAATTTATGATTCATGATTTATGATTCAATTCATGATTCAATTCATGTTTCAATTCATGATTCGAGATTCATGATTCGATTCATGATTCATGATTCATGATTTGATTCATGATTCAATTCATGATTCATGATTCATGATTCATGATTCAATTCATGATTCATGATTCATGATTCGATTCATAATTCATGATTCATGCTTCGATTCATGATTCGTGATTCATGATTCGATTCATGATTCATGATTCATGATTCAAATCATGATTCAATTCATGATTCATGATTCAATTCATGATTTATGATTCAATTCATGATTCATGATTCGATTCATGATTAATGATTTATGATTCGTTTCATGATTCATGATTCATGATTCATGATTCAATTCATGATTCATGATTCATGATTCGATTCATAATTCATGATTCATGCTTCGATTCATGATTCGTGATTCATGATTCGATTCATGATTCATGATTCATGATTCAAATCATGATTCAATTCATGATTCATGATTCAATTCATGATTCGTGTTTCGATTCATAATTCATGATTCAATTCATGATTCATAAATCAATTCATGATTCATGATTCGATTCATTATTCATGATTCATGATTAATGATTTGATTCATGATTCTTGATTCATTTCATGATTTATTATTCATGATTCAATTCATGATTCATGTTTCATGATTCAATTCATGATTCATGATTCAATTCATGATTCATGATTCGATTCATGATTCATGATTCATGATTCGATTCATGATTCATGATTCATGATTCGATTCATGATTCATGATTCAATTCATGATTCATGATTCAATTTATGATTCATGATTCAATTCATGATTCATGATTTATGATTCAATTCATGATTCAATTCATGATTTATGATTCAATTCATGATTCGAGATTCATGATTCGATTCATGATTCATGATTCAATTCATGATACATGAATCGATTCATGATTTAATTCATGATTCATGATTGATGATTCGATTCATGATTCATGATTCATGATTCATGATTCATGATTCAAATCATGATTTAAATCATGATTCAAATCATGATTCATGATTCAATTCATGATTTATGATTCAATTCATGATTCATGATTCAATTCATGATTCATTATTCGATTCATGATTAATGATTTATGATTCATTTCATGATTCATGATTCAATTCATGATTCATGATTCGATTCATAATTCATGATTCATGCTTCGATTCATGATTCATGATTCATGATTCGATTCATGATTCCTGATTCATGATTCAATTCATCATTCATGATTCATGATTTAATTCATGATTCATGATTTATGATTCAATTCATGATTCATGATTCAATACATGATTCGAGATTCATGATTCGATTCATGAATCATGATTAAATTCATGATTTATGATTCATGATTCGATTCATGATTCAATTCATGATTCATGATTCATGATTCGTGATTCAATTTATGATTCATGATTCGATTCATGATTCATGATTCATGATTCATGATTCAAATCATGATTCAATTCATGATTCATGATTCAATTCATGATTTATGATTCAATTCATGATTCATGATTCGATTCATAATTAATGATTTATGATTCGTTTCATGATTCATGATTCATTTCATGATTCGTGTTTCGATTCATAATTCATGATTCAATTCATGATTCATGATTCAATTCATGATTCATGATTCGATTCATTATTCATGATTCATGATTCATGATTCGATTTATGATTCTTGATTCATTTCATGATTTATGATTCATGATTCAATTCATGATTCATGTTTCGATTCATGATTTGATTCATGATTCATGATTCAATTCATGATTCATGATTCAATTCATGATTCATGATTCAATTCATAATTCATGATTCATGATTCATTATTCAATTCATGATTCATAATTCGATTCATGATTCATGATTCAATTCATGATTTATGATTTATGATTCAATTTATGATTCAATTCATGATTCATGATTCGATTCATGATTCATGATTCGATTCATGATTCATGATTCAATTCATGATTCATGATTCATTATTTAATTCATGATTCGATTCATGATTCATGATTCAATTCATGATTCATGATACATGATTCAATTCATGATTCATGATTTATGATTCAATTCATGATTCATGATTCAATTCATGATTCGATTCATGATTCATGATTCGATTTATGATTCATGATTCAATTTATGATTCATGATTTATGATTCAATTCATGATTCAATTCATGATTCAATTCATGATTCGAGATTCATGATTCGATTCATGATTCATGATTCATGATTTGATTCATGATTCAATTCATGATTCATGATTCATGATTCATGATTCAATTCATGATTCATGATTCATGATTCGATTCATAATTCATGATTCATGCTTCGATTCATGATTCGTGATTCATGATTCGATTCATGATTCATGATTCAAATCATGATTCAATTCATGATTCATGATTCAATTCATGATTTATGATTCAATTCATGATTCATGATTCGATTCATAATTAATGATTTATGATTCGTTTCATGATTCATGATTCATTTCATGATTCGTGTTTCGATTCATAATTCATGATTCAATTCATGATTCATGATTCAATTCATGATTCATGATTCGATTCATTATTCATGATTCATGATTCATGATTCGATTTATGATTCTTGATTCATTTCATGATTTATGATTCATGATTCAATTCATGATTCATGTTTCGATTCATGATTTGATTCATGATTCATGATTCAATTCATGATTCATGATTCAATTCATGATTCATGATTCAATTCATAATTCATGATTCATGATTCATTATTCAATTCATGATTCATAATTCGATTCATGATTCATGATTCAATTCATGATTTATGATTTATGATTCAATTTATGATTCAATTCATGATTCATGATTCGATTCATGATTCATGATTCATGATTCGATTCATGATTCATGATTCAATTCATGATTCATGATTCATTATTTAATTCATGATTCGATTCATGATTCATGATTCAATTCATGATTCATGATACATGATTCAATTCATGATTCATGATTTATGATTCAATTCATGATTCATGATTCAATTCATGATTCGATTCATGATTCATGATTCGATTTATGATTCATGATTCAATTTATGATTCATGATTTATGATTCAATTCATGATTCAATTCATGATTCAATTCATGATTCGAGATTCATGATTCGATTCATGATTCATGATTCATGATTTGATTCATGATTCAATTCATGATTCATGATTCATGATTCATGATTCAATTCATGATTCATGATTCATGATTCGATTCATAATTCATGATTCATGCTTCGATTCATGATTCGTGATTCATGATTCGATTCATGATTCATGATTCAAATCATGATTCAATTCATGATTCATGATTCAATTCATGATTTATGATTCAATTCATGATTCATGATTCGATTCATGATTAATGATTTATGATTCGTTTCATGATTCATGATTCATTTCATGATTCGTGTTTCGAATCATAATTCATGATTCAATTCATGATTCATAAATCAATTCATGATTCATGATTCGATTCATTATTCATGATTCATGATTAATGATTCGATTCATGATTCTTGATTCATTTCATGATTTATTATTCATGATTCAATTCATGATTCATGATTCAATTCATGATTCATGATTTGATTCATGATTCATGATTCATGATTCGATTCATGATTCATGATTCATGATTCGATTCATGATTCATGATTCAATTCATGATTCATGATTCAATTTATGATTCATGATTCAATTCATGATTCATGATTTATGATTCAATTCATGATTCAATTCATGATTTATGATTCAATTCATGATTCGAGATTCATGATTCGATTCATGATTCATGATTCAATTCATGATACATGAATCGATTCATGATTTAATTCATGATTCATGATTGATGATTCGATTCATGATTCATGATTCATGATTCATGATTCATGATTCAAATCATGATTTAAATCATGATTCAAATCATGATTCATGATTCAATTCATGATTTATGATTCAATTCATGATTCATGATTCAATTCATGATTCATTATTCGATTCATGATTAATGATTTATGATTCATTTCATGATTCATGATTCAATTCATGATTCATGATTCGATTCATAATTCATGATTCATGCTTTGATTCATGATTCATGATTCATGATTCGATTCATGATTCCTGATTCATGATTCAATTCATCATTCATGATTCGATTTATGATTCATGATTTAATTCATGATTCATGATTTATGATTCAATTCATGATTCATGATTCAATACATGATTCGAGATTCATGATTCGATTCATGAATCATGATTAAATTCATGATTTATGATTCATGATTCGATTCATGATTCAATTCATGATTCATGATTCATGATTCGTGATTCAATTTATGATTCATGATTCATGATTCGATTCATGATTCATGATTAAATTCATGATTTATGATTCATGATTCGATTCATGATTCAATTCATGATTCATGATTCATGATTCGTGATTCAATTTATGATTCATGATTCATGATTCGATTCATGATTCATGATTCATGATTCATGATTCAAATCATGATTCAATTCATGATTCATGATTCAATTCATGATTTATGATTCAATTCATGATTCATGATTCGATTCATAATTAATGATTTATGATTCGTTTCATGATTCATGATTCATTTCATGATTCGTGTTTCGATTCATAATTCATGATTCAATTCATGATTCATGATTCAATTCATGATTCATGATTCGATTCATTATTCATGATTCATGATTCATGATTCGATTTATGATTCTTGATTCATTTCATGATTTATGATTCATGATTCAATTCATGATTCATGTTTCGATTCATGATTTGATTCATGATTCATGATTCAATTCATGATTCATGATTCAATTCATGATTCATGATTCAATTCATAATTCATGATTCATGATTCATTATTCAATTCATGATTCATAATTCGATTCATGATTCATGATTCAATTCATGATTTATGATTTATGATTCAATTTATGATTCAATTCATGATTCATGATTCGATTCATGATTCATGATTCATGATTCGATTCATGATTCATGATTCAATTCATGATTCATGATTCATTATTTAATTCATGATTCGATTCATGATTCATGATTCAATTCATGATTCATGATACATGATTCAATTCATGATTCATGATTTATGATTCAATTCATGATTCATGATTCAATTCATGATTCGATTCATGATTCATGATTCGATTTATGATTCATGATTCAATTTATGATTCATGATTTATGATTCAATTCATGATTCAATTCATGATTCAATTCATGATTCGAGATTCATGATTCGATTCATGATTCATGATTCATGATTTGATTCATGATTCAATTCATGATTCATGATTCATGATTCATGATTCAATTCATGATTCATGATTCATGATTCGATTCATAATTCATGATTCATGCTTCGATTCATGATTCGTGATTCATGATTCGATTCATGATTCATGATTCAAATCATGATTCAATTCATGATTCATGATTCAATTCATGATTTATGATTCAATTCATGATTCATGATTCGATTCATGATTAATGATTTATGATTCGTTTCATGATTCATGATTCATTTCATGATTCGTGTTTCGAATCATAATTCATGATTCAATTCATGATTCATAAATCAATTCATGATTCATGATTCGATTCATTATTCATGATTCATGATTAATGATTCGATTCATGATTCTTGATTCATTTCATGATTTATTATTCATGATTCAATTCATGATTCATGATTCAATTCATGATTCATGATTTGATTCATGATTCATGATTCATGATTCGATTCATGATTCATGATTCATGATTCGATTCATGATTCATGATTCAATTCATGATTCATGATTCAATTTATGATTCATGATTCAATTCATGATTCATGATTTATGATTCAATTCATGATTCAATTCATGATTTATGATTCAATTCATGATTCGAGATTCATGATTCGATTCATGATTCATGATTCAATTCATGATACATGAATCGATTCATGATTTAATTCATGATTCATGATTGATGATTCGATTCATGATTCATGATTCATGATTCATGATTCATGATTCAAATCATGATTTAAATCATGATTCAAATCATGATTCATGATTCAATTCATGATTTATGATTCAATTCATGATTCATGATTCAATTCATGATTCATTATTCGATTCATGATTAATGATTTATGATTCATTTCATGATTCATGATTCGATTCATAATTCATGATTCATGCTTTGATTCATGATTCATGATTCATGATTCGATTCATGATTCCTGATTCATGATTCAATTCATCATTCATGATTCGATTTATGATTCATGATTTAATTCATGATTCATGATTTATGATTCAATTCATGATTCATGATTCAATACATGATTTGAGATTCATGATTCGATTCATGAATCATGATTAAATTCATGATTTATGATTCATGATTCGATTCATGATTCAATTCATGATTCATGATTCAATACATGATTTGAGATTCATGATTCGATTCATGAATCATGATTAAATTCATGATTTATGATTCATGATTCGATTCATGATTCAATTCATGATTCATGATTCATGATTCGATTCATGATTCATGATTCATGATTCATGATTCAAATCATGATTCAATTCATGATTCATGATTCAATTCATGATTTATGATTCAATTCATGATTCATGATTCGATTCATAATTAATGATTTATGATTCGTTTTTATGATTCATGATTCATTTCATGATTCGTGTTTCGATTCATAATTCATGATTCAATTCATGATTCATGATTCAATTCATGATTCATGATTCGATTCATTATTCATGATTCATGATTCATGATTCGTTTTATGATTCTTGATTCATTTCATGATTTATGATTCATGATTCAATTCATGATTCATGTTTCGATTCATGATTTGATTCATGATTCATGATTCAATTCATGATTCATGATTCAATTCATGATTCATGATTCGATTCATAATTCATGATTCATGATTCATTATTCAATTCATAATTCATAATTCGATTCATGATTCATGATTCGATTCATGATTCATGATTCATTATTTAATTCATGATTCGATTCATGATTCATGATTCAATTCATGATTCATGATACATGATTCAATTCATGATTCATGATTCGATTCATGATTCATGATTCATGATTCGATTCATGATTCATGATTCAATTCATGATTCATGATTCGATTCATGATTCATGATTCATGATTCAATTCATGATTCATGATTCGATTCATGATTCATGATTCATGATTCGATTCATGATTCATGATTCATTATTTAATTCATGATTCGATTCATGATTCATGATTCAATTCATGATTCAAGATTCATGATTCAATTCATGATTCATGATTCTATTCATGATTCATGATTCATGATTCAATTCATGATTCATGATTCATGATTCGATTCATGATTCATGATTCAATTCATGATTCATGATTTATGATTCAACTCATGATTCAATTCATGATTCATGATTCATGATTCATGATTCGATTCATGATTCATGATTCATGATTCGATTCATGATTCATGATTCAATTCATGATTCATGATTTGATTCATGATTCATGATTCATGATTTATGATTTAACTCATGATTCAATTCATGATTTATGATTCATGATTCATGATTTATGATTCATGATTCATGATTCGATTCATGATTCATGATTTGATTCATGATTCATGATTTGATTCATGATTCATGATTCATGATTCATGATTCAATTCATGATTCATGATTCGATTCATGATTCATGATTCGATTCATGATTCATGATTCGATTCATGATTCATGATTCAATTCATGATTCATGATTTATGATTCAATTCATGATTTAATTCATGATTCATGATTTATGATTCAATTCATGATTCAATTCATGATTCATGATTCATGATTCATGATTCGATTCATGATTCATGATTCAATTCATGATTCATGATTTGATTCATGATTCATGAATCAATTCATGATTCATGATTCGATTCATGATTCATGATTCATGATTCATGATTCGATTCATGATTCATGATTCAATTCATGATTCATGATTCGATTCATGATTCATAATTCATGATTCAATTAATGATTCATGATTCGATTCATGATTCATGATTCATGATTCGATTCATGATTCATGATTCACGATTCAATTCATGATTCATGATTCGATTTATGATTCATGATTCAATTCATGATTCATGATTTATGATTCAATTCAAGATTCATGATTTATGATTCAATTCAAGATTCAATTCATGATTCATGATTCAATTCATGATTCGAGATTCATGATTCGATTCATGATTCATGATTCAATTCATGATACATGATTCGATTCATGATTTAATTCATGATTCATGATTGATGATTCGATTCATGATTCATGATTCATGATTCATGATTCATGATTCAAATCATGATTCAAATCATGATTCATGATTCAATTAATGATTTATGATTCAATTCATGACTCATGATTCAATTCATGATTCATGATTCAATTCATGATTCATGATTCGATTCATGATTAATGATTTATGATTCGTTTCATGATTCATGATTCATTTCATGATTCGTGTTTCGATTCATAATTCATGATTCAATTCATGATTCATGATTCAATTCATGATTCATGATTTGATTCATTATTCATGATTCATGATTCATGATTCGATTCATGATTCTTGATTCATTTCATGATTCATGATTCATGATTCATTTCATGATTCATGTTTCGATTCATGATTCATGATTCATGATTCATGATTCAATTCATGATTCATGTTTCGATACATGATTCATGATTCGATTCATGATTCATGATTCATAATTCATGATTCAATTCATGATTCATGATTCATGATTCAGTTCATGATTCATGATTCAATTCATGATTCATGATTCAATTCATGATTCATGATTCATGTTTCATGATTCATGATTCGATTCATGATTCATGATTTATGATTCAATTCATGATTCATGATTCAATTCATGATTTATGATTTATGATTCAATTTATGATTCAATTCATGAGTCATGATTCATGATTCATGATTCGATTCATGATTCATGATTCAATTCATGATTCTTGATTCATTATTTAATTCATGATTCGATTCATGATTTATGATTCAATTCATGATTTATGATTCATGATTCATTTCATGATTCATGATTCGATTCATGATTCATGATTCATAATTCATGATTCAATTCATGATTCATGATTCGATTCATGATTCATGATTCATGATTTATGATTCAATTCATGATTCAATTCATGATTCATGATTCAATTCATGATTCGATTCATGATTCATGATTCGATTTATGATACATGATTCAATTTATGATTCATGATTTATGATTCAATTCATGATTCAATTCATGATTCAATTCATGATTCGAGATTCATGATTCGATTCATGATTCATGATTCAATTCATGATTCATGATTTATGATTCAATTCAAGATTCAATTCATGATTTATGATTCAATTCATGATTCGAGATTCATGATTCGATTCATGATTCATGATTCAATTCATGATACATGATTCGATTCATGATTTAATTCATGATTCATGATTGATGATTCGATTCATGATTCATGATTCATGATTCATGATTCATGATTCAAATCATGATTCAAATCATGATTCATGATTCAATTAATGATTTATGATTCAATTCATGATTCATGATTCAATTCATGATTCATGATTCAATTCATGATTCATGATTCGATTCATGATTAATGATTTATGATTCGTTTCATGATTCATGATTCATTTCATGATTCGTGTTTCGATTCATAATTCATGATTCAATTCATGATTCATGATTCAATTCATGATTCATGATTTGATTCATTATTCATGATTCATGATTCATGATTCGATTCATGATTCTTGATTCATTTCATGATTCATGATTCATGATTCAATTCATGATTCATGTTTCGATTCATGATTCATGATTTATGATTCATGATTCAATTCATGATTCATGTTTCGATACATGATTCATGATTCGATTCATGATTCATGATTCATAATTCATGATTCAATTCATGATTCATGATTCATGATTCAGTTCATGATTCATGATTCAATTCATGATTCATGATTCGATTCATGATTCATGATTCATGTTTCATGATTCATGATTCGATTCATGATTCATGATTTATGATTCAATTTATGATTCAATTCATGAGTCATGATTCATGATTCATGATTCGATTCATGATTCATGATTCAATTCATGATTCTTGATTCATTTTTTAATTCATGATTCGATTCATGATTTATGATTCAATTCATGATTTATGATTCATGATTCATTTCATGATTCATGATTCGATTCATGATTCATGATTCATAATTCATGATTCAATTCATGATTCATGATTCGATTCATGATTCATGATTCATTTCATGATTCATGATTTATGATTCAATTCATGATTCAATTCATGATTCATGATTCAATTCATGATTCGATTCATGATTCATGATTCGATTTATGATTGATGATTCAATTTATGATTCATGATTTATGATTCAATTCATGATTCAATTCATGATTCGAGATTCATGATTCGATTCATGATTCATGATTCATGATTTGATTCATGATTCAATTCATGATTCATGATTCATGATTCATGATTCAATTCATGATTCATGATTCGATTCATAATTCACGATTCATGCTTCGATTCATGATTCATGATTCGATTCATGATTCATGATTCATGATTCATGATTCAAATCATGATTCAATTCATGATTCATGATTCAATTCATGATTTATGTTCAATTCATGATTCATGATTCGATTCATGATTAATGATTTATGATTAGTTTCATGATTCATGATTCATTTCATGATTCGTGTTTCGATTCATAATTCATGATTCAATTCATGATTCATAAATCAATTCATGATTCATGATTCGATTCATTATTCATGATTCATGATTCATGATTCGATTCATAATTCTTGATTCATTTCATGATTTATTATTCATTATTCAATTCATGATTCATGTTTCATGATTCAATTCATGATTCATGATTCAATTCATGATTCATGATTCGATTCATGATTCATGATTCATGATTCGATTCATGATTCATGATTCATGATTCGATTCATGATTCATGATTCAATTCATGATTCATGATTCAATTTATGATTCATGATTCAATTCATGATTCATGATTTATGATTCAATTCAAGATTCAATTCATGATTCATGATTCAATTCATGATTCGAGATTCATGATTCGATTCATGATTCATGATTCAATTCATGATACATGAATCGATTCATGATTTAATTCATGATTTATGATTGATGAGTCGATTCATGATTCATGATTCAAATCATGATTCAAATCATGATTCAAATCATGATTCATGATTCAATTCATGATTTATGATTCAATTCATGATTCATGATTCAATTCATGATTCATGATTCGATTCATGATTAATGATTTATGATTCATTTCATGATTCATGATTCAATTCATGATTCATGATTCATGATTCGATTCATAATTCATGATTCATGCTTCGATTCATGATTCATGATTCATGATTTGATTCATGATTCCTGATTCATGATTCAATTCATCATTCATGATTCGATTTATGATTCATGATTTAATTCATGATTCATGATTTATGATTCAATTCATGATTCAATTCATGATTCATGATTCAATACATGATTCGAGATTCATGATTCGATTCATGAATCATGATTCAATTCATGATTCATGATTCATGATTCGATTCATGATTCAATTCATGATTCATGATTCATGATTCGTGATTCAATTTATGATTCATGATTCATGATTCATGATTCATGATTCAAATCATGATTCAATTCATGCTTCATGATTCAATTCATGATTTATGATTCAATTCATGATTCATGATTCGATTCATAATTAATGATTTATGATTCGTTTCATGATTCATGATTCATTTCATGATTCGTGTTTCGATTCATAATTCATGATTCAATTCATGATTCATGATTCAATTCATGATTCATGATTCGATTCATTATTCATGATTCATGATTCATGATTCGATTCATGATTCTTGATTCATTTCATGATTCTTGATTCATTTCATGATTTATGATTCAATTCATGATTCATGTTTTGATTCATGATTTGATTCATGATTCATGATTCAATTCATGATTCATGATTCAATTCATGATTCATGATTCGATTCATGATTCATGATTCATGATTCATTATTCAATTCATGATTCATAATTCGATTCATGATTCATGATTCAATTCATGATTTATGATTTATGATTCAATTTATGATTCAATTCATGATTCATGATTCGATTCATGATTCATGATTCATGATTCGATTCATGATGCATGATTCAATTCATGATTCATGATTCATTATTTAATTCATGATTTGATTCATGATTCATGATTCAATTCATGATTCATGATTCAATTCATGATTCATGATTCGATTCATGATTCATGATTCATGATTCGATTCATGATTCTTGATTCGATTCATGATTCATGATTCAATTCATGATTCATGATTCAATTCATGATTCATGATTCAATTCATGATTCATGATTCGATTCATGATTAATGATTCATGATACGATTCATGATTCATGATTCATGATTCATGATTTGATTCATGATTCCTGATTCATGATTCAATTCATCATTCATGATTCGATTTATGATTCATGATTTAATTCATGATTCATGATTTATGATTCAATTCATGATTCAATTCATGATTCATGATTCAATACATGATTCGAGATTCATGATTCGATTCATGAATCATGATTCAATTCATGATTCATGATTCATGATTCGATTCATGATTCAATTCATGATTCATGATTCATGATTCGTGATTCAATTTATGATTCATGATTCATGATTCGATTCATGATTCATGATTCATGATTCATGATTCAAATCATGATTCAATTCATGATTCATGATTCAATTCATGATTTATGATTCAATTCATGATTCATGATTCGATTCATAATTAATGATTTATGATTCGTTTCATGATTCATGATTCATTTCATGATTCGTGTTTCGATTCATAATTCATGATTCAATTCATGATTCATGATTCAATTCATGATTCATGATTCGATTCATTATTCATGATTCATGATTCATGATTCGATTCATGATTCTTGATTCATTTCATGATTTATGATTCATGATTCAATTCATGATTCATGTTTCGATTCATGATTTGATTCATGATTCATGATTCAATTCATGATTCATGATTCAATTCATGATTCATGATTCGATTCATGATTCATGATTCATGATTCATTATTCAATTCATGATTCATAATTCGATTCATGATTCATGATTCAATTCATGATTTATGATTTATGATTCAATTTATGATTCAATTCATGATTCATGATTCGATTCATGATTCATGATTCATGATTCGATTCATGATGCATGATTCAATTCATGATTCATGATTCATTATTTAATTCATGATTCGATTCATGATTCATGATTCAATTCATGATTCATGATTCAATTCATGATTCATGATTCGATTCATGATTCATGATTCATGATTCGATTCATGATTCATGATTCGATTCATGATTCATGATTCAATTCATGATTCATGATTCAATTCATGATTCATGATTCAATTCATGATTCATGATTCGATTCATGATTCATGATTCGATTCATGATTAATGATTCATGATACGATTCATGATTCATGATTCGATTCATGATTCATGATTCGATTCATGATTCATGATTCAATTCATGATTCATGATTCGATTCATGATTCATGATTCAATTCATGATTCATGATTCGATTCATGATTCATGATTCATTATTCGATTCATGATTCATGATTCATTATTTAATTCATGATTCGATTCATGATTCATGATTCATGATTCATGATTCGATTCATGATTCATGATTAATGATTCAATTCATGATTCATGATTCGATTCATGATTCATGATTCATGATTCAATTCATGATTCATGATTCGATTCATGATTCATGATTCATTATTCGATTCATGATTCAATTCATGATTCATGATTTGATTCATGATTCATGATTCATGATTCATGATTCGATTCATGATTCATGATTCATGATTCGATTCATGATTCATGATTCAATTCAGGATTCATGATTTGATTCATGATTCATGATTCATGATTCATGATTCATGATTCAATTCATGATTCATGATTCATGATTCGATTCATGATTCATGATTCAATTCATGATTCATGATTTATGATTCAACTCATGATTCAATTCATGATTCATGATTCATGATTCATGATTCGATTCATGATTCATGATTCAATTCATGATTCATGATTTGATTAATGATTCATGATTTGATTCATGATTCATGATTCATGATTCATGATTCAATTCATGATTCATGATTCGATTCATGATTCATGATTCGATTCATGATTCATGATTCGATTCATGATTCATGATTCAATTCATGATTCATGATTTATGATTCAATTCATGATTCAATTCATGATTCATGATTTATGATTCAATTCATGATTCAATTCATGATTCATGATTCATGATTCGATTCATGATTCATGATTCAATTCATGATTCATGATTTGATTCATGATTCATGATGCAATTCATGATTCATGATTCGATTCATGATTCATGATTCATGATTCATGATTCGATTCATGATTCATGATTCAATTCATGATTCATGATTCGATTCATGATTCATGATTCATGATTCAATTCATGATTCATGATTCGATTCATGATTCATGATTCGATTCATGATTGTGATTCACGATTCAATTCATGATTCATGATTCAATTTATGATTCATGATTCAATTCATGATTCATGATTTATGATTCAATTCAAGATTCAATTCATGATTCATGATTCAATTCATGATTCGAGATTCATGATTCGATTCATGATTCATGATTCAATTCATGATACATGATTCGATTCATGATTTAATTCATGATTCATGATTGATGATTCGATTCATGATTCATGATTCATGATTCATGATTCATGATTCAAATCATGATTCAAATCATGATTCATGATTCAATTAATGATTTATGATTCAATTCATGATTCATGATTCAATTCATGATTCATGATTCAATTCATGATTCATGATTCGATTCATGATAAATGATTTATGATTCGTTTCATGATTCATGATTCATTTCATGATTCGTGTTTCGATTCATAATTCATGATTCAATTCATGATTCATGATTCAATTCATGATTCATGATTTGATTCATTATTCATGATTCATGATTCATGATTCATGATTCGATTCATGATTCTTGATTCATTTCATGATTCATGATTCATGATTCAATTCATGATTCATGTTTCGATTCATGATTCATGATTCATGATTCAATTCATGATTCATGTTTCGATACATGATTCATGATTCGATTCATGATTCATGATTCATAATTCATGATTCAATTCATGATTCATGATTCATGATTCAGTTCATGATTCATGATTCAATTCATGATTCATGATTCGATTCATGATTCATGATTCATGTTTCATGATTCATGATTCGATTCATGATTCATGATTTATGATTCAATTCATGATTCATGATTCAATTCATGATTTATGATTTATGATTCAATTTATGATTCAATTCATGAGTCATGATTCATGATTCATGATTCATGATTCGATTCATGATTCATGATTCAATTCATGATTCTTGATTCATTATTTAATTCATGATTCGATTCATGATTTATGATTCAATTCATGATTTATGATTCATGATTCATTTCATGATTCGATTCATGATTCATGATTCATAATTCATGATTCAATTCATGATTCATGATTCGATTCATGATTCATGATTCAATTCATGATTCATGATTTATGATTCAATTCATGATTCAATTCATGATTCAATTCATGATTCGATTCATGATTCATGATTCGATTTATGATTCATGATTCAATTTATGATTCATGATTTATGATTCAATTCATGATTCAATTCATGATTCAATTCATGATTCGAGATTCATGATTCGATTCATGATTCATGATTCATGATTCGATTCATGATTCATGATTCATGATTCATGATTCATGATTCATGATTCATGATTCAATTCATGATTCATGATTCATGATTCGATTCATAATTCATGATTCATGCTTCGATTCATGATTCATGATTCATGATTCGATTCATGATTCATGATTCATGATTCAAATCATGATTCAATTCATGATTCATGATTCAATTCATAATTTATGATTCAATTCATGATTCAGCATTCGATTCATGATTAATGATTTATGATTCGTTTCATGATTCATGATTCATTTCATGATTCGTGTTTCGATTCATAATTCATGATTCAATTCATGATTCATGATTCAATTCATGATTCATGATTCGATTCATTATTCATGATTCATGATTCATGATTCGATTCATGATTCTTGATTCATTTCATGATTTATGATTCATGATTCAATTCATGATTCATGTTTCATGATTCAATTCATGATTCATGATTCAATTCATGATTCATGATTCGATTCATGATTCATGATTCATGATTCAATTTATGATTCATGATTCGATTCATGATTCATGATTCATGATTCGATTCATGATTCATGATTCAATTCATGATTCATGATTCAATTTATGATTCATGATTCATGATTTATGATTCAATTCATGATTCATGATTCGATTCATGATTCATGATTCATGATTCGATTCATGATTCATGATTCAATTCATGATTCATGATTCAATTTATGATTCATGATTCAATTCATGATTCATGATTTATGATTCAATTCAAGATTCAATTCATGATTCATGATTCAATTCATGATTCGAGATTCATGATTCGATTCATGATTCATTATTCAATTCATGATACATGAATCGATTCATGATTTAATTCATGATTCATGATTCATGATTCATGATTCAAATCATGATTCAAATCATGATTCATGATTTAATTCATGATTTATGATTCAATTTATGATTCATGATTCAATTCATGATTCATGATTCGATTCATGATTAATGATTTATGATTCATTTCATGATTCATGATTCAATTCATGATTCATGATTCATGATTCGATTCATAATTCATGATTCATGCTTCGATTCATGATTCATGATTCATGATTCGATTCATGATTCCTGATTCATGATTCAATTCATGATTCACGATTCGATTCATGAATCATGATTTAATTCATTATTCATGATTTATGATTCAATTCATGATTCGATTCATGAATCATGATTCAATTTATGATTCATGATTCATGATTTGATTCATGATTCAATTCATGATTCATGATTCATGATTCATGATTCAATTTATGATTCATGATTCATGATTCAATTCATGATTCATGATTTGATTCATGATTCATGATTCAATTCATGATTCATGATTCGATTCATGATTCATGATTCATGATTCATGATTCGATTCATGATTCATGATTCAATTCATGATTCATGATTCGATTCATGATTCATGATTCATGATTCAATTCATGATTCATGATTCGATTCATGATTCATGATTCATGATTCAATTCATGATTCATGATTCGATTCATGATTCATGATTCATGATTCGATTCATGATTCATGATTCATGATTCAATTCATAATTCATGATTCGATTTATGATTCATGATTTATGATTCAATTCAAGATTCAATTCATGATTCATGATTCAATTCATGATTCGAGATTCATGATTCGATTCATGATTCATGATTCAATTCATGATACATGATTCGATTCATGATTTAATTCATGATTCATGATTGATGATTCGATTCATGATTCATGATTCATGATTCATGATTCATGATTCAAATCATGATTCAAATCATGATTCATGATTCAATTAATGATTTATGATTCAATTCATGATTCATGATTCAATTCATGATTCATGATTCAATTCATGATTCGATTCATGATTAATGATTTATGATTCGTTTCATGATTCATGATTCATTTCATGATTCGTGTTTCGATTCATAATTCATGATTCAATTCATGATTCATGATTCAATTCATGATTCATGATTTGATTCATTATTCATGATTCATAATTCATGATTCGATTCATGATTCTTGATTTATTTCATGATTCATGATTCAATTCATGATTCATGTTTCGATTCATGATTCATGATTCATGATTCAATTCATGATTCATGTTTCGATACATGATTCATGATTCGATTCATGATTCATGATTCATAATTCATGATTCAATTCATGATTCATGATTCATGATTCATGATTCAGTTCATGATTCATGATTCGATTCATGATTCATGATTCATGTTTTATGATTCATGATTCGATTCATGATCCATGATTTATGATTCAATTCATGATTCATGATTCAATTCATGATTTATGATTTATGATTCAATTTATGATTCAATTCATGAGTCATGATTCATGATTCATGATTCGATTCATGATTCATGATTCAATTCATGATTCTTGATTCATTATTTAATTCATGATTCGATTCATGATTTATGATTCAATTCATGATTTATGATTCATGATTCATTTCATGATTCATGATTCGATTCATGATTCATGATTCATAATTCATGATTCAATTCATGATTCATGATTCGATTCATGATTCATGATTCAATTCATGATTCATGATTTATGATTCAATTCATGATTCAATTCATGATTCATGATTCAATTCATGATTCGATTCATGATTCATGATTCGATTTATGATTCATGATTCAATTTATGATTCATGATTTATGATTCAATTCATGATTCAATTCATGATTCAATTCATGATTCGAGATTCATGATTCGATTCATGATTCATGATACATGATTTGATTCATGATTCAATTCATGATTCATGATTCATGATTCATGATTCAATTCATGATTCATGATTCATGATTCGATTCATAATTCATGATTCATGCTTCGATTCATGATTCATGATTCATGATTCGATTCATGATTCATGATTCATGATTCAAATCATGATTCAATTCATGATTCAATTCATGATTTATGATTCAATTCATGATTCAGCATTCGATTCATGATTAATGATTTATGATTCGTTTCATGATTCATGATTCATTTCATGATTCGTGTTTCGATTCATAATTCATGATTCAATTCATGATTCATGATTCAATTCATGATTCATGATTCGATTCATTATTCATGATTCATGATTCATGATTCGATTCATGATTCTTGATTCATTTCATGATTTATGATTCATGATTCAATTCATGATTCATGTTTCATGATTCAATTCATGATTCATGATTTAATTCATGATTCATGATTCGATTCATGATTCATGATTCATGATTCAATTCATGATTCAAGATTTGATTCATGATTCATGATTCGATTCATGATTCATGATTCAATTCATGATTCATGATTCAATTTATGATTCATGATTCAATTCATGATTCATGATTCAATTCATGATTCAAGATTCATGTTTCGATTCATGATTCATGATTCAATTCATGATACATGAATCGATTCTTGATTTAATTCATGATTCATGATTGATGATTCGATTCATGATTCATGATTCAAATCATGATTCAAATCATGATTCAAATCATGATTCATGATTTAATTCATGATTTATGATTCAATTCATGATTCATGATTCAATTCATGATTCATGATTCGATTCATGATTAATGATTTATGATTCATTTCATGATTCATGATTCAATTCATGATTCATGATTCATGATTCGATTCATAATTCATGATTCATGCTTCGATTCATGATTCATGATTCATGATTCGATTCATGATTCCTGATTCATGATTTAATTCATGATTCATGATTCGATTTATGATTCATGATTTAATTCATTATTCATGATTTATGATTCAATTCATGATTCAATTCATGATTCATGATTCAATACATGATTCGAGATTCATGATTCGATTCATGAATCATGATTCAATTCATGATTCATGATTCATGATTCGATTCATGATTCAATTCATGATTCATGATTCATGATTCATGATTCAATTTATGATTCATGATTCATGATTCGATTCATGATTCATGATTCAAATCATGATTCAATTCATGATTCATGATTCAATTCATGATTTATGATTCAATTCATGATTCATGATTCGATTCATGATTCATGATTCATGTTTTATGATTCATGATTCGATTCATGATTCATGATTTATGATTCAATTCATGATTCATGATTCAATTCATGATTTATGATTTATGATTCAATTTATGATTCAATTCATGAGTCATGATTCATGATTCATGATTCGATTCATGATTCATGATTCAATTCATGATTCTTGATTCATTATTTAATTCATGATTCGATTCATGATTTATGATTCAATTCATGATTTATGATTCATGATTCATTTCATGATTCATGATTCGATTCATGATTCATGATTCATAATTCATGATTCAATTCATGATTCATGATTCGATTCATGATTCATGATTCAATTCATGATTCATGATTTATGATTCAATTCATGATTCATTTCATGATTCATGATTCAATTCATGATTCGATTCATGATTCATGATTCGATTTATGATTCATGATTCAATTTATGATTCATGATTTATGATTCAATTCATGATTCAATTCATGATTCAATTCATGATTCGAGATTCATGATTCGATTCATGATTCATGATACATGATTTGATTCATGATTCAATTCATGATTCATGATTCATGATTCATGATTCAATTCATGATTCATGATTCATGATTCGATTCATAATTCATGATTCATGCTTCGATTCATGATTCATGATTCATGATTCATGATTCGATTCATGATTCAATTCATGATTTATGATTCAATTCATGATTCAGCATTCGATTCATGATTAATGATTTATGATTCGTTTCATGATTCATGATTCATTTCATGATTCGTGTTTCGATTCATAATTCATGATTCAATTCATGATTCATGATTCAATTCATGATTCATGATTCAATTCATGATTCATGATTCAATTTATGATTCATGATTCAATTCATGATTCATGATTCAATTCATGATTCGAGATTCATGATTCGATTCATGATTCATGATTCAATTCATGATACATGAATCGATTCATGATTTAATTCATGATTCATGATTGATGATTCGATTCATGATTCATGATTCAAATCATGATTCAAATCATGATTCAAATCATGATTCAAATCATGATTCAAATCATGATTCATGATTTAATTCATGATTTATGATTTAATTCATGATTCATGATTCAATTCATGATTCATGATTCGATTCATGATTAATGATTTATGATTCATTTCATGATTCATGATTCAATTCATGATTCAAGATTCATGATTCGATTCATAATTCATGATTCATGCTTCGATTCATGATTCATGATTCATGATTCGATTCATGATTCCTGATTCATGATTCAATTCATGATTCATGATTCATGATTAGATTTATGATTCATGATTTAATTCATTATTCATGATTTATGATTCAATTCATGATTCAATTCATGATTCATGATTCAATACATGATTCGAGATTCATGATTCGATTCATGAATCATGATTCAATTCATGATTCATGATTCATGATTCGATTCATGATTCAATTCATGATTCATGATTCATGATTCATGATTCAATTTATGATTCATGATTCATGATTCGATTCATGATTCATGATTCAAATCATGATTCAATTCATGATTCATGATTCAATTCATGATTTATGATTCAATTCATGATTCATGATTCGATTCATATTTAATGATTTATGATTCGTTTCATGATTCATGATTCATTTCATGATTCGTGTTTCGATTCATAATTCATGATTCAATTCATGATTCATGATTCAATTCATGATTCATGATTCGATTCATTATTCATGATTCATGATTCATGATTCGATTCATGATTCTTGATTCATTTCATGATTTATGATTCATGATTCAATTCATGATTCATGTTTCGATTCATGATTTGATTCATGATTCATGATTCAATTCATGATTCATGATTCAATTCATGATTCATGATTCGATTCATGATTCATGATTCATTATTCAATTCATGATTCATGATTCGATTCATGATTTATGATTCAATTCATGATTTATGATTTATGATTCAATTCATGATTCAATTCATGATTCATGATTTATGATTCAATTCATGATTTAATTCATGATTCATGATTCATGATTCAATTCATGATTCATGATTCAATTCATGATTCATGATTCATTATTTAATTCATGATTCGATTCATGATTCATGATACAATTCATGATTCATGATTCGATTCATGATTCATGATTCAATTCATGATTCATGATTCATTATTTAATTCATGATTCGATTCATGATTCATGATTCAATTCATGATTCATGATTCATGATTCAATTCATGATTCATGATTCAATTCATGATTCATGATTCATGATTCATGATTCAATTCATGATTCATGATTCATGATTCGATTCATGATTCATGATTCAATTCATGATTCATGATTTATGATTCAACTCATGATTCAATTCATGATTCATGATTCATTATTCATGATTCGATTCATGATTCATGATTCAATTCATGAATCATGATTTGATTCATGATTCATGATTCATGATTCAATTCATGATTCATGATTTGATTCATGATTCATGATTCATGATTCATGATTCAATTCATGATTCATGATTCGATTCATGATTCATGATTCGATTCATGATTCATGATTCGATTCATGATTCTTGATTCATTTCATGATTTATGATTCATGATTTAATTCATGATTCATGTTTCATGATTCAATTCATGATTCATGATTCAATTCATGATTAATGATTCGATTCATGATTCATGATTCATGATTCAATTCATGATTCATGATTTGATTCATGATTCATGATTCATGATTCAATTCATGATTCATGATTCAATTTATGATTCATGATTCATGATTTATGATTCAATTCATGATTCATGATTCGATTCATGATTCATGATTCATGATTCGATTCATGATTCATGATTCAATTCATGATTCATGATTCAATTTATGATTCATGATTCAATTCATGATTCATGATTTATGATTCAATTCAAGATTCAATTCATGATTCATGATTCAATTCATGATTTGAGATTTATGATTCGATTCATGATTCATGATTCAATTCATGATACATGAATCGATTCATGATTTAATTCATGATTCATGATTGATGATTCGATTCATGATTCATGATTCAAATCATGATTCAAATCATGATTCAAATCATGATTCATGATTTAATTCATGATTTATGATTCAATGCATGATTCATGATTCAATTCATGATTCATGATTCGATTCATGATTAATGATTTATGATTCATTTCATGATTCATGATTCAATTCATGATTCATTATTCATGATTCGATTCATAATTCATGATTCATGCTTCAATTCATGATTCATGATTCATGATTCGATTCATGATTCCTGATTCATGATTCAATTCATGATTCATGATTCGATTTATGATTCATGATTTAATTCATTATTCATGATTCATGATTCGATTCATAATTCAATTCATGATTCATGATTCATGATTCAATTTATGATTCATGATTCATGATTCGATTCATGATTCATGATTCAAATCATGATTCAATTCATGATTTATGATTCAATTCATGATTTATGATTCAATTCATGATTCATGATTCGATTCATAATTAATGATTTATGATTCGTTTCATGATTCATGATTCATTTCATGATTCGTGTTTCGATTCATAATTCATGATTCAATTCATGATTCATGATTCAATTCATGATTCATGGTTCGATTCATTATTCATGATTTATGATTCATGATTCAATTCATGATTCATGCTTCGATTCATGATTTGATTCATGATTCATGATTCAATTCATGATTCATGATTCAATTCATGATTCATGATTCGATTCATGAATCATGATTCATTATTCAATTCATGATTCATGATTCGATTCATGATTTATGATTCAATTCATGATTTATGATTTATGATTCAATTCATGATTCAATTCATGATTCATGATTTATGATTCAATTCATGATTTAATTCATGATTCATGATTCATGATTCATGATTCGATTCATGATTCATGATTCAATTCATGATTCATGATTCAATTCATGATTCTTGATTCATTATTTAATTCATGATTCGATTCATGATTTATGATTCAATTCATGATTTATGATTCATGATTCATTTCATGATTCATGATTCGATTCATGATTCATGATTCAATTCATGATTCTTGATTCATTATTTAATTCATGATTCGATTCATGATTTATGATTCAATTCATGATTTATGATTCATGATTCATGATTCGATTCATGATTCATGATTCATAATTCATGATTCAATTCATGATTCATGATTCGATTCATGATTCATGATTCAATTCATGATTCATGATTTATGATTCAATTCATGATTCATTTCATGATTCATGATTCAATTCATGATTCGATTCATGATTCATGATTCGATTTATGATTCATGATTCAATTTATGATTCATGATTTATGATTCAATTCATGATTCAATTCATGATTCAATTCATGATTCGAGATTCATGATTCGATTCATGATTCATGATACATGATTTGATTCATGATTCAATTCATGATTCATGATTCATGATTCATGATTCAATTCATGATTCATGATTCGATTCATAATTCATGATTCATGCTTCGATTCATGATTCATGATTCATGATTCGATTCATGATTCAATTCATGATTTATGATTCAATTCATGATTCAGCATTTGATTCATGATTAATGATTTATGATTCGTTTCATGATTCATGATTCATTTCATGATTCGTGTTTCGATTCATAATTCATGATTCAATTCATGATTCATGATTCAATTCATGATTCATGATTCGATTCATTATTCATGATTCATGATTCATGATTCGATTCATGATTCTTGATTCATTTCATGATTTATGATTCATGATTCAATTCATGATTCATGTTTCATGATTCAATTCATGATTCATGATTCAATTCATGATTCATGATTCGATTCATGATTCATGATTCATGATTCAATTCATGATTCATGATTCGATTCATGATTCATGATTCGATTCATGATTCATGATTCAATTCATGATTCATGATTCAATTTATGATTCATGATTCAATTCATAATTCATGATTCAATTCATGATTCGAGATTCATGATTCGATTCATGATTCATGATTCAATTCATGATACATGAATCGATTCATGATTTAATTCATGATTCATGATTGATGATTCGATTCATGATTCATGATTCAAATCATGATTCAAATCATGATTCAAATCATGATTCAAATCATGATTCATGATTTAATTCATGATTTATGATTTAATTCATGATTCATGATTCAATTCATGATTCATGATTCGATTCATGATTAATGATTTATGATTCATTTCATGATTCATGATTCAATTCATGATTCAAGATTCATGATTCGATTCATAATTCATGATTCATGCTTCGATTCATGATTCATGATTCATGATTCGATTCATGATTCCTGATTCATGATTCAATTCATGATTCATGATTCATGATTAGATTTATGATTCATGATTTAATTCATTATTCATGATTTATGATTCAATTCATGATTCAATTCATGATTCATGATTCAATACATGATTCGAGATTCATGATTCGATTCATGAATCATGATTCAATTCATGATTCATGATTCATGATTCGATTCATGATTCAATTCATGATTCATGATTCATGATTCATGATTCAATTTATGATTCATGATTCATGATTCGATTCATGATTCATGATTCAAATCATGATTCAATTCATGATTCATGATTCAATTCATGATTTATGATTCAATTCATGATTCATGATTCGATTCATATTTAATGATTTATGATTCGTTTCATGATTCATGATTCATTTCATGATTCGTGTTTCGATTCATAATTCATGATTCAATTCATGATTCATGATTCAATTCATGATTCATGATTCGATTCATTATTCATGATTCATGATTCATGATTCGATTCATGATTCTTGATTCATTTCATGATTTATGATTCATGATTCAATTCATGATTCATGTTTCGATTCATGATTTGATTCATGATTCATGATTCAATTCATGATTCATGATTCAATTCATGATTCATGATTCGATTCATGATTCATGATTCATGATTCAATTCATGATTCATGATTCGATTCATGATTTATGATTCAATTCATGATTTATGATTTATGATTCAATTCATGATTCAATTCATGATTCATGATTTATGATTCAATTCATGATTTAATTCATGATTCATGATTCAATTCATGATTCATGATTCAATTCATGATTCATGATTCATTATTTAATTCATGATTCGATTCATGATTCATGATTCAATTCATGATTCATGATTCGATTCATGATTCATGATTCAATTCATGATTCATGATTCATTATTTAATTCATGATTCGATTCATGATTCATGATTCAATTCATGATTCATGATTCATGATTCAATTCATGATTCATGATTCAATTCATGATTCATGATTCAATTCATGATTCATGATTCATGATTCATGATTCAATTCATGATTCATGATTCATGATTCGATTCATGATTCATGATTCAATTCATGATTCATGATTTATGATTCAACTCATGATTCAATTCATGATTCATGATTCATGATTCATGATTCGATTCATGATTCATGATTCAATTCATGAATCATGATTTGATTCATGATTCATGATTCATGATTCAATTCATGATTCATGATTTGATTCATGATTCATGATTCATGATTCATGATTCAATTCATGATTCATGATTCGATTCATGATTCATGATTCGATTCATGATTCATGATTCGATTCATGATTCTTGATTCATTTCATGATTTATGATTCATGATTTAATTCATGATTCATGTTTCATGATTCAATTCATGATTCATGATTCAATTCATGATTAATGATTCGATTCATGATTCATGATTCATGATTCAATTCATGATTCATGATTTGATTCATGATTCATGATTCATGATTCAATTCATGATTCATGATTCAATTTATGATTCATGATTCATGATTTATGATTCAATTCATGATTCATGATTCGATTCATGATTCATGATTCATGATTCGATTCATGATTCATGATTCAATTCATGATTCATGATTCAATTTATGATTCATGATTCAATTCATGATTCATGATTTATGATTCAATTCAAGATTCAATTCATGATTCATGATTCAATTCATGATTTGAGATTCATGATTCGATTCATGATTCATGATTCAATTCCTGATACATGAATCGATTCATGATTTAATTCATGATTCATGATTGATGATTCGATTCATGATTCATGATTCAAATCATGATTCAAATCATGATTCAAATCATGATTCAAATCATGATTCATGATTTAATTCATGATTTATGATTCAATGCATGATTCATGATTCAATTCATGATTCATGATTCGATTCATGATTAATGATTTATGATTCATTTCATGATTCATGATTCAATTCATGATTCATTATTCATGATTCGATTCATAATTCATGATTCATGCTTCGATTCATGATTCATGATTCATGATTCGATTCATGATTCCTGATTCATGATTCAATTCATGATTCATGATTCGATTTATGATTCATGATTTAATTCATTATTCATGATTCATGATTCGATTCATGATTCAATTCATGATTCATGATTCATGATTCAATTTATGATTCATGATTCATGATTCGATTCATGATTCATGATTCAAATCATGATTCAATTCATGATTTATGATTCAATTCATGATTTATGATTCAATTCATGATTCATGATTCGATTCATAATTAATGATTTATGATTCGTTTCATGATTCATGATTCATTTCATGATTCGTGTTTCGATTCATAATTCATGATTCAATTCATGATTCATGATTCAATTCATGATTCATGATTCGATTCATTATTCATGATTTATGATTCATGATTCAATTCATGATTCATGCTTCGATTCATGATTTGATTCATGATTCATGATTCAATTCATGATTCATGATTCAATTCATGATTCATGATTCGATTCATGAATCATGATTCATTATTCAATTCATGATTCATGATTCGATTCATGATTTATGATTCAATTCATGATTTATGATTTATGATTCAATTCATGATTCAATTCATGATTCATGATTTATGATTCAATTCATGATTTAATTCATGATTCATGATTCATGATTCATGATTCGATTCATGATTCATGATTCAATTCATGATTCATGATTCATTATTTAATTCATGATTCGATTCATGATTCAATTCATGATTCATGATTCGATTCATGATTCATGATTCAATTCATGATTCATGATTCATTATTTAATTCATGATTCGATTCATGATTCATGATTCAATTCATGATTCATGATTCATGATTCAATTCATGATTCATGATTCGATTCATGATTCATGATTCATGATTCAATTCATGATTCATGATTCATGATTCGATTCATGATTCATGATTCAATTCATGATTCATGATTTATGATTCAACTCATGATTCAATTCATGATTCATGATTCATGATTCATGATTCGATTCATGATTCATGATTCAATTCATGATTCATGATTTGATTCATGATTCATGATTCATGATTCATGATTCATGATTCAATTCATGATTCATGATTCGATTCATGATTCATGATTCGATTCACGATTCATGATTCAATTCATGATTCATGATTTATGATTCAATTCATGATTCAATTCATGATTCAATTCATGATTCATGATTTATGATTCAATTCATGATTCAATTCATGATTCATGATTTATGATTCGATTCATGATTCATGATTCAATTCATGATTCATGATTTGATTCATGATTCATGATTCAATTCATGATTCATGATTCGATTCATGATTCATGATTCATGATTCATGATTCGATTCATGATTCATGATTCAATTCATGATTCATGATTCGATTCATGATTCATGATTCATGATTCAATTCATGATTCATGATTCGATTCATGATTCATGATTCATGATTCGATTCACGATTCATGATTCAATTCATGATTTATGATTCAATTTATGATTCATGATTCAATTCATGATTCATGATTTATGATTCAATTCAAGATTCAATTCATGATTCGAGATTCATGATTCGATTCATGATTCATTATTCAATTCATGATACATGAATCGATTCATGATTTAATTCATGATTCATGATTGATGATTCGATTCATGATTCATGATTCATGATTCATGATTCAAATCATGATTCAAATCATGATTCATGATTTAATTCATGATTTATGATTCAATTTATGATTCATGATATGATTCATGATTCATGATTCATGATTCATGATTCAAATCATGATTCATTTCATGATTAATGATTCAATTCATGATTCATGATTCATGATTCGATTCATATTTCATGATTCATGCTTCGATTCATGATTCATGATTCATGATTCGATTCATGATTCCTGATTCATGATTCAATTCATGATTCATGATTCGATTTATGATTCATGATTTAATTCATTATTCATGATTTATGATTCAATTCATGATTCGATTCATGAATCATGATTCAATTCATGATTCATGATTCATGATTTGATTCATGATTCAATTCATGATTCATGATTCATGATTCAATTTATGATTCATGATTCATGATTCATGATTCAATTCATGATTCATGATTCATGATTCATGATTCATGATTCATGATTCAATTCATGATTCATGATTTATGATTCAACTCATGATTCAATTCATGATTCATGATTCATGATTCATGATTCGATTCATGATTCATGATTCGATTCATGATTCATGATTCAATTCATGATTCATGATTTGATTCATGATTCATGATTCATGATTCATGATTCAATTCATGATTCATGATTCGATTCATGATTCATGATTCAATTCATGATTCATGATTTATGATTCAACTCATGATTCAATTCATGATTCATGATTCATGATTCATGATTCGATTCATGATTCATGATTCGATTCATGATTCATGATTTGATTCATGATTCATGATTTGATTCATGATTCATGATTAATGATTCGATTCATGATTCATGATTCGATTCATGATTCATGATTCGATTCATGATTCATGATTCGATTCATGATTCATGATTCAATTCATGATTCATGATTTATGATTCAATTCATGATTCAATTCATGATTCATGATTTATGATTCAGTTCATGATTCAATTCATGATTCATGATTCATGATTCATGATTCGATTCATGATTCATGATTCAATTCATGATTCATGATTTGATTCATGATTCATGATTCAATTCATGATTCATGATTCGATTCATGATTCATGATTCATGATTCATGATTCGATTCATGATTCATGATTCAATTCATGATTCATGATTTGATTCATGATTCATGATTCATGATTCAATTCATGATTCATGATTCGATTCATGATTCATGATTCATGATTCGATTCATGATTCATGATTCATGATTCAATTCATGATTCATGATTCGATTTATGATTCATGATTCAATTCATGATTCATGATTTATGATTCAATTCAAGATTCAATTCATGATTCATGATTCAATTCATGATTCGAGATTCATGATTCGATTCATGATTCATGATTCAATTCATGATACATGATTCGATTCATGATTTAATTCATGATTCATGATTGATGATTCGATTCATGATTCGATTCATGATTCATGATTCATGATTCAAATCATGATTCAAATCATGATTCATGATTCAATTAATGATTTATGATTCAATTCATGATTCATGATTCAATTCATGATTCATGATTCAATTCATGATTCGATTCATGATTAATGATTTATGATTCGTTTCATGATTCATGATTCATTTCATGATTCGTGTTTCGATTCATAATTCATGATTCAATTCATGATTCATGATTCAATTCATGATTCATGATTTGATTCATTATTCATGATTCATAATTCATGATTCGATTCATGATTCTTGATTTATTTCATGATTCATGATTCATGATTCAATTCATGATTCATGTTTCGATTCATGATTCATGATTCATGATTCAATTCATGATTCATGTTTCGATACATGATTCATGATTCGATTCATGATTCATGATTCATGATTCATGATTCAATTCATGATTCTTGATTCATTATTTAATTCATGATTCGATTCATGATTTATGATTCAATTCATGATTTATGATTCATGATTCGATTCATGATTCATGATTCGATTCATGATTCATGATTCATAATTCATGATTCAATTCATGATTCATGATTCGATTCATGATTCATGATTCAATTCATGATTCATGATTTATGATTCAATTCATGATTCAATTCATGATTCATGATTCAATTCATGATTCGATTCATGATTCATGATTCGATTTATGATTCATGATTCAATTTATGATTCATGATTTATGATTCAATTCATGATTCAATTCATGATTCAATTCATGATTCGAGATTCATGATTCGATTCATGATTCATGATACATGATTTGATTCATGATTCAATTCATGATTCATGATTCATGATTCATGATTCAATTCATGATTCATGATTCATGATTCGATTCATAATTCATGATTCATGCTTCGATTCATGATTCATGATTCATGATTCGATTCATGATTCATGATTCATGATTCATGATTCAAATCATGATTCAATTCATGATTCATGATTCAATTCATGATTTATGATTCAATTCATGATTCAGCATTCGATTCATGATTAATGATTTATGATTCGTTTCATGATTCATGATTCATTTCATGATTCGTGTTTCGATTCATAATTCATGATTCAATTCATGATTCATGATTCAATTCATGATTCATGATTCGATTCATTATTCATGATTCATGATTCATGATTCGATTCATGATTCTTGATTCATTTCATGATTTATGATTCATGATTCAATTCATGATTCATGATTCATGATTCAATTCATGATTCATGATTCAATTCATGATTCATGATTCATGATTCAATTCATGATTCATGATTCGATTCATGATTCATGATTCGATTCATGATTCATGATTCAATTCATGATTCATGATTCAATTTATGATTCATGATTCAATTCATGATTCATGATTCAATTCATGATTCGAGATTCATGATTCGATTCATGATTCATGATTCAATTCATGATACATGAATCGATTCATGATTTAATTCATGATTCATGATTGATGATTCGATTCATGATTCATGATTCAAATCATGATTCAAATCATGATTCAAATCATGATTCATGATTTAATTCATGATTTATGATTCAATTCATGATTCATGATTCAATTCATGATTCATGATTCGATTCATGATTAATGATTTATGATTCATTTCATGATTCATGATTCAATTCATGATTCATGATTCATGATTCGATTCATAATTCATGATTCATGCTTCGATTCATGATTCATGATTCATGATTCGATTCATGATTCCTGATTCATGATTCAATTCATGATTCATGATTCGATTTATGATTTATGATTTAATTCATTATTCATGATTTATGATTCAATTCATGATTCAATTCATGATTCATGATTCAATACATGATTCGAGATTCATGATTCGATTCATGAATCATGATTCAATTCATGATTCATGATTCATGATTCGATTCATGATTCAATTCATGATTCATGATTCATGATTCATGATTCAATTTATGATTCATGATTCATGATTCGATTCATGATTCATGATTCAAATCATGATTCAATTCATGATTCATGATTCAATTCATGATTTATGATTTAATTCATGATTCATGATTCGATTCATAATTAATGATTTATGATTCGTTTCATGATTCATGATTCATTTCATGATTCGTGTTTCGATTCATAATTCATGATTCAATTCATGATTCATGATTCAATTCATGATTCATGATTCGATTCATTATTCATGATTCATGATTCATGATTCGATTCATGATTCTTGATTCATTTCGTGATTTATGATTCATGATTCAATTCATGATTCATGTTTCGATTCATGATTTGATTCATGATTCATGATTCAATTCATGATTCATGATTCAATTCATGATTCATGATTCGATTCATGATTCATGATTCGATTCATGAATTATGATTCATTATTCAATTCATGATTCATGATTCGATTCATGATTTATGATTCAATTCATGATTTATGATTTATGATTCAATTCATGATTCAATTCATGATTCATGATTTATGATTCAATTCATGATTTAATTCATGATTCATGATTCATGATTCATGATTCATGATTCATGATTCGATTCATGATTCATGATTCAATTCATGATTCATGATTCATTATTTAATTCATGATTCGATTCATGATTCATGATTCAATTCATGATTCATGATTCGATTCATGATTCATGATTCAATTCATGATTCATGATTCATTATTTAATTCATGATTCGATTCATGATTCATGATTCAATTCATGATTCATGATTCATGATTCAATTCATGATTCATGATTCAATTCATGATTCATGATTCATGATTCATGATTCAATTCATGATTCATGATTCATGATTCGATTCATGATTCATGATTCAATTCATGATTCATGATTTATGATTCAACTCATGATTCAATTCATGATTCATGATTCATGATTCATGATTCGATTCATGATTCATGATTCAATTCATGATTCATGATTTGATTCATGATTCATGATTCATGATTCATGATTCAATTCATGATTCATGATTTGATTCATGATTCATGATTCATGATTCATGATTCAATTCATGATTCGATTCATGATTCATGATTCGATTCATGATTCATGATTCGATTCATGATTCTTGATTCATTTCATGATTTATGATTCATGATTTAATTTATGATTCATGTTTCATGATTCAATTCATGATTCATGATTCAATTCATGATTCATGATTCGATTCATGATTCATGATTCATGATTCAATTCATGATTCATGATTCGATTCATGATTCATGATTCAATTCATGATTCATGATTCAATTTATGATTCATGATTCATGATTTATGATTCAATTCATGATTCATGATTCGATTCATGATTCATGATTCGATTCATGATTCATGATTCAATTCATGATTCATGATTCAATTTATGATTCATGATTCAATTCATGATTCATGATTTATGATTCAATTCATGATTCATGATTTATGATTCAATTCAAGATTCAATTCATGATTCATGATTCAATTCATGATTTGAGATTCATGATTCGATTCATGATTCATGATTCAATTCATGATACATGAATCGATTCATGATTTAATTCATGATTCATGATTGATGATTCGATTCATGATTCATGATTCAAATCATGATTCAAATCATGATTCAAATCATGATTCATGATTTAATTCATGATTTATGATTCAATTCATGATTCAATTCATGATTCATGATTCGATTCATGATTAATGATTTATAATTCATTTCATGATTCATGATTCAATTCATGATTCATGATTCAATTCATGATTCATGATTCGATTCATTATTCATGATTCATGATTCATGATTCGATTCATGATTCTTGATTCATTTCATGATTTATGATTCATGATTCAATTCATGATTCATGTTTCATGATTCAATTCATGATTCATGATTCAATTCATGATTCATGATTCGATTCATGATTCATGATTCATGATTCAATTCATGATTCATGATTCGATTCATGATTCATGATTCGATTCATGATTCATGATTCAATTCATGATTCATGATTCAATTTATGATTCATGATTCAATTCATGATTCATGATTCAATTCATGATTCGAGATTCATGATTCGATTCATGAATCATGATTTATGATTCGATTCATAATTCATGATTCATGCTTCGATTCATGATTCATGATTCATGATTCGATTCATGATTCCTGATTCATGATTCAATTCATGATTCATGATTCAAATCATGATTCAAATCATGATTCATGATTTAATTCATGATTTATGATTCAATTCATGATTCATGATTCAATTCATGATTCATGATTCAATTCATGATTCATGATTCGATTCATGATTAATGATTTATGATTCATTTCATGATTCATGATTCATGATTCGATTCATAATTCATGATTCATGCTTCGATTCATGATTCATGATTCATGATTCGATTCATGATTCCTGATTCATGATTCAATTCATGATTCATGATTCGATTTATGATTTATGATTTAATTCATTATTCATGATTTATGATTCAATTCATGATTCAATTCATGATTCATGATTCAATACATGATTCGAGATTCATGATTCGATTCATGAATCATGATTCAATTCATGATTCATGATTCATGATTCGATTCATGATTCAATTCATGATTCATGATTCATGATTCATGATTCAATTTATGATTCATGATTCATGATTCGATTCATGATTCATGATTCAAATCATGATTCAATTCATGATTCATGATTCAATTCATGATTTATGATTTAATTCATGATTCATGATTCGATTCATAATTAATGATTTATGATTCGTTTCATGATTCATGATTCATTTCATGATTCGTGTTTCGATTCATAATTCATGATTCAATTCATGATTCATGATTCAATTCATGATTCATGATTCGATTCATTATTCATGATTCATGATTCATGATTCGATTCATGATTCTTGATTCATTTCATGATTTATGATTCATGATTCAATTCATGATTCATGTTTCGATTCATGATTTGATTCATGATTCATGATTCAATTCATGATTCATGATTCAATTCATGATTCATGATTCGATTCATGATTCATGATTCATTATTCAATTCATGATTCGATTCATGATTTATGATTCAATTCATGATTCATGATTTATGATTCAATTCATGATTCAATTCATGATTCATGATTCAATTCATGATTCGATTCATGATTCATGATTCGATTTATGATTCATGATTCAATTTATGATTCATGATTTATGATTCAATTCATGATTCAATTCATGATTCAATTCATGATTCGAGATTCATGATTCGATTCATGATTCATGATACATGATTTGATTCATGATTCAATTCATGATTCATGATTCATGATTCATGATTCAATTCATGATTCATGATTCATGATTCGATTCATAATTCATGATTCATGCTTCGATTCATGATTCATGATTCATGATTCGAATTATGATTCATGATTCATGATTCATGATTCAAATCATGATTCAATTCATGATTCATGATTCAATTCATGATTTATGATTCAATTCATGATTCAGCATTCGATTCATGATTAATGATTTATGATTCGTTTCATGATTCATGATTCATTTCATGATTCGTGTTTCGATTCATAATTCATGATTCAATTCATGATTCATGATTCAATTCATGATTCATGATTCGATTCATTATTCATGATTCATGATTCATGATTCGATTCATGATTCTTGATTCATTTCATGATTTATGATTCATGATTCAATTCATGATTCATGTTTCATGATTCAATTCATGATTCATGATTCAATTCATGATTCATGATTCATGATTCAATTCATGATTCATGATTCGATTCATGATTCATGATTCGATTCATGATTCATGATTCAATTCATGATTCATGATTCAATTTATGATTCATGATTCAATTCATGATTCATGATTCAATTCATGATTCGAGATTCATGATTCGATTCATGATTCATGATTCAATTCATGATACATGAATCGATTCATGATTTAATTCATGATTCATGATTGATGATTCGATTCATGATTCATGATTCAAATCATGATTCAAATCATGATTCAAATCATGATTCATGATTTAATTCATGATTTATGATTCAATTCATGATTCATGATTCAATTCATGATTCATGATTCGATTCATGATTAATGATTTATGATTCATTTCATGATTCATGATTCAATTCATGATTCATGATTCATGATTCGATTCATAATTCATGATTCATGCTTCGATTCATGATTCATGATTCATGATTCGATTCATGATTCCTGATTCATGATTCAATTCATGATTCATGATTCGATTTATGATTTATGATTTAATTCATTATTCATGATTTATGATTCAATTCATGATTCAATTCATGATTCATGATTCAATACATGATTCGAGATTCATGATTCGATTCATGAATCATGATTCAATTCATGATTCATGATTCATGATTCGATTCATGATTCAATTCATGATTCATGATTCATGATTCATGATTCAATTTATGATTCATGATTCATGATTCGATTCATGATTCATGATTCAAATCATGATTCAATTCATGATTCATGATTCAATTCATGATTTATGATTTAATTCATGATTCATGATTCGATTCATAATTAATGATTTATGATTCGTTTCATGATTCATGATTCATTTCATGATTCGTGTTTCGATTCATAATTCATGATTCAATTCATGATTCATGATTCAATTCATGATTCATGATTCGATTCATTATTCATGATTCATGATTCATGATTCGATTCATGATTCTTGATTCATTTCGTGATTTATGATTCATGATTCAATTCATGATTCATGTTTCGATTCATGATTTGATTCATGATTCATGATTCAATTCATGATTCATGATTCAATTCATGATTCATGATTCGATTCATGACTCATGATTCGATTCATGAATTATGATTCATTATTCAATTCATGATTCATGATTCGATTCATGATTTATGATTCAATTCATGATTTATGATTTATGATTCAATTCATGATTCAATTCATGATTCATGATTTATGATTCAATTCATGATTTAATTCATGATTCATGATTCATGATTCATGATTCGATTCATGATTCATGATTCAATTCATGATTCATGATTCATTATTTAATTCATGATTCGATTCATGATTCATGATTCAATTCATGATTCATGATTCGATTCATGATTCATGATTCAATTCATGATTCATGATTCATTATTTAATTCATGATTCGATTCATGATTCATGATTCAATTCATGATTCATGATTCATGATTCAATTCATGATTCATGATTCAATTCATGATTCATGATTCATGATTCATGATTCAATTCATGATTCATGATTCATGATTCGATTCATGATTCATGATTCAATTCATGATTCATGATTTATGATTCAACTCATGATTCAATTCATGATTCATGATTCATGATTCATGATTCGATTCATGATTCATGATTCAATTCATGATTCATGATTTGATTCATGATTCATGATTCATGATTCATGATTCAATTCATGATTCATGATTTGATTCATGATTCATGATTCATGATTCATGATTCAATTCATGATTCGATTCATGATTCATGATTCGATTCATGATTCATGATTCGATTCATGATTCTTGATTCATTTCATGATTTATGATTCATGATTTAATTCATGATTCATGTTTCATGATTCAATTCATGATTCATGATTCAATTCATGATTCATGATTCGATTCATGATTCATGATTCATGATTCAATTCATGATTCATGATTCGATTCATGATTCATGATTCAATTCATGATTCATGATTCAATTTATGATTCATGATTCATGATTTATGATTCAATTCATGATTCATGATTCGATTCATGATTCATGATTCGATTCATGATTCATGATTCAATTCATGATTCATGATTCAATTTATGATTCATGATTCAATTCATGATTCATGATTTATGATTCAATTCAAGATTCAATTCATGATTCATGATTCAATTCATGATTTGAGATTCATGATTCGATTCATGATTCATGATTCAATTCATGATACATGAATCGATTCATGATTTAATTCATGATTCATGATTGATGATTCGATTCATGATTCATGATTCAAATCATGATTCAAATCATGATTCAAATCATGATTCATGATTTAATTCATGATTTATGATTCAATTCATGATTCAATTCATGATTCATGATTCAATTCATGATTAATGATTTATAATTCATTTCATGATTCATGATTCAATTCATGATTCATGATTCAATTCATGATTCATGATTCGATTCATTATTCATGATTCATGATTCATGATTCGATTCATGATTCTTGATTCATTTCATGATTTATGATTCATGATTCAATTCATGATTCATGTTTCATGATTCAATTCATGATTCATGATTCAATTCATGATTCATGATTCGATTCATGATTCATGATTCATGATTCAATTCATGATTCATGATTCGATTCATGATTCATGATTCGATTCATGATTCATGATTCAATTCATGATTCATGATTCAATTTATGATTCATGATTCAATTCATGATTCATGATTCAATTCATGATTCGAGATTCATGATTCGATTCATGATTCATGATTCATGATTCGATTCATAATTCATGATTCATGCTTCGATTCATGATTCATGATTCATGATTCGATTCATGATTCCTGATTCATGATTCAATTCATGATTCATGATTCAAATCATGATTCAAATCATGATTCATGATTTAATTCATGATTTATGATTCAATTCATGATTCATGATTCAATTCATGATTCATGATTCAATTCATGATTCATGATTCGATTCATGATTAATGATTTATGATTCATTTCATGATTCATGATTCATGATTCGATTCATAATTCATGATTCATGCTTCGATTCATGATTCATGATTCATGATTCGATTCATGATTCCTGATTCATGATTCAATTCATGATTCATGATTCGATTTATGATTTATGATTTAATTCATTATTCATGATTTATGATTCAATTCATGATTCAATTCATGATTCATGATTCAATACATGATTCGAGATTCATGATTCGATTCATGAATCATGATTCAATTCATGATTCATGATTCATGATTCGATTCATGATTCAATTCATGATTCATGATTCATGATTCATGATTCAATTTATGATTCATGATTCATGATTCGATTCATGATTCATGATTCAAATCATGATTCAATTCATGATTCATGATTCAATTCATGATTTATGATTTAATTCATGATTCATGATTCGATTCATAATTAATGATTTATGATTCGTTTCATGATTCATGATTCATTTCATGATTCGTGTTTCGATTCATAATTCATGATTCAATTCATGATTCATGATTCAATTCATGATTCATGATTCGATTCATTATTCATGATTCATGATTCATGATTCGATTCATGATTCTTGATTCATTTCATGATTTATGATTCATGATTCAATTCATGATTCATGTTTCGATTCATGATTTGATTCATGATTCATGATTCAATTCATGATTCATGATTCAATTCATGATTCATGATTCGATTCATGATTCATGATTCATTATTCAATTCATGATTCGATTCATGATTTATGATTCAATTCATGATTCATGATTTATGATTCAATTCATGATTCAATTCATGATTCATGATTCAATTCATGATTCGATTCATGATTCATGATTCGATTTATGATTCATGATTCAATTTATGATTCATGATTTATGATTCAATTCATGATTCAATTCATGATTCAATTCATGATTCGAGATTCATGATTCGATTCATGATTCATGATACATGATTTGATTCATGATTCAATTCATGATTCATGATTCATGATTCATGATTCAATTCATGATTCATGATTCGATTCATAATTCATGATTCATGCTTCGATTCATGATTCATGATTCATGATTCGATTCATGATTCATGATTCATGATTCATGATTCAAATCATGATTCAATTCATGATTCATGATTCAATTCATGATTTATGATTCAATTCATGATTCAGCATTCGATTCATGATTAATGATTTATGATTCGTTTCATGATTCATGATTCATTTCATGATTCGTGTTTCGATTCATAATTCATGATTCAATTCATGATTCATGATTCAATTCATGATTCATGATTCGATTCATTATTCATGATTCATGATTCATGATTCGATTCATGATTCTTGATTCATTTCATGATTTATGATTCATGATTCAATTCATGATTCATGTTTCATGATTCAATTCATGATTCATGATTCAATTCATGATTCATGATTCATGATTCAATTCATGATTCATGATTCGATTCATGATTCATGATTCGATTCATGATTCATGATTCAATTCATGATTCATGATTCAATTTATGATTCATGATTCAATTCATGATTCATGATTCAATTCATGATTCGAGATTCATGATTCGATTCATGATTCATGATTCAATTCATGATACATGAATCGATTCATGATTTAATTCATGATTCATGATTGATGATTCGATTCATGATTCATGATTCAAATCATGATTCAAATCATGATTCAAATCATGATTCATGATTTAATTCATGATTTATGATTCAATTCATGATTCATGATTCAATTCATGATTCATGATTCGATTCATGATTAATGATTTATGATTCATTTCATGATTCATGATTCAATTCATGATTCATGATTCATGATTCGATTCATAATTCATGATTCATGCTTCGATTCATGATTCATGATTCATGATTCGATTCATGATTCCTGATTCATGATTCAATTCATGATTCATGATTCGATTTATGATTTATGATTTAATTCATTATTCATGATTTATGATTCAATTCATGATTCAATTCATGATTCATGATTCAATACATGATTCGAGATTCATGATTCGATTCATGAATCATGATTCAATTCATGATTCATGATTCGATTCATGATTCAATTCATGATTCATGATTCATGATTCATGATTCAATTTATGATTCATGATTCATGATTCGATTCATGATTCATGATTCAAATCATGATTCAATTCATGATTCATGATTCAATTCATGATTTATGATTTAATTCATGATTCATGATTCGATTCATAATTAATGATTTATGATTCGTTTCATGATTCATGATTCATTTCATGATTCGTGTTTCGATTCATAATTCATGATTCAATTCATGATTCATGATTCAATTCATGATTCATGATTCGATTCATTATTCATGATTCATGATTCATGATTCGATTCATGATTCTTGATTCATTTCGTGATTTATGATTCATGATTCAATTCATGATTCATGTTTCGATTCATGATTTGATTCATGATTCATGATTCAATTCATGATTCATGATTCAATTCATGATTCATGATTCGATTCATGATTCATGATTCGATTCATGAATTATGATTCATTATTCAATTCATGATTCATGATTCGATTCATGATTTATGATTCAATTCATGATTTATGATTTATGATTCAATTCATGATTCAATTCATGATTCATGATTTATGATTCAATTCATGATTTAATTCATGATTCATGATTCATGATTCATGATTCGATTCATGATTCATGATTCAATTCATGATTCATGATTCATTATTTAATTCATGATTCGATTCATGATTCATGATTCAATTCATGATTCATGATTCGATTCATGATTCATGATTCAATTCATGATTCATGATTCATTATTTAATTCATGATTCGATTCATGATTCATGATTCAATTCATGATTCATGATTCATGATTCAATTCATGATTCATGATTCAATTCATGATTCATGATTCATGATTCAATTCATGATTCATGATTCATGATTCGATTCATGATTCATGATTCAATTCATGATTCATGATTTATGATTCAACTCATGATTCAATTCATGATTCATGATTCATGATTCATGATTCGATTCATGATTCATGATTCAATTCATGATTCATGATTTGATTCATGATTCATGATTCATGATTCATAATTCAATTCATGATTCATGATTTGATTCATGATTCATGATTCATGATTCATGATTCAATTCATGATTCGATTCATGATTTATGATTCGATTCATGATTCATGATTCGATTCATGATTCTTGATTCATTTCATGATTTATGATTCATGATTTAATTCATGATTCATGTTTCATGATTCAATTCATGATTCATGATTCAATTCATGATTCATGATTCGATTCATGATTCATGATTCATGATTCAATTCATGATTCATGATTCGATTCATGATTCATGATTCAATTCATGATTCATGATTCAATTTATGATTCATGATTCATGATTTATGATTCAATTCATGATTCATGATTCGATTCATGATTCATGATTCGATTCATGATTCATGATTCAATTCATGATTCATGATTCAATTTATGATTCATGATTTAATTCATGATTCATGATTTATGATTCAATTCAAGATTCAATTCATGATTCATGATTCAATTCATGATTTGAGATTCATGATTCGATTCATGATTCATGATTCAATTCATGATACATGAATCGATTCATGATTTAATTCATGATTCATGATTGATGATTCGATTCATGATTCATGATTCAAATCATGATTCAAATCATGATTCAAATCATGATTCATGATTTAATTCATGATTTATGATTCAATTCATGATTCAATTCATGATTCATGATTCGATTCATGATTAATGATTTATAATTCATTTCATGATTCATGATTCAATTCATGATTCATGATTCAATTCATGATTCATGATTCGATTCATTATTCATGATTCATGATTCATGATTCGATTCATGATTCTTGATTCATTTCATGATTTATGATTCATGATTCAATTCATGATTCATGTTTCATGATTCAATTCATGATTCATGATTCAATTCATGATTCATGATTCGATTCATGATTCATGATTCATGATTCAATTCATGATTCATGATTCGATTCATGATTCATGATTCGATTCATGATTCATGATTCAATTCATGATTCATGATTCAATTTATGATTCATGATTCAATTCATGATTCATGATTCAATTCATGATTCGAGATTCATGATTCGATTCATAATTCATGATTCATGATTCGATTCATAATTCATGATTCATGCTTCGATTCATGATTCATGATTCATGATTCGATTCATGATTCCTGATTCATGATTCAATTCATGATTCATGATTCAAATCATGATTCAAATCATGATTCATGATTTAATTCATGATTTATGATTCAATTCATGATTCATGATTCAATTCATGATTCATGATTCAATTCATGATTCATGATTCGATTAATGATTAATGATTTATGATTCATTTCATGATTCATGATTCATGATTCGATTCATAATTCATGATTCATGCTTCGATTCATGATTCATGATTCATGATTCGATTCATGATTCCTGATTCATGATTCAATTCATGATTCATGATTCGATTTATGATTTATGATTTAATTCATTATTCATGATTTATGATTCAATTCATGATTCAATTCATGATTCATGATTCAATACATGATTCGAGATTCATGATTCGATTCATGAATCATGATTCAATTCATGATTCATGATTCATGATTCGATTCATGATTCAATTCATGATTCATGATTCATGATTCAATTTATGATTCATGATTCATGATTCGATTCATGATTCATGATTCAAATCATGATTCAATTCATGATTCATGATTCAATTCATGATTTATGATTTAATTCATGATTCATGATTCGATTCATAATTAATGATTTATGATTCGTTTCATGATTCATGATTCATTTCATGATTCGTGTTTCGATTCATAATTCATGATTCAATTCATGATTCATGATTCAATTCATGATTCATGATTCGATTCATTATTCATGATTCATGATTCATGATTCGATTCATGATTCTTGATTCATTTCATGATTTATGATTCATGATTCAATTCATGATTCATGTTTCGATTCATGATTTGATTCATGATTCATGATTCAATTCATGATTCATGATTCAATTCATGATTCATGATTCGATTCATGATTCATGATTCATTATTCAATTCATGATTCATGATTCGATTCATGATTTATGATTCAATTCATGATTTATGATTTATGATTCAATTCATGATTCAATTCATGATTCATGATTTATGATTCAATTCATGATTTAATTCATGATTCATGATTCATGATTCATGATTCGATTCATGATTCATGATTCAATTCATGATTCATGATTCATTATTTAATTCATGATTCGATTCATGATTCATGATTCAATTCATGATTCATGATTCGATTCATGATTCATGATTCAATTCATGATTCATGATTCATTATTTAATTCATGATTCATGATTCAATTCATGATTCATGATTCATTATTCATGATTCAATTCATGATTCATGATTCATGATTCGATTCATGATTCATGATTCAATTCATGATTCATGATTTATGATTCAACTCATGATTCAATTCATGATTCATGATTCATGATTCATGATTCGATTCATGATTCATGATTCAATTCATGATTCATGATTTGATTCATAATTCATGATTCATGCTTCGATTAATGATTCATGATTCATGATTCGATTCATGATTCCTGATTCATGATTCAATTCATGATTCATGATTCGATTTATGATTTATGATTTAATTCATTATTCATGATTTATGATTCAATTCATGATTCAATTCATGATTCATGATTCAATACATGATTCGAGATTCATGATTCGATTCATGAATCATGATTCAATTCATGATTCATGATTCATGATTCGATTCATGATTCAATTCATGATTCATGATTCATGATTCATGATTCAATTTATGATTCATGATTCATGATTCGATTCATGATTCATGATTCAAATCATGATTCAATTCATGATTTATGATTCAATTCATGATTTATGATTTAATTCATGATTCATGATTCGATTCATAATTAATGATTTATGATTCGTTTCATGATTCATGATTCATTTCATGATTCGTGTTTCGATTCATAATTCATGATTCAATTCATGATTCATGATTCAATTCATGATTCATGATTCGATTCATTATTCATGATTCATGATTCATGATTCGATTCATGATTCTTGATTCATTTCATGATTTATGATTCATGATTCAATTCATGATTCATGTTTCGATTCATGATTTGATTCATGATTCATGATTCAATTCATGATTCATGATTCAATTCATGATTCATGATTCAATTCATGATTCATGATTCATTATTCAATTCATGATTCATGATTCGATTCATGATTTATGATTCAATTTATGATTTATGATTTATGATTCAATTCATGATTCAATTCATGATTCATGATTTATGATTCAATTCATGATTTAATTCATGATTCATGATTCATGATTCATGATTCGATTCATGATTCATGATTCAATTCATGATTCATGATTCATTATTTAATTCATGATTCGATTCATGATTCATGATTCAATTCATGATTCATGATTCGATTCATGATTCATGATTCAATTCATGATTCATGATTCATTATTTAATTCATGATTCAATTCATGATTCATGATTCATGATTCAATTCATGATTCATGATTCATGATTCAATTCATGATTCATGATTCATGATTCGATTCATGATTCATGATTCAATTCATGATTCATGATTTATGATTCAACTCATGATTCAAATCATGATTCATGATTCATGATTCATGATTCGATTCATGATTCATGATTCAATTCATGATTCATGATTTGATTCATGATTCATGATTCATGATTCATGATTCAATTCATGATTCATGATTTGATTCATGATTCATGATTCATGATTCATGATTCAATTCATGATTCATGATTCGATTCATGATTCATGATTCGATTCATGATTCATGATTCGATTCATGATTCTTGATTCATTTCATGATTTATGATTCATGATTTAATTCATGATTCATGTTTCATGATTTAATTCATGATTCATGATTCGATTCATGATTCATGATTCATGATTCAATTCATGATTCATGATTCGATTCATAATTCATGATTCATGATTCAATTCATGATTCATGATTCGATTCATGATTCATGATTCGATTCATGATTCATGATTCAATTCATGATTCATGATTCAATTTATGATTCATGATTCAATTCATGATTCATGATTTATGATTCAACTCATGATTCAATTCATGATTCATGATTCATGATTCATGATTTGATTCATGATTCATGATTCAATTCATGATTCATGATTTGATTCATGATTCATGATTCATGATTCATGATTCAATTCATGATTTGATTCATGATTCATGATTCATGATTCATGATTCAATTCATGATTCATGATTCGATTCATGATTCATGTTTCGATTCATGATTCATGATTCGATTCATGATTCTTGATTCATTTCATGATTTATGATTCATGATTTAATTCATGATTCATGTTTCATGATTTAATTCATGATTCATGATTCAATTCATGATTCATGATTCGATTCATGATTCATGATTCATGATTCAATTCATGATTCATGATTCGATTCATGATTCATGATTCATGATTCAATTCATGATTCATGATTCAATTTATGATTCATGATTCATGATTTATGATTCAATTCATGATTCATGATTCGATTCATGATTCATGATTCATGATTCGATTCATGATTCATGATTCAATTCATGATTCATGATTCAATTTATGATTCATGATTCAATTCATGATTCATGATTTATGATTCAATTTAAGATTCAATTCATGATTCATGATTCAATTCATGATTTGAGATTCATGATTCGATTCATGATTCATGATTCAATTCATGATACATGAATCGATTCCTGATTTAATTCATGATTCATGATTGATGATTCGATTCATGATTCATGATTCAAATCATGATTCAAATCATGATTCAAATCATGATTCATGATTTAATTCATGATTTATGATTCAATTCATGATTCATGATTCAATTCATGATTCATGATTCGATTCATGATTAATGATTTATGATTCATTTCATGATTCATGATTCAATTCATGATTCATGATTCATGATTCGATTCATAATTCATGATTCATGCTTCGATTCATGATTCATGATTCATGATTCGATTCATGATTCCTGATTCCTGATTCAATTCATGATTCATGATTCGATTTATGATTCATGATTTAATTCATTATTCATGATTTATGATTCAATTCATGATTCAATTCATGATTCATGATTCAATACATGATTTGAGATTCATGATTCGATTCATGAATCATGATTCAATTCATGATTCATGATTCATGATTCGATTCATGATTCAATTCATGATTCATGATTCATGATTCAATTTATGATTCATGATTCATGATTCGATTCATGATTCATGATTCAAATCATGATTCAATTCATGATTCATGATTCAATTCATGATTTATGATTCAATTCATGATTCATGATTCGATTCATAATTAATGATTTATGATTCGTTTCATGATTCATGATTCATTTCATGATTCGTGTTTCGATTCATAATTCATGATTCAATTCATGATTCATGATTCAATTCATGATTCATGATTCGATTCATTATTCATGATTCATGATTCATGATTCGATTCATGATTCTTGATTCATTTCATGATTTATGATTCATGATTCAATTCATGATTCATGTTTCGATTCATGATTTGATTCATGATTCATGATTCAATTCATGATTCATGATTCAATTCATGATTCATGATTCGATTCATGATTCATGATTCATTATTCAATTCATGATTCATGATTCGATTCATGATTTATGATTCAATTCATGATTTATGATTTATGATTCAATTCATGATTCAATTCATGATTCATGATTTATGATTCAATTCATGATTTAATTCATGATTCATGATTCATGATTCGATTCATGATTCATGATTCAATTCATGATTCATGATTCATTATTTAATTCATGATTCGATTCATGATTCATGATTCAATTCATGATTCATGATTCGATTCATGATTCATGATTCAATTCATGATTCATGATTCAATTCATGATTCATGATTCGATTCATGATTAATGATTTATGATTCGTTTCATGATTCATGATTCATTTCATGATTCGTGTTTCGATTCATAATTCATTATTCAATTCATGATTCATGATTCAATTCATGATTCATGATTCGATTCATTATTCATGATTCATGATTCATGATTCGATTCATGATTCTTGATTCATTTCATGATTCATGATTCATGATTCAATTCATGATTCATGTTTTGATACATGATTCATGATTCGATTCATGATTCATGATTCATAATTCATGAGTCAATTCATGATTCATGATTCATGATTCATGATTCAGTTCATGATTCATGATTCAATTCATGATTCATGATTCGATTCATGATTCATGATTCATGATTCATGATTCGATTCATGATTCATGATTCAATTCATGATTCATGTTTCGATACATGATTCATGATTCGATTCATGATTCATGATTCATAATTCATGATTCAATTCATAATTCATGATTCATGATTCATGATTCAGTTCATGATTCATGATTCGATTCATGATTCATGATTCATGATTCATGATTCGATTCATGATTCATGATTCAATTCATGATTCATGTTTCGATACATGATTCATGATTCGATTCATGATTCATGATTCATAATTCATGATTCAATTCATGATTCATGATTCATGATTCATGATTCAGTTCATGATTCATGATTCGATTCATGATTCATGATTCATGATTCGATTCATGATTCATGATTCATGATTCGATTCATGATTCATGATTTATGATTCAATTCATGATTCATGATTCAATTCATGATTTATGATTTATGATTCAATTTATGATTCAATTCATGATTCATGATTCATGATTCATGATTCGATTCATGATTCATGATTCAATTCATGATTCATGATTTGATTCATGATTCATGATTCATGATTCATGATTCAATTCATGATTCATGATTTGATTCATGATTCATGATTCATGATTCATGATTCAATTCATGATTCATGATTCGATTCATGATTCATGATTCGATTCATGATTCATGATTCGATTCATGATTCTTGATTCATTTCATGATTTATGATTCATGATTTAATTCATGATTCATGTTTCATGATTTAATTCATGATTCATGATTCGATTCATGATTCATGATTCATGATTCAATTCATGATTCATGATTCGATTCATAATTCATGATTCATGATTCAATTCATGATTCATGATTCAATTTATGATTCATGATTCATGATTTATGATTCAATTCATGATTCATGATTCGATTCATGATTCATGATTCATGATTCGATTCATGATTCATGATTCAATTCATGATTCATGATTCAATTTATGATTCATGATTCAATTCATGATTCATGATTTATGATTCAACTCATGATTCAATTCATGATTCATGATTCATGATTTGATTCATGATTCATGATTCAATTCATGATTCATGATTTGATTCATGATTCATGATTCATGATTCATGATTCAATTCATGATTTGATTCATGATTCATGATTCATGATTCATGATTCAATTCATGATTCATGATTCGATTCATGATTCATGATTCGATTCATGATTCATGATTCGATTCATGATTCTTGATTCATTTCATGATTTATGATTCATGATTTAATTCATGATTCATGTTTCATGATTTAATTCATGATTCATGATTCAATTCATGATTCATGATTCGATTCATGATTCATGATTCATGATTCAATTCATGATTCATGATTCGATTCATGATTCATGATTCATGATTCAATTCATGATTCATGATTCAATTTATGATTCATGATTCATGATTTATGATTCAATTCATGATTCATGATTCGATTCATGATTCATGATTCATGATTCGATTCATGATTCATGATTCAATTCATGATTCATGATTCAATTTATGATTCATGATTCAATTCATGATTCATGATTTATGATTCAATTTAAGATTCAATTCATGATTCATGATTCAATTCATGATTTGAGATTCATGATTCGATTCATGATTCATGATTCAATTCATGATACATGAATCGATTCCTGATTTAATTCATGATTCATGATTGATGATTCGATTCATGATTCATGATTCAAATCATGATTCAAATCATGATTCAAATCATGATTCATGATTTAATTCATGATTTATGATTCAATTCATGATTCATGATTCAATTCATGATTCATGATTCGATTCATGATTAATGATTTATGATTCATTTCATGATTCATGATTCAATTCATGATTCATGATTCATGATTCGATTCATGATTCCTGATTCCTGATTCAATTCATGATTCATGATTCGATTTATGATTCATGATTTAATTCATTATTCATGATTTATGATTCAATTCATGATTCAATTCATGATTCATGATTCAATACATGATTTGAGATTCATGATTCGATTCATGAATCATGATTCAATTCATGATTCATGATTCATGATTCGATTCATGATTCAATTCATGATTCATGATTCATGATTCAATTTATGATTCATGATTCATGATTCGATTCATGATTCATGATTCAAATCATGATTCAATTCATGATTCATGATTCAATTCATGATTTATGATTCAATTCATGATTCATGATTCGATTCATAATTAATGATTTATGATTCGTTTCATGATTCATGATTCATTTCATGATTCGTGTTTCGATTCATAATTCATGATTCAATTCATGATTCATGATTCAATTCATGATTCATGATTTGATTCATTATTCATGATTCATGATTCATGATTCGATTCATGATTCTTGATTCATTTCATGATTTATGATTCATGATTCAATTCATGATTCATGTTTCGATTCATGATTTGATTCATGATTCATGATTCAATTCATGATTCATGATTCAATTCATGATTCATGATTCGATTCATGATTCATGATTCATTATTCAATTCATGATTCATGATTCGATTCATGATTTATGATTCAATTCATGATTTATGATTTATGATTCAATTCATGATTCAATTCATGATTCATGATTTATGATTCAATTCATGATTTAATTCATGATTCATGATTCATGATTCGATTCATGATTCATGATTCAATTCATGATTCATGATTCATTATTTAATTCATGATTCGATTCATGATTCATGATTCAATTCATGATTCATGATTCGATTCATGATTCATGATTCAATTCATGATTCATGATTCAATTCATGATTCATGATTCGATTCATGATTAATGATTTATGATTCGTTTCATGATTCATGATTCATTTCATGATTCGTGTTTCGATTCATAATTCATTATTCAATTCATGATTCATGATTCAATTCATGATTCATGATTCGATTCATTATTCATGATTCATGATTCATGATTCGATTCATGATTCTTGATTCATTTCATGATTCATGATTCATGATTCAATTCATGATTCATGTTTTGATACATGATTCATGATTCGATTCATGATTCATGATTCATAATTCATGAGTCAATTCATGATTCATGATTCATGATTCATGATTCAGTTCATGATTCATGATTCAATTCATGATTCATGATTCGATTCATGATTCATGATTCATGATTCATGATTCGATTCATGATTCATGATTCAATTCATGATTCATGTTTCGATACATGATTCATGATTCGATTCATGATTCATGATTCATAATTCATGATTCAATTCATAATTCATGATTCATGATTCATGATTCAGTTCATGATTCATGATTCGATTCATGATTCATGATTCATGATTCATGATTCGATTCATGATTCATGATTCAATTCATGATTCATGTTTCGATACATGATTCATGATTCGATTCATGATTCATGATTCATAATTCATGATTCAATTCATGATTCATGATTCATGATTCATGATTCAGTTCATGATTCATGATTCGATTCATGATTCATGATTCATGATTCGATTCATGATTCATGATTCGATTCATGATTCATGATTCAATTCATGATACATGATTCGATTCATGATTTAATTCATGATTCATGATTGATGATTCGATTCATGATTCATGATTCATGATTCATGATTCATGATTCAAATCACGATTCAAATCATGATTCATGATTCAATTCATGATTTATGATTCAATTCATGATTCATGATTCAATTCATGATTCATGATTCAATTCATGATTCATGATTCGATTCATGATTAATGATTTATGATTCATTTTATGATTCATGATTAATTTCATGATTCGTGTTTGATTCATAATTCATGATTCAATTCATGATTCATGATTCTATTCATGATTCATGATTCGATTCATTATTCATGATTCATGATTCATGATTCGATTCATGATTCTTGATTCATTTCATGATTCATGATTCATGATTCAATTCATGATTCATGTTTCGATACATGATTCATGATTCGATTCATGATTCATGATTCATAATTCATGATTCAATTCATGATTCATGATTCATGATTCATGATTCAGTTCATGATTCATGATTCAATTCATGATTCATGATTCGATTCATGATTCATGATTCATGATTCGATTCATGATTCATGATTTATGATTCAATTCATGATTCATGACTCAATTCATTAATTATGATTTATGATTCAATTTATGATTCAATTCATGATTCATAATTCATGATTCATGATTCGATTCATGATTCATGATTCAATTCATGATTCTTGATTCATTATTTAATTCATGTTTCGATTTATGATTTATGATTCAATTCATGATTTATGATTCATGATTCATTTCATGATTCATGATTCGATTCATGATTCATGTTTCGATACATGATTCATGATTCATGATTCATAATTCATGATTCAATTCATGATTCATGATTCATGATTCAGTTCATGATTCATGATTCAATTCATGATTCATGATTCGATTCATGATTTATGATTTATGATTCATGATTCATGATTCGATTCAAGATTCATGATTTATGATTCATTTCATGATTCATGATTCAATTCATGATTTATGATTTATGATTCAATTTATGATTCAATTCATGATTCATGATTCATGATTCATGATTCGATTCATGATTCATGATTCAATTCATGATTCTTGATTCATTATTTAATTCATGATTCGATTCATGATTTATGATTCAATTCATGATTTATGATTCATGATTCATTTCATGATTCATGATTCGATTCATGATTCATGATTCATAATTCATGATTCAATTCATGATTCATGATTCGATTCATGATTCATGATTCAATTCATGATTCGTGATTTATGATTCAATTCATGATTCAATTCATGATTCATGATTCAATTCATGATTCGATTCATGATTCATGATTCGATTTATGATTCATGATTCAATTTATGATTCATGATTTATGATTCAATTCATGATTCAATTCATGATTCAATTCATGATTCGAGATTCATGATTCGATTCATGATTCATGATTCATGATTTGATTCATGATTCAATTCATGATTCATGATTCATGATTCATGATTCAATTCATGATTCATGATTCATGATTCGATTCATAATTCATGATTCATGCTTCGATTCATGATTCATGATTCATGATTCGATTCATGATTCATGATTCATGATTCAATTCATGATTCATGATTCGATTTATGATTCATGATTCAATTCATGATTCATGATTTATGATTCAATTCATGATTCAATTCATGTTACATGATTCAATTCATGATTCGAGATTCATGATTCAATTCATGAATCATGATTCAATTCATGATTCATGATTCATGATTTGATTCATGATTCAATTCATGATTCATGATTCATGATTCATGATTCATGATTCAATTCATGATTCATGATTCATGATTCGATTCATAATTCATGAATCATGCTTCGATTCATGATTCATGATTCATGATTCGATTCATGATTCATGATTCATGATTCAATTCATGATTCATGATTCGATTTATGATTCATGATTCAATTCATGATTCATGATTTATGATTCAATTCATGATTCAATTCATGTTACATGATTCAATTCATGATTCGAGATTCATGATTCAATTCATGAATCATGATTCAATTCATGATTCATGATTCATGATTCGATTCATGATTCAATTCATGATTCATGATTCATGATTCAATTTATGATTCATGATTCATGATTCGATTCATGATTCATGATTCGATTCATGATTCATGATTCATGATTCATGATTCAATTCATGATTCATGATTCAATTCATGATTCATGATTCAATTCATGATTCATGATTCATGATTCATTATTCAATTCATGATTCATGATTCGATTCATTTTTCATGATTCAATTCATGATTTATGATTTATGATTCAATTTATGATTCAATTCATGATTCATGATTCGATTCATGATTCATGATTCATGATTCGATTCATGATTCATGATTCAAATCATGATTCATGATTTATTATTTAATTCATGATTCGATTCATGATTCATGATTCAATTCATGATTCATGATTCATGATTCAATTCATGATTCATGATTCGATTCATGATTCATGATTCATGATTCATGATTCAATTCATGATTCATGATTCGATTCATGATTCAATTCATGATTCATGATTTATGATTCAACTCATGATTCAATTCATGATTCATGATTCATGATTCATGATTCGATTCATGATTCATGATTTAATTTATGATTCATGATTTGATTCATGCTTCATGATTCATGATTCATGATTCAATTTATGATTCATGATTCGATTCATGATTCATGATTCGATTCATGATTCATGATTTAATTCATGATTTATGATTCAATTCATGATTCAATTCATGATTCATGATTTATGATTCAATTCATGATTCAATTCATGATTCATGATTCATGATTCATGATTCGATTCATGATTCATGATTCAATTCATGATTCATGATTTGATTCATGATTCATGATTCAATTCATGAAGAGTTTATGAATTTATAAGTTTATGAGTCGTCTTCATGATTCGAGATTCATGATTCGATTCATGATTCATGATTCAATTCATGATTCATGATTCAAATCATGATTCATTTCATGATTCATGATTCAATTCATAATTCATGATTCATGATTCAAATCATGATTCATTTCATGATTCATGATTCATTTCATGATTCATGATTCAATTCATGATTCATGATTTGATTCATGATTCATGATTCATGATTCAATTCATGATTCATTTCATGATTCATGATTCAATTCATGATTCATGATTCATGATTCAATTCATGATTCAATTCATGATTCATTTCATGATTCATGATTCAATTCATGATTCATTTCATGATTCATGATTCATGATTTAATTCATGATTCATGATTCAATTCATGATTCATGATTCGATTCATGATTCATGATTCAATTCATGATTCATGATTTATGATTCAACTCATGATTCAATTCATGATTCATGATTCATGATTCATGATTCGATTCATGATTCATGATTCAATTCATGATTCATGATTTGATTCATGATTCATGATTCATGATTCGATTCATGATTCATGATTCAATTCATGATTCATGATTTGATTCATGATTCAATTTATGATTCATGATTTATGATTCAATTCATGATTCAATTCATGATTCATGATTTATGATTCAATTCATGATTCATGATTCATGATTCGATTCATGATTCATGATTTAATTCATGATTCATGATTCAATTCATTAATCATGCATGATTCATGATTCATGATTCAATTCATGATTCATGATTCATGATTCAATTCATGATTCATTTCATGATTCATGATTCAATTCATGATTCATGATTCATGATTCAATTCATGAATCATGCATAATTCATGATTCATGATTCATTTCATGATTCATGATTCATGATTCATGATTCAATTCATGATTCATGATTCATGATTCGATTCATAATTCATGATTCATGCTTCGATTCATGATTCATGATTCATGATTCGATTCATGATTCATGATTCATGATTCAATTCATGATTCATGATTCGATTTATGATTCATGATTCAATTCATGATTCATGATTTATGATTCAATTCATGATTCAATTCATGATTCATGATTCAATTCATGATTCGAGATTCATGATTCAATTCATGAATCATGATTCAATTCATGATTCATGATTCATGATTCAATTCATGATTCAATTCATGATTCATGATTCATGATTCATGATTCGATTCATGATTCATGATTCGATTCATGATTCATGATTCATGATTCATGATTCAATTCATGATTCATGATTAAATTCATGATTCATGATTCATGATTCATTATTCAATTCATGATTCATGATTCGATTCATTTTTCATGATTCAATTCATGATTTATGATTTATGATTCAATTTATGATTCAATTCATGATTCATGATTCGATTCATGATTCATGATTCATGATTCGATTCATGATTCATGATTCAAATCATGATTCATGATTTATTATTTAATTCATGATTCGATTCATGATTCATGATTCAATTCATGATTCATGATTCATGATTCAATTCATATTCATGATTCGATTCATGATTCATGATTCATGATTCATGATTCAATTCATGATTCATGATTCGATTCATGATTCAATTCATGATTCATGATTTATGATTCAACTCATGATTCAATTCATGATTCATGATTCATGATTCATGATTCGATTCATGATTCATGATTTAATTTATGATTCATGATTTGATTCATGATTCATGATTCATGATTCATGATTCAATTCATGATTCATGATTCGATTCATGATTCATGATTCGATTCATGATTCATGATTTAATTCATGATTTATGATTCAATTCATGATTCAATTCATGATTCATGATTTATGATTCAATTCATGATTCAATTCATGATTCATGATTCATGATTCAATTTATGATTCATGATTCATGATTCGATTCATGATTCATGATTCAAATCATGATTCAATTCATGATTCATGATTCAATTCATGATTTATGATTCAATTCATGATTCATGATTCGATTCATAATTAATGATTTATGATTCGTTTCATGATTCATGATTCATTTCATGATTCGTGTTTCGATTCATAATTCATGATTCAATTCATGATTCATGATTCAATTCATGATTCATGATTCGATTCATTATTCATGATTCATGATTCATGATTCGATTCATGATTCTTGATTCATTTCATGATTTATGATTCATGATTCAATTCATGATTCATGTTTCGATTCATGATTTGATTCATGATTCATGATTCAATTCATGATTCATGATTCAATTCATGATTCATGATTCGATTCATGATTCATGATTCATTATTCAATTCATGATTCATGATTCGATTCATGATTTATGATTCAATTCATGATTTATGATTTATGATTCAATTCATGATTCAATTCATGATTCATGATTTATGATTCAATTCATGATTTAATTCATGATTCATGATTCATGATTCGATTCATGATTCATGATTCAATTCATGATTCATGATTCATTATTTAATTCAAGATTCGATTCATGATTCATGATTCAATTCATGATTCATGATTCGATTCATGATTCATGATTCAATTCATGATTCATGATTCAATTCATGATTCATGATTCGATTCATGATTAATGATTTATGATTCGTTTCATGATTCATGATTCATTTCATGATTCGTGTTTCGATTCATAATTCATTATTCAATTCATGATTCATGATTCAATTCATGATTCATGATTCGATTCATTATTCATGATTCATGATTCATGATTCGATTCATGATTCTTGATTCATTTCATGATTCATGATTCATGATTCAATTCATGATTCATGTTTTGATACATGATTCATGATTCGATTCATGATTCATGATTCATAATTCATGAGTCAATTCATGATTCATGATTCATGATTCATGATTCAGTTCATGATTCATGATTCAATTCATGATTCATGATTCGATTCATGATTCATGATTCATGATTCATGATTCGATTCATGATTCATGATTCAATTCATGATTCATGTTTCGATACATGATTCATGATTCGATTCATGATTCATGATTCATAATTCATGATTCAATTCATAATTCATGATTCATGATTCATGATTCAGTTCATGATTCATGATTCGATTCATGATTCATGATTCATGATTCATGATTCGATTCATGATTCATGATTCAATTCATGATTCATGTTTCGATACATGATTCATGATTCGATTCATGGTTCATGATTCATAATTCATGATTCAATTCATGATTCATGATTCATGATTCATGATTCAGTTCATGATTCATGATTCGATTCATGATTCATGATTCATGATTCGATTCATGATTCATGATTCATGATTCGATTCATGATTCATGATTTATGATTCAATTCATGATTCATGATTCAATTCATGATTTATGATTTATGATTCAATTTATGATTCAATTCATGATTCATGATTCATGATTCGATTCATGATTCATGATTCAATTCATGATTCTTGATTCATTATTTAATTCATGATTCGATTCATGATTTATGATTCAAATCATGATTTATGATTCATGATTCATTTCATGATTCATGATTTGATTCATGATTCATGATTCATAATTCATGATTCAATTCATGATTCATGATTCGATTCATGATTCATGATTCAATTCATGATTCATGATTTATGATTCAATTCATGATTCAATTCATGATTCATGATTCAATTCATGATTCGATTCATGATTCATGATTAGATTTATGATTCATCATTCAATTTATGATTCATGATTTATGATTCAATTCATGATTCAATTCATGAATCAATTCATGCTTCGAGATTCATGATTCGATTCATGATTCATGATTCATGATTCATGATTTGATTCATGATTCAATTCATGATTCATGATTCATGATTCATGATTCAATTCATGATTCATGATTCGATTCATGATTCATGATTCATGATTCGATTCATGATTCATGATTCATGATTCATGATTCAAATCATGATTCAATTCATGATTCATGATTCAATTCATGATTTATGATTCAATTCATGATTCATGATTCGATTCATGATTAATGATTTATGATTCGTTTCATGATTCATGATTCATTTCATGACTCGTATTTCGATTCATAATTCATGATTCAATTCATGATTAATGATTCAATTCATGATTCATGATTCGATTCATTATTAATGATTCATGATTCATGATTCGATTCATTATTAATGATTCATGATTCATGATTTATGATTCATGATTCAATTCATGATTCATGTTTCATGATTCAATTCATGATTCATGATTCAATTCATGATTCATGATTCGATTCATGATTCATGATTCATGATTCAATTCATGATTCATGATTCGATTCATGATTCATGATTCATGATTCGATTCATGATTCATGATTCAATTCATGATTCATGATTCATGATTCGATTCATGATTCATGATTCAATTCATGATTCATGATTCAATTTATGATTCATGATTCATGATTCAATTCATGATTCATGATTCGATTCATGATTCATGATTCATGATTCGATTCATGATTCATGATTCAATTCATGATTCATGATTCAATTTATGATTCATGATTCAATTCATGATTCATGATTCATGATTCAATTCATGATTCATGATTCGATTCATGATTCATGATTCGATTCATGATTCATGATTCAATTCATGATACATGATTCGATTCATGATTTAATTCATGATTCATGATTGATGATTCGATTCATGATTCATGATTCATGATTCATGATTCATGATTCAAATCACGATTCAAATCATGATTCATGATTCAATTCATGATTTATGATTCAATTCATGATTCATGATTCAATTCATGATTCATGATTCAATTCATGATTCATGATTCGATTCATGATTAATGATTTATGATTCATTTTATGATTCATGATTAATTTCATGATTCGTGTTTTGATTCATAATTCATGATTCAATTCATGATTCATGATTCTATTCATGATTCATGATTCGATTCATTATTCATGATTCATGATTCATGATTCGATTCATGATTCTTGATTCATTTCATGATTCATGATTCATGATTCAATTCATGATTCATGTTTCGATACATGATTCATGATTCGATTCATGATTCATGATTCATAATTCATGATTCAATTCATGATTCATGATTCATGATTCATGATTCAGTTCATGATTCATGATTCAATTCATGATTCATGATTCGATTCATGATTCATGATTCATGATTCATGATTCGATTCATGATTCATGATTTATGATTCAATTCATGATTCATGACTCAATTCATTAATTATGATTTATGATTCAATTTATGATTCAATTCATGATTCATAATTCATGATTCATGATTCGATTCATGATTCATGATTCAATTCATGATTCTTGATTCATTATTTAATTCATGTTTCGATTTATGATTTATGATTCAATTCATGATTTATGATTCATGATTCATTTCATGATTCATGATTCGATTCATGATTCATGTTTCGATACATGATTCATGATTCATGATTCATAATTCATGATTCAATTCATGATTCATGATTCATGATTCATGATTCAGTTCATGATTCATGATTCAATTCATGATTCATGATTCGATTCATGATTCATGATTTATGATTCATGATTCATGATTCGATTCAAGATTCATGATTTATGATTCATTTCATGATTCATGATTCAATTCATGATTTATGATTTATGATTCAATTTATGATTCAATTCATGATTCATGATTCATGATTCATGATTCGATTCATGATTCATGATTCAATTCATGATTCTTGATTCATTATTTAATTCATGATTCGATTCATGATTTATGATTCAATTCATGATTTATGATTCATGATTCATTTCATGATTCATGATTCGATTCATGATTCATGATTCATAATTCATGATTCAATTCATGATTCATGATTCGATTCATGATTCATGATTCAATTCATGATTCGTGATTTATGATTCAATTCATGATTCAATTCATGATTCATGATTCAATTCATGATTCGATTCATGATTCATGATTCGATTTATGATTCATGATTCAATTTATGATTCATGATTTATGATTCAATTCATGATTCAATTCATGATTCAATTCATGATTCGAGATTCATGATTCGATTCATGATTCATGATTCATGATTTGATTCATGATTCAATTCATGATTCATGATTCATGATTCATGATTCAATTCATGATTCATGATTCATGATTCGATTCATAATTCATGATTCATGCTTCGATTCATGATTCATGATTCATGATTCGATTCATGATTCATGATTCATGATTCAATTCATGATTCATAATTCGATTTATGATTCATGATTCAATTCATGATTCATGATTTATGATTCAATTCATGATTCAATTCATGTTACATGATTCAATTCATGATTCGAGATTCATGATTCAATTCATGAATCATGATTCAATTCATGATTCATGATTCATGATTCATGATTCATGATTCAATTCATGATTCATGATTCATGATTCGATTCATAATTCATGATTCATGCTTCGATTCATGATTCATGATTCATGATTCGATTCATGATTCATGATTCATGATTCAATTCATGATTCATGATTCGATTTATGATTCATGATTCAATTCATGATTCATGATTTATGATTCAATTCATGATTCAATTCATGTTACATGATTCAATTCATGATTCGAGATTCATGATTCAATTCATGAATCATGATTCAATTCATGATTCATGATTCATGATTCGATTCATGATTCAATTCATGATTCATGATTCATGATTCAATTTATGATTCATGATTCATGATTCGATTCATGATTCATGATTCGATTCATGATTCATGATTCATGATTCATGATTCAATTCATGATTCATGATTCAATTCATGATTCATGATTCAATTCATGATTCATGATTCATGATTCATTATTCAATTCATGATTCATGATTCGATTCATTTTTCATGATTCAATTCATGATTTATGATTTATGATTCAATTTATGATTCAATTCATGATTCATGATTCGATTCATGATTCATGATTCATGATTCGATTCATGATTCATGATTCAAATCATGATTCATGATTTATTATTTAATTCATGATTCGATTCATGATTCATGATTCAATTCATGATTCATGATTCATGATTCAATTCATGATTCATGATTCGATTCATGATTCATGATTCATGATTCATGATTCAATTCATGATTCATGATTCGATTCATGATTCAATTCATGATTCATGATTTATGATTCAACTCATGATTCAATTCATGATTCATGATTCATGATTCATGATTCGATTCATGATTCATGATTTAATTTATGATTCATGATTTGATTCATGCTTCATGATTCATGATTCATGATTCAATTTATGATTCATGATTCGATTCATGATTCATGATTCGATTCATGATTCATGATTTAATTCATGATTTATGATTCAATTCATGATTCAATTCATGATTCATGATTTATGATTCAATTCATGATTCAATTCATGATTCATGATTCATGATTCATGATTCGATTCATGATTCATGATTCAATTCATGATTCATGATTTGATTCATGATTCATGATTCAATTCATGAAGAGTTTATAAGTTTATGAGTCGTCTTTATGATTCGAGATTCATGATTCGATTCATGATTCATGATTCAATTCATGATTCATGATTCAAATCATGATTCATTTCATGATTCATGATTCAATTCATAATTCATGATTCATGATTCAAATCATGATTCATTTCATGATTCATGATTCATTTCATGATTCATGATTCAAATCATGATTCATGATTTGATTCATGATTCATGATTCATGATTCAATTCATGATTCATTTCATGATTCATGATTCAATTCATGATTCATGATTCATGATTCAATTCATGATTCAATTCATGATTCATTTCATGATTCATGATTCAATTCATGATTCATTTCATGATTCATGATTCATGATTTAATTCATGATTCATGATTCAATTCATGATTCATGATTCGATTCATGATTCATGATTCAATTCATGATTCATGATTTATGATTCAACTCATGATTCAATTCATGATTCATGATTCATGATTCGATTCATGATTCATGATTCAATTCATGATTCATGATTTGATTCATGATTCATGATTCATGATTCGATTCATGATTCATGATTCAATTCATGATTCATGATTTGATTCATGATTCATGATTCAATTTATGATTCATGATTTATGATTCAATTCATGATTCAATTCATGATTCATGATTTATGATTCAATTCATGATTCATGATTCATGATTCGATTCATGATTCATGATTTAATTCATGATTCATGATTTGATTCAGGATTCATGATTCAATTCATTAATCATGCATGATTCATGATTCATGATTCAATTCATGATTCATGATTCATGATTCAATTCATGATTCATTTCATGATTCATGATTCAATTCATGATTCATGATTCATGATTCAATTCATGAATCATGCATAATTCATGATTCATGATTCATTTCATGATTCATGATTCATGATTCATGATTCAATTCATGATTCATGATTCATGATTCGATTCATAATTCATGATTCATGCTTCGATTCATGATTCATGATTCATGATTCGATTCATGATTCATGATTCATGATTCAATTCATGATTCATGATTCGATTTATGATTCATGATTCAATTCATGATTCATGATTTATGATTCAATTCATGATTCAATTCATGATTCATGATTCAATTCATGATTCGAGATTCATGATTCAATTCATGAATCATGATTCAATTCATGATTCATGATTCATGATTCAATTCATGATTCAATTCATGATTCATGATTCATGATTCATGATTCGATTCATGATTCATGATTCGATTCATGATTCATGATTCATGATTCATGATTCAATTCATGATTCATGATTAAATTCATGATTCATGATTCATGATTCATTATTCAATTCATGATTCATGATTCAATTCATTTTTCATGATTCAATTCATGATTTATGATTTATGATTCAATTTATGATTCAATTCATGATTCATGATTCGATTCATGATTCATGATTCATGATTCGATTCATGATTCATGATTCGATTCATGATTCATGATTCAATTCATGATTCATGATTTGATTCATGATTCATGATTCATGATTCGATTCATGATTCATGATTCAATTCATGATTCATGATTTGATTCATGATTCATGATTCAATTTATGATTCATGATTTATGATTCAATTCATGATTCAATTCATGATTCATGATTTATGATTCAATTCATGATTCATGATTCATGATTCGATTCATGATTCATGATTTAATTCATGATTCATGATTTGATTCAGGATTCATGATTCAATTCATTAATCATGCATGATTCATGATTCATGATTCAATTCATGATTCATGATTCATGATTCAATTCATGATTCATTTCATGATTCATGATTCAATTCATGATTCATGATTCATGATTCAATTCATGAATCATGCATAATTCATGATTCATGATTCATTTCATGATTCATGATTCATGATTCATGATTCAATTCATGATTCATGATTCATGATTCGATTCATAATTCATGATTCATGCTTCGATTCATGATTCATGATTCATGATTCGATTCATGATTCATGATTCATGATTCAATTCATGATTCATGATTCGATTTATGATTCATGATTCAATTCATGATTCATGATTTATGATTCAATTCATGATTCAATTCATGATTCATGATTCAATTCATGATTCGAGATTCATGATTCAATTCATGAATCATGATTCAATTCATGATTCATGATTCATGATTCAATTCATGATTCAATTCATGATTCATGATTCATGATTCATGATTCGATTCATGATTCATGATTCGATTCATGATTCATGATTCATGATTCATGATTCAATTCATGATTCATGATTAAATTCATGATTCATGATTCATGATTCATTATTCAATTCATGATTCATGATTCAATTCATTTTTCATGATTCAATTCATGATTTATGATTTATGATTCAATTTATGATTCAATTCATGATTCATGATTCGATTCATGATTCATGATTCATGATTCGATTCATGATTCATGATTCAAATCATGATTCATGATTTATTATTTAATTCATGATTCGATTCATGATTCATGATTCAATTCATGATTCATGATTCATGATTCAATTCATATTCATGATTCGATTCATGATTCATGATTCATGATTCATGATTCAATTCATGATTCATGATTCGATTCATGATTCAATTCATGATTCATGATTTATGATTCAACTCATGATTCAATTCATGATTCATGATTCATGATTCATGATTCGATTCATGATTCATGATTTAATTTATGATTCATGATTTGATTCATGATTCATGATTCATGATTCATGATTCAATTCATGATTCATGATTCGATTCATGATTCATGATTCGATTCATGATTCATGATTTAATTCATGATTTATGATTCAATTCATGATTCAATTCATGATTCATGATTTATGATTCAATTCATGATTCAATTCATGATTCATGATTCATGATTCATGATTCGATTCATGATTCATGATTCAATTCATGATTCATGATTCGATTCATGATTCATGATTCAATTCATGATTCATGATTTGATTCATGATTCATGATTCAATTCATGAAGAGTTTATGAATTTATAAGTTTATGAGTCGTCTTCATGATTCGAGATTCATGATTCGATTCATGATTCATGATTCATTTCATGATTCATGATTCAATTCATAATTCATGATTCATGATTTATGATTCAATTCATGATTCATGATTCGATTCATGATTCATGATTCATGATTTATGATTCAATTCATGATTCATGATTCGATTCATGATTTATGATTCAATTCATGATTTATGATTCAATTTATGATTCAATTCATGATTCATGATTCATAATTCATGATTCATGATTCAATTCATGATTCATGATTCGATTCATGATTCATGATTCATAATTCATGATTCAATTTATGATTTATGATTCATGATTAATGATTCAGTTCATGATTCATGATTCAATTCATGATTCATGATTCATGATTTATGATTCAATTCATGATTCATGATTCGATTCATGATTCATGATTCATGATTTATGATTCAATTCATGATTCATGATTCGATTCATGATTTATGATTCAATTCATGATTTATGATTCATGATTCGATTCATGATTCAATTCATGATTCATGATTCATGATTCAATTTATGATTCATGATTCATGATTCGATTCATGATTCATGATTCGATTCATGATTCATGATTCATGATTCATGATTCAATTCATGATTCATGATTCAATTCATGATTCATGATTCAATTCATGATTCATGATTCATGATTCATTATTCAATTCATGATTCATGATTCGATTCATTTTTCATGATTCAATTCATGATTTATGATTTATGATTCAATTTATGATTCAATTCATGATTCATGATTCGATTCATGATTCATGATTCATGATTCGATTCATGATTCATAATTCAAATCATGATTCATGATTTATTATTTAATTCATGATTCGATTCATGATTCATGATTCAATTCATGATTCATGATTCATGATTCAATTCATGATTCATGATTCGATTCATGATTCATGATTCATGATTCATGATTCAATTCATGATTCATGATTCGATTCATGATTCAATTCATGATTCATGATTTATGATTCAACTCATGATTCAATTCATGATTCATGATTCATGATTCATGATTCGATTCATGATTCATGATTTAATTTATGATTCATGATTTGATTCATGCTTCATGATTCATGATTCATGATTCAATTTATGATTCATGATTCGATTCATGATTCATGATTCGATTCATGATTCATGATTTAATTCATGATTTATGATTCAATTCATGATTCAATTCATGATTCATGATTTATGATTCAATTCATGATACAATTCATGATTCATGATTCATGATTCATGATTCGATTCATGATTCATGATTCAATTCATGATTCATGATTTGATTCATGATTCATGATTCAATTCATGAAGAGTTTATGAATTTATAAGTTTATGAGTCGTCTTCATGATTCGAGATTCATGATTCGATTCATGATTCATGATTCAATTCATGATTCATGATTCAAATCATGATTCATTTCTTGATTCATGATTCAATTCATAATTCATGATTCATGATTCAAATCATGATTCATTTCATGATTCATGATTCAATTCATAATTCATGATTCATGATTCAAATCATGATTCATTTCATGATTCATGATTCATTTCATGATTCATGATTCAATTCATGATTCATGATTTGATTCATGATTCATGATTCATGATTCAATTCATGATTCATTTCATGATTCATGATTCAATTCATGATTCATTTCATGATTCATGATTCAATTCATGATTCATGATTCATGATTCAATTCATGATTCATTTCATGATTCATGATTCAATTCATGATTCATTTCATGATTCATGATTCATGATTTAATTCATGATTCATGATTCAATTCATGATTCATGATTCGATTCATGATTCATGATTCAATTCATGATTCATGATTTATGATTCAACTCATGATTCAATTCATGATTCATGATTCATGATTCATGATTCGATTCATGATTCATGATTCAATTCATGATTCATGATTTGATTCATGATTCATGATTCATGATTCGATTCATGATTCATGATTCAATTCATGATTCATGATTTGATTCATGATTCATGATTCAATTTATGATTCATGATTTATGATTCAATTCATGATTCAATTCATGATTCATGATTTATGATTCAATTCATGATTCATGATTCATGATTCGATTCATGATTCATGATTTAATTCATGATTCATGATTTGATTCAGGATTCATGATTCAATTCATTAATCATGCATGATTCATGATTCATGATTCAATTCATGATTCATGATTCATGATTCAATTCATGATTCATTTCATGATTCATGATTCAATTCATGATTCATGATTCATGATTCAATTCATGAATCATGCATAATTCATGATTCATGATTCATTTCATGATTCATGATTCATGATTCATGATTCAATTCATGATTCATGATTCATGATTCGATTCATAATTCATGATTCATGCTTCGATTCATGATTCATGATTCATGATTCGATTCATGATTCATGATTCATGATTCAATTCATGATTCATGATTCGATTTATGATTCATGATTCAATTCATGATTCATGATTTATGATTCAATTCATGATTCAATTCATGATTCATGATTCAATTCATGATTCGAGATTCATGATTCAATTCATGAATCATGATTCAATTCATGATTCATGATTCATGATTCAATTCATGATTCAATTCATGATTCATGATTCATGATTCATGATTCGATTCATGATTCATGATTCGATTCATGATTCATGATTCATGATTCATGATTCAATTCATGATTCATGATTCAATTCATGATTCATGATTAAATTCATGATTCATGATTCATGATTCATTATTCAATTCATGATTCATGATTCGATTCATTTTTCATGATTCAATTCATGATTTATGATTTATGATTCAATTTATGATTCAATTCATGATTCATGATTCGATTCATGATTCATGATTCATGATTCGATTCATGATTCATGATTCAAATCATGATTCATGATTTATTATTTAATTCATGATTCGATTCATGATTCATGATTCAATTCATGATTCATGATTCAATTCATATTCATGATTCGATTCATGATTCATGATTCATGATTCATGATTCAATTCATGATTCATGATTCGATTCATGATTCAATTCATGATTCATGATTTATGATTCAACTCATGATTCAATTCATGATTCATGATTCATGATTCATGATTCGATTCATGATTCATGATTTAATTTATGATTCATGATTTGATTCATGATTCATGATTCATGATTCATGATTCAATTCATGATTCATGATTCGATTCATGATTCATGATTCGATTCATGATTCATGATTTAATTCATGATTTATGATTCAATTCATGATTCAATTCATGATTCATGATTTATGATTCAATTCATGATTCAATTCATGATTCATGATTCATGATTCATGATTCGATTCATGATTCATGATTCAATTCATGATTCATGATTTGATTCATGATTCATGATTCAATTCATGAAGAGTTTATGAATTTATAAGTTTATGAGTCGTCTTCATGATTCGAGGTTCATGATTCGATTCATGATTCATGATTCATTTCATGATTCATGATTCATTTCATGATTCATGATTCAATTCATGATTCATGATTCAATTCATGATTCATGATTCATGATTCAATTCATGATTCATTTCATGATTTATGATTCAATTCATGATTCAATTCATGATTCATTTCATGATTCATGATTCAATTCATGATTCATTTCATGATTCATGATTCATGATTTAATTCATGATTAATGATTCATGATTCAATTCATGATTCATTTCATGATTCATGATTCATGATTTAATTCATGATTAATGATTCATGATTCAATTTTTGATTCATGATGCAATTCATGATTCATGATTCAATTCATGATTCATGATTCGATTCATGATTCATGATTCAATTCATGATTCATGATTTATGATTCAACTCATGATTCAATTCATGATTCATGATTCGATTCATGATTCATGATTCAATTCATGATTCATGATTTGATTCATGATTCATGATTCATGATTCGATTCATGATTTATGATTCAATTCATGATTCATGATTCATGATTCGATTCATGATTCATGATTTAATTCATGATTCATGATTTGATTCAGGATTCATGATTCAATTCATGAATCATGCATGATTCATGATTCATGATTCGATTCATGATTCATGATTCATGATTCAATTCATGATTCATTTCATGATTCATGATTCAATTCATGATTCATGATTCATGATTCAATTCATGAATCATGCATAATTCATGATTCATGATTCAATTCATGATTCATGATTCATGATTCAATTCATGATTCATTTCATGATTCATGATTCAATTCATGATTCATGATTCAAATTATGATTCATTTCATGATTCATGATTCACTTCATGATTCATGATTCAATTCATGATTCATTATTCATGATTCAATTCATGATTCAATTCATGATTCATTTCATGATTCATTTCATGATTAATGATTCAATTCATGATTCATTTCATGATTCATGATTCATGATTTAATTCATGATTAATGATTCAATTCATGATTCATGATGCAATTCATGATTCATGATTCAATTCATGATTCATGATTCGATTTATGATTCATGATTCATGATTTATGATTCAACTCATGATTCAATTCATGATTCATGATTCATGATTCATGATTCGATTCATGATTCATGATTCAATTCATGATTCGATTCATGATTCATGATTCAATTCATGATTAATGATTTGATTCATGATTCATGATTCGATTCATGATTCAATTCATGATTCGATTCATGATTCATGATTCATTTCATGATTAATGATTTGATTCATGATTCATGATTCATGATTCGATTCATGATTCAATTTATGATTCATGATTTGATTCATGATTCATGATTCAATTTATGATTTATGATTCAATTCATGATTCAATTCATGATTCATGATTTATGATTTAATTCATGATTCAATTCAGTATTCATGATTCATGATTCATGATTCGATTCATGATTCATGATTCAATTCATGATTCATGATTTGATTCATGATTCAATTCATGAATCATGCATGATTCATGATTCAAGATTCAATTCATGATTCATGATTCATGATTCAATTCATGATTCATTTCATGATTCATGATTCAATTCATGATTCATGATTCAATTCATGATTCATGATTCAATTCATGATTCATTTCATGATTCGTGATTCAATTCATGATTCATGATTCATGATTCAATTCATGATTCAATTCATGATTCATTTCATGATTCATGATTCAATTCATGATTCATTTCATGATTCATGATTTAATTCATGATTAATGATTCAATTCATGATTCATGATGCAATTCATGATTCATGATTCAATTCATGATTCAAGATTCAATTCATGATTCATGATTCGATTTATGATTCATGATTCAATTCATGTTTCGAGATTCATGATTCGATTCATGATTCATGATTTAATTCATGATTCATGATTCATGATTTGATTCATGATTCAATTCATGATTCATGATTCATGATTCAATTCATGATTCATGATTCAAGATTCGATTCATGATTCATAATTCAATTCATGATTCATGATTCAATTCATGATTCATGATTCATTATTTAATTCATGATTCGATTCATGATTCATGATTCAATTCATGATTCATGATTCATGATTCAATTCATGATTCATGATTCGATTCATGATTCATGATTCATGATTCATGATTCAATTCATGATTCATGATTCGATTCATGATTAATGATTCAATTCATGATTCATGATTTATGATTCAACTCATGATTCAATTCATGATTCATGATTCATGATTCATGATTCAATTCATGATTCATGATTCATGATTCAATTCATGAATCATGCATAATTCATGATTCATGATTCAATTCATGATTCATGATTCAATTCATGATTCAATTCATGATTCATGATTCAATTCATGATTCAATTCATGATTCATGATTCAATTCATGATTCAATTCATGATTCATTTCATGATTCATGATTCAATTCATGATTCATTTCATGATTCATGATTCATGATTTAATTCATGATTAATGATTCAATTCATGATTCATGATGCAATTCATGATTCATGATTCGATTTATGATTCATGATTCATGATTTATGATTCAACTCATGATTCAATTCATGATTCATGATTCATGATTCGATTCATGATTCATGATTCAATTCATGATTCATGATTTGATTCATGATTCATGATTCATGATTCGATTCATGATTCATGATTCAATTTATGATTCATGATTTGATTCATGATTCATGATTCAATTCATGATTCATGATTTATGATTCAATTCATGATTTAATTCATGATTCATGATTTATGATTTAATTCATGATTCAATTCAGTATTCATGATTCATGATTCATGATTCGATTCATGATTCATGATTCAATTCATGATTCATGATTTGATTCATGATTCAATTCATGAATCATGCTTGATTCATGATTCAAGATTCAATTCATGATTCATGATTCAATTCATGATTCATTTCATGATTCATGATTCAATTCATGATTCATGATTCATGATTCAATTCATGATTCATGATTCATGATTCAATTCATGATTCATTTCATGATTCGTGATTCAATTCATGATTCATGATTCATGATTCAATTCATGATTCAATTCATGATTCATTTCATGATTCATGATTCAATTCATGATTCATTTCATGATTCATGATTCATGATTTAATTCATGATTAATGATTCAATTCATGATTCATGATTCAATTCATGATTCATGATTCGATTTATGATTCATGATTCAATTCATGATTCGAGATTCATGATTCGATTCATGATTCATGATTCAATTCATGATTCATGATTCATGATTCGATTCATGATTCAATTCATGATTCATGATTCATGATTCATGATTCAATTCATGATTCATGATTCAAGATTCGATTCATGATTCATGATTCAATTCATGATTCATGATTCATGATTCATGATTCGATTCATGATTCATGATTCGATTCATGATTCATGATTCATGATTCATGATTCAATTCATGATTCATGATTCGATTCATGATTAATGATTCAATTCATGATTCATGATTTATGATTCAACTCATGATTCAATTCATGATTCATGATTCATGATTCATGATTCGATTCATGATTCATGATTTAATTCATGATTCATGATTTGATTCATGATTCATGATTCATGATTCAATTCATGATTCATGATTCGATTCATGATTCATGATTTGATTCATGATTCATGATTTAATTCATGATTCATGATTTATGATTCAATTCATGATTCAATTCATGATTCATGATTTATGATTCAATTCATGATTCAATTCATGATTCATGATTCATGATTCGATTCATGATTCATGATTCAATTCATGATTCATGATTTGATTCATGATTCTAGATTCAATTCATGAAGAGTTTATGAATTTATAAGTTTATGAGTCGTCTTCATGATTCGAGATTCAAGATTCGATTCATGATTCATGATTCAATTCATGATTCATGATTCATGATTCAAATCATGATTCATGATTCAATTCATGATTCATGATTCATGATTCAAATCATGATTCATTTCATGATTCATGATTCATTTCATGATTCATGATTCAATTCATGATTCATGATTCAATTCATGATTCATGATTTATGATTCAATTCATTATTCATTTCATGATTCATGATTCAATTCATGATTCATGATTCATGATTCAATTCATGATTCAATTTCATGATTCATGATTCAATTCATGATTCATTTCATGATTCACGATTCATGATTTAATTCATGATTAATGATTCATGATTCAATTCATGATTCATGATGCAATTCATGATTCATGATTCAATTCATGATTCATGATTCAATTCATGATTCATGATTTGATTCATGATTCATGATTCGATTAATGATTCATGATTCAATTCATGATTCATGATTTGATTCATGATTCATGATTCAATTCATGATTCATGAATTATGATTCAATTCATGATTCAATTCATGATTCATGATTTATGATTCAATTCATGATTCGATTCATGATTCATGATTTAATTCATGATTAATGATTTGATTCATGATTCATGATTCAATTCATGAATTATGCATGATTCATGATTCATGATTCAATTCATGATTCATGATTCAATTCATGATTCATTTCAAGATTCATGATTCAATTCATGATTCATGATTCATGATTCAAATTATGATTCATTTCATGATTCATGATTCATTTCATGATTCATGATTCAATTCATGATTCATGATTCATGATTCAATTCATGATTCAATTCATGATTCATTTCATGATTCATGATTCAATTCATGATTCATTTCATGATTCATGATTCATGATTTAATTCATGATTCATGATTCGATTCATGATTCATGATTCAATTCATGATTCATGATTTGATTCATGATTCATGATTCATGATTCATGATTCAATTCATGATTCATGATTCGATTCATGATTCATGATTCGATTCATGATTCATGATTCGATTCATGATTCATGATTCAATTCATGATTCATGATTTATGATTCAATTCATGATTCAATTCATGATTCATGATTCATGACTCGATTCATGATTCATGATTCAATTCATGATTCATGATTTGATTCATGATTCAATTCATGATTCATGATTCGATTCATGATTCATGATTTAAGATTCATGATTCGATTCATGATTCACGATTCAATTCATGATTCATGATTCGATTCATGATTCATGATTCATGATTCAATTCATGATTCATGATTCGATTCATGATTCATGATTCATGATTCGATTCATGATTCATGATTCACGATTCAATTCATGATTCATGATTCGATTTATGATTCATGATTCAATTCATGATTCATGATTTATGATTCAATTCAAGATTTAATTCATGATTCATGATTCAATTCATGATTCGAGATTCATGATTCGATTCATGATTCATGATTCAATTCATGATACATGATTCGATTCATGATTTAATTCATGATTCATGATTGATGATTCGATTCATGATTCATGATTCATGATTCATGATTCAAATCATGATTCAAATCATGATTCATGATTCAATTCATGATTTATGATTCAATTTATGATTCATGATTCAATTCATGATTCATGATTCAATTCATGATTCATGATTCGATTCATGATTAATGATTTATGATTCGTTTTATGATTCATGATTCATTTCATGATTCGTGTTTTGATTCATAATTCATGATTCAATTCATGATTCATGATTCAATTCATGATTCATGATTCGATTCATTATTCATGATTCATGATTCATGATTCATGATTCTTGATTCATTTCATGATTCATGATTCATGATTCAATTCATGATTCATGTTTCGATACATGATTCATGATTCGATTCATGATTCATGATTCATAATTCATGATTCAATTCATGATTCATGATTCATGATTCATGATTCAGTTCATGATTCATGATTCAATTCATGATGCATGATTCGATTCATGATTCATGATTCATGATTCATGATTCGATTCATGATTTATGATTCAATTCATGATTCATGATTCAATTCATGATTTATGATTTATGATTCAATTTATGATTCAATTCATGATTCATGATTCATGATTCATGATTCAATTCATGATTCATGATTCAATTCATGATTCTTGATTCATTATTTAATTCATGATTCGATTCATGATTCATGTTTCGATACATGATTCATGATTCGATTCATGATTCATGTTTCATAATTCATGATTCAATTCATGATTCATGATTCATGATTCATGATTCAGTTCATGATTCATGATTCAATTCATGATTCATGATTCGATTCATGATTCATGATTCATGATTCATGATTCGATTCATGATTCATGATTTATGATTCAATTCATGATTCATGATTCAATTCATGATTTATGATTCATGATTCATTTCATGATTCATGATTCGATTCATGATTCATGTTTCGATACATGATTCATGATTCGATTCATGATTCATGATTCATAATTCATGATTCAATTCATGATTCATGATTCATGATTCAGTTCATGATTCATGATTCAATTCATGATTCATGATTCGATTCATGATTCATGATTCATGATTCATGATTCATGATTCGATTCATGATTCATGATTTATGATTCAATTCATGATTCATGATTCAATTCATGATTTATGATTTATGATTCAATTTATGATTCAATTCATGATTCATGATTCATGATTCATGATTCATGATTCGATTCATGATTCATGATTCAATTCATGATTCTTGATTCATTATTTAATTCATGATTCGATTCATGATTTATGATTCAATTCATGATTTATGATTCATGATTCATTTCATGATTCATGATTCGATTCATGATTCATGATTCATAATTCATGATTCAATTCATGATTCATGATTCGATTCATGATTCATGATTCAATTCATGATTCGTGATTTATGATTCATTTCATGATTCAATTCATGATTCATGATTCAATTCATGATTCATGATTCATGATTCATGATTCGATTCATGATTCATGATTCGATTTATGATTCATGATTCAATTTATGATTCATGATTTATGATTCAATTCATGATTCAATTTATGATTCAATTCATGATTCGAGATTCATGATTCGATTCATGATTCATGATTCATGATTTGATTCATGATTCAATTCATGATTCATGATTCATGATTCATGATTCAATTCATGATTCATGATTCATGATTCGATTCATAATTCATGATTCATGCTTCGATTCATGATTCATGATTCATGGCTCAATTCATGATTAATGATTCATGATTCAATTCATGATTCATGATTCGATTTATGATTCATGATTCAATTCATGATTCATGATTTATGATTCAATTCATGTTTCATGATTCAATTCATGATTTGAGATTCATGATTCAATTCATGAATCATGATTCAATTCATGATTCATGATTCATGATTCGATTCATGATTCAATTCATAATTCATGATTCATGATTCAATTTATGATTCATGATTCATGATTCGATTCATGATTCATGATTCGATTCATGATTCATGATTCGATTCATGATTCATGATTCATGATTCATGATTCAATTCATGATTCATGATTCAATTCATGATTCATGATTCAATTCATGATTCATGATTCATGATTCATTATTCAATTCATGATTCATGATTCGATTCATTTTTCATGATTCAATTCATGATTTATGATTTATGATTCAATTTATGATTCAATTCATGATTCATGATTCGATTCATGATTCATGATTCATGATTCGATTCATGATTCATGATTCAAATCATGATTCATGATTTATTATTTAATTCATGATTCGATTCATGATTCATGATTCAATTCATGATTCATGATTCATGATTCAATTCATGATTCATGATGCGATTCATGATTCATGATTCATGATTCATGATTCAATTCATGATTCATGATTCGATTCATGATTTAATTCATGATTCATGATTTATGATTCAACTCATGATTCAATTCATGATTCATGATTCATGATTCATGATTCGATTCATGATTCATGATTTAATTTATGATTCATGATTTGATTCATGATTCATAATTCAATTCATGATTCATGATTCGATTCATGATCCATGATTCGATTCATGATTCATGATTTAATTCATGATTCATGATTTATGATTCAATTCATGATTCATGATTTATGATTCAATTCATGATTCAATTCATGATTCATGATTCATGATTCATGATTCGATTCATGATTCATGATTCAATTCATGATTCATGATGTGATTCATGATTCATGATTCAATTCATGAAGAGTTTATGAATTTATAAGTTTATGAGTCCTCTTCATGATTCGAGATTCATGATTCGATTCATGATTCATGATTCAATTCATGATTCATGATTCATGATTCAAATCATGATTCATTTCATGATTCATGATTCAATTCATAATTCATGATTCATGATTCAAATCATGATTCATTTCATGATTCATGATTCATTTCATGATTCATGATTCAATTCATGATTCATGATTCAATTCATGATTCATGATTCATGATTCAATTCATGATTCATTTCATGATTCATGATTCAATTCATGATTCATGATTCAATTCATGATTCATGATTCATGATTCAATTCATGATTCAATTCATGATTCATTTCATGATTCATGATTCAATTCATGATTCATTTCATGATTCATGATTCATGATTTAATTCATGATTAATGATTCATGATTCAATTCATGATTCATGATGCAATTCATGATTCATGATTCAATTCATGATTCATGATTCGATTCATGATTCATGATTCAATTCATGATTCATGATTTATGATTCAACTCATGATTCAATTCATGATTCATGATTCATGATTCATGATTCGATTTATGATTCATGATTCAATTCATGATTCATGATTTGATTCATGATTCATGATTCATGATTCGATTCATGATTCATGATTCAATTCATGATTCATGATTTGATTCATGATTCATGATTCAATTTATGATTTATGATTTATGATTCAATTCATGATTCAATTCATGATTTATGATTCAATTCATGATTCATGATTCGATTCATGATTCATGATTTAATTCATGATTCATGATTTGATTCAGGATTCATGATTCAATTCATGAATCATGCATGATTCATGATTCATGATTCAATTCATGATTCATGATTCATGATTCAATTCATGATTCATTTCATGATTCATGATTCAATTCATGATTCATGATTCATTATTCAATTCATGAATCATGCATAATTCATGATTCATGATTCATTTCATGATTCATGATTCATGATTCAATACATGATTCATTTCATGATTCATGATTCGATTCATGATTCATGATTCAAATTATGATTCATTTCATGATTCATGATTCATTTCATGATTCATGATTCAATTCATGATTCATGATTCATGATTCAATTCATGATTCAATTCATGATTCATTTCATGATTCATGATTCAATTCATGATTCATTTCATGATTCATGATTCATGATTTAATTCATGATTAATGATTCAATTCATGATTCATGATGCAATTCATGATTCATGATTCAATTCATGATTCATGATTCGATTTATGATTCATGATTCATGATTTATGATTCAACTCATGATTCAATTCATGATTCATGATTCATGATTCATGATTCGATTCATGATTCATGATTCAATTCATGATTCGATTCATGATTCATGATTCAATTCATGATTCATGATTTGATTCATGATTCATGATTCATGATTCGATTCATGATTCATGATTCAATTTATGATTCATGATTTGATTCATGATTCATGATTCAGATCATGATTCATGATTTGATTCATGATTCAATTCATGAATAATGCATGATTCATGATTCAAGATTCAATTCATGATTCATGATTCATGATTCAATTCATGATTCATGATTCGATTCATGATTCATGATTCATGATTCATGATTCAATTCATGATTCATGATTCGATTCATGATTCAATTCATGATTCATGATTTATGATTCAACTCATGATTCAATTCATGATTCATGATTCATGATTCGATTCATGATTCATGATTTAATTTATGATTCATGATTTGATTCATGATTTATGATTCATGATTCATGATTCAATTCATGATTCATGATTCGATTCATGATTCATGATTCGATTCATGATTCATGATTTAATTCATGATTCATGATTCAATACATGATTCATTTCATGATTCATGATTCGATTCATGATTCATGATTCAAATTATGATTCATTTCATGATTCATGATTCATTTCATGATTCATGATTCAATTCATGATTCATGATTCATGATTCAATTCATGATTCAATTCATGATTCATTTCATGATTCATGATTCAATTCATGATTCATTTCATGATTCATGATTCATGATTTAATTCATGATTAATGATTCATGATTCAATTCATGATTCATGATGCAATTCATGATTCATGATTCAATTCATGATTCATGATTCGATTCATGATTCATGATTCAATTCATGATTCATGATTTATGATTCAACTCATGATTCAATTCATGATTCATGATTCATGATTCATGATTCGATTTATGATTCATGATTCAATTCATGATTCATGATTTGATTCATGATTCATGATTCATGATTCGATTCATGATTCATGATTCAATTCATGATTCATGATTTGATTCATGATTCATGATTCAATTTATGATTTATGATTTATGATTCAATTCATGATTCAATTCATGATTTATGATTCAATTCATGATTCATGATTCGATTCATGATTCATGATTTAATTCATGATTCATGATTTGATTCAGGATTCATGATTCAATTCATGAATCATGCATGATTCATGATTCATGATTCAATTCATGATTCATGATTCATGATTCAATTCATGATTCATTTCATGATTCATGATTCAATTCATGATTCATGATTCATTATTCAATTCATGAATCATGCATAATTCATGATTCATGATTCATTTCATGATTCATGATTCATGATTCAATACATGATTCATTTCATGATTCATGATTCGATTCATGATTCATGATTCAAATTATGATTCATTTCATGATTCATGATTCATTTCATGATTCATGATTCAATTCATGATTCATGATTCATGATTCAATTCATGATTCAATTCATGATTCATTTCATGATTCATGATTCAATTCATGATTCATTTCATGATTCATGATTCATGATTTAATTCATGATTAATGATTCAATTCATGATTCATGATGCAATTCATGATTCATGATTCAATTCATGATTCATGATTCGATTTATGATTCATGATTCATGATTTATGATTCAACTCATGATTCAATTCATGATTCATGATTCATGATTCATGATTCGATTCATGATTCATGATTCAATTCATGATTCGATTCATGATTCATGATTCAATTCATGATTCATGATTTGATTCATGATTCATGATTCATGATTCGATTCATGATTCATGATTCAATTTATGATTCATGATTTGATTCATGATTCATGATTCAGATCATGATTCATGATTTGATTCATGATTCAATTCATGAATAATGCATGATTCATGATTCAAGATTCAATTCATGATTCATGATTCATGATTCAATTCATGATTCATGATTCGATTCATGATTCATGATTCATGATTCATGATTCAATTCATGATTCATGATTCGATTCATGATTCAATTCATGATTCATGATTTATGATTCAACTCATGATTCAATTCATGATTCATGATTCATGATTCGATTCATGATTCATGATTTAATTTATGATTCATGATTTGATTCATGATTTATGATTCATGATTCATGATTCAATTCATGATTCATGATTCGATTCATGATTCATGATTCGATTCATGATTCATGATTTAATTCATGATTCATGATTTATGATTCAATTCATGATTCAATTCATGATTCATGATTTATGATTCAATTCATGATTCAATTCATGATTCATGATTCATGATTCATGATTCGATTCATGATTCATGATTCAATTCATGATTCATGATTTGATTCATGATTCAATTCATGAAGAGTTTATGAATTTATAAGTTTATGAGTCGTCTTCATGATTCGAGATTCATGATTCGATTCATGATTCATGATTCAATTCATGATTCATGATTCATGATTCATGATTCAAATCATGATTCATTTCATGATTCATGATTCAATTCATAATTCATGATTCATGATTCAAATCCTGATTCATTTCATGATTCATGATTCATTTCATGATTCATGATTCAATTCATGATTCATGATTCAATTCATGATTCATGATTCATGATTCAATTCATGATTCATTTCATGATTCATGATTCAATTCATGATTCATGATTCATGATTCAATTCATGATTCAATTCATGATTCATTTCATGATTCATGATTCAATTCATGATTCAATTCATGATTCAATTTATGATTCATTTCATGATTCATGATTCAATTCATGATTCATTTCATGATTCATGATTCATGATTTAATTCATGATTAATGATTCATGATTCAATTCATGATTCATGATGCAATTCATGATTCATGATTCAATTCATGATTCATGATTCGATTCGTGATTCATGATTCAATTCATGATTCATGATTTATGATTCAACTCATGATTCAATTCATGATTCATGATTCATGATTCATGATTCATGATTCGATTCATGATTCAATTCATGATTCATGATTTGATTCATGATTCATGATTCATGATTCGATTCATGATTCATGATTCAATTAATGATTCATGATTTGATTCATGATTCAATTTATGATTCATGATTTATGATTCAATTCATGATTCAATTCATGATTCATGATTTATGATTCAATTCATGATTCATGATTCATGATTCGATTCATGATTTAATTCATGATTCATGATTTGATTCAGGATTCATGATTCAATTCATGAATCATGCATGATTCTTGATTCATGATTCAATTCATGATTCATGATTCAATTCATGATTCATGATTCATTATTTAATTCATGATTCGATTCATGATTCATGATTCAATTCATGATTCATGATTCATGATTCAATTCATGATTCATGATTCGATTCATGATTCATGATTCATGATTCATGATTCAATTCATGATTCATGATTCGATTCATGATTAATGATTCAATTCATGATTCATGATTTATGATTCAACTCATGATTAAATTCATGATTCATGATTCGATTCATGATTCATGATTTAATTCATGATTCATGATTTGATTCATGATTAATGATTCATGATTCAATTCATGATTCATGATTCGATTCATGATTCATGATTCAATTCATGATTCATGATTTGATTCATGATTCATGATTCAATTCATGAAGAGTTTATGAATTTATAAGTTTATGATTCATGATTCATGATTCAAATCATGATTCATTTCATGATTCATGATTCAATTCATGATTCATGATTCATGATTCAAATCATGATTCATTTCATGATTCATGATTCAATTCATAATTCATGATTCATGATTCAAATCATGATTCATTTCATGATTCATGATTCATTTCATGATTCATGATTCAATTCATGATTCTTGATTCAATTCATGATTCATGATTCATGATTCAATTCATGATTCATTTCATGATTCATGATTCAATTCATGATTCATGATTCATGATTCAATTCATGATTCAATTCATGATTCATTTCATGATTCATGATTCAATTCATGATTCAATTCATGATTCATTTCATGATTCATGATTCAATTCATGATTCATTTCATGATTCATGATTCATGATTTAATTCATGATTAATGATTCATGATTCAATTCATGATTCATGATGCAATTCATGATTCATGATTCAATTCATGATTCATGATTTGATTCATGATTCATGATTCAATTCATGATTCATGATTTATGATTCAACTCATGATTCAATTCATGATTCATGATTTATGATTCAACTCATGATTCAATTCATGATTCATGATTCATGATTCATGATTCGATTCATGATTCATGATTCAATTCATGATTCATGATTTGATTCATGATTCATGATTCATGATTCGATTCATGATTCATGATTCAATTCATGATTCATGATTTGATTCATGATTCATGATTCAATTTATGATTCATGATTTATGATTCAATTCATGATTCAATTCATGATTCATGATTTATGATTCAATTCATGATTCATGATTCATGATTCGATTCATGGTTCATGATTTAATTCATGAATCATGCATGATTCATGATTCATGATTCAATTCATGATTCATGATTAATGATTCAATTCATGATTCATTTCATGATTCATGATTCAATTCATGATTCATGATTCATGATTCAATTCATGAATCATGCATAATTCATGATTCATGATTCAATTCATGATTCATGATTCATGATTCAATTCATGATTCATTTCATGATTCATGATTCAATTCATGATTCATGATTCAAATTATGATTCATTTCATGATTCATGATTCATTTCATGATTCATGATTCAATTCATGATTCATGATTCATGATTCAAATCATGATTCATTTCATGATTCATGATTCATTTCATGATTCATGATTCAATTCATGATTCATGATTCAATTCATGATTCATGATTTATGATTCAATTCATTTTTCATTTCATGATTCATGATTCAATTCATGATTCATGATTCATGATTCAATTCATGATTCATTTCATGATTCATTTCATGATTCATGATTCAATTCATGATTCATTTCATGATTCATGATTCATGATTTAATTCATGATTAATGATTCATGATTCAATTCATGATTCATGATTTGATTCATGATTCATGATTCAATTCATGATTCATGATTTGATTCATGCTTCATGATTCACTTCATGATTCATGATTTATGATTCAACTCATGATTCAATTCATGATTCATGATTCATGATTTGATTCATGATTCATGATTCAATTCATGATTCATGATTCAATTCATGATTCATGATTTGATTCATGATTCATGATTCGATTAATGATTCATGATTCAATTCATGATTCATGATTTGATTCATGATTCATGATTCAATTCATGATTCATGATTTATGAATAAATTCATGATTCAATTCATGATTCATGATTTATGATTCAATTCATGATTCGATTCATGATTCATGATTTAATTCATGATTCATGATTTGATTCATGATTCATGATTCAATTCATGAATCATGCATGATTCATGATTCATGATTCAATTCATGATTCATGATTCATGATTCAATTCATGATTCATTTCAAGATTCATGATTCAATTCATGATTCATGATTCATGATTCAAATTATGATTCATTTCATGATTCATGATTCATTTCATGATTCGAGATTCAATTCATGATTCATGATTCATGATTCAATTCATGATTCAATTCATGATTCATTTCATGATTCATGATTCAATTCATGATTCATTTCATGATTCATGATTCATGATTTAATTCATGATTAATGATTCAATTCATGATTCATGATGCAATTCATGATTCATGATTCATGATTCATAATTCATGATTCATGATTTATGATTCAATTCATGATTCAATTCATTATTCATGATTTATGATTCAATTCATGATTCAATTCATGATTCATGATTCATGATTCATGATTCGATTCATAATTCATGATTCAATTCATGATTCATGATTTGATTCATGATTCATGATTCAATTCATGAAGAGTTTATGAATTTATGAGTTTATGAGTCATCTTCATGATTCGATTCATGATTCATGATTCAATTCATGATTCATGATTCATGATACAAATCATGATTCATGATTCAAATCATGATTCATTTCATGATTCATGATTCAATTCATGTTTCATGATTAATGATTCAAATCATGATTCATTTCATGATTCATGATTCATTTCATGATTCATGATTCAATTCATGATTCATGATTCAATTCATGATTCATGATTCATGATTCAATTCATGATTCATTTCATGATTCATGATTCAATTCATGATTCATGATTCATGATTCAATTCATGATTCAATTCATGATTCAATTCATGATTCAATTCATGATTCATGATTCAATTCATGATTCAATTCATGATTCAATTCATGATTCAGTTCATGATTCATGATTCAATTCATGATTCATGATTCGATTCATGATTCATGATTCATGATTCATGATTCATGATTCGATTCATGATTCATGATTTATGATTCAATTCATGATTCATGATTCAATTCATGATTTATGATTTATGATTCAATTTATGATTCAATTCATGATTCATGATTCATGATTCATGATTCAATTCATGATTCTTGATTCATTATTTAATTCATGATTCGATTCATGATTTATGATTCAATTCATGATTTATGATTCATGATTCATTTCATGATTCATGATTCGATTCATGATTCATGATTCATAATTCATGATTCAATTCATGATTCATGATTCGATTCATGATTCATGATTCAATTCATGATTCGTGATTTATGATTCATTTCATGATTCAATTCATGATTCATGATTCAATTCATGATTCATGATTCATGATTCATGATTCGATTCATGATTCATGATTCGATTTATGATTCATGATTCAATTTATGATTCATGATTTATGATTCAATTCATGATTCAATTTATGATTCAATTCATGATTCGAGATTCATGATTCGATTCATGATTCATGATTCATGATTTGATTCATGATTCAATTCATGATTCATGATTCATGATTCATGATTCAATTCATGATTCATGATTCATGATTCGATTCATAATTCATGATTCATGCTTCGATTCATGATTCATGATTCATGGCTCAATTCATGATTAATGATTCATGATTCAATTCATGATTCATGATTCGATTTATGATTCATGATTCAATTCATGATTCATGATTTATGATTCAATTCATGTTTCATGATTCAATTCATGATTTGAGATTCATGATTCAATTCATGAATCATGATTCAATTCATGATTCATGATTCATGATTCGATTCATGATTCAATTCATAATTCATGATTCATGATTCAATTTATGATTCATGATTCATGATTCGATTCATGATTTATGATTCGATTCATGATTCATGATTCGATTCATGATTCATGATTCATGATTCATGATTCAATTCATGATTCATGATTCAATTCATGATTCATGATTCAATTCATGATTCATGATTCATGATTCATTATTCAATTCATGATTCATGATTCGATTCATTTTTCATGATTCAATTCATGATTTATGATTTATGATTCAATTTATGATTCAATTCATGATTCATGATTCGATTCATGATTCATGATTCATGATTCGATTCATGATTCATGATTCAAATCATGATTCATGATTTATTATTTAATTCATGATTCGATTCATGATTCATGATTCAATTCATGATTCATGATTCATGATTCAATTCATGATTCATGATGCGATTCATGATTCATGATTCATGATTCAATTCATGATTCATGATTCGATTCATGATTTAATTCATGATTCATGATTTATGATTCAACTCATGATTCAATTCATGATTCATGATTCATGATTCATGATTCGATTCATGATTCATGATTTAATTTATGATTCATGATTTGATTCATGATTCATAATTCAATTCATGATTCATGATTCGATTCATGATCCATGATTCGATTCATGATTCATGATTTAATTCATGATTCATGATTTATGATTCAATTCATGATTCAATTCATGATTCATGATTTATGATTCAATTCATGATTCAATTCATGATTCATGATTCATGATTCATGATTCGATTCATGATTCATGATTCAATTCATGATTCATGATGCAATTCATGATTCATGATTCAATTCATGATTCATGATTCGATTCGTGATTCATGATTCAATTCATGATTCATGATTTATGATTCAACTCATGATTCAATTCATGATTCATGATTCATGATTCATGATTCGATTCATGATTCAATTCATGATTCATGATTTGATTCATGATTCATGATTCATGATTCGATTCATGATTCATGATTCAATTAATGATTCATGATTTGATTCATGATTCAATTTATGATTCATGATTTATGATTCAATTCATGATTCAATTCATGATTCATGATTTATGATTCAATTCATGATTCATGATTCATGATTCGATTCATGATTTAATTCATGATTCATGATTTGATTCAGGATTCATGATTCAATTCATGAATCATGCATGATTCTTGATTCATGATTCAATTCATGATTCATGATTCAATTCATGATTCATGATTCATTATTTAATTCATGATTCGATTCATGATTCATGATTCAATTCATGATTCATGATTCATGATTCAATTCATGATTCATGATTCGATTCATGATTCATGATTCATGATTCATGATTCAATTCATGATTCATGATTCGATTCATGATTAATGATTCAATTCATGATTCATGATTTATGATTCAACTCATGATTAAATTCATGATTCATGATTAGATTCATGATTCATGATTTAATTCATGATTCATGATTTGATTCATGATTAATGATTCATGATTCAATTCATGATTCATGATTCGATTCATGATTCATGATTCAATTCATGATTCATGATTTGATTCATGATTCATGATTCAATTCATGAAGAGTTTATGAATTTATAAGTTTATGATTCATGATTCATGATTCAAATCATGATTCATTTCATGATTCATGATTCAATTCATGATTCATGATTCATGATTCAAATCATGATTCATTTCATGATTCATGATTCAATTCATAATTCATGATTCAAATCATGATTCATTTCATGATTCATGATTCATTTCATGATTCATGATTCAATTCATGATTCTTGATTCAATTCATGATTCATGATTCATGATTCAATTCATGATTCATTTCATGATTCATGATTCAATTCATGATTCATGATTCATGATTCAATTCATGATTCAATTCATGATTCATTTCATGATTCATGATTCAATTCATGATTCAATTCATGATTCATTTCATGATTCATGATTCAATTCATGATTCATTTCATGATTCATGATTCATGATTTAATTCATGATTAATGATTCATGATTCAATTCATGATTCATGATGCAATTCATGATTCATGATTCAATTCATGATTCATGATTTGATTCATGATTCATGATTCAATTCATGATTCATGATTTATGATTCAACTCATGATTCAATTCATGATTCATGATTTATGATTCAACTCATGATTCAATTCATGATTCATGATTCATGATTCATGATTCGATTCATGATTCATGATTCAATTCATGATTCATGATTTGATTCATGATTCATGATTCATGATTCGATTCATGATTCATGATTCAATTCATGATTCATGATTTGATTCATGATTCATGATTCAATTTATGATTCATGATTTATGATTCAATTCATGATTCAATTCATGATTCATGATTTATGATTCAATTCATGATTCATGATTCATGATTCGATTCATGGTTCATGATTTAATTCATGAATCATGCATGATTCATGATTCATGATTCAATTCATGATTCATGATTAATGATTCAATTCATGATTCATTTCATGATTCATGATTCAATTCATGATTCATGATTCATGATTCAATTCATGAATCATGCATAATTCATGATTCATGATTCAATTCATGATTCATGATTCATGATTCAATTCATGATTCATTTCATGATTCATGATTCAATTCATGATTCATGATTCAAATTATGATTCATTTCATGATTCATGATTCATTTCATGATTCATGATTCAATTCATGATTCATGATTCATGATTCAAATCATGATTCATTTCATGATTCATGATTCATTTCATGATTCATGATTCAATTCATGATTCATGATTCAATTCATGATTCATGATTTATGATTCAATTCATTTTTCATTTCATGATTCATGATTCAATTCATGATTCATGATTCATGATTCAATTCATGATTCATTTCATGATTCATTTCATGATTCATGATTCAATTCATGATTCATTTCATGATTCATGATTCATGATTTAATTCATGATTAATGATTCATGATTCAATTCATGATTCATGATTTGATTCATGATTCATGATTCAATTCATGATTCATGATTTGATTCATGCTTCATGATTCACTTCATGATTCATGATTTATGATTCAACTCATGATTCAATTCATGATTCATGATTCATGATTTGATTCATGATTCATGATTCAATTCATGATTCATGATTCAATTCATGATTCATGATTTGATTCATGATTCATGATTCGATTAATGATTCATGATTCAATTCATGATTCATGATTTGATTCATGATTCATGATTCAATTCATGATTCATGATTTATGAATAAATTCATGATTCAATTCATGATTCATGATTTATGATTCAATTCATGATTCGATTCATGATTCATGATTTAATTCATGATTCATGATTTGATTCATGATTCATGATTCAATTCATGAATCATGCATGATTCATGATTCATGATTCAATTCATGATTCATGATTCATGATTCAATTCATGATTCATTTCAAGATTCATGATTCAATTCATGATTCATGATTCATGATTCAAATTATGATTCATTTCATGATTCATGATTCATTTCATGATTCGAGATTCAATTCATGATTCATGATTCATGATTCAATTCATGATTCAATTCATGATTCATTTCATGATTCATGATTCAATTCATGATTCATTTCATGATTCATGATTTAATTCATGATTAATGATTCAATTCATGATTCATGATGCAATTCATGATTCATGATTCATGATTCATAATTCATAATTCATGATTTATGATTCAATTCATGATTCAATTCATTATTCATGATTTATGATTCAATTCATGATTCAATTCATGATTCATGATTCATGATTCATGATTCGATTCATAATTCATGATTCAATTCATGATTCATGATTTGATTCATGATTCATGATTCAATTCATGAAGAGTTTATGAATTTATGAGTTTATGAGTCATCTTCATGATTCGATTCATGATTCATGATTCAATTCATGATTCATGATTCATGATACAAATCATGATTCATGATTCAAATCATGATTCATTTCATGATTCATGATTCAATTCATGTTTCATGATTAATGATTCAAATCATGATTCATTTCATGATTCATGATTCATTTCATGATTCATGATTCAATTCATGATTCATGATTCAATTCATGATTCATGATTCATGATTCAATTCATGATTCATTTCATGATTCATGATTCAATTCATGATTCATGATTCATGATTCAATTCATGATTCAATTCATGATTCAATTCATGATTCAATTCATGATTCATGATTCAATTCATGATTCATTTCATGATTCATGATTCAATTCATGATTCATGATTCATGATTCATGATTCAATTCATGATTCATGATTCGATTCATGATTCATGATTCATGATTCATGATTCATGATTCGATTCATGATTCATGATTTATGATTCAATTCATGATTCATGATTCAATTCATGATTTATGATTTATGATTCAATTTATGATTCAATTCATGATTCATGATTCATGATTCATGATTCATGATTCGATTCATGATTCATGATTCAATTCATGATTCTTGATTCATTATTTAATTCATGATTCGATTCATGATTTATGATTCAATTCATGATTTATGATTCATGATTCATTTCATGATTCATGATTCGATTCATGATTCATGATTCATAATTCATGATTCAATTCATGATTCATGATTCGATTCATGATTCATGATTCAATTCATGATTCGTGATTTATGATTCATTTCATGATTCAATTCATGATTCATGATTCAATTCATGATTCATGATTCATGATTCATGATTCGATTCATGATTCATGATTCGATTTATGATTCATGATTCAATTTATGATTCATGATTTATGATTCAATTCATGATTCAATTTATGATTCAATTCATGATTCGAGATTCATGATTCGATTCATGATTCATGATTCATGATTTGATTCATGATTCAATTCATGATTCATGATTCATGATTCATGATTCAATTCATGATTCATGATTCATGATTCGATTCATAATTCATGATTCATGCTTCGATTCATGATTCATGATTCATGATTCATGGCTCAATTCATGATTAATGATTCATGATTCAATTCATGATTCATGATTCGATTTATGATTCATGATTCAATTCATGATTCATGATTTATGATTCAATTCATGTTTCATGATTCAATTCATGATTTGAGATTCATGATTCAATTCATGAATCATGATTCAATTCATGATTCATGATTCATGATTCGATTCATGATTCAATTCATAATTCATGATTCATGATTCAATTTATGATTCATGATTCATGATTCGATTCATGATTCATGATTCGATTCATGATTCATGATTCGATTCATGATTCATGATTCATGATTCATGATTCAATTCATGATTCATGATTCAATTCATGATTCATGATTCAATTCATGATTCATGATTCATGATTCATTATTCAATTCATGATTCATGATTCGATTCATTTTTCATGATTCAATTCATGATTTATGATTTATGATTCAATTTATGATTCAATTCATGATTCATGATTCGATTCATGATTCATGATTCATGATTCGATTCATGATTCATGATTCAAATCATGATTCATGATGCGATTCATGATTCATGATTCATGATTCATGATTCAATTCATGATTCATGATTCGATTCATGATTTAATTCATGATTCATGATTTATGATTCAACTCATGATTCAATTCATGATTCATGATTCATGATTCATGATTCGATTCATGATTCATGATTTAATTTATGATTCATGATTTGATTCATGATTCATAATTCAATTCATGATTCATGATTCGATTCATGATCCATGATTCGATTCATGATTCATGATTTAATTCATGATTCATGATTTATGATTCAATTCATGATTCAATTCATGATTCATGATTTATGATTCAATTCATGATTCAATTCATGATTCATGATTCATGATTCATGATTCGATTCATGATTCATGATTCAATTCATGATTCATGATGTGATTCATGATTCATGATTCAATTCATGAAGAGTTTATGAATTTATAAGTTTATGAGTCCTCTTCATGATTCGAGATTCATGATTCGATTCATGATTCATGATTCAATTCATGATTCATGATTCATGATTCAAATCATGATTCATTTCATGATTCATGATTCAATTCATAATTCATGATTCATGATTCAAATCATGATTCATTTCATGATTCATGATTCATTTCATGATTCATGATTCAATTCATGATTCATGATTCAATTCATGATTCATGATTCATGATTCAATTCATGATTCATTTCATGATTCATGATTCAATTCATGATTCATGATTCATGATTCAATTCATGATTCAATTCATGATTCATTTCATGATTCATGATTCAATTCATGATTCATTTCATGATTCATGATTCATGATTTAATTCATGATTAATGATTCATGATTCAATTCATGATTCATGATGCAATTCATGATTCATGATTCAATTCATGATTCATGATTCGATTCATGATTCATGATTCAATTCATGATTCATGATTTATGATTCAACTCATGATTCAATTCATGATTCATGATTCATGATTCATGATTCGATTTATGATTCATGATTCAATTCATGATTCATGATTTGATTCATGATTCATGATTCATGATTCGATTCATGATTCATGATTCAATTCATGATTCATGATTTGATTCATGATTCATGATTCAATTTATGATTTATGATTTATGATTCAATTCATGATTCAATTCATGATTTATGATTCAATTCATGATTCATGATTCGATTCATGATTCATGATTTAATTCATGATTCATGATTTGATTCAGGATTCATGATTCAATTCATGAATCATGCATGATTCATGATTCATGATTCAATTCATGATTCATGATTCATGATTCAATTCATGATTCATTTCATGATTCATGATTCAATTCATGATTCATGATTCATTATTCAATTCATGAATCATGCATAATTCATGATTCATGATTCATTTCATGATTCATGATTCATGATTCAATACATGATTCATTTCATGATTCATGATTCGATTCATGATTCATGATTCAAATTATGATTCATTTCATGATTCATGATTCATTTCATGATTCATGATTCAATTCATGATTCATGATTCATGATTCAATTCATGATTCAATTCATGATTCATTTCATGATTCATGATTCAATTCATGATTCATTTCATGATTCATGATTCATGATTTAATTCATGATTAATGATTCAATTCATGATTCATGATGCAATTCATGATTCATGATTCAATTCATGATTCATGATTCGATTTATGATTCATGATTCATGATTTATGATTCAACTCATGATTCAATTCATGATTCATGATTCATGATTCGATTCATGATTCATGATTCAATTCATGATTCGATTCATGATTCATGATTCAATTCATGATTCATGATTTGATTCATGATTCATGATTCATGATTCGATTCATGATTCATGATTCAATTTATGATTCATGATTTGATTCATGATTCATGATTCAGATCATGATTCATGATTTGATTCATGATTCAATTCATGAATAATGCATGATTCATGATTCAAGATTCAATTCATGATTCATGATTCATGATTCAATTCATGATTCATGATTCGATTCATGATTCATGATTCATGATTCATGATTCAATTCATGATTCATGATTCGATTCATGATTCAATTCATGATTCATGATTTATGATTCAACTCATGATTCAATTCATGATTCATGATTCATGATTCGATTCATGATTCATGATTTAATTTATGATTCATGATTTGATTCATGATTTATGATTCATGATTCATGATTCAATTCATGATTCATGATTCGATTCATGATTCATGATTCGATTCATGATTCATGATTTAATTCATGATTCATGATTTATGATTCAATTCATGATTCAATTCATGATTCATGATTTATGATTCAATTCATGATTCAATTCATGATTCATGATTCATGATTCATGATTCGATTCATGATTCATGATTCAATTCATGATTCATGATTTGATTCATGATTCAATTCATGAAGAGTTTATGAATTTATAAGTTTATGAGTCGTCTTCATGATTCGAGATTCATGATTCGATTCATGATTCATGATTCAATTCATGATTCATGATTCATGATTCATGATTCAAATCATGATTCATTTCATGATTCATGATTCAATTCATAATTCATGATTCATGATTCAAATCCTGATTCATTTCATGATTCATGATTCATTTCATGATTCATGATTCAATTCATGATTCATGATTCAATTCATGATTCATGATTCATGATTCAATTCATGATTCATTTCATGATTCATGATTCAATTCATGATTCATGATTCATGATTCAATTCATGATTCAATTCATGATTCATTTCATGATTCATGATTCAATTCATGATTCAATTCATGATTCAATTTATGATTCATTTCATGATTCATGATTCAATTCATGATTCATTTCATGATTCATGATTCATGATTTAATTCATGATTAATGATTCATGATTCAATTCATGATTCATGATGCAATTCATGATTCATGATTCAATTCATGATTCATGATTCGATTCGTGATTCATGATTCAATTCATGATTCATGATTTATGATTCAACTCATGATTCAATTCATGATTCATGATTCATGATTCATGATTCGATTCATGATTCAATTCATGATTCATGATTTGATTCATGATTCATGATTCATGATTCGATTCATGATTCATGATTCAATTAATGATTCATGATTTGATTCATGATTCAATTTATGATTCATGATTTATGATTCAATTCATGATTCAATTCATGATTCATGATTTATGATTCAATTCATGATTCATGATTCATGATTCGATTCATGATTTAATTCATGATTCATGATTTGATTCAGGATTCATGATTCAATTCATGAATCATGCATGATTCTTGATTCATGATTCAATTCATGATTCATGATTCAATTCATGATTCATGATTCATTATTTAATTCATGATTCGATTCATGATTCATGATTCAATTCATGATTCATGATTCATGATTCAATTCATGATTCATGATTCGATTCATGATTCATGATTCATGATTCATGATTCAATTCATGATTCATGATTCGATTCATGATTAATGATTCAATTCATGATTCATGATTTATGATTCAACTCATGATTAAATTCATGATTCATGATTCGATTCATGATTCATGATTTAATTCATGATTCATGATTTGATTCATGATTAATGATTCATGATTCAATTCATGATTCATGATTCGATTCATGATTCATGATTCAATTCATGATTCATGATTTGATTCATGATTCATGATTCAATTCATGAAGAGTTTATGAATTTATAAGTTTATGATTCATGATTCATGATTCAAATCATGATTCATTTCATGATTCATGATTCAATTCATGATTCATGATTCATGATTCAAATCATGATTCATTTCATGATTCATGATTCAATTCATAATTCATGATTCATGATTCAAATCATGATTCATTTCATGATTCATGATTCATTTCATGATTCATGATTCAATTCATGATTCTTGATTCAATTCATGATTCATGATTCATGATTCAATTCATGATTCATTTCATGATTCATGATTCAATTCATGATTCATGATTCATGATTCAATTCATGATTCAATTCATGATTCATTTCATGATTCATGATTCAATTCATGATTCAATTCATGATTCATTTCATGATTCATGATTCAATTCATGATTCATTTCATGATTCATGATTCATGATTTAATTCATGATTAATGATTCATGATTCAATTCATGATTCATGATGCAATTCATGATTCATGATTCAATTCATGATTCATGATTTGATTCATGATTCATGATTCAATTCATGATTCATGATTTATGATTCAACTCATGATTCAATTCATGATTCATGATTTATGATTCAACTCATGATTCAATTCATGATTCATGATTCATGATTCATGATTCGATTCATGATTCATGATTCAATTCATGATTCATGATTTGATTCATGATTCGTGATTCATGATTCGATTCATGATTCATGATTCAATTCATGATTCATGATTTGATTCATGATTCATGATTCAATTTATGATTCATGATTTATGATTCAATTCATGATTCAATTCATGATTCATGATTTATGATTCAATTCATGATTCATGATTCATGATTCGATTCATGGTTCATGATTTAATTCATGAATCATGCATGATTCATGATTCATGATTCAATTCATGATTCATGATTAATGATTCAATTCATGATTCATTTCATGATTCATGATTCAATTCATGATTCATGATTCATGATTCAATTCATGAATCATGCATAATTCATGATTCATGATTCAATTCATGATTCATGATTCATGATTCAATTCATGATTCATTTCATGATTCATGATTCAATTCATGATTCATGATTCAAATTATGATTCATTTCATGATTCATGATTCATTTCATGATTCATGATTCAATTCATGATTCATGATTCATGATTCAAATCATGATTCATTTCATGATTCATGATTCATTTCATGATTCATGATTCAATTCATGATTCATGATTCAATTCATGATTCATGATTTATGATTCAATTCATTTTTCATTTCATGATTCATGATTCAATTCATGATTCATGATTCATGATTCAATTCATGATTCATTTCATGATTCATTTCATGATTCATGATTCAATTCATGATTCATTTCATGATTCATGATTCATGATTTAATTCATGATTAATGATTCATGATTCAATTCATGATTCATGATTTGATTCATGATTCATGATTCAATTCATGATTCATGATTTGATTCATGCTTCATGATTCACTTCATGATTCATGATTTATGATTCAACTCATGATTCAATTCATGATTCATGATTCATGATTTGATTCATGATTCATGATTCAATTCATGATTCATGATTCAATTCATGATTCATGATTTGATTCATGATTCATGATTCGATTAATGATTCATGATTCAATTCATGATTCATGATTTGATTCATGATTCATGATTCAATTCATGATTCATGATTTATGAATAAATTCATGATTCAATTCATGATTCATGATTTATGATTCAATTCATGATTCGATTCATGATTCATGATTTAATTCATGATTCATGATTTGATTCATGATTCATGATTCAATTCATGAATCATGCATGATTCATGATTCATGATTCAATTCATGATTCATGATTCATGATTCAATTCATGATTCATTTCAAGATTCATGATTCAATTCATGATTCATGATTCATGATTCAAATTATGATTCATTTCATGATTCATGATTCATTTCATGATTCGAGATTCAATTCATGATTCATGATTCATGATTCAATTCATGATTCAATTCATGATTCATTTCATGATTCATGATTCAATTCATGATTCATTTCATGATTCATGATTCATGATTTAATTCATAATTAATGATTCAATTCATGATTCATGATGCAATTCATGATTCATGATTCATGATTCATAATTCATGATTCATGATTTATGATTCAATTCATGATTCAATTCATTATTCATGATTTATGATTCAATTCATGATTCAATTCATGATTCATGATTCATGATTCATGATTCGATTCATAATTCATGATTCAATTCATGATTCATGATTTGATTCATGATTCATGATTCAATTCATGAAGAGTTTATGAATTTATGAGTTTATGAGTCATCTTCATGATTCGATTCATGATTCATGATTCAATTCATGATTCATGATTAATGATTCAAATCATGATTCATTTCATGATTCATGATTCATTTCATGATTCATGATTCAATTCATGATTCATGATTCAATTCATGATTCATGATTCAATTCATGATTCATTTCATGATTCATGATTCAATTCATGATTCATGATTCATGATTCAATTCATGATTCAATTCATGATTCAATTCATGATTCAATTCATGATTCATGATTCAATTCATGATTCATTTCATGATTAATGATTCATGATTTAATTCATGATTCATGATGCAATTCATGATTCATGATTCAATTCATGATTCATGATTCGATTCATGATTCATGATTCAATTCATGATTCATGATTCGATTCATGATTCATGATTCATGATTCATGATTCAATTCAGGATTCATGATTCGATTCATGATTCATGATTCAATTCATGATTTAGGATTTATGATTCAATTTATGATTCAATTCATGATTCATGATTCGATTCATGATTCATGATTCATGATTCATGATTCATGATTCGATTCATGATTCATGATTCGATTCATGATTCATGATTCAATTCATGATTCATGATTCATGATTCAATTCATGATTCATGATTCATGATTCAATTCATGATTCATGATTCGATTCATGATTCATGATTCATGATTCATGATTCAATTCATGATTCATGATTCGATTCATGATTCATGATTCAATTCATGATTCATGATTTATGATTCAACTCATGATTCAATTCATGATTCATAATTCATGATTCATGATTCGATTCATGATTCATGATTCATGATTCGATTCATGATTCATGATTCGATTCATGATTCATGATTTAATTCATGATTCATGATTTATGATTCAATTCATGAATCAATTCATGATTCATGATTTATGATTCAATTCATGATTCAATTCATGATTCATGATTCATGATTCATGATTCGATTCATGATTCAATTCATGATTCATGATTCATGATTCATGATTCGATTCATGATTCAATTCATGATTCATGATTCAATTCATGAAGAGTTTATGAATTTATGAGTTTATGAGTCATCTTCATGATTCGAGATTCATGATTCGATTCATGATTCATGATTCAATTCATGATTCATGATTCATGATTCAAATCATGATTCATGATTCAAATCATGATTCATTTCATGATTCATGATTCAATTCATGATTCATGATTCAAATCATGATTCATTTCATGATTCATGATTCAATTCATGATTCATGATTCAAATCATGATTCATTTCATGATTCATGATTCATTTCATGATTCATGATTCAATTCATGATTCATGATTCAATTCATGATTCATGATTCATGATTCAATTCATGATTCATTTCATGATTCATGATTCAATTCATGATTCATGATTCATGATTCAATTCATGATTCAATTCATGATTCATTTCATGATTCATGATTCAATTCATGATTCATTTCATGATTCATGATTCATGATTTAATTAATGATTAATGATTCATGATTTAATTCATGATTCATGATGCAATTCATGATTCATGATTCAATTCATGATTCATGATTCGATTCATGATTCATGATTCAATTCATGATTCATGATTCATGATTCAATTCATGATTCATGATTCGATTCATGATTCATGATTCAATTCATGATTCATGATTTATGATTCAACTCATGATTCAATTCATGATTCATGATTCATGATTCATGATTAAATTCATGATTTATGATTCAATTCATGATTCGTGATTCAATTCATGATTCATGATTCAATTCATGATTAATGATTCGATTCATGATTCATGATTCATTATTCAATTCAGGATTCATGATTCGATTCATGATTCATGATTCAATTCATGATTCATGATTCATTATTTAATTCATGATTCGATTCATGATTCATGATTCAATTCATGATTCATGATTCATGATTCAATTCATGATTCATGATTCGATTCATGATTTATGATTCATGATTCATGATTCAATTCATGATTTGATTCATGATTCATGATTCAATTCATGATTCATGATTTATGATTCAACTCATGATTCAATTCATGATTCATGATTCGTGATTCATGATTCGATTCATGATTCGATTCATGATTCATGATTCATGATTCGATTTATGATTCATGATTCGATTCATGATTCATGATTTAATTCATGATTCATGATTTATGATTCAATTCATGATTCAATTCATGATTCATGATTTATGATTCAATTCATGATTCAATTCATGATTCATAATTCATGATTCATGATTCGATTCATGATTCATGATTCAATTCATGATTCATGATTCGATTCATGATTCATGATTCATGATTCGATTCATGATTTATGATTCGATTCATGATTCATGATTCAATTCATGATTCATGATTCATTATTTAATTCATGATTCGATTCATGATTCATGATTCAATTCATGATTCATGATTCAATTCATGATTCATGATTCGATTCATGATTTATGATTCATGATTCATGATTCAATTCATGATTTGATTCATGATTCATGATTCAATTCATGATTCATGATTTATGATTCAACTCATGATTCAATTCATGATTCATGATTCGTGATTCATGATTCGATTCATGATTCGATTCATGATTCATGATTCATGATTCGATTTATGATTCATGATTCGATTCATGATTCATGATTTAATTCATGATTCATGATTTATGATTCAATTCATGATTCAATTCATGATTCATGATTTATGATTCAATTCATGATTCAATTCATGATTCATAATTCATGATTCATGATTCGATTCATGATTCATGATTCAATTCATGATTCATGATTTGATTCATGATTCATAATTCAATTCATGAAGAGTTTATGAATTTATGAGTTTATGAGTCATCTTCATGATTCGAGATTCATGATTCGATTCATGATTCATGATTCAATTCATGATTCATGATTCATGATTGAAATCATGATTCATGATTCATTTCATGATTCATGATTCAATTCATGATTCATGATTCATGATTCAAATCATGATTCATTTCATGATTCATGATTCAAATCATGATTCATTTCATGATTCATGATTCATTTTATGATTCATGATTCAATTCATGATTCATGATTCAATTCATGATTCATGATTCAATTCATGATTCATGATTCAATTCATGATTCATGATTCAATTCATGATTCATTTCATGATTCATGATTCAATTCATGATTCATGATTCTTGATTGAATTCATGATTCAATTCATGATTCATTTCATGATTCATGATTCAATTCATGATTCATTTCATGATTCATGATTCATGATTTAATTAATGATTAATGATTCATGATTCTATGCATGATTCATGATTCGCTTTATGATTCATGATTCAATTCATGATTCATGATTTATGATTCAATTCATGATTCAATTCATGATTCATGATTCATGATTTGATTCATGATTCATGATTCATGATTCGATTCATGATTCATGATTCAATTCATGATTCATGATTTGATTCATGATTCATGATTCAATTCATGATTCAATTCATGATTCATGATTTATGATTCAATTCATGATTCAATTCATGATTCATGATTCATGATTCATGATTCATGATTCAATTCATGATTCAATTCATGATTCATGATTTATGATTCAATTCATGATTCAATTCATGATTCATGATTCATGATTCATGATTCAATTCATGATTTAATTCATGATTCATGATTTGATTCATGATTCATGATTCATGATTCAATTCATGATTCATGATTCATGATTCAATTCATGATTCATTTCATGATTCATGATTCAATTCATGATTCATGATTCATGATTCAATTCATGATTCAATTCATGATTCAATTCATGATTCAATTCATGATTCATGATTCAATTCATGATTCATTTCATGATTAATGATTCATGATTTAATTCATGATTCATGATGCAATTCATGATTCATGATTCAATTCATGATTCATGATTCGATTCATGATTCATGATTCAATTCATGATTCATGATTCGATTCATGATTCATGATTCATGATTCATGATTCAATTCAGGATTCATGATTCGATTCATGATTCATGATTCAATTCATGATTTAGGATTTATGATTCAATTTATGATTCAATTCATGATTCATGATTCGATTCATGATTCATGATTCATGATTCATGATTCATGATTCGATTCATGATTCATGATTCGATTCATGATTCATGATTCAATTCATGATTCATGATTCAATTCATGATTCATGATTCATGATTCAATTCATGATTCATGATTCGATTCATGATTCATGATTCATGATTCATGATTCAATTCATGATTCATGATTCGATTCATGATTCATGATTCAATTCATGATTCATGATTTATGATTCAACTCATGATTCAATTCATGATTCATAATTCATGATTCATGATTCGATTCATGATTCATGATTCATGATTCGATTCATGATTCATGATTCGATTCATGATTCATGATTTAATTCATGATTCATGATTTATGATTCAATTCATGAATCAATTCATGATTCATGATTTATGATTCAATTCATGATTCAATTCATGATTCATGATTCATGATTCATGATTCGATTCATGATTCAATTCATGATTCATGATTCAATTCATGAAGAGTTTATGAATTTATGAGTTTATGAGTCATCTTCATGATTCGAGATTCATGATTCGATTCATGATTCATGATTCAATTCATGATTCATGATTCATGATTCAAATCATGATTCATGATTCAAATCATGATTCATTTCATGATTCATGATTCAATTCATGATTCATGATTCATGATTCAAATCATGATTCATTTCATGATTCATGATTCATTTCATGATTCATGATTCAATTCATGATTCATGATTCAATTCATGATTCATGATTCATGATTCAATTCATGATTCATTTCATGATTCATGATTCAATTCATGATTCATGATTCAATTCATGATTCAATTCATGATTCATTTCATGATTCATGATTCAATTCATGATTCATTTCATGATTCATGATTCATGATTTAATTAATGATTAATGATTCATGATTTAATTCATGATTCATGATGCAATTCATGATTCATGATTCAATTCATGATTCATGATTCGATTCATGATTCATGATTCAATTCATGATTCATGATTCATGATTCAATTCATGATTCATGATTCGATTCATGATTCATGATTCAATTCATGATTCATGATTTATGATTCAACTCATGATTCAATTCATGATTCATGATTCATGATTCATGATTAAATTCATGATTTATGATTCAATTCATGATTCGTGATTCAATTCATGATTCATGATTCAATTCATGATTAATGATTCGATTCATGATTCATGATTCATTATTCAATTCAGGATTCATGATTCGATTCATGATTCATGATTCAATTCATGATTCATGATTCATTATTTAATTCATGATTCGATTCATGATTCATGATTCAATTCATGATTCATGATTCATGATTCAATTCATGATTCATGATTCGATTCATGATTTATGATTCATGATTCATGATTCAATTCATGATTTGATTCATGATTCATGATTCAATTCATGATTCATGATTTATGATTCAACTCATGATTCAATTCATGATTCATGATTCGTGATTCATGATTCGATTCATGATTCGATTCATGATTCATGATTCATGATTCGATTTATGATTCATGATTCGATTCATGATTCATGATTTAATTCATGATTCATGATTTATGATTCAATTCATGATTCAATTCATGATTCATGATTTATGATTCAATTCATGATTCAATTCATGATTCATAATTCATGATTCATGATTCGATTCATGATTCATGATTCAATTCATGATTCATGATTCGATTCATGATTCATGATTCATGATTCGATTCATGATTCATGATTCGATTCATGATTTATGATTCGATTCATGATTCATGATTCAATTCATGATTCATGATTCATTATTTAATTCATGATTCGATTCATGATTCATGATTCAATTCATGATTCATGATTCAATTCATGATTCATGATTCGATTCATGATTTATGATTCATGATTCATGATTCAATTCATGATTTGATTCATGATTCAATTCATGATTCATGATTTATGATTCAACTCATGATTCAATTCATGATTCATGATTCGTGATTCATGATTCGATTCATGATTCGATTCATGATTCATGATTCATGATTCGATTTATGATTCATGATTCGATTCATGATTCATGATTTAATTCATGATTCATGATTTATGATATAATTCATGATTCAATTCATGATTCATGATTTATGATTCAATTCATGATTCAATTCATGATTCATAATTCATGATTCATGATTCGATTCATGATTCATGATTCAATTCATGATTCATGATTTGATTCATGATTCATAATTCAATTCATGAAGAGTTTATGAATTTATGAGTTTATGAGTCATCTTCATGATTCGAGATTCATGATTCGATTCATGATTCATGATTCAATTCATGATTCATGATTCATGATTGAAATCATGATTCATGATTCATTTCATGATTCATGATTCAATTCATGATTCATGATTCATGATTCAAATCATGATTCATTTCATGATTCATGATTCAAATCATGATTCATTTCATGATTCATGATTCATTTTATGATTCATGATTCAATTCATGATTCATGATTCAATTCATGATTCATGATTCAATTCATGATTCATGATTCAATTCATGATTCATGATTCAATTCATGATTCATTTCATGATTCATGATTCAATTCATGATTCATGATTCTTGATTGAATTCATGATTCAATTCATGATTCATTTCATGATTCATGATTCAATTCATGATTCATTTCATGATTCATGATTCATGATTTAATTAATGATTAATGATTCATGATTCTATGCATGATTCATGATTCGATTTATGATTCATGATTCAATTCATGATTCATGATTTATGATTCAATTCATGATTCAATTCATGATTCATGATTCAATTCATGATTCAATTCATGATTCATGATTCAATTCATGATTCATGATTCAATTCATGATTCATTTCATGATTCATGATTCAATTCATGATTCATGATTCTTGATTGAATTCATGATTCAATTCATGATTCATTTCATGATTCATGATTCAATTCATGATTCATTTCATGATTCATGATTCATGATTTAATTAATGATTAATGATTCATGATTCTATGCATGATTCATGATTCGATTTATGATTCATGATTCAATTCATGATTCATGATTTATGATTCAATTCATGATTCAATTCATGATTCATGATTCATGATTTGATTCATGATTCATGATTCGATTCATGATTCATGATTCAATTCATGATTCATGATTTGATTCATGATTCATGATTCAATTCATGATTCAATTCATGATTCATGATTTATGATTCAATTCATGATTCAATTCATGATTCATGATTCATGATTCATGATTCAATTCATGATTCAATTCATGATTCATGATTTATGATTCAATTCATGATTCAATTCATGATTCATGATTCATGATTCATGATTCAATTCATGATTTAATTCATGATTCATGATTTGATTCATGATTCATGATTCATGATTCAATTCATGATTCATGATTCATGATTCAAATTGATTAATTTCATGATTCATGATTAATTTCATGATTCATGATTCAATTCATGATTCATGATTCATGATTCAATTAATGATTCAATTCATGATTCATTTCATGATTCATGATTCAATTCATGATTCATTTCATGATTCATGATTCATGATTTAATTCATGATTAATGATTCAATTCATGATTCATGATGCAATTCATGATTCATGATTCAATTCATGATTCATGATTCGATGTATGATTCATGATTCATGATTTATGATTCAACTCATGATTTAATTCATGATTCATGATTTATGATTCAATTCATGATTCAATTCATGATTCATGATTTATGATTCAATTCATGATTCGATTCATGATTCATGATTTAATTCATGATTCATGATTTGATTCATGATTCATGATTCAATTCATGAATCATGCATGATTCATGATTCATGATTCAATTCATGATTCATGATTCAATTCATGATTCATTTCATGATTCATGATTCAATTCATGATTCATGATTCATGATTCAAATTATGATTAATTTCATGATTCATGATTCATTTCATGATTCATGATTCAATTCATGATTCATGATTCAATTCATGATTCAATTCATGATTCAATTCATGATTCATGATTCAATTCATGATTCATTTCATGATTCATGATTCATGATTTAATTTAGGATTAATGATTCAATTCATGATTCATGATTCAATTCATGATTCATGATTCGATTTATGATTCATGATTCATGATTTATGATTCAACTCATGATTCAATTCATGATTCATGATTCATGATTCATGATTTGATTCATGATTTATGATTCAATTCATGATTCAATTCATGATTCATGATTTATGATTTAATTCATGATACAATTCAGGATTCATGATTCACGATTCATGATTCGATTCATGATTCATGATTCAATTCATGATTCATGATTTAATTCATGATTCATGATTTAATTCATGATTCATGATTCATGATTCAATTCATGATTCATTTCATGATTCATGATTCAATTCATGATTCATGATTCATGATTCAATTCATGATTCAATTCATGATTCATTTCATGATTCATGATTCAATTCATGATTCATTTCATGATTCATGATTCATGATTTAATTCATGATTAATGATTCAATTCATGATTCATGATGCAATTCATGATTCATGATTCAATTCATGATTCATGATTCAATTCATGATTCATGATTCATGATTGAAATCATGATTCATGATTCATGATTCAATTCATGATTCATGATTCATGATTCAAATCATGTTTCATTTCATGATTCATGATTCATTTTATGATTCATGATTCAATTCATGATTCATGATTCAATTCATGATTCATTTCATGATTCATGATTCAATTCATGATTCATGATTCTTGATTGAATTCATGATTCAATTCATGATTCATTTCATGATTCATGATTCAATTCATGATTCATTTCATGATTCATGATTCATGATTTAATTAATGATTAATGATTCATGATTCAATTCATGATTCATGATTCGATTCATGATTCATGATTCAATTCATGATTCATGATTTATGATTCACCTCATGATTCAATTCATGATTCATGATTCATGATTCGATTCATGATTCAATTCATGATTAATGATTTGATTCATGATTCATGATTCGATTCATGATTCATGATTCAATTCATGATTCATGATTTGATTCATGATTCATGATTCAATTCATGATTCAATTCATGATTCATGATTTATGATTCAATTCATGATTCATGATTCATGATTCATGATTCAATTCATGATTCAATTCATGATTCATGATTTATGATTCAATTCATGATTCAATTCATGATTCATGATTCATGATTCGATTCATGATTTAATTCATGATTCATGATTTGATTCATGATTCATGATTCAAATCATGAATCATGCATGATTCATGATTCATGATTCAATTCATGATTAATGATTCTCGATTCAATTCATGATTCATTTCATGATTCATGATTCAATTCATGATTCATGATTCATGATTCAAATTATGATTCATTTCATGATTCATGATTCATTTCATGATTCATGATTCAATTCATGATTCATGATTCATGATTCAATTCATGATTCAATTCATGATTCATTTCATGATTCATGATTCAATTCATGATTCATTTTATGATTCATGATTCATGATTTAATTCATGATTAATGATTCAATTCATGATTCATGATGCAATTCATGATTCATGATTCAATTCATGATTCATGATTCGATTTATGATTCAGGATTCATGATTTATGATTCAACTCATGATTCAATTCATGATTCATGATTCATGATTTATGATTCAATTCATGATTCAATTCATGATTCATGATTTATGATTCAATTCATGATTCGATTCATGATTCATGATTTAATTCATGATTCATGATTTGATTCATGATTCATGATTCAATTCATGAATCATGCATGATTCATGATTCATGATTCAATTCATGATTCATGATTCATGATTCAATTCATGATTCATTTCATGATTCATGATTCAATTCATGATTCATGATTCATGATTCAAATTATGATTCATTTCATGATTCATGATTCATTTCATGATTCATGATTCAATTCATGATTCATGATTCATGATTCAATTCATGATTCAATTCATGATTCATTTCATGATTCATGATTCAATTCATGATTCATTTCATGATTCATTATTCATGATTTAATTCATGATTAATGATTCAATTCATGATTCATGATGCAATTCATGATTCATGATTCAATTCATGATTCATGATTCGATTTATGATTCATGATTCATGATTTATGATTCAACTCATGATTCAATTCATGATTCATGATTCATGATTTATGATTCAATTCATGATTCAATTCATGATTCATGATTTATGATTTAATTCATGATTCGATTCATGATTCATGATTTAATTCATGATTCATGATTTGATTCATGATTCATGATTCAATTCATGAATCATGCATGATTCATGATTCATGATTCAATTCATGATTCATGATTCATGATTCAATTCATGATTCATTTCATGATTCATGATTCAATTCATGATTCATGATTCATGATTCAAATTATGATTAATTTCATGATTCATGATTCATTTCATGATTCATGATTCAATTCATGATTCATGATTCAATTCATGATTCAATTCATGATTCATTTCATGATTCATGATTCAATTCATGATTCATTTCATGATTCATGATTCATGATTTAATTCATGATTAATGATTCAATTCATGCTTCATGATGCAATTCATGATTCATGATTCAATTCATGATTCATGATTCGATTTATGATTCATGATTCATGATTTATGATTCAACTCATGATTCAATTCATGATTCATGATTCATGATTCATGATTTGATTTATGATTTATGATTCAATTCATGATTCAATTCATGATTCATGATTTATGATTTAATTCATGATTCAATTCAGGATTCATGATTCACGATTCATGATTCGATTCATGATTCATGATTCAATTCATGATTCATGATTTGATTCATGATTCATGATTTAATTCATGAATCATGCATGATTCATGATTCATGATTCAATTCATGATTCATGATTTAATTCATGATTCATGATTCAATTCATGATTCATGATTCATGATTCAATTCATGATTCATTTCATGATTTATGATTCAATTCATGATTCATGATTCATGATTCAATTCATGATTCATGATTCAATTCATGATTCAATTCATGATTAATTTCATGATTCATGATTCAATTCATGATTCATTTCATGATTCATGATTCATGATTTAATTCATGATTAATGATTCAATTCATGATTCATGATGCAATTCATGATTCATGATTCAATTCATGATTCATGATTCAATTCATGATTCATGATTCGATTTATGATTCATTATTCAATTCATGATTCGAGATTCATGATTCGATTCATGATTCATGATTCAATTCATGATTCATGATTCATGATTCGATTCATGATTCAATTCATGATTCATGATTCATGATTCAATTCATGATTCATGATTCATGATTCGATTCATGATTCATGATTCATGATTCATGATTCATGATTCAAATCATGATTCAATTCATGAATTATGATTCGATTCATGATTAATGATTTATGATTCTTTTCATGATTCATGATTCATTTCATGATTCTTGTTTCGATTCATGATTCATGATTTGATTCATGATTCATGATTCAATTCATGATTTATGATTCGATTCATTATTCATGATTCATGATTCATTATTCGATTCATGATTCATGATTCAATTCATGATTCATGTTTCGATTCATGATTCATGATTCGATTCATGATTCATGATTCGATTCATGATTCATGATTTGATTCATGATTCATGATTCATAATTCATGATTCAATTCATGATTCATGATTCATGATTCATTATTCAATTCATGATTTATGATTCAATTCATGATTTATGATTCAATTTATGATTCATGATTCGATTCATGATTCATGATTCATGATTCATTATTCAATTCAGGATTCATGATTCGATTCATGATTCATGATTCAATTCATGATTTATGATTTATGATTCAATTTATGATTCAATTCATGATTCATGATTCGATTCATGATTCATGATTCATGATTCGATTTATGATTTATGATTCGATTCATGATTCATGATTCAATTCATGATTCATGATTCATTATTTAATTCATGATTGAATTCATGATTCATGATTCAATTCATGATTCATGATTCATTATTTAATTCATGAATCATGATTTAATTCATGATTCATGATTCGATTCATGATTCATGATTCAAATCATGAATCATGATTCAATTCATGATTCATGATTCATGATTCAAATTATGATTCATTTCATGATTCATGATTCATTTCATGATTCATGATTCATTTCATGATTCATGATTCAATTCATGATTCATGATTCATGATTCATGATTCATGATTAAATTAATGATTTATGATTCAATTCATGATTCATGATTCAATTCATGATTCATGATTCAATTCATGATTCATGATTCGATTCATGATTCATGATTCAATTCATGATTCATGATTTGATTCATGATTCATGATTCAATTCATGATTCATGATTTATGATTCAATTCATGATTCATTTCATGATTCATGATTCAATTCATTATTCATGATTCAAATTATGATTCATTTCATGATTCATGATTCATTTCATGATTCATGATTCATTTCATGATTCATGATTCAATTCATGATTCAATTCATGATTCATTTCATGATTAATGATTCAATTCATGATTCATTTCATGATTCATGATTCATGATTTAATTCATGATTAATGATTCAATTCATGATTCATGATGCAATTCATGATTCATGATTCAATTCATGATTCATGATTCGATTTATGATTCATGATTCGATTTATGATTCATGATTCATGATTTATGATTCAACTCATGGTTCAATTCATGATTCATGATTCATGATTCATGATTCGATTCATGATTCATAATTCAATTTATGATTCATGATTTGATTCATTATTCATGATTCATGATTCGATTCATGATTCATGATTCAATTCACGATTCATGATTTGATTCATGATTCATGATTCAATTCATGATTCATGATTCGATTCATGATTCATGATTCAATTCCTGATTCATGATTTATGATTCAACTCATGATTCAATTCATGATTCATGATTCATGATTCATGTTTCGATTCATGATTCATGATTCAATTCATGATTCATGATTTGATTTATGATTCATGATTCATGATTCGATTCATGATTCATGATTTGATTCATGATTCATGATTCAATTCATGATTCATGATTTATGATTCAATTCATGATTCAATTCATGATTCATGATTCATGATTCAAATTATGATTCATTTCATGATTCATGATTCATTTCATGATTCATGATTCAATTCATGATTCATGATTCAATTCATGATTCATGATTCAATTCATGATTCAATTCATGATTCATTTCATGATTCATGATTCATTTCATGATTCATGATTCAATTCATGATTCATTTCATGATTCATGATTCATGATTTAATTCATGATTAATGATTCAATTCATGATTCATGATGCAATTCATGATTCATGATTCAATTCATGATTCATGATTCGATTTATGATTCATTATTCAATTCATGATTCGAGATTCATGATTCGATTCATGATTCATGATTCAATTCATGATTCATGATTCGATTCATGATTCAATTCATGATTCATGATTCATGATTCAATTCATGATTTATGATTCATGATTCGATTCATGATTCATGATTCATGATTCATGATTCATGATTCAAATCATGATTCAATTCATTAATTATGATTCGATTCATGATTAATGATTTATGATTCTTTTCATGATTCATGATTCATTTCATGATTCTTGTTTCGATTCATGATTCATGATTCGATTCATGATTCATGATTCAATTCATGATTCATGATTCGATTCATTATTCATGATTCATGATTCATGATTCGATTCATGATTCATGATTCAATTCATGATTCATGTTTCGATTCATGATTCATGATTCGATTCATGATTCATGATTCGATATATGATTCATGATTTGATTCATGATTCATGATTCATAATTCATGATTCAATTCATGATTCATGATTCATGATTCATTATTCAATTCATGATTTATGATTCAATTCATGATTCATGATTCAATTCATGATTCATGATTCAATTCATGATTCATGATTCAATTCATGATTCATGATTCATGATTCATTATTCAATTCAGGATTCATGATTCGATTCATGATTCATGATTCAATTCATGATTTATGATTTATGATTCAATTTATGATTCAATTCATGATTCATGATTCGATTCATGATTCATGATTCATGATTCGATTCATGATTTATGATTCGATTCATGATTCATGATTTAATTCATGATTCATGATTCATTATTTAATTCATGATTCGATTCATGATTCATGATTCAATTCATGATTCATGATTCGATTCATGATTCATGATTTAATTCATGATTCATGATTCGATTCATGATTCATGATTCAAATCATGAATCATGCATGATTCATGATTCATGATTCAATTCATGATTCATGATTCATGATTCAATTCATGATTCATTTCATGATTCATGTTTCAATTCATGATTCATGATTCATGATTCAAATTATGATTCATTTCATGATTCATGATTCATTTCATGATTCATGATTCAATTCATGATTCATGATTCATGATTCATGATTAAATTCATGATTTATGATTCAATTCATGATTCATGATTCAATTCATGATTCATGATTCATGATTCAATTCATGATTCATTTCATGATTCATGTTTCAATTCATGATTCATGATTCATGATTCAAATTATGATTCATTTCATGATTCATGATTCATTTCATGATTCATGATTCATTTCATGATTCATGATTCAATTCATGATTCATGATTCATGATTCATGATTAAATTCATGATTTATGATTCAATTCATGATTCATGATTCGATTCATGATTCATGATTCATGATTCATTATTCAATTTAGGTTTCATGATTCGATTCATGATTCATGATTCAATTCATGATTCATGATTTGATTCATGATTCATGATTCAATTCATGATTCATGATTTATGATTCAATTCATGATTCATTTCATGATTCATGATTCAATTCATGATTCATGATTTGATTCATGATTCATGATTCAATTCATGATTCATGATTTATGATTCAATTCATGATTCATTTCATGATTCATGATTCAATTCATGAATCATGATTCATGATTCAAATTATGATTCATTTCATGTTTCATGATTCATTTCATGATTCATGATTCATTTCATGATTCATGATATATGATTCATTTCATGATTCATGATTCATGATTGAATTCATGATTCATGATTGAATTCATGATTCAATTCATGATTCATTTCATGATTCATGATTCAATTCATGATTCATTTCATGATTCATGATTCATGATTTAATTCATGATTAATGATTCAATTCATGATTCATGATGCAATTCATGATTCATGATTCAATTCATGATTCATGATTCGATTTATGATTCATGATTCATGATTTATGATTCAACTCATGATTCAATTCATGATTCATGATTCATGATTCATGATTCGATTCATGATTCATGATTCAATTTATGATTCATGATTTGATTCATGATTCATGATTCATGATATGATTCATGATTCATGATTCAATTCATGATTCATGATTTGATTCATGATTCATGATTCAATTCATGATTCATGATTTATGATTCAATTCATGATTCAATTCATGATTCATGATTTATGATTTAATTCATGATTCAATTCAGGATTCATGATTCATGATTCGATTCATGATTCATGATTCAATTCATGATTCATGATTTGATTCATGATTCATGATTCAATTCATGAATCATGCATGATTCATGATTCATGATTCAATTCATGATTCATGATTCATGATTATATTCATGATTCATTTCATACTTCATGATTCAATTCATGATTCATGATTCATGATTCTTTTCATGATTCATGATTCAATTCATGATTCATGATTTGATTCATGATTCATGATTCAATTCATGAATCATGCATGATTCATGATTCATGATTCAATTCATGATTCATGATTCATGATTCAATTCATGATTCATTTCATACTTCATGATTCAATTCATGATTCATGATTCATGTTTCAATTCATGATTCATTTCATGATTCATGATTCAATTCATGATTCATGATTCATGATTCAATTCATGATTCAATTCATGATTCATTTCATGATTCATGATTCAATTCATGATTCATTTCATGATTCATGATTTAATTAATGATTAATGATTCATGATTTAATTCATGATTCATGATGCAATTCATGATTCATGATTCAATTCATGATTCATGATTCGATTCATGATTCATGATTCAATTCATGATTCATGATTTGATTCATGATTCATGATTCATGATTCGATTCATGATTCATGATTCAATTCATGATTCATGATTTGATTCATGATTCATGATTCAATTCATGATTCATGATTTATGATTCAATTCATGATTCAATTCATGATTCATGATTCATGATTCAAATTATGATTCATTTCATGATTCATGATTCATTTCATGATTCATGATTCAATTCATGATTCATTTCATGATTCATGATTCAATTCATGATTCATTTCATGATTCATGATTCATGATTCAATTCATGATTAATGATTCGATTTATGATTCATTATTCAATTCATGATTAATGATTCGATTTATGATTCATTATTCAATTCATGATTCGAGATTCATGATTCGATTCATGATTCATGATTCAATTCATGATTCATGATTCATGATTTGATTCATGATTCAATTCATGATTCATGATTCATGATTCAATTCATGATTCATGATTCATGATTCGATTCATGATTCATGATTCATGATTCAAATCATGATTCAATTCATGAATTATGATTCGATTCATGATTAATGATTTATGATTATTTCATGATTCATGATTCATTTCATGATTCTTGTTTTGATTCATGATTCATGATTCGATTCATGATTCATGATTCAATTCATGATTCATGATTCGATTCATTATTCATGATTCATGATTCATGATTCGATTCATGATTCATGATTCAATTCATGATTCATGTTTCGATTCATGATTCATGATTCGATTCATGATTCATGATTCGATTCATGATTCATGATTTGATTCATGATTCATGATTCATAATTCATGATTCAATTCATGATTCATGATTCGATTCATGATTCATGATTCGATTCATGATTCATGATTTGATTCATGATTCATGATTCATGATTCATTATTCAATTCAGGATTCATGATTCGATTCATGATTCATGATTCAATTCATGATTTATGATTTATGATTCAATTTATGATTCAATTCATGATTCATGATTCGATTCATGATTCATGATTCGATTCATGATTTATGATTCGATTCATGATTCATGATTCAATTCATGATTCATGATTCATGATTCAATTCATGATTCATTTCATGATTCATGTTTCAATTCATGATTCATGATTCATGATTCAAATTATGATTCATTTCATGATTCATGATTCATTTCATGATTCATGATTCAATTCATGATTCATGATTCATGATTCATGATTAAATTCATGATTTATGATTCAATTCATGATTCATGATTCAATTCATGATTCATGATTCATGATTCAATTCATGATTCATTTCATGATTCATGTTTCAATTCATGATTCATGATTCAAATTATGATTCATTTCATGATTCATGATTCATTTCATGATTCATGATTCAATTCATGATTCATGATTCATGATTTATGATTAAATTCATGATTTATGATTCAATTCATGATTCATGATTCAATTCATGATTCATGATTCAATTCATGATTCATGATTCGATTCATGATTCATGATTCATGATTCATTATTCAATTCAGGATTCATGATTCGATTCATGATTCATGATTCAATTCATGATTCATGATTTGATTCATGATTCATGATTCAATTCATGATTCATGATTTATGATTCAATTCATGATTCATTTCATGATTCATGATTCAATTCATGAATCATGATTCATGATTCAAATTATGATTCATTTCATGATTCATGATTCATTTCATGATTCATGATTCATTTCATGATTCATGATTCATGATTCATTTCATGAATTATGATTCATGATTGAATTCAAGATTCAATTCATGATTCATTTCATGATTCATGATTCAATTCATGATTCATTTCATGATTCATGATTCAATTCATGATTCATTTCATGATTCATGATTCATGATTTAATTCATGATTAATGATTCAATTCATGATTCATGATGCAATTCATGATTCATGATTCAATTCATGATTCGATTTATGATTCATGATTCATGATTTATGATTCAACTCATGATTCAATTCATGATTCATGATTCATGATTCATGATTCGATTCATGATTCATGATTCAATTTATGATTCATGATTTGATTCATGATTCATGATTCATGATTCGATTCATGATTCATGATTCAATTCATGATTCATGATTTGATTCATGATTCATGATTCAATTCATGATTCATGATTTATGATTCAATTCATGATTCAATTCATGATTCATGATTTATGATTTAATTCATGATTCAATTCAGGATTCATGATTCATGATTCGATTCATGATTCATGATTCAATTCATGAATCATGCATGATTCATGATTCATGATTCAATTCATGATTCATGATTCATGATTCAATTCATGATTCATTTCATACTTCATGATTCAATTCATGATTCATGATTCATGTTTCAATTCATGATTCATTTCATGATTCATGATTCAATTCATGATTCATGATTCATGATTGAATTCATGATTCAATTCATGATTCATTTCATGATTCATGATTCAATTCATGATTCATTTCATGATTCATGATTCATGATTTAATTCATGATTAATGATTCAATTCATGATTCATGATGCAATTCATGATTCATGATTCAATTCATGATTCATGATTCGATTTATTATTCATGATTCATGATTTATGATTCAACTCATGATTAAATTCATGATTCATGATTCATGATTCATGATTCGATTCATGATTCATGATTCAATTTATGATTCATGATTTGATTCATGATTCATGATTCATGATTCGATTCATGATTCATGATTCAATTCATGATTCATGATTTGATTCATGATTCATGATTCAATTCATGATTCATGATTTATGATTCAATTCATGATTCAATTCATGATTCATGATTTATGATTTAATTCATGATTCAATTCAGGATTCATGATTCATGATTCGATTCATGATTCATGATTCAATTCATGATTCATGATTTGATTCATGATTCATGATTCAATTCATGAATCATGCATGATTCATGATTCATGATTCAATTCATGATTCATGATTCATGATTCAATTCATGATTCATTTCATACTTCATGATTCAATTCATGATTCATGATTCATGTTTCAATTCATGATTCATTTCATGATTCATGATTCAATTCATGATTCATGATTCATGATTCAATTCATGATTCAATTCATGATTCATTTCATGATTCATGATTCAATTCATGATTCATTTCATGATTCATGATTCATGATTTAATTAATGATTAATGATTCATGATTTAATTCATGATTCATGATGCAATTCATGATTCATGATTCAATTCATGATTCATGATTCGATTCATGATTCATGATTCAATTCATGATTCATGATTTATGATTCAACTCATGATTCAATTCATGATTCATGATTCATGATTCATGATTCGATTCATGATTCATGATTCAATTCATGATTCATGATTTGATTCATGATTCATGATTCATGATTCGATTCATGATTCATGATTCAATTCATGATTCATGATTTGATTCATGATTCATGATTCAATTCATGATTCATGATTTATGATTCAATTCATGATTCAATTCATGATTCATGATTCATGATTCAAATTATGATTCATTTCATGATTCATGATTCATTTCATGATTCATGATTCAATTCATGATTCATGATTCATGATTCAATTCATACTTCAATTCATGATTCAATTCATGATTCAATTCATGATTCATTTCATGATTCATGATTCATGATTCAATTCATGATTAATGATTCAATTCATGATTCATGATGCAATTTATGATTCATGATTCAATTCATGATTCATGATTCAATTCATGATTCATGATTCAATTCATGATTAATGATTCGATTTATGATTCATTATTCAATTCATGATTCGAGATTCATGATTCGATTCATGATTCATGATTCAATTCATGATTCATGATTCATGATTCGATTCATGATTCATGATTCATGATTCGATTCATGATTTATGATTCGATTCATGATTCATGATTCAATTCATGATTCATGATTCATTATTTAATTCATGATTCGATTCATGATTCATGATTCAATTCATGATTCATGATTCATTATTTAATTCATGATTAATGATTTAATTCATGATTCATGATTCGATTCATGATTCATGATTCATGATTCAATTCATGATTCATTTCATGATTCATGATTCAATTCATGATTCATGATTCATGATTCAAATTATGATTCATTTCATGATTCATGATTCATTTCATGATTCATGATTCATGATTCAAATTAAGATTCATTTCATGATTCATGATTAAATTCATGATTTATGAATCAATTCATGATTCATGATTCAATTCATGATTCATGATTCAATTCAGGATTCATGATTCGATTCATGATTCATGATTCAATTCATGATTCATGATTTGATTCATGATTCATGATTCAATTCATGATTCATGATTTATGATTCAATTCATGATTCATTTCATGATTCATGATTCAATTCATTATTCATGATTCATGATTCAAATTAAGATTCATTTCATGATTCATGATTCATTTCATGATTCATGATTCAAATTAAGATTCATTTCATGATTCATGATTAAATTCATGATTTATGAATCAATTCATGATTCATGATTCAATTCATGATTCATGATTCAATTCAGGATTCATGATTCGATTCATGATTCATGATTCAATTCATGATTCATGATTTGATTCATGATTCATGATTCAATTCATGATTCATGATTTATGATTCAATTCATGATTCATTTCATGATTCATGATTCAATTCATTATTCATGATTCATGATTCAAATTAAGATTCATTTCATGATTCATGATTCATTTCATGATTCATGATTCATTTCATGATTCATGATTCATTTCATGATTCATGATTCAATTCATGATTCAATTCATGATTCATTTCATGATTCATGATTCAATTCATGATTCATTTCATGATTCATGATTCATGATTTAATTCATGATTAATGATTCAATTCATGATTCATGATGCAATTCATGATTCATGATTCAATTCATGATTCATGATTCGATTTATGATTCATGATTCGATTTATGATTCATGATTCATGATTTATGATTCGATTCATGATTCATGATTCAATTTATGATTCATGATTTGATTCATTATTCATGATTCATGATTCGATTCATGATTCATGATTCAATTCATGATTCATGATTTGATTCATGATTCATGATTCAATTCATGATTCATGATTCGATTCATGATTCATGATTCAATTCATGATTCATGATTTATGATTCAACTCATGATTCAATTCATGATTCATGATTCAAATTATGATTCATTTCATGATTCATGATTCATTTCATGATTCATGATTCAATTCATGATTCATGATTCAATTCATGATTCAATTCATGATTCATTTCATGATTCATGTTTCGATTCATGATTCATGATTCAATTCACGATTCATGATTTGATTCATGATTCATGATTCATGATTCGATTCATGATTCATGATTCAATTCATGATTCATGATTTGATTCATGATTCATGATTCAATTCATGATTCATGATTTATGATTCAATTCATGATTCAATTCATGATTCATGATTCATGATTCAAATTATGATTCATTTCATGATTCATGATTCATTTCATGATTCATGATTCAATTCATGATTCATGATTCAATTCATGATTCAATTCATGATTCATTTCATGATTCATGATTCATTTCATGATTCATGATTCAATTCATGATTCATTTCATGATTCATGATTCATGATTTAATTCATGATTAATGATTCAATTCATGATTCATGATGCAATTCATGATTCATGATTCAATTCATGATTCATGATTCGATTTATGATTCATTATTCAATTCATGATTCGAGATTCATGATTCGATTCATGATTCATGATTCAATTCATGATTCATGATTCATGATTCGATTCATGATTCAATTCATGATTCATGATTCATGATTCAATTCATGATTTATGATTCATGATTCGATTCATGATTCATGATTCATGATTCATGATTCATGATTCAAATCATGATTCAATTCATGAATTATGATTCGATTCATGATTAATGATTTATGATTCTTTTCATGATTCATGATTCATTTCATGATTCTTGTTTCGATTCATGATTCATGATGCGATTCATGATTCATGATTCAATTCATGATTCATGATTCGATTCATTATTCATGATTCATGATTCATGATTCGATTCATGATTCATGATTCAATTCATGATTCATGTTTCGATTCATGATTCATGATTCGATTCATGATTCATGATTCGATTCATGATTCATGATTTGATTCATGATTCATGATTCATAATTCATTATTCAATTCATGATTCATGATTCGATTCATGATTCATGATTCAATTCATGATTTATGATTTATGATTCAATTTATGATTCAATTCATGATTCATGATTCGATTCATGATTCATGATTCGTTTCATGATTTATGATTCGATTCATGATTCATGATTCGATTCATGATTCATGATTCATGATTCATTATTCAATTCAGGATTCATGATTCGATTCATGATTCATGATTCAATTCATGATTTATGATTTATGATTCAATTTATGATTCAATTCATGATTCATGATTCATGATTCGATTCATGATTTATGATTCGATTCATGATTCATGATTTATTTCATGATTCATGATTCATTATTTAATTCATGATTCGATTCATGATTCATGTTTCAATTCATGATTCATGATTCATGATTCGATTCATGATTCATGATTCAATTCATGATTCATTTCATGATTCATGTTTCAATTCATGATTCATGATTCATGATTCAAATTATGATTCATTTCATGATTCATGATTCATTTCATGATTCATGATTCAATTCATGATTCATGATTCATGATTCATGATTAAATTCATGATTTATGATTCAATTCATGATTCATGATTCATGATTCAATTCATGATTCATTTCATGATTCATGTTTCAATTCATGATTCATGATTCAAATTATGATTCATTTCATGATTCATTTCATGATTCATGATTCATTTCATGATTCAGGATTCAATTCATGATTCATGATTCATGATTCATGATTCAATTTAGGTTTCATGATTCGATTCATGATTCATGATTCAATTCATGATTCATGATTTGATTCATGATTCATGATTCAATTCATGATTCATGATTTATGATTCAATTCATGATTCATTTCATGATTCATGATTCAATTCATGAATCATGATTCATGATTCAAATTATGATTCATTTCATGATTCATAATTCATTTCATGATTCATGATTCATTTCATGATTCATGATTCATGATTCATTTCATGATTCATGATTCATGATTGAATTCATGATTCAATTCATGATTCATTTCATGATTCATGATTCAATTCATGATTCATTTCATGATTCATGATTCATGATTTAATTCATGATTAATGATTCAATTCATGATTCATGATGCAATTCATGATTCATGATTCAATTCATGATTCATGATTCGATTTATGATTCATGATTCATGATTTATGATTCAACTCATGATTCAATTCATGATTCATGATTCATGATTCATGATTCGATTCATGATTCATGATTCAATTTATGATTCATGATTTGATTCATGATTCATGATTCATGATTCGATTCATGATTCATGATTCAATTCATGATTTATGATTTGATTCATGATTCATGATTCAATTCATGATTCATGATTTATGATTTAATTCATGATTCATGATTCATTATTTAATTCATGATTAATGATTTAATTCATGATTCATGATTCGATTCATGATTCATGATTCAATTCATAATTCATTTCATGATTCATGATTCAATTCATGATTCATGATTCATGATTCAAATTATGATTCATTTCATGATTCATGATTCATTTCATGATTCATGATTCAATTCATGATTCATGATTCATGATTCATGATTCATGATTAAATTCATGATTTATGAATCAATTCATGATTCATGATTCAATTCATGATTCATGATTCAATTCAGGATTCATGATTCGATTCATGATTCATGATTCAATTCATGATTCATGATTTGATTCATGATTCATGATTCAATTCATGATTCATGATTTATGATTCAATTCATGATTCATTTCATGATTCATGATTCAATTCATTATTCATGATTCATGATTCAAATTAAGATTCATTTCATGATTCATGATTCATTTCATGATTCATGATTCATTTCATGATTCATGATTCATTTCATGATTCATGATTCAATTCATGATTCAATTCATGATTCATTTCATGATTCATGATTCAATTCATGATTCATTTCATGATTCATGATTCATGATTTAATTCATGATTAATGATTCAATTCATGATTCATGATGCAATTCATGATTCATGATTCAATTCATGATTCATGATTCGATTTATGATTCATGATTCGATTTATGATTCATGATTCATGATTTATGATTCAACTCATGGTTCAATTCATGATTCATGATTCATGATTCATGATTCGATTCATGATTCATGATTCAATTTATGATTCATGATTTGATTCATTATTCATGATTCATGATTCGATTCATGATTCATGATTCAATTCATGATTCATGATTTGATTCATGATTCATGATTCAATTCATGATTCATGATTCGATTCATGATTCATGATTCAATTCATGATTCATGATTTATGATTCAACTCATGATTCAATTCATGATTCATGATTCATGATTCAAATTATGATTCATTTCATGATTCATGATTCATTTCATGATTCATGATTCAATTCATGATTCATGATTCAATTCATGATTCAATTCATGATTCATTTCATGATTCATGTTTCGATTCATGATTCATGATTCAATTCACGATTCATGATTTGATTCATGATTCATGATTCGATTCATGATTCATGATTCAATTCATGATTCATGATTTGATTCATGATTCATGATTCAATTCATGATTCATGATTTATGATTCAATTCATGATTCAATTCATGATTCATGATTCATGATTCAAATTATGATTCATTTCATGATTCATGATTCATTTCATGATTCATGATTCAATTCATGATTCATGATTCAATTCATGATTCAATTCATGATTCATTTCATGATTCATGATTCATTTCATGATTCATGATTCAATTCATGATTCATGATTCAATTCATGATTCAATTCATGATTCATTTCATGATTCATGATTCATTTCATGATTCATGATTCAATTCATGATTCATTTCATGATTCATGATTCATGATTTAATTCATGATTAATGATTCAATTCATGATTCATGATGCAATTTATGATTCATGATTCAATTCATGATTCATGATTCGATTTATGATTCATTATTCAATTCATGATTCGAGATTCATGATTCGATTCATGATTCATGATTCAATTCATGATTCATGATTCATGATTCGATTCATGATTCAATTCATGATTCATGATTGATGATTCAATTCATGATTTATGATTCATGATTCGATTCATGATTCATGATTCATGATTCATGATTCATGATTCAAATCATGATTCAATTCATGAATTATGATTCGATTCATGATTAATGATTTATGATTCTTTTCATGATTCATGATTCATTTCATGATTCTTGTTTCGATTCATGATTCATGATGCGATTCATGATTCATGATTCAATTCATGATTCATGATTCGATTCATTATTCATGATTCATGATTCGATTCATGATTCATGATTCAATTCATGATTCATGTTTCGATTCATGATTCATGATTCGATTCATGATTCATGATTCGATTCATGATTCATGATTTGATTCATGATTCATGATTCATAATTCATTATTCAATTCATGATTTATGATTCAATTCATGATTCATGATTCAATTCATGATTCATGATTCAATTCATGATTCATGATTCGATTCATGATTCATGATTCATTATTCAATTCAGGATTCATGATTCGATTCATGATTCATGATTCAATTCATGATTTATGATTTATGATTCAATTTATGATTCAATTCATGATTCATGATTCGATTCATGATTCATGATTTAATTCATGATTCATGATTCATTATTTAATTCATGATTCGATTCATGATTCATGATTCAATTCATGATTTATGATTTATGATTCAATTTATGATTCAATTCATGATTCATGATTCGATTCATGATTCATGATTCATGATTCGATTCATGATTTATGATTCGATTCATGATTCATGATTCGATTCATGATTCATGATTCATGATTCATTATTCAATTCAGGATTCATGATTCGATTCATGATTCATGATTCAATTCATGATTTATGATTTATGATTCAATTTATGATTCAATTCATGATTCATGATTCGATTCATGATTTATGATTCGATTCATGATTCATGATTTAATTCATGATTCATGATTCATTATTTAATTCATGATTCGATTCATGATTCATGTTTCAATTCATGATTCATGATTCGATTCATGATTCATGATTCAATTCATGATTCATTTCATGATTCATGTTTATATTCATGATTCATGATTCAAATTATGATTCATTTCATGATTCATGATTCATTTCATGATTCATGATTCAATTCATGATTCATGATTCATGATTCATGATTCATGATTAAATTCATGATTTATGATTCAATTCATGATTCATGATTCATGATTCAATTCATGATTCATTTCATGATTCATGTTTCAATTCATGATTCATGATTCAAATTATGATTCATTTCATGATTCATGATTCATTTCATGATTCATGATTCATTTCATGATTCAGGATTCAATTCATGATTCATGATTCATGATTCATGATTCAATTTAGGTTTCATGATTCGATTCATGATTCATGATTCAATTCATGTTTCATGATTTGATTCATGATTCATGATTCAATTCATGATTCATGATTTATGATTCAATTCATGATTCATTTCATGATTCATGATTCAATTCATGAATCATGATTCATGATTCAAATTATGATTCATTTCATGATTCATAATTCATTTCATGATTCATGATTCATTTCATGATTCATGATTCATGATTCATTTCATGATTCATGATTCATGATTGAATTCATGATTCAATTCATGATTCATTTCATGATTCATGATTCAATTCATGATTCATTTCATGATTCATGATTCATGATTTAATTCATGATTAATGATTCAATTCATGATTCATGATGCAATTCATGATTCATGATTCAATTCATGATTCATGATTCGATTTATGATTCATGATTCATGATTTATGATTCAACTCATGATTCAATTCATGATTCATGATTCATGATTCATGATTCGATTCATGATTCATGATTCAATTTATGATTCATGATTTGATTCATGATTCATGATTCATGATTCGATTCATGATTCATGATTCAATTCATGATTCATGATTTGATTCATGATTCATGATTCAATTCATGATTCATGATTTATGATTCAATTCATGATTCAATTCATGATTCATGATTTATGATTTAATTCGTGATTCAATTCAGGATTCATGATTCATGATTCGATTCATGATTCATGATTCAATTCATGATTCATGATTTGATTCATGATTCATGATTCAATTCATGAATCATGCATGATTCATGATTCATGATTCAATTCATGATTCATGATTCATGATTCAATTCATGATTCATTTCATACTTCATGATTCAATTCATGATTCATGATTCATGTTTCAATTCATGATTCATTTCATGATTCATGATTCATTTCATGATTCATGATTCAATTCATGATTCAATTCATGATTCATTTCATGATTCATGATTCAATTCATGATTCATTTCATGATTCATGATTCATGATTTAATTAATGATTAATGATTCATGATTTAATTCATGATTCATGATGCAATTCATGATTCATGATTCAATTCATGATTCATGATTCGATTCATGATTCATGATTCAATTCATGATTTGATTCATGATTCATGATTCGATTCATGATTCATGATTCAATTAATGATTCATGATTTGATTCATGATTCAATTAATGATTCATAATTCATGATTCAATTCATGATTCAATTCATGATTCATTTCATGATTCATGATTCATGATTCATGATTCATGATTCATGATTCAATTCATGATTAATGATTCAATTCATGATTCATGATGCAATTCATGATTCATGATTCAATTCATGATTCATGATTCAATTCATGATTCATGATTCAATTCATGATTAATGATTCGATTTATGATTCATTATTCAATTTATGATTCGAGATTCATGATTCGATTCATGATTCATGATTCATGATTCAATTCATGATTCAATTGATGATTCATTTCATGATTCATGATTCAATTCATGATTCATTTCATGATTCATAATTCATGATTCAATTCATGATTAATGATTCAATTCATGATTCATGATGCAATTCATGATTCATGATTCAATTCATGATTCATGATTCAATTCATGATTCATGATTCAATTCATGATTAATGATTCGATTTATGATTCATTATTCAATTCATGATTCGAGATTCATGATTCGAATTATGATTCATGATTCAATTCATGATTCATGATTCATGATTTGATTCATGATTCAATTCATGATTCATGATTCATGATTCAATTCATGATTCATGATTCATGATTCGATTCATGATTCATGATTCATGATTCGATTCATGATTTATGATTCGATTCATGATTCATGATTCAATTCATGATTCATGATTCATTATTTAATTCATGATTCATGATTTAATTCATGATTCATGATTCGATTCATGATTCATGATTCAAATCATGAATCATGCATGATTCATGATTCATGATTCAATTCATGATTCATGATTCAATTCATGATTCATGATTCATGATTCGATTCATGATTCATTTCATGATTCATGATTCAATTCATGATTCATGATTCAAATTATGATTCATTTCATGATTCATGATTCATTTCATGATTCATGATTCAATTCATGATTCATGATTCATGATTCATGATTCATGATTAAATTCATGATTTATGATTCAATTCATGATTCAATTCATGATTCATGATTCAATTCAGGATTCATGATTCGATTCATGATTCATGATTCAATTCATGATTCATGATTTGATTCATGATTCATGATTCAATTCATGATTCATGATTTATGATTCAATTCATGATTCATTTCATGATTCATGATTCAATTCATTATTCATGATTCATGATTCAAATTATGATTCATTTCATGATTCATGATTCATTTCATGATTCATGATTCATTTCATGATTCATGATTCATTTCATGATTCATGATTCAATTCATGATTCAATTCATGATTCATTTCATGATTCATGATTCAATTCATGATTCATTTCATGATTCATGATTTAATTCATGATTAATGATTCAATTCATGATTCATGATGCAATTCATGATTCATGATTCAATTCATGATTCATGATTCGATTTATGATTCATGATTCGATTTATGATTCATGATTCATGATTTATGATTCAACTCATGGTTCAATTCATGATTCATGATTCATGATTCATGATTCGATTCATGATTCATGATTCAATTTATGATTCATGATTTGATTCATTATTCATGATTCATGATTCGATTCATGATTCATGATTCAATTTATGATTCATGATTTGATTCATGATTCATGATTCAATTCATGATTCATGATTCGATTCATGATTCATGATTCAATTCATGATTCATGATTTATGATTCAACTCATGATTCAATTCATGATTCATGATTCATGATTCATGTTTCGATTCATGATTCATGATTCAATTCATGATTCATGATTTGATTCATGATTCATGATTCGATTCATGATTCATGATTCAATTCATGATTCATGATTTGATTCATGATTCATGATTCAATTCATGATTCATGATTTATGATTCAATTCATGATTCAATTCATGATTCATGATTCATGATTCAAATTATGATTTATTTCATGATTCATGATTCATTTCATGATTCATGATTCAATTCATGATTCATGATTCAATTCATGATTCAATTCATGATTCATTTCATGATTTATGATTCATTTCATGATTCATGATTCAATTCATGATTCATTTCATGATTCATGATTCATGATTTAATTCATGATTAATGATTCAATTCATGATTCATGATGCAATTCATGATTCATGATTCAATTCATGATTCATGATTCGATTTATGATTCATTATTCAATTCATGATTCGAGATTCATGATTCGATTCATGATTCATGATTCAATTCATGATTCATGATTCATGATTCGATTCATGATTCAATTCATGATTCATGATTCATGATTCAATTCATGATTTATGATTCATGATTCGATTCATGATTCATGATTCATGATTCATGATTCATGATTCAAATCATGATTCAATTCATGAATTATGATTCGATTCATGATTAATGATTTATGATTCTTTTCATGATTCATGATTCATTTCATGATTCTTGTTTCAATTCATGATTCATGATTCGATTCATGATTCATGATTCAATTCATGATTCATGATTCGATTCATTATTCATGATTCATGATTCATGATTCGATTCATGATTCATGATTCAATTCATGATTCATGTTTCGATTCATGATTCATGATTCGATTCATGATTCATGATTTGATTCATGATTCATAATTCATTATTCAATTCATGATTTATGATTCAATTCATGATTCATGATTCAATTCATGATTCATGATTCAATTCATGATTCATGATTCGATTCATGATTCATGATTCATGATTCATTATTCAATTCAGGATTCATGATTCGATTCATGATTCATGATTCAATTCATGATTTATGATTTATGATTCAATTTATGATTCAATTCATGATTCATGATTCGATTCATGATTCATGATTCATGATTCGATTCATGATTTATGATTCGATTCATGATTCATGATTTAATTCATGATTCATGATTCATTATTTAATTCATGATTCGATTCATGATTCATGATTCAATTCATGATTTATGATTCATGATTCGATTCATGATTTATGATTCGATTCATGATTCATGATTCGATTCATGATTCATGATTCATGATTCATTATTCAATTCAGGATTCATGATTCGATTCATGATTCATGATTCAATTCATGATTTATGATTTATGATTCAATTTATGATTCAATTCATGATTCATGATTCGATTCATGATTCATGATTTTATGATTCATTATTCAATTCAGGATTCATGATTCGATTCATGATTCATGATTCAATTCATGATTTATGATTTATGATTCAATTTATGATTCAATTCATGATTCATGATTCGATTCATGATTCATGATTCATGATTCGATTCATGATTTATGATTCGATTCATGATTCATGATTTAATTCATGATTCATGATTCATTATTTAATTCATGATTCGATTCATGATTCATGATTCAATTCATGATTCATGATTCATGATTCGATTCATGATTCATGATTCAATTCATGATTCATTTCATGATTCATGTTTCAATTCATGATTCATGATTCATGATTCAAATTATGATTCATTTCATGATTCATGATTCATTTCATGATTCATGATTCAATTCATGATTCATGATTCATGATTCATGATTAAATTCAAGATTTATGATTCAATTCATGATTCATGATTCAATTCATGATTCATGATTCATGATTCAATTCATGATTCATTTCATGATTCATGTTTCAATTCATGATTCATGATTCATGATTCAAATTATGATTCATTTCATGATTCATGATTCATTTCATGATTCATGATTCATTTCATGATTCATGATTCATTCCATGATTCATGATTCAATTCATGATTCATGATTCATGATTAAATTCATGATTTATGATTCAATTCATGATTCATGATTCAATTCATGATTCATGATTTGATTCATGATTCATGATTCATGATTCATTATTCAATTTAGGTTTCATGATTCGATTCATGATTCATGATTCAATTCATGATTCATGATTTGAATCATGATTCATGATTCAATTCATGATTCATGATTTATGATTCAATTCATGATTCATTTCATGATTCATGATTCAATTCATGAATCATGATTCATGATTCAAATTATGATTCATTTCATGATTCATGATTCATTTCATGATTCATGATTCATTTCATGATTCATGATTCATGATTCATTTCATGATTCATGATTCATGATTGAATTCATGATTCAATTCATGATTCATTTCATGATTCATGATTCAATTCATGATTCATTTCATGATTCATGATTCATGATTTAATTCATGATTAATGATTCAATTCATGATTCATGATGCAATTCATGATTCATGATTCAATTCATGATTCATGATTCGATTTATGATTCATGATTTATGATTCAACTCATGATTCAATTCATGATTCATGATTCATGATTCATGATTCGATTCATGATTCATGATTCAATTTATGATTCATGATTTGATTCATGATTCATGATTCATGATTCGATTCATGATTCATGATTCAATTCATGATTCATGATTTGATTCATGATTCATGATTCAATTCATGATTCATGATTTATGATTCAATTCATGATTCAATTCATGATTCATGATTTATGATTTAATTCATGATTCAATTCAGGATTCATGATTCATGATTCGATTCATGATTTATGATTCAATTCATGATTCATGATTTGATTCATGATTCAATTCATGAATCATGCATGATTCATGATTCATGATTCAATTCATGAATCATGCATGAATTATGATTCATGATTCATTTCATACTTCATGATTCAATTCATGATTCATGATTCATGTTTCAATTCATGATTCATTTCATGATTCATGATTCAATTCATGATTCATGATTCATGATTCAATTCATGATTCAATTCATGATTCATTTCATGATTCATGATTCATTTCATGATTCATGATTCATGATTTAATTAATGATTAATGATTCATGATTTAATTCATGATTCATGATGCAATTCATGATTCATGATTCAATTCATGATTCATGATTCGATTCATGATTCATGATTCAATTCATGATTCATGATTTGATTCATGATTCATGATTCATGATTCGATTCATGATTCATGATTGAATTCATGATTCATGATTTGATTCATGATTCATGATTCAATTCATGATTCATGATTTATGATTCAATTCATGATTCAATTCATGATTCATGATTCATGATTCAAATTATGATTCATTTCATGATTCATGATTCATTTCATGCTTTATGATTCAATTCATGATTCATGATTCATGATTCAATTCATGATTCAATTCATGATTCATTTCATGATTCATGATTCAATTTATGATTCATTTCATGATTCATGATTCATAATTCAATTCATGATTAATGATTCAATTCATGATTCATGATGCAATTCATGATTCATGATTCAATTCATGATTCATGATTCAATTCATGATTCATGATTCAATTCATGATTAATGATTCGATTTATGATTCATTATTCAATTCATGATTCAAGATTCATGATTCGATTCATGATTCATGATTCAATTCATGATTCATGATTCATGATTTGATTCATGATTCAATTCATGATTCATGATTCATGATTCAATTCATGATTCATGATTCGATTCATGATTCATGATTCATGATTCATGATTCAAATCATGATTCAATTCATGAATTATGATTCGATTCATGATTAATGATTTATGATTCTTTTCATGATTCATGATTCATTTCATGATTCTTGTTTTGATTCATGATTCATGATTCGATTCATGATTCATGATTCAATTCATGATTCATGTTTCGATTCATGATTCATGATTCGATTCATGATTCATGATTCGATTCATGATTCATGTTTCGATTCATGATTCATGATTCGATTCATGATTCATGATTCGATTCATGATTCATGATTTGATTCATGATTCATGATTCATAATTCATGATTCAATTCATGATTCATGATTCATGATTCATTATTCAATTCATGATTTATGATTCAATTCATGATTCATGATTCAATTCATGATTCATGATTCGATTCATGATTCATGATTCATGATTCATTATTCAATTCAGGATTCATGATTCGATTCATGATTCATAATTCAATTCATGATTTATGATTTATGATTCAATTTATGATTCAATTCATGATTCATGATTCGATTCATGATTCATGATTCATGATTCGATTCATGATTTATGATTCGATTCATGATTCATGATTCAATTCATGATTCATGATTCATGATTCAATTCATGATTCATTTCATGATTCATGTTTCAATTCATGATTCATGATTCATGATTCAAATTATGATTCATTTCATGATTCATGATTCATTTCATGATTCATGATTCAATTCATGATTCATGATTCATGATTCATGATTCATGATTAAATTCATGATTTATGATTCAATTCATGATTCATGATTCAATTCATGATTCATGATTCATGATTCAATTCATGATTCATGATTCAAATTATGATTCATTTCATGATTCATGATTCATTTCATGATTCATGATTCATTTCATGATTCATGATTCATTTCATGATTCATGATTCAATTCATGATTCATGATTCATGATTTATGATTAAATTCATGATTTATGATTCAATTCATGATTCATGATTCAATTCATGATTCATGATTCAATTCATGATTCATGATTCGATTCATGATTCATCATTCATGATTCATTATTCAATTCAGGATTCATGATTCGATTCATGATTCATGATTCAATTCATGATTCATGATTTGATTCATGATTCATGATTCAATTCATGATTCATGATTCATGATTCAAATTATGATTCATTTCATGATTCATGATTCATTTCATGATTCATGATTCATTTCATGATTCATGATTCATGATTCATTTCATGAATTATGATTCATGATTGAATTCAAGATTCAATTCATGATTCATTTCATGATTCATGATTCAATTCATGATTCATTTCATGATTCATGATTCAATTCATGATTCATTTCATGATTCATGATTCATGATTTAATTCATGATTAATGATTCAATTCATGATTCATGATGCAATTCATGATTCATGATTCAATTCATGATTCATGATTCGATTTATGATTCATGATTCATGATTTATGATTCAACTCATGATTCAATTCATGATTCATGATTCATGATTCATGATTCGATTCATGATTCATGATTCAATTTATGATTCATGATTTGATTCATGATTCATGATTCATGATTCGATTCATGATTCATGATTCAATTCATGATTCATGATTTGATTCATGATTCATGATTCAATTCATGATTCATGATTTATGATTCAATTCATAATTCAATTCATGATTCATGATTTATGATTTAATTCATGATTCAATTCAGGATTCATGATTCATGATTCGATTCATGATTCATGATTCAATTCATGATTCATGATTTGATTCATGATTCATGATTCAATTCATGAATCATGCATGATTCATGATTCATGATTCATGATTCAATTCATGATTCATTTCATACTTCATGATTCAATTCATGATTCATGATTCATGTTTCAATTCATGATTCATTTCATGATTCATGATTCAATTCATGATTCATGATTCATGATTCAATTCATGATTCAATTCATGATTCATTTCATGATTCATGATTCAATTCATGATTCATTTCATGATTCATGATTCATGATTTAATTAATGATTAATGATTCATGATTTAATTCATGATTCATGATGCAATTCATGATTCATGATTCGATTCATGATTCATGATTCAATTCATGATTCATGATTTATGATTCAACTCATGATTCAATTCATGATTCATGATTCATGATTCGATTCATGATTCATGATTCAATTCATGATTCATGATTTGATTCATGATTCATGATTCATGATTCGATTTATGATTCATGATTCAATTCATGATTCATGATTTGATTCATGATTCATGATTCAATTCATGATTCATGATTTATGATTCAATTCATGATTCAATTCATGATTCATGATTCATGATTCAAATTATGATTCATTTCATGATTCATGATTCATTTCATGATTCATGATTCAATTCATGATTCATGATTCATGATTCAATTCATGATTCAATTCATGATTCATTTCATGATTCATGATTCAATTCATGATTCATTTCATGATTCATGATTCATGATTCAATTCATGATTAATGATTCAATTCATGATTCATGATGCAATTCATGATTCATGATTCAATTCATGATTCATGATTCAATTCATGATTCATGATTCAATTCATGATTAATGATTCGATTTATGATTCATTATTCAATTCATGATTCGAGATTCATGATTCGATTCATGATTCATGATTCAATTCATGATTCATGATTCATGATTTGATTCATGATTCAATTCATGATTCATGATTCATGATTCAATTCATGATTCATGATTCATGATTCGATTCATGATTCATGATTCATGATTCATGATTAATGATTTATGATTCTTTTCATGATTCAATTCATGAATTATGATTCGATTCATGATTAATGATTTATGATTCTTTTCATGATTCATGATTCATTTCATGATTCTTGTTTCGATTCATGATTCATGATTCGATTCATGATTCATGATTCAATTCATGATTCATGATTCGATTCATTATTCATGATTCATGATTCATGATTCGATTCATGATTCATGATTCAATTCATGATTCATGTTTCGATTCATGATTCATGATTCGATTCATGATTCATGATTCGATTCATGATTCATGATTTGATTCATGATTCATGATTCATGATTTATGATTCAATTCATGATTCATGATTCATGATTCATTATTCAATTCATGATTTATGATTCAATTCATGATTCATGATTCAATTCATGATTCATGATTCGATTCATGATTCATGATTCATGATTCATTATTCAATTCAGGATTCATGATTCGATTCATGATTCATGATTCAATTCATGATTTATGATTTATGATTCAATTTATGATTCAATTCATGATTCATGATTCGATTCATGATTCATGATTCATGATTCGATTCATGATTTATGATTCGATTCATGATTCATGATTCAATTCATGATTCATGATTCATTATTTAATTCATGATTCGATTCATGATTCATGATTCAATTCATGATTCATGATTCATGATTCGATTCATGATTCATGATTCAATTCATGATTCATGATTCAATTCATGATTCATGATTCATGATTCAAATTATGATTCATTTCATGATTCATGATTCATTTCATGATTCATGATTCAATTCATGATTCATGATTCATGATTAAATTCATAATTTATGATTCAATTCATGATTCATGATTCAATTCATGATTCATGATTCAATTCATGATTCATGATTCGATTCATGATTCATGATTCATGATTCATTATTCAATTCAGGATTCATGATTCGATTCATGATTCATGATTCAATTCATGATTCATGATTTGATTCATGATTCATGATTCAATTCATGATTCATGATTTATGATTCAATTCATGATTCATTTCATGATTCATGATTCAATTCATGATTCATGATTCAAATTATGATTCATTTCATGATTCATGATTCATTTCATGATTCATGATTCATTTCATGATTCATGATTCATGATTCATTTCATGATTCATGATTCATGATTCAATTCATGATTCAATTCATGATTCATTTCATGATTCATGATTCATGATTCAATTCATGATTCAATTCATGATTCATTTCATGATTCATGATTCAATTCATGATTCATTTCATGATTCATGATTCATGATTTAATTCATGATTAATGTATCAATTCATGATGCAATTCATGATTCATGATTCAATTCATGATTCATGATTCGATTTATGATTCATGATTCATGATTTATGATTCAACTCATGATTCAATTCATGATTCATGATTCATGATTTATGATTCGGTTCATGATTCATGATTCAATTTATGATTCATGATTTGATTCATGATTCATGATTCGATTCATGATTCATGATTCAATTCATGATTCATGATTTGATTCATGATTCATGATTCAATTCATGATTCATGATTTATGATTCAATTCATGATTCAATTCATGATTCATGATTTATGATTTAATTCATGATTCAATTCAGGATTCATGATTCATGATTCGATTCATGATTCATGATTCAATTCATGATTCATGATTTGATTCATGATTCATGATTCAATTCATGATTCATGATTCATGATTCAGTTCATGATTCATTTCATACTTCATGATTCAATTCATGATTCATGATTCATGTTTCAATTCATGATTCATTTCATGATTCATGATTCAATTGATGATTCATGATTCATGTTTCAATTCATGATTCAATTCATGATTCATGATTCATGTTTCAATTCATGATTCAATTCATGATTCATTTCATGATTCATGATTCAATTCATGATTCATTTCATGATTCATGATTCATGATTTAATTAATGATTAATGATTCATGATTTAATTCATGATTCATGATGCAATTCATGATTCATGATTCAATTCATGATTCATGATTCGATTCATGATTCATGTTTCAATTCATGATTCATGATTTATGATTCAACTCATGATTCAATTCATGATTCATGATTCATGATTCATGATTCGATTCATGATTCATGATTCATGATTTGATTCATGATTCATGATTCATGATTCGATTCATGATTCATGATTCAATTCATGATTCATGATTTGATTCATGATTCATGATTCAATTCATGATTCATGATTTATGATTCAATTCATGATTCAATTCATGATTCATGATTCATGATTCAAATTATGATTCATTTCATGATTCATGATTCATTTCATGATTCATGATTCAATTCATGATTCATGATTCATGATTCAATTCATGATTCAATTCATGATTCATTTCATGATTCATGATTCAATTCATGATTCATTTCATGATTCATGATTCATGATTCAATTCATGATTAATGATTCAATTCATGATTCATGATGCAATTCATGATTCATGATTCAATTCATGATTCATGATTCAATTCATGATTCATGATTCAATTCATGATTAATGATTCGATTTATGATTCATTATTCAATTCATGATTCGAGATTCATGATTCGATTCATGATTCATGATTCAATTCATGATTCATGATTCATGATTTGATTCATGATTCAATTCATGATTCATGATTCATGATTCAATTCATGATTCATGATTCATGATTCGATTCATGATTCATGATTCTTTTCATGATTCATGATTCATTTCATGATTCTTGTTTCGATTCATGATTCATGATTCGATTCATGATTCATGATTCAATTCATGATTCATGATTCGATTCATTATTCATGATTCATGATTCATGATTCGATTCATGATTCATGATTCAATTCATGATTCATGTTTCGATTCATGATTCATGATTCGATTCATGATTTATGATTCAATTCATGATTTATGATTCAATTCATGATTCATGATTCGATTCATGATTCATGATTTATTATTCAATTCAGGATTCATGATTCGATTCATGATTCAATTCATGATTTATGATTTATGATTCAATTTATGATTCAATTCATGATTCATGATTCGATTCATGATTCATGATTCATGATTCATGATTCGAGATTCATGATTCGAGATTCATGATTCGATTCATGATTCATGATTCAATTCATGATTCATGATTCATGATTTGATTCATGATTCAATTCATGATTCATGATTCATGATTCAATTCATGATTCATGATTTATGATTTAATTCATGATTCAATTCAGGATTCATGATTCATGATTCGATTCATGATTCATGATTCAATTCATGATTCATGATTTGATTCATGATTCATGATTCAATTCATGAATCATGCATGATTCATGATTCATGATTCAATTCATGATTCATTTCATACTTCATGATTCAATTCATGATTCATGATTCATGTTTCAATTCATGATTCATTTCATGATTCATGATTCAATTCATGATTCATGATTCATGATTCAATTCATGATTCAATTCATGATTCATTTCATGATTCATGATTCAATTCATGATTCATGATTCATGATTTAATTAATGATTAATGATTCATGATTTAATTCATGATTCATGATGCAATTCATGATTCATGATTCGATTCATGATTCATGATTCAATTCATGATTCATGATTTATGATTCAACTCATGATTCAATTCATGATTCATGATTCATGATTCGATTCATGATTCATGATTCAATTCATGATTCATGATTTGATTCATGATTCATGATTCATGATTCGATTTATGATTCATGATTCAATTCATGATTCATGATTTGATTCATGATTCATGATTCAATTCATGATTCATGATTTATGATTCAATTCATGATTCAATTCATGATTCATGATTCATGATTCAAATTATGATTCATTTCATGATTCATGATTCATTTCATGATTCATGATTCAATTCATGATTCATGATTCATGATTCAATTCATGATTCAATTCATGATTCATTTCATGATTCATGATTCAATTCATGATTCATTTCATGATTCATGATTCATGATTCAATTCATGATTAATGATTCAATTCATGATTCATGATGCAATTCATGATTCATGATTCAATTCATGATTCATGATTCAATTCATGATTCATGATTCAATTCATGATTAATGATTCGATTTATGATTCATTATTCAATTCATGATTCGAGATTCATGATTCGATTCATGATTCATGATTCAATTCATGATTCATGATTCATGATTTGATTCATGATTCAATTCATGATTCATGATTCATGATTCAATTCATGATTCATGATTCATGATTCGATTCATGATTCATGATTCATGATTCATGATTAATGATTTATGATTCTTTTCATGATTCAATTCATGAATTATGATTCGATTCATGATTAATGATTTATGATTCTTTTCATGATTCATGATTCATTTCATGATTCTTGTTTCGATTCATGATTCATGATTCGATTCATGATTCATGATTCAATTCATGATTCATGATTCGATTCATTATTCATGATTCATGATTCATGATTCGATTCATGATTCATGATTCAATTCATGATTCATGTTTCGATTCATGATTCATGATTCGATTCATGATTCATGATTCGATTCATGATTCATGATTTGATTCATGATTCATGATTCATGATTTATGATTCAATTCATGATTCATGATTCATGATTCATTATTCAATTCATGATTTATGATTCAATTCATGATTCATGATTCAATTCATGATTCATGATTCGATTCATGATTCATGATTCATGATTCATTATTCAATTCAGGATTCATGATTCGATTCATGATTCATGATTCAATTCATGATTTATGATTTATGATTCAATTTATGATTCAATTCATGATTCATGATTCGATTCATGATTCATGATTCATGATTCGATTCATGATTTATGATTCGATTCATGATTCATGATTGAATTCATGATTCATGATTCATTATTTAATTCATGATTCGATTCATGATTCATGATTCAATTCATGATTCATGATTCATGATTCGATTCATGATTCATGATTCAATTCATGATTCATGATTCAATTCATGATTCATGATTCATGATTCAAATTATGATTCATTTCATGATTCATGATTCATTTCATGATTCATGATTCAATTCATGATTCATGATTCATGATTAAATTCATAATTTATGATTCAATTCATGATTCATGATTCAATTCATGATTCATGATTCAATTCATGATTCATGATTCGATTCATGATTCATGATTCATGATTCATTATTCAATTCAGGATTCATGATTCGATTCATGATTCATGATTCAATTCATGATTCATGATTTGATTCATGATTCATGATTCAATTCATGATTCATGATTTATGATTCAATTCATGATTCATTTCATGATTCATGATTCAATTCATGATTCATGATTCAAATTATGATTCATTTCATGATTCATGATTCATTTCATGATTCATGATTCATTTCATGATTCATGATTCATGATTCATTTCATGATTCATGATTCAATTCATGATTCAATTCATGATTCATGATTCATGATTTATGATTCGGTTCATGATTCATGATTCAATTTATGATTCATGATTTGATTCATGATTCATGATTCGATTCATGATTCATGATTCAATTCATGATTCATGATTTGATTCATGATTCATGATTCAATTCATGATTCATGATTTATGATTCAATTCATGATTCAATTCATGATTCATGATTTATGATTTAATTCATGATTCAATTCAGGATTCATGATTCATGATTCGATTCATGATTCATGATTCAATTCATGATTCATGATTTGATTCATGATTCATGATTCAATTCATGATTCATGATTCATGATTCAGTTCATGATTCATTTCATACTTCATGATTCAATTCATGATTCATGATTCATGTTTCAATTCATGATTCATTTCATGATTCATGATTCAATTCATGATTCATGATTCATGTTTCAATTCATGATTCAATTCATGATTCATGATTCATGTTTCAATTCATGATTCAATTCATGATTCATTTCATGATTCATGATTCAATTCATGATTCATTTCATGATTCATGAGTCATGATTTAATTAATGATTAATGATTCATGATTTAATTCATGATTCATGATGCAATTCATGATTCATGATTCAATTCATGATTCATGATTCGATTCATGATTCATGTTTCAATTCATGATTCATGATTTATGATTCAACTCATGATTCAATTCATGATTCATGATTCATGATTCATGATTCGATTCATGATTCATGATTCATGATTTGATTCATGATTCATGATTCATGATTCGATTCATGATTCATGATTCAATTCATGATTCATGATTTGATTCATGATTCATGATTCAATTCATGATTCATGATTTATGATTCAATTCATGATTCAATTCATGATTCATGATTCATGATTCAAATTATGATTCATTTCATGATTCATGATTCATTTCATGATTCATGATTCAATTCATGATTCATGATTCATGATTCAATTCATGATTCAATTCATGATTCATTTCATGATTCATGATTCAATTCATGATTCATTTCATGATTCATGATTCATGATTCAATTCATGATTAATGATTCAATTCATGATTCATGATGCAATTCATGATTCATGATTCAATTCATGATTCATGATTCAATTCATGATTCATGATTCAATTCATGATTAATGATTCGATTTATGATTCATTATTCAATTCATGATTCGAGATTCATGATTCGATTCATGATTCATGATTCAATTCATGATTCATGATTCATGATTTGATTCATGATTCAATTCATGATTCATGATTCATGATTCAATTCATGATTCATGATTCATGATTCGATTCATGATTCATGATTCTTTTCATGATTCATGATTCATTTCATGATTCTTGTTTCGATTCATGATTCATGATTCGATTCATGATTCATGATTCAATTCATGATTCATGATTCGATTCATTATTCATGATTCATGATTCATGATTCGATTCATGATTCATGATTCAATTCATGATTCATGTTTCGATTCATGATTCATGATTCGATTCATGATTTATGATTCAATTCATGATTTATGATTCAATTCATGATTCATGATTCGATTCATGATTCATGATTTATTATTCAATTCAGGATTCATGATTCGATTCATGATTCATGATTCAATTCATGATTTATGATTTATGATTCAATTTATGATTCAATTCATGATTCATGATTCGATTCATGATTCATGATTCATGATTCATTATTCAATTCATGATTCGAGATTCATGATTCGATTCATGATTCATGATTCAATTCATGATTCATGATTCATGATTTGATTCATGATTCAATTCATGATTCATGATTCATGATTCAATTCATGATTCATGATTCATGATTCGATTCATGATTCATGATTCTTTTCATGATTCATGATTCATTTCATGATTCTTGTTTCGATTCATGATTCATGATTCGATTCATGATTCATGATTCAATTCATGATTCATGATTCGATTCATTATTCATGATTCATGATTCATGATTCGATTCATGATTCATGATTCAATTCATGATTCATGTTTCGATTCATGATTCATGATTCGATTCATGATTTATGATTCAATTCATGATTTATGATTCAATTCATGATTCATGATTCGATTCATGATTCATGATTTATTATTCAATTCAGGATTCATGATTCGATTCATGATTCATGATTCAATTCATGATTTATGATTTATGATTCAATTTATGATTCAATTCATGATTCATGATTCGATTCATGATTCATGATTCATGATTCATTATTCAATTCAGGATTCATGATTCGATTCATGATTCATGATTCAATTCATGATTTATGATTTATGATTCAATTTATGATTCAATTCATGATTCATGATTCGAGTCATGATTCATGATTCATGATTCGATTCATGATTTATGATTCGATTCATGATTCATGATTCAATTCATGATTCATGATTCATTATTTAATTCATGATTCGATTCATGATTCATGATTCAATTCATGATTCATGATTCATGATTCGATTCATGATTCATGATTTAATTCATGATTCATGATTCGATTCATGATTCATGATTCAAATCATGAATCATGCATGATTCATGATTCATGATTCAATTCATGATTCATGATTCATGATTCATGATTCATGATTCATTTCATGAGTCATGATTCAATTCATGATTCATGATTCATGATTCATGATTCATGATTAAATTCATGATTTATGATTCAATTCATGATTCATGATTCAATTCATGATTCATGATTCGATTCATGATTCATGATTCGATTCATGATTCATGATTCATGATTCATTATTCAATTCAGGATTCATGATTCGATTCATGATTCATGATTCAATTCATGATTCATGATTTGATTCATGATTCATGATTCAATTCATGATTCATGATTTATGATTCAATTCATGATTCATGATTTATGATTCAATTCATGATTCAATTCATGATTCATTTCTTGATTCATGATTCAATTCATGATTCATGATTCATGATTCAAATTATGATTCATTTCATGATTCATGATTCATTTCATGATTCATGATTCATTTCATGATTCATGATTCATGATTCATTTCATGATTCATGATTCATGATTCAATTCATGATTCAATTCATGATTCATTTCATGATTAATGATTCAATTCATGATTCATTTCATGATTCATGATTCATGATTTAATTCATGATTAATGATTCAATTCATGATGCAATTCATGATTCATGATTCAATTCATGATTCATGATTCGATTTATGATTCATGATTCATGATTTATGATTCAACTCATGATTCAATTCATGATTCATGATTTGATTCATGATTCATGATTCATGATTTGATTCATGATTCATGATTCAATTCATGATTCATGATTTGATTCATGATTCATGATTCAATTCATGATTCATGATTTATGATTCAATTCATGATTCAATTCATGATTCATGATTTATGATTTAATTCATGATTCAATTCAGGATTCATGATTCATGATTCGATTCATGATTCATGATTCAATTCATGATTCATGATTTGATTCATGATTCATGATTCAATTCATGATTCATGCATGATTCATGATTCATGATTCAATTCATGATTCATGATTCATGATTCAATTCATGATTCATTTCATACTTCATGATACAATTCATGATTCATGATTCATGTTTCAATTCATGATTCATTTCATGATTCATGATTCAATTCATGATTCATGATTCATGATTCAATTCATGATTCAATTCATGATTCATTTCATGATTCATGATTCAATTCATGATTCATTTCATGATTCATGATTTAATTAATGATTCATGATTCATGATTTAATTCATGATTCATGATGCAATTCATGATTCATGATTCAATTCATGATTCATGATTCGATTCATGATTCATGATTCAATTCATGATTCATGATTTATGATTCAACTCATGATTCAATTCATGATTCATGATTCATGATTCATGATTCGATTCATGATTCATGATTCAATTCATGATTCATAATTTGATTCATGATTCATGATTCGATTCATGATTCATGATTCAATTCATGATTCATGATTTGATTCATGATTCATGATTCAATTCATGATTCATGATTTATGATTCAATTCATGATTCATGATTCATGATTCAAATTATGATTCATTTCATGATTCATTTCATGATTCATGATTCAATTCATGATTCATGATTCATGATTCAATTCATGATTCATTTCATGATTCATGATTCAATTCATGATTCATTTCATGATTCATGATTCATGATTTAATTCATGATTAATGATTCAATTCATGATTCATGATGCAATTCGTGATTCATGATTCAATTCATGATTCATTATTCGATTTATGATTCATAATTCATGATTTATGATTCAACTCATGATTCAATTCATGATTCATGATTCATGATTCGATTCATGATTCATGATTCAATTCATGATTCATGATTTATGATTCAATTCATGATTCATGATTTATGATTTAATTCATGATTCAATTAGGATTCATGATTCATGATTCATGATTTGATTCATGATTCATGATTCAATTCATGATTCATGATTTGATTCATGATTCATGATTCAATTCATGAATCATGCATGATTCATGTTTAATGATTCAATTCATGATTCATGATTCATGATTCAATTCATGATTCATTTCATACTTCATGATTCAATTCATGATTCATGATTCATGATTCAATCCATGATTCATTTCATGATTCATGATTCAATTCATGATTCATGATTCATGATTCAATTCATGATTCATTTCATGATTCATGATTCATGATTTAATTCATGATTAATGATTCAATTCATGATTCATGATGCAATTCATGATTCATGATTCAATTCATGATTCATGATTCAATTCATGATTCATGATTCAATTCATGATTCATGATTCAATTCATGATTCATGATTCGATTTATGATTCATGATTCAATTCATGATTCGAGATTCATGATTCGATTCATGATTCATGATTCAATTCATGATTCATGATTCATGATTCGATTCATGATTCAATTCATGATTCATGATTCATGATTCATGATTCAATTCATGATTCAATTCATGAATTATGATTCAATTCATGATTCATGATTCGATTCATGATTCATGATTCATGATTCATGCTTCAAATCATGATTCAATTCATGAATTATGATTCAATTCATGATTCATGATTCGATTCATGATTAATGATTTATGATTCTTTTCATGATTCATGATTCATTTCCTGATTCTTGTTTCGATTCATAATTCATGATTCAATTCATTACTCATGATTCAATTCATGATTCATGATTCGATTCATGATTCATGATTCATGATTCGATTCATGATTCATGATTCAATTCATGATTCATGTTTCGATTCATGATTCATGATTCGATTCATGATTCATGATTCGATTCAAGATTCATGATTCGATTCATGATTCATGATTCATAATTCATGATTCAATTCATGATTCATGATTCATGATTCATGATTCAATTCATGATTCATGATTCGATTCATGATTCATGATTCATGATTCATGAATCATGATTCGATTCATGATTCATGATTTATGATTCAATTCATGATTTATGATTCATGATTTATGATTCATGATTCATGAATCATGATTCGATTCATGATTCATGATTTATGATTCAATTCATGATTTATGATTTATGATTCAATTTATGATTCAATTCATGATTCATGATTCATGATTCGATTCATGATTCATGATTAAATTCATGATTCATGATTCATTATTTAATTCATGATTCGATTCATGATTTATGATTCAATTCATGATTCATGATTATGATTCATTTCATGATTCATGATTCGATTCATGATTCATGATTCAATTCAGGATTCTTGATTTATGATTCAATTCATGATTCAATTCATGATTTATGATTCATGATTCATTATTCAATTCATAATTCATGATTCAATTCATGATTCGAGATTCATGATTCGATTCATGATTCATGATTCGATTTATGATTCATGATTCATGATTCAATTCATGATTCATGATTCGATTCATGATTCATGATTCAATTCATGATTCATGATTCATGATTCAATTCATGATTCAATTCATGATTCATGATTCATGCTTCATGATTCAATTCATGATTCATGATTCAATTCATGATTCGAGATTCATAATTCGATTCATGATTCAATTCATGATTCATGAATTATGATTCGCTTCATGATTCAATTCATGATTAATGATTCATGATTCAATTCATGATTCATGATGCAATTCATGAATTATGATTCAAATCATTATTCATGATTCAATTCATGTTTCATGATTCGATTCATGATTCATGATTCAATTCATGATTCATGATTCATGATTCAATTCATGATTCATGATTCGATTCATGATTCATGATTCAATTCATGATTTATGATTCGATTTATGATTCATGATTCAATTCATGATTCATGATTCAATTCATGATTCGAGATTCATGATTCGATTCATGATTCATGATTCAATTCATGATAAATGATTCGATTCATGATTTAATTCATGATTCAAGATTGATGATTCATTTCATGATTCATGATTCATGATTCGATTCATGATTCATGATTCATGATTCATGATTCAAATCATTATTCAAATCATGATTCATGATTCAATTCATGATTCATGATTCGATTCATGATTCATGATTCAATTCATGATTCATGATTCGATTTATGATTCATGATTCAATTCATGATTCATGATTTATGATTCAATTCATGATTCATTTCATGATTCATGATTCCATTCATGATTCATTTCATGATTCATGATTTAATTCATTATTTATGATTCAATTCATGATTCATGATTCAATTCATGATTCATGATTCAATTCATGATTCATGATTCAATTCATGATTCATGATTCGATTCATGATTCATGATTCATGATTCATGATTCAAATCATTATTCAAATCATGATTCATGATTCAATTCATGATTCATGATTCGATTCATGATTCATGATTCAATTCATGATTCATGATTCGATTTATGATTCATGATTCAATTCATGATTCATGATTTATGATTCAATTCATGATTCATTTCATGATTCATGATTCCATTCATGATTCATTTCATGATTCATGATTCATGATTTAATTCATTATTTATGATTCAATTCATGATTCATGATTCAATTCATGATTCATGATTCAATTCATGATTCGAGATTCATGATTCGATTCATGATTCATGATTCAATTCATGATTCATGATTCATGATTCGATTCATGATTCAATTCATGATTCATGATTCATGATTCATGATTCAATTCATGATTCATGATTCGATTCATGATTCATGATTCATGATTCATGATTCATGATTCAGATCATGATTCAATTCATGAATTATGATTCAATTCATGATTCATGATTCGATTCATGATTAATGATTTATGATTCTTTTCATGATTCATGATTCATTTCATGATTCTTGTTTCGATTCATAATTCTTGATTCAATTCATTATTCATGATTCAATTCATGATTCATGATTCGATTCATTATTCATGATTCATGATTCATGATTCGATTCATGATTCATGATTCAATTCATGATTCATGTTTCGATTCATGATTCATGATTCGATTCATGATTCATGATTCGATTCATGATTCATGATTCATAATTCATGATTCAATTCATGATTCATGATTCATGATTCATTATTCAATTCATGATTCATGATTCAATTCATGATTCATGATTCGATTCATGAATCATGATTCATGATTCATGAATCATGATTCAATTCATGATTTATGATTTATGATTCAACTTATGATTCAATTCATGATTCATGATTCATGATTCATGATTCATGATTCATGATTCATGATTCAATTCATGATTCATGATTCAAATTATGATTCATTTCATGATTTATGATTCATTTTATGATTCATGATTCATTTCATGATTCATGATTCATGATTCATTTCATGACTCATGATTCATGATTCAATTCATGATTCAATTCATGATTCATTTCATGATTCATGATTCAATTCATGATTCATTTCATGATTCATGATTCATGATTTAATTCATGATTAATGATTCAATTCATGATGCAATTCATGATTCATGATTCAATTCATGATTCATGATTCGATTTATGATTCATGATTCATGATTTATGATTCAACTCATGATTCAATTCATGATTCATGATTCGATTCATGATTCATGATTCAATTTATGATTCATGATTTGATTCATGATTCATGATTCGATTCATGATTCAGGATTCAATTCATGATTCATGATTTGATTCATGATTCATGATTCAATTCATGGTTCATGATTTATGATTCAATTCATGATTCAATTCATGATTCATGATTTATGATTTAATTCATGATTCAATTCAGGATTCATGATTCGATTCATGATTCATGATTCAATTCATGATTCATGATTTGATTCATGATTCATGATTCAATTCATGAATCATGCATGATTCATGATTCTTGATTCAATTCATGATTCATGATTCAATTCATGATTCATTTCATACTTCATGATTCAATTCATGATTCATGATTCATGTTTCAATTCATGATTCATTTCATGATTCATGATTCAATTCATGATTCATGATTCATGATTCAATTCATGATTCAATTCATGATTCATTTCATGATTCATGATTCAATTCATGATTCATTTCATGATTCATGATTCATGATTTAATTAATGATTAATGATTCATGATTTAATTCATGATTCATGATGCAATTCATGATTCATGATTCAATTCATGATTCATGATTCGATTCATGATTCATGATTCAATTCATGATTCATGATTTATGATTCAACTCATGATTCAATTCATGATTCATGATTCATGATTCATGATTCATGATTCATGATTCGATTCATGATTCAATTCATGATTCATGATTTGATTCATGATTCATGATTCGATTCATGATTCATTATTCAATTCATGATTCATGATTTGATTCATGATTCATGATTCAATTCATGATTCATGATTCATGATTCAATTCATGATTCGAGATTCATGATTCGATTCATGATTCATGATTCAATTCATGATAAATGATTCGATTCATGATTTAATTCATGATTCAAGATTGATGATTCATTTCATGATTCATGATTCATGATTCGATTCATGATTCATGATTCATGATTCATGATTCAAATCATTATTCAAATCATGATTCATGATTCAATTCATGATTCATGATTCGATTCATGATTCATGATTCAATTCATGATTCATGATTCGATTTATGATTCATGATTCAATTCATGATTCATGATTTATGATTCAATTCATGATTCATTTCATGATTCATGATTCCATTCATGATTCATTTCATGATTCATGATTTAATTCATTATTTATGATTCAATTCATGATTCATGATTCAATTCATGATTCATGATTCAATTCATGATTCATGATTCAATTCATGATTCATGATTCGATTCATGATTCATGATTCATGATTCATGATTCAAATCATTATTCAAATCATGATTCATGATTCAATTCATGATTCATGATTCGATTCATGATTCATGATTCAATTCATGATTCATGATTCGATTTATGATTCATGATTCAATTCATGATTCATGATTTATGATTCAATTCATGATTCATTTCATGATTCATGATTCCATTCATGATTCATTTCATGATTCATGATTCATGATTTAATTCATTATTTATGATTCAATTCATGATTCATGATTCAATTCATGATTCATGATTCAATTCATGATTCGAGATTCATGATTCGATTCATGATTCATGATTCAATTCATGATTCATGATTCATGATTCGATTCATGATTCAATTCATGATTCATGATTCATGATTCATGATTCAATTCATGATTCATGATTCGATTCATGATTCATGATTCATGATTCATGATTCATGATTCAGATCATGATTCAATTCATGAATTATGATTCAATTCATGATTCATGATTCGATTCATGATTAATGATTTATGATTCTTTTCATGATTCATGATTCATTTCATGATTCTTGTTTCGATTCATAATTCTTGATTCAATTCATTATTCATGATTCAATTCATGATTCATGATTCGATTCATTATTCATGATTCATGATTCATGATTCGATTCATGATTCATGATTCAATTCATGATTCATGTTTCGATTCATGATTCATGATTCGATTCATGATTCATGATTCGATTCATGATTCATGATTCATAATTCATGATTCAATTCATGATTCATGATTCATGATTCATTATTCAATTCATGATTCATGATTCAATTCATGATTCATGATTCGATTCATGAATCATGATTCATGATTCATGAATCATGATTCAATTCATGATTTATGATTTATGATTCAACTTATGATTCAATTCATGATTCATGATTCATGATTCATGATTCATGATTCATGATTCATGATTCAATTCATGATTCATGATTCAAATTATGATTCATTTCATGATTTATGATTCATTTTATGATTCATGATTCATTTCATGATTCATGATTCATGATTCATTTCATGACTCATGATTCATGATTCAATTCATGATTCAATTCATGATTCATTTCATGATTCATGATTCAATTCATGATTCATTTCATGATTCATGATTCATGATTCAATTCATGATTCATTTCATGATTCATGATTCATGATTTAATTCATGATTAATGATTCAATTCATGATGCAATTCATGATTCATGATTCAATTCATGATTCATGATTCGATTTATGATTCATGATTCATGATTTATGATTCAACTCATGATTCAATTCATGATTCATGATTCGATTCATGATTCATGATTCAATTTATGATTCATGATTTGATTCATGATTCATGATTCGATTCATGATTCAGGATTCAATTCATGATTCATGATTTGATTCATGATTCATGATTCAATTCATGGTTCATGATTTATGATTCAATTCATGATTCAATTCATGATTCATGATTTATGATTTAATTCATGATTCAATTCAGGATTCATGATTCGATTCATGATTCATGATTCAATTCATGATTCATGATTTGATTCATGATTCATGATTCAATTCATGAATCATGCATGATTCATGATTCTTGATTCAATTCATGATTCATGATTCAATTCATGATTCATTTCATACTTCATGATTCAATTCATGATTCATGATTCATGTTTCAATTCATGATTCATTTCATGATTCATGATTCAATTCATGATTCATGATTCATGATTCAATTCATGATTCAATTCATGATTCATTTCATGATTCATGATTCAATTCATGATTCATTTCATGATTCATGATTCATGATTTAATTAATGATTAATGATTCATGATTTAATTCATGATTCATGATGCAATTCATGATTCATGATTCAATTCATGATTCATGATTCGATTCATGATTCATGATTCAATTCATGATTCATGATTTATGATTCAACTCATGATTCAATTCATGATTCATGATTCATGATTCATGATTCATGATTCATGATTCGATTCATGATTCATGATTCAATTCATGATTCATGATTTGATTCATGATTCATGATTCGATTCATGATTCATTATTCAATTCATGATTCATGATTTGATTCATGATTCATGATTCAATTCATGATTCATGATTTATGATTCAATTCATGATTCAATTCATGATTCATGATTCATGATTCAAATTATGATTCATTTCATGATTCATGATTCATTTCATGATTCATGATTCATTTCATGATTCATGATTCAATTCATGATTCATGATTCATGATTCAATTCATGATTCAATTCTTGATTCATTTCATGATTCATGATTCAATTCATGATTCATTTCATGATTCATGATTCATGATTTAATTCATGATTAATGATTCAATTCATGATTCATGATGCAATTCATGATTCATGATTCAATTCATGATTCATAATTCGATTTATGATTCATAATTCATGATTTATGATTCAACTCATGATTCAATTCATGATTCATAATTTGATTCATGATTCATTAATTCATGATTCGATTCATGATTCATGATTTGATTCATGATTCATGATTCAATTCATGATTCATGATTTATGATTCAATTCATGATTCATGATTTATGATTTAATTCATGATTCAATTAGGATTCATGATTCATGATTTGATTCATGATTCATGATTCAATTCATGATTCATGATTTGATTCATGATTCATGATTCAATTCATGAATCATGCATGATTCATGTTTCATGATTCAATTCATGATTCATGATTCATGAATCATGAATCATGAATTGAATCATGAAACATGAATCATGCATTCAATTCAATTCATGATTCAATTCATGATTCATGATTCAATTCATGATTCATGATTCATGATTCAATTCATGATTCATGATTCAATTCATGATTCATTTCATGATTCATGATTCAATTCATGATTCATGATTCATGATTCAATTCATGATTCATTTCATGATTCATTTCATGATTCATGATTTAATTCATGATTCATGATTTAATTCATGATTCATTTCATGATTCATGATTCATGATTTAATTCATGATTAATGATTCAATTCATGATTCATGATGCAATTCATGATTCATGATTCAATTCATGATTCATGATTCAATTCATGATTCATGATTCAATTCATGATTCATGATTCGATTTATGATTCATGATTCAATTCATGATTCGAGATTCATGATTCGATTCATGATTCATGATTCAATTCATGATTCATGATTCATGATTCAATTCATGATTCAATTCATGATTCATGATTCATGATTCATGATTCAATTCATGATTCAATTCATGAATTATGATTCAATTCATGATTCATGATTCGATTCATGATTAATGATTTATGATTCTTTTCATGATTCATGATTCATTTCCTGATTCTTGTTTCGATTCATAATTCATGATTCAATTCATTATTCATGATTCAATTCATGATTCGATTCATGATTCATGATTCATGATTCATGATTCGATTCATGATTCATGATTCAATTCATGATTCATGATTCAATTCATGATTCATGATTCGATTCATGATTCATGATTCTTGATTCATGAATCATGATTCGATTCATGATTCATGATTTATGATTCAATTCATGATTTATGATTTATGATTCAATTTATGATTCAATTCATGATTCATAATTCATGATTCATGATTCGATTCATGATTCATGATTCAATTCATGATTCATGATTCATGATTTAATTCATGATTCATGATTCGATTCATGATTCATGATTCGATTCAGGATTCTTGATTTATGATTCAATTCATGATTCAATTCATGATTTATGATTCATGATTCATTATTCAATTCATAATTCATGATTCAATTCATGATTCGAGATTCATGATTCGATTCATGATTCATGATTCGATTTATGATTCATGATTCATGATTCAATTCATGATTCATGATTTGATTCATGATTCATGATTCAATTCATGATTCATGATTCATGATTCAATTCATGATTCAATTCATGATTCATGATTCATGCTTCATGATTCAATTCATGATTCATGATTCAATTCATGATTCGAGATTCATGATTCGATTCATGATTCAATTCATGATTCATGAATTATGATTCGCTTCATGATTCAATTCATGATTAATGATTTATGATTCAATTCATGATTCATGATGCAATTCATGAATTATGATTCAAATCATTATTCATGATTCAATTCATGTTTCATGATTCGATTCATGATTCATGATTCAATTCATGATTCATGATTCATGATTCAATTCATGATTCATGATTCGATTCATGATTCATGATTCATTATTAAATTCATGATTCATGATTCGATTTATGATTCATGATTCAATTCATGATTCATGATTTATGATTCAATTCATGATTCAATTCATGATTCATGATTCAATTCATGATTTGAGATTCATGATTCGATTCATGATTCATGATTCAATTCATGATACATGATTCGATTCATGATTTAATTCATGATTCATGATTGATGATTCATTTCATGATTCATGATTCATGATTCGATTCATGATTCATGATTCATGATTCATGATTCATGATTCAAATCATTATTCAAATCATAATTCATGATTCATGATTCGATTCATGATTCATGATTCAATTCATGATTCATGATTCGATTTATGATTCATGATTCAATTCATGATTCATGATTTATGATTCAATTCATGATTCATTTCATGATTCATGATTCATGATTTAATTCATTATTTATGATTCAATTCATGATTCATGATTCAATTCATGATTCATATTTCAATTCATGATTCATGATTCAATTCATAATTCATGATTCGATTTATGATTCATGATTCAATTCATGATTCGAGATTCATGATTCGATTCATGATTCATGATTCAATTCATGATTCATGATTCATGATTCGATTCATGATTCAATTCATGATTCATGATTCATGATTCATGATTCAATTCATGATTCATGATTCGATTCATGATTCATGATTCATGATTCATGATTCATAATTCATGATTCAGATCATGATTTAATTCATGAATTATGATTCAATTCATGATTCATGATTCGATTCATGATTAATGATTTATGATTCTTTTCATGATTCATGATTCATTTCATGATTCTTGTTTCGATTCATAATTCTTGATTCAATTCATTATTCATGATTCAATTCATGATTCATGATTCGATTCATTATTCATGATTCATGATTCATGATTCGATTCATGATTCATGATTCAATTCATGATTCATGTTTCGATTCATGATTCATGATTCGATTCATGATTCATGATTCGATTCATGATTCATAATTCATGATTCAATTCATGATTCATGATTCATGATTCATTATTCAATTCATGATTCATGATTCAATTCATGATTCATGATTCGATTCATGATTCATGATTCATGATTCATGAATCATGATTCAATTCATGATTTATGATTCATGATTCAATTTATGATTCAATTCATTATTCATGATTCATGATTCATGATTCATGATTCGATTCATGATTTATGATTCAATTCATGATTCATGATTCATGATTCATTTCATGATTCATGATTCGATTCATGATTCATGATTCAATTCATGATTCATGATTCAATTCATGATTCATGATTCGATTCATGATTCATGATTCTTGATTCATGATTCATGATTCAATTCATGATTCATGATTCGATTCATGATTCATGATTCTTGATTCATGATTCATGATTCGATTCATGATTCATGATTTATAATTCATGATTCAATTCATGATTCATGATTCATGATTCATTATTCAATTCATGATTCATGATTCGATTCATGATTCATGATTCATGATTCATGAATCATGATTCGATTCATGATTCATGATTTATGATTCAATTCATGATTTATGATTCATGATTTATGATTCATGATTCATGAATCATGATTCGATTCATGACTCATGATTTATGATTCAATTCATGATTTATGATTTATGATTCAATTTATGATTCAATTCATGATTCATGATTCATGATTCATGATTCGATTCATGATTCATGATTAAATTCATGATTCATGATTCATTATTTAATTCATGATTCGATTCATGATTTATGATTCAATTCATGATTCATGATTATGATTCATTTCATGATTCATGATTCGATTCATGATTCATGATTCAATTCAGGATTCTTGATTTATGATTCAATTCATGATTTATGATTCATTATTCAATTCATAATTCATGATTCAAGATTCATGATTCGATTCATGATTCATGATTCGATTTATGATTCATGATTCATGATTCAATTCATGATTCATGATTTGATTCATGATTCATGATTCAATTCATGATTCATGATTCATGATTCAATTCATGATTCAATTCATGATTCATGATTCATGCTTCATGATTCAATTCATGATTCATGATTCAATTCATGATTCGAGATTCATGATTCGATTCATGATTCAATTCATGATTCATGAATTATGATTCGCTTCATGATTCAATTCATGATTAATGATTTATGATTCAATTCATGATTCATGATTCGATTCATGATTCATGATTCAATTCATGATTCATGATTCATGATTCAATTCATGATTCATGATTCGATTCATGATTCATGATTCATTATTCAATTCATGATTCATGATTCGATTTATGATTCATGATTCAATTCATGATTCATGATTTATGATTCAATTCATGATTCAATTCATGATTCATGATTCAATTCATGATTCGAGATTCATGATTCGATTCATGATTCAATTCATGATACATGATTCGATTCATGATTTAATTCATGATTCATGATTGATGATTCATTTCATGATTCATGATTCATGATTCGATTCATGATTCATGATTCATGATTCAAATCATTATTCAAATCATGATTCATGATTCAATTCATGATTCATGATTCAAATTATGATTCATGATTCAATTCATGATTCATGATTCGATTTATGATTCATGATTCAATTCATGATTCATGATTTATGATTCAATTCATGATTCATTTCATGATTCATGATTCCATTCATGATTCATTTCATGATTCATTTCATGATTCATGATTCATGATTTAATTCATTATTTATGATTCAATTCATGATTCATGATTCAATTCATGATTCATATTTCAATTCATGATTCATGATTCAATTCATAATTCATGATTCGATTTATGATTCATGATTTAATTCATGATTCGAGATTCATGATTCGATTCATGATTCATGATTCAATTCATGATTCATGATTCGATTCATGATTCATGATTCATGATTCATGATTCATGATTCATGATTTATGATTCAGATCATGATTCAATTCATGAATTATGATTCAATTCATGATTCATGATTCGATTCATGATTAATGATTTATGATTCTTTTCATGATTCATGATTCATTTCATGATTCTTGTTTCGATTCATAATTCTTGATTCAATTCATTATTCATGATTCAATTCATGATTCATGATTCGATTCATTATTCATGATTCATGATTCATGATTCGATTCATGATTCATGATTCAATTCATGATTCATGTTTCGATTCATGATTCATGATTCGATTCATGATTCATGATTCGATTCATGATTCATAATTCATGATTCAATTCATGATTCATGATTCATTATTCAATTCATGATTCATGATTCAATTCATGATTCATGATTCGATTCATGATTCATGATTCATGATTCATGAATCATGATTCAATTCATGATTTATGATTCATGATTCAATTTATGATTCAATTCATGATTCATGATTCATGATTCATGATTCATGATTCATGATTCGATTCATGATTTATGATTCAATTCATGATTCATGATTCATGATTCATTTCATGATTCATGATTCGATTCATGATTCATGATTCAATTCAGGATTCTTGATTTATGATTCAATTCATGATTCAATTCATAATTTATGATTCATGATTCATTATTCAATTCATGATTCATGATTCAATTCATGATTCGAGATTCATGATTCGATTCATGATTCATGATTCGATTTATGATTCATGATTCAATTCATGATTCATGATTTATGATTCAATTCATGATTCGAGATTCATGATTCGATTAATATTTCATGATTCGATTCATGATTCATGATTCGATTTATGATTCATGATTCAATTCATGATTCATGATTTATGATTCAATTCATGATTTAATTCATGATTCATGATTCATTTCATGATTCGAGATTCATGATTCGATTCATGATTCATGATTCATGATTCATGATTCATGATTCGATTCATGATTCAATTCATGATTCATGATTCATGATTCATGATTCAATTCATGATTCAATTCATGATACATGATTCATGATTCGATTCATGATTCATGATTCAATTTATGATTCATGATTTGATTCATGATTCATGATTCAATTCATGAATCATGATTCATGATTCATGATTCAATTCATGATTCATGATTCATGATTCAATTCATGATTCATTTCATGATTCATGATTCGATTCATGATTCAATTCATGATTCATGATTCAATTCATGATTCATTTCATGATTCATGATTCAATTCATTATTCATGATTCATGATTCAATTCATGATTCGAGATTCATGATTCGATTCATGATTCATGATTCAATTCATGATACATGATTCGATTCATGATTTAATTCATGATTCATGATTCGATTCATGATTCATGATTCATGATTCATGATTCAAATAATGATTCAAATCATGATTCATGATTCAATTCATGATTTATGATTCAATTCATGATTCATGATTTAATTTATGATTCATGATTCGATTCATGATTAATGATTTATGATTCGTTTCATGATTCATTTCATGATTCGTGTTTTGATTCATATTTCATGATTCAATTCATGATTTATGATTCGATTCATTATTCATGATTCATGATTCGATTCATGATTCTTGATTCATTTCATGATTCATGATTCATGATTCAATTCATGATTCATGTTTCGATTCATGATTCATGATTCGATTCATGATTCATGATTCAATTCATGATTCATTTCATGATTCATGATTCATTTCATGATTCATTTCATGATTTATGATTCAATTCATCATTCATGTTTGAATTCATGATTCATTTTATGATTCATGATTCAATTCATGATTCATTTCATGATTCATGATTCATGATTTAATTCATGATTAATGATTTATGATTCAATTCATGATTCATGATGCAATTCATGATTCATGATTATATTCATGATTCATGATTCAATTCATGATTCATGATTCGATTTATGATTCATGATTCAATTCATGATTCATGATTTATGATTCAATTAATGATTCAATTCATGATTCATGATTCAATTCATGATTCGAGATTCATGATTCGAATTATGATTCATGATTCAATTCATGATTCATGATTCATGATTCGATTCATGATTCAATTCATGATTCATGATTCATGATTCAATTCATGATTCATGATTGATGATTCGATTCATGATTCATGATTCATAATTCATGATTCGATTTATGATTCATGATTCATGATTCAATTCATGATTCGATTCATGATTCATAATTCATGATTCGATTCATGATTCATGATTCATGATTCAATTCATGATTCATGATTGGATTCATGATTCATGATTCAATTCATGATTCAATTCATGATTCAATTCATGATTCATGATTCAATTCATGATTCATGATTCATGATTCAATTCATGATTTATGATTCAATTCATGATTTATTTCATGATTCAATTCATGATTCATTTCATGATTCATGATTCGATTCATGATTCATGTTTCATAATTCATTATTCAATTCATGATTCATGTTTCATGATTCAATTCATGATTCATGATTCAATTCATGATTCATGATTCGATTCATGATTCATGATTCATGATTCATGATTCATGATTCGATTCATGATTCATGATTCATGATTCAAGATTCATGATTCATGATTCATGATTCGATTCATGATTCATGATTCAATTCATGATTCATGATTCGATTCATGATTCATGATTCAATTCATGATTCATGATTCGATTCATGATTCATGATTCAATTCATGATTCATGATTCATGATTCAATTCATGATTTAATTCATGATTCATGATTCATGATTCATGATTCAATTCATGATTCATTATTCAATTCATGATTCGAGATTCATGATTCGCTTCATGACTCAATTCATGATTAATGATTCATGATTCAATTCATGATTCATGATGCAATTCATGAATTATGATTCAAATCATTATTCATGATTCAATTCATGTTTCATGATTCGATTCATGATTCATGATTCAATTCATGATTCGTGATTCATGATTCAATTCATGATTCATGATTCAATTCATGATTCATGATTCATGATTCAATTCATGATTCATGATTCGATTTATGATTCATGATTCAATTCATGATTCATGATTTATGATTCAATTCATGATTCAATTCATGATTCATGATTCAATTCATGATTCGAGATTCATGATTCGATTCATGATTCATGATTCAATTCATGATACATGATTCGATTCATGATTTAATTCATGATTCATGATTCATGATTCATGATTCGATTCATGATTCATGATTCATGATTCATGATTCAAATAATGATTCAAATCATGATTCATGATTCAATTCATGATTTATGATTCAATTCATGATTCATGATTTAATTTATGTTTCATGATTCGATTCATGATTAATGATTTATGATTCGTTTCATGATTCATTTCATGATTCGTGTTTTGATTCATATTTCATGATTCAATTCATGATTTATGATTCAATTTATTATTCATGATTCATGATTCATGATTCGATTCATGATTCATGTTTCGATTCATGATTCATGATTCGATTCATGATTCATGATTCATAATTCATGATTCAGTTCATGATTCATGATTCAATTCATGATTCATGATTCGATTCAAGATTCATGATTCATGATTCGATTCAAGATTCATGATTCATGATTCATGTTTCATGATTCAATTCATGATTCATGTTTCATGATTCATTTCATGATTCATGATTCAATTCATGATTCATGATTTGATTCATGATTCATGATTCATGATTCGATTCATGATTCATGATTCATGATTCATGATTCAATTCATGATTTATGATTCGATTCTTGATTCATGATTCATGATTCATGATTCAATTCATGATTCATGATTCGATTCATGATTCATGATTCAATTCATGATTCATGATTCATGATTCAATTCATGATTCAATTCATGATTCATGATTCATGATTCGATTCATGATTCATGATTCGATTTATGAATTATGATTCAATTCATGATTCATGATTTATTGATCAATTCATGATTCAATTCATGATTCATGATTCAATTCATGATTCGAGATTCATGATTCGATTCATGATTCAATTCATGATTCATGATGCAATTCATGAATTATGATTCAAATCATTATTCATGATTCAATTCATGTTTCATGATTCGATTCATGATTCATGATTCAATTCATGATTCGTGATTCATGATTCAATTCATGATTCATGATTCAATTCATGATTCATGATTCATGATTCAATTCATGATTCATGATTCGATTTATGATTCATGATTCAATTCATGATTCATGATTTATGATTCAATTCATGATTCAATTCATGATTCATGATTCAATTCATGATTCGAGATTCATGATTCGATTCATGATTCATGATTCAATTCATGATACATGATTCGATTCATGATTTAATTCATGATTCATGATTCATGATTCATGATTCGATTCATGATTCATGATTCATGATTCATGATTCAAATAATGATTCAAATCATGATTCATGATTCAATTCATGATTTATGATTCAATTCATGATTCATGATTTAATTTATGTTTCATGATTCGATTCATGATTAATGATTTATGATTCGTTTCATGATTCATTTCATGATTCGTGTTTTGATTCATATTTCATGATTCAATTCATGATTTATGATTCAATTTATTATTCATGATTCATGATTCATGATTCGATTCATGATTCATGTTTCGATTCATGATTCATGATTCGATTCATGATTCATGATTCATAATTCATGATTCAGTTCATGATTCATGATTCAATTCATGATTCATGATTCGATTCAAGATTCATGATTCATGATTCGATTCAAGATTCATGATTCATGATTCATGTTTCATGATTCAATTCATGATTCATGTTTCATGATTCATTTCATGATTCATGATTCAATTCATGATTCATGATTTGATTCATGATTCATGATTCATGATTCGATTCATGATTCATGATTCATGATTCATGATTCAATTCATGATTTATGATTCGATTCTTGATTCATGATTCATGATTCATGATTCAATTCATGATTCATGATTCGATTCATGATTCATGATTCAATTCATGATTCATGATTCATGATTCAATTCATGATTCAATTCATGATTCATGATTCATGATTCGATTCATGATTCATGATTCGATTTATGAATTATGATTCAATTCATGATTCATGATTTATTGATCAATTCATGATTCAATTCATGATTCATGATTCATGATTCGATTCATGATTCATGATTCGATTTATGAATTATGATTCAATTCATGATTCATGATTTATTGATCAATTCATGATTCAATTCATGATTCATGATTCAATTCATGATTCGAGATTCATGATTCGATTCATGATTCAATTCATGATTCATGAATTATGATTCGCCTTAATGATTCAATTCATGATTAATGATTCATGATTCAATTCATGATTCATGATGCAATTCATGAATTATGATTCAAATCATGATTCATGATTCAATTCATGTTTCATGATTCAATTCATGATTCATGATTCAATTCATGATTCATGATTCATGATTCAATTCATGATTCATGATTCGATTCATGATTCGATTCATGATTCATGATTCAATTCATGATTCATGATTGATGATTCAATTCATGATTCATGATTCGATTCATGATTCATGATTCATGATTCAAATCATGATTGAAATCATGATTCATGATTCAATTCATGATTTATGATTCAATTCATGATTCATGATTTAATTTATGATTCAGGATTCGATTCATGATTAATGATTTATGATTAGTTTCATAAATCATTTTATGATTCGTGTTTCGATTCATAATTCATGATTCAATTCATGATTTATGATTCGATTCATTATTCATGATTCATGATTCATGATTCGATTCATGATTCTTGATTCATTTCATGATTCATGATTCATGATTCAATTCATGATTCATGTTTCGATTCATGATTCATGATTCGATTCATGATTCATGATTCATAATTCATGATTCAATTCATGATTCATGATTCATGATTCATGATTTGATTCATGATTCATGATTCATGATTCATTAATCATGATTTAAATCATGATTTAAATCATGATTTAAATCATGATTCAAATCATGATTCATGATTTAATTCATGATTTATGATTTAATTCATGATTCATGATTTAATTCATGATTCATGATTCGATTCATGATTAATGATTTATGATTCGTTTCATGATTCATTTCATGATTCGTGTTTCGATCCATAATTCATGATTCAATTCATGATTCATGATTCGATTCATTATTCATGATTCATGATTCATGATTCGATTCCTGATTCTTGATTCATTTCATGATTCATGATTCATGATTCAATTTATGATTCATGATTTATGATTCAATTCATGATTCAATTCATGATTCATGATTCAATTCATGATTCGAGATTCATGATTCGAATTATGATTCATGATTCAATTCATGATTCATGATTCATGATTCGATTCATGATTCAATTCATGATTCATGATTCATGATTCAATTCATGATTCATGATTGATGATTCGATTCATGATTCATGATTCATAATTCATGATTCGATTTATGATTCATGATTCATGATTCAATTCATGATTCGATTCATGATTCATAATTCATGATTCGATTCATGATTCATGATTCATGATTCAATTCATGATTCATGATTGGATTCATGATTCATGATTCAATTCATGATTCAATTCATGATTCAATTCATGATTCATGATTCAATTCATGATTCATGATTCATGATTCAATTCATGATTTATGATTCAATTCATGATTTATTTCATGATTCAATTCATGATTCATTTCATGATTCATGATTCGATTCATGATTCATGTTTCATAATTCATTATTCAATTCATGATTCATGTTTCATGATTCAATTCATGATTCATGATTCAATTCATGATTCATGATTCGATTCATGATTCATGATTCATGATTCATGATTCATGATTCATGATTCGATTCATGATTCATGATTCATGATTCAAGATTCATGATTCATGATTCATGATTCGATTCATGATTCATGATTCAATTCATGATTCATGATTCGATTCATGATTCATGATTCAATTCATGATTCATGATTCGATTCATGATTCATGATTCAATTCATGATTCATGATTCATGATTCAATTCATGATTTAATTCATGATTCATGATTCATGATTCATGATTCAATTCATGATTCATTATTCAATTCATGATTCGAGATTCATGATTCGCTTCATGACTCAATTCATGATTAATGATTCATGATTCAATTCATGATTCATGATGCAATTCATGAATTATGATTCAAATCATTATTCATGATTCAATTCATGTTTCATGATTCCATTCATGATTCATGATTCAATTCATGATTCGTGATTCATGATTCAATTCATGATTCATGATTCAATTCATGATTCATGATTCATGATTCAATTCATGATTCATGATTCGATTTATGATTCATGATTCAATTCATGATTCATGATTTATGATTCAATTCATGATTCAATTCATGATTCATGATTCAATTCATGATTCGAGATTCATGATTCGATTCATGATTCATGATTCAATTCATGATACATGATTCGATTCATGATTTAATTCATGATTCATGATTCATGATTCATGATTCGATTCATGATTCATGATTCATGATTCATGATTCAAATAATGATTCAAATCATGATTCATGATTCAATTCATGATTTATGATTCAATTCATGATTCATGATTTAATTTATGTTTCATGATTCGATTCATGATTAATGATTTATGATTCGTTTCATGATTCATTTCATGATTCGTGTTTTGATTCATATTTCATGATTGAATTCATGATTTATGATTCAATTTATTATTCATGATTCATGATTCATGATTCGATTCATGATTCATGTTTCGATTCATGATTCATGATTCGATTCATGATTCATGATTCATAATTCATGATTCAGTTCATGATTCATGATTCAATTCATGATTCATGATTCGATTCAAGATTCATGATTCATGATTCGATTCAAGATTCATGATTCATGATTCATGTTTCATGATTCAATTCATGATTCATGTTTCATGATTCATTTCATGATTCATGATTCAATTCATGATTCATGATTTGATTCATGATTCATGATTCATGATTCGATTCATGATTCATGATTCATGATTCATGATTCAATTCATGATTTATGATTCGATTCTTGATTCATGATTCATGATTCATGATTCAATTCATGATTCATGATTCGATTCATGATTCATGATTCAATTCATGATTCATGATTCATGATTCAATTCATGATTCAATTCATGATTCATGATTCATGATTCGATTCATGATTCATGATTCGATTTATGAATTATGATTCAATTCATGATTCATGATTTATTGATCAATTCATGATTCAATTCATGATTCATGATTCAATTCATGATTCATGATTCAATTCATGATTCGAGATTCATGATTCGATTCATGATTCAATTCATGATTCATGAATTATGATTCGCCTTAATGATTCAATTCATGATTAATGATTCATGATTCAATTCATGATTCATGATGCAATTCATGAATTATGATTCAAATCATGATTCATGATTCAATTCATGTTTCATGATTCAATTCATGATTCATGATTCAATTCATGATTCATGATTCATGATTCAATTCATGATTCATGATTCGATTCATGATTCGATTCATGATTCATGATTCAATTCATGATTCATGATTGATGATTCAATTCATGATTCATGATTCGATTCATGATTCATGATTCATGATTCATGATTCAAATCATGATTGAAATCATGATTCATGATTCAATTCATGATTTATGATTCAATTCATGATTCATGATTTAATTTATGATTCAGGATTCGATTCATGATTAATGATTTATGATTAGTTTCATAAATCATTTTATGATTCGTGTTTCGATTCATAATTCATGATTCAATTCATGATTTATGATTCGATTCATTATTCATGATTCATGATTCATGATTCGATTCATGATTCTTGATTCATTTCATGATTCATGATTCATGATTCAATTCATGATTCATGTTTCGATTCATGATTCATGATTCGATTCATGATTCATGATTCATAATTCATGATTCAATTCATGATTCATGATTCATGATTCATGATTTGATTCATGATTCATGATTCATGATTCATTAATCATGATTTAAATCATGATTTAAATCATGATTTAAATCATGATTCAAATCATGATTCATGATTTAATTCATGATTTATGATTTAATTCATGATTCATGATTTAATTCATGATTCATGATTCGATTCATGATTAATGATTTATGATTCGTTTCATGATTCATTTCATGATTCGTGTTTCGATCCATAATTCATGATTCAATTCATGATTCATGATTCGATTCATTATTCATGATTCATGATTCATGATTCGATTCCTGATTCTTGATTCATTTCATGATTCATGATTCATGATTCAATTTATGATTCATGTTTCGATTCATGATTCATGGTTCGATTCATGATTCATGATTCATAATTCATGATTCAATTCATGATTCATGATTCATGATTAATGATTCAGTTCATGATTCATGATTCAATTCATGATTCATGATTTATGATTCAATTCATGATTCATGATTCAATTCATGATTCATTTCATGATTCATGATTCAATTCATTATTCATGATTCATGATTTAATTCATGATTCAATTCATGATTCATTTCATGATTCATGATTCAATTCATGATTCATGATTCAATTCATGATTCATTTCATGATTCATGATTCAATTCATGATTCATGATTCAATTCATGATTCATGATTCAATTCATGATTCATGATTCAATTCATGATTCATGATTCAATTCATGATTCATGATTTAATTCATGATTAATGATTAATGATTCAATTCATGATTCATGATGCAATTCATGATTCATGATTATATTCATGATTCATGATTCAATTCATGATTCATGATTCGATTTATGATTCATGATTCAATTCATGATTCATGATTTATGATTCAATTCATGATTCAATTCATGATTCATGATTCAATTCATGATTCGAGCTTCATGATTCGAATTATGATTCATGATTCAATTCATGATTCATGATTTATGATTCGATTCATGATTTAATTCATGATTCATGATTCATGATTCAATTCATGATTCATGATTCATGATTCAATTCATGATTCATGATTCATAATTCATTATTCGATTTATGATTCATTAATCATGATTTAATTCATGATTCATGATTCAATTCATGATTCATGATTCAATTCATGATTCATGATTCGATTCATGATTCATAATTCATGATTCGATTCATGATTCATGATTCATGATTCAATTCATGATTCATAATTCAATTAATGATTCATGATTCAATTCATGATTCAATTCATGATTCAATTCATGATTTATGATTCAATTCATGATTCGAGATTCATGATTCGATTCATGATTCATGATTCAATTCATGATTCATGATTCAATTCATGATTCATGATTCAATTCATGATTCATTTCATGATTCATGATTTGATTCATGATTCGATTCATGATTCATGATTCGATTCATGATTCATGATTCATAATTCATAATTCAATTCATGATTAATGTTATATGATTGAATTCATGATTCATGATTCAATTCATAATTCATGATTCAATTCATGATTCATGATTCATGATTCATGATTCATGATTCAATTCATGTTTCATGATTCGATTCATGATTCATGATTCAATTCATGATTCATGATTCATGATTCAATTCATGATTTATGATTCAATTCATGATTCATGATTTAATTTATGATTCATGATTCGATTCATGATTAATGATTTATGATTCGTTTCATAATTCATTTCATGATTCGTGTTTCGATTCATAATTCATGATTCAATTCATGATTTATGATTCGATTCATTATTCATGATTCATGATTCATGTTTCGATTCATGATTCATGATTCGATTCATGATTCATGATTCATAATTCATGATTCAATTCATGATTCATGATTCATGATTCAGTTCATGATTCATGATTCAATTCATGATTCATGATTCGATTCATGATTCATGATTCATAATTCCTGATTCAATTCATGATTCATGATTCATGATTAATGATTCAGTTCATGATTCATGATTCAATTCATGATTCATGATTTATGATTTATGATTCAATTCATGATTCATGATTCATGATTTATGATTCAATTCATGATTCATGATTCATGATTTATGATTCAATTCATGATTCATGATTCGATTCATGATTCATGATTCAATTCATGATTTATGATTCAATTTATGATTCAATTCATGATTCATGATTCATAATTCATGATTCATGATTCATAATTCATGATTCATGATTCAATTCATGATTCATTTCATGATTCATGATTCAATTCATTATTCATGATTCATGATTCAATTCATGATTCAATTCATGATTCATTTCATGATTCATGATTCAATTCATGATTCATTTCATGATTCATTTTATGATTCATGATTCAATTCATGATTCATAATTCATGATTCATGATTCAATTCATGATTCATTTCATGATTCATGATTCAATTCATTATTCATGATTCATGATTCAATTCATGATTCAATTCATGATTCATTTCATGATTCATGATTCAATTCATGATTCATTTCATGATTCATTTTATGATTCATGATTCAATTCATGATTCATTTCATGATTCATGATTCATGATTAATGATTTATGATTCAATTCATGATTCATGATGCAATTCATGATTCATGATTATATTCATGATTCATGATTCAATTCATGATTCATGATTCGATTTATGATTCATGATTCAATTCATGATTCATGATTTATGATTCAATTCATGATTCAATTCATGATTCATGATTCAATTCATGATTCGAGATTCATGATTCGAATTATGATTCATGATTCAATTCATGATTCATGATTCATGATTCAATTCATGATTCAATTCATGATTCATGATTCATGATTCGATTCATGATTCATGATTCGATTTATGAATTATGATTCAATTCATGATTCATGATTTATTGATCAATTCATGATTCAATTCATGATTCGTGATTCAATTCATGATTCATGATTCAATTCATGATTCGAGATTCATGATTTGATTCATGATTCAATTCATGATTCATGAATTATGATTCGCTTCATGATTCAATTCATGATTAATGATTCATGATTCAATTCATGATTCATGATGCAATTCATGAATTATGATTCAAATCATGATTCATGATTCAATTCATGTTTTATGATTCAATTCATGATTTATGATTCAATTCATGATTTATGATTCATGATTCAATTCATGATTCATGATTCGATTCATGATTCATGATTCATGATTCGATTCATGATTCATGATTGATGATTCAATTCATGATTCATGATTCGATTTATGATTGATGATTCAATTCATGATTCATGATTGATGATTCAATTCATGATTCATGATTGATGATTCAATTCATGATTCATGAATCATGATTCGATTCATGATTCATGATTCAAATCATGATTGAAATCATGATTCATGATTCAATTCATGATTTATGATTCAATTCATGATTCATGATTTAATTTATGATTCAGGATTCGATTCATGATTAATGATTTATGATTAGTTTCATAAATCATTTCATGATTCGTGTTTCGATTCATAATTCATGATTCAATTCATGATTTATGATTCGATTCATTATTCATGATTCATGATTCATGATTCGATTCATGATTCTTGATTCATTTCATGATTCATGATTCATGATTCAATTCATATTTCATGTTTCAATTCATGATTCATGATTCGATTCATGATTCATGATTCATAATTCATGATTCAATTCATGATTCATGATTCATGATTCATGATTTGATTCATGATTCATGATTCATGATTCATGATTCATGATTCATTAATCATGATTTAAATCATGATTCAAATCATGATTTAAATCATGATTCAAATCATGATTTATGATTTAATTCATGATTTATGAATCAATTCATGATTCATGATTTAATTCATGATTCATGATTCGATTCATGATTAATGATTTATGATTCGTTTCATGATTCATTTCATGATTCGTGTTTTGATCCATAATTCATGATTCAATTCATGATTCATGATTCGATTCATTATTCATGATTCATGATTCATGATTCGATTCCTGATTCTTGATTCATGATTCATGATTCATGATTCATGATTCAATTCATGATTTATGATTCGATTCTTGATTCATGATTCATGATTCATGATTCAATTCATGATTCATGATTCGATTCATGATTCATGATTCAATTCATGATTCATGATTCATGATTCAATTCATGATTCAATTCATGATTCATGATTCATGATTCGATTCATGATTCATGATTCGATTTATGAATTATGATTCAATTCATGATTCATGATTTATTGATCAATTCATGATTCAATTCATGATTCATGATTCAATTCATGATTCATGATTCAATTCATGATTCATGATTCAATTCATGATTCGAGATTCATGATTCGATTCATGATTCAATTCATGATTCATGAATTATGATTCACTTCATGATTCAATTCATGATTAATGATTCATGATTCAATTCATGATTCATGATGCAATTCATGAATTATGATTCAAATCATGATTCATGATTCAATTCATGTTTCATGATTCAATTCATGATTCATGATTCAATTCATGATTCATGATTCATGATTCAATTCATGATTCATGATTCGATTCATGATTCATGATTGATGATTCAATTCATGATTCATGATTCATGATTCGATTCATGATTTATGATTCATGATTCATGATTCAGTTCATGATTCATGATTCAATTCATGATTCATGATTCGATTCATGATTCATGATTCATGATTCATGATTCATGATTCAATTCATGATTTATGATTCGAATTTGATTCATGATTCATGATTCATGATTCAATTCATGATTCATGATTCGATTCATGATTCGTGATTCAATTCATGATTCATGATTCATGATTCAATTCATGATTCAATTCATGATTCATGATTTATTGATCAATTCATGATTCAATTCATGTTTTATGATTCAATTCATGATTTATGATTCAATTCATGATTCATGATTCATGATTCAATTCATGATTCATGATTCGATTCATGATTCATGATTCATGATTCATGATTCATGATTCAATTCATGATTCATGATTCGATTTATGATTGATGATTCAATTCATGATTCATGATTGATGATTCAATTCATGATTCATGATTGATGATTCAATTCATGATTCATGAATCATGATTCGATTCATGATTCATGATTCATGATTCATGATTCATGATTCAAATCATGATTGAAATCATGATTCATGATTCAATTCATGATTTATGATTCAATTCATGATTCATGATTTAATTTATGATTCAGGATTCGATTCATGATTAATGATTTATGATTAGTTTCATAAATCATTTCATGATTCGTGTTTCGATTCATAATTCATGATTCAATTCATGATTTATGATTCGATTCATTATTCATGATTCATGATTCATGATTCGATTCATGATTCTTGATTCATTTCATGATTCATGATTCATGATTCAATTCATGATTCATGTTTCAATTCATGATTCATGATTCGATTCATGATTCATAATTCATGATTCAATTCATGATTCATGATTCATGATTCATGATTTGATTCATGATTCATGATTCATGATTCATGATTCATTAATCATGATTTAAATCATGATTCAAATCATGATTTAAATCATGATTCAAATCATGATTTATGATTTAATTCATGATTTATGAATCAATTCATGATTCATGATTTAATTCATGATTCATGATTCGATTCATGATTAATGATTTATGATTCGTTTCATGATTCATTTCATGATTCGTGTTTCGATCCATAATTCATGATTCAATTCATGATTCATGATTCGATTCATTATTCATGATTCATGATTCATGATTCGATTCCTGATTCATGATTCATGATTCAATTCATGATTTATGATTCGATTCTTGATTCATGATTCATGATTCATGATTCAATTCATGATTCATGATTCGATTCATGATTCAATTCATGATTCATGATTCATGATTCAATTCATGATTCATGATTCATGATTCAATTCATGATTCAATTCATGATTCATGATTCATGATTCGATTCATGATTCATGATTCGATTTATGAATTATGATTCAATTCATGATTCATGATTTATTGATCAATTCATGATTCAATTCATGATTCATGATTCAATTCATGATTCGAGATTCATGATTCGATTCATGATTCAATTCATGATTCATGAATTATGATTTGCTTCATGATTCAATTCATGATTAATGATTCATGATTCAATTCATGATTCATGATGCAATTCATGAATTATGATTCAAATCATGATTCATGATTCAATTCATGTTTCATGATTCAATTCATGATTCATGATTCAATTCATGATTCATGATTCATGATTCAATTCATGATTCATGATTCGATTCATGATTCATGATTCATGATTCGATTCATGATTCATGATTCAATTCATGATTCATGATTGATGATTTAATTTATGATTCATGATTGATGATTCAATTCATGATTCATGATTCGATTAATGATTCATGATTCAATTCATGATTTATGATTCGATTCTTGATTCATGATTCATGATTCATGATTCAATTCATGATTCATGATTCGATTAATGATTCATGATTCAATTCATGATTCATGATTCATGATTCAATTCATGATTCAATTCATGATTCATGATTCATGATTCGATTCATGATTCATGATTCGATTTATGAATTATGATTCAATTCATGATTCATGATTTATTGATCAATTCATGATTCAATTCATGATTCGTGATTCAATTCATGATTCATGATTCAATTCATGATTCGAGATTCATGATTTGATTCATGATTCAATTCATGATTCATGAATTATGATTCGCTTCATGATTCAATTCATGATTAATGATTCATGATTCAATTCATGATTCATGATGCAATTCATGAATTATGATTCAAATCATGATTCATGATTCAATTCATGTTTTATGATTCAATTCATGATTTATGATTCAATTCATGATTCATGATTCATGATTCAATTCATGATTCATGATTCGATTCATGATTCATGATTCATGATTCGATTCATGATTCATGATTCATGATTCAATTCATGATTCATGATTCGATTTATGATTGATGATTCAATTCATGATTCATGATTGATGATTCAATTCATGATTCATGATTGATGATTCAATTCATGATTCATGAATCATGATTCGATTCATGATTCATGATTCATGATTCATGATTCATGATTCAAATCATGATTGAAATCATGATTCATGATTCAATTCATGATTTATGATTCAATTCATGATTCATGATTTAATTTATGATTCAGGATTCGATTCATGATTAATGATTTATGATTAGTTTCATAAATCATTTCATGATTCGTGTTTCGATTCATAATTCATGATTCAATTCATGATTTATGATTCGATTCATTATTCATGATTCATGATTCATGATTCGATTCATGATTCTTGATTCATTTCATGATTCATGATTCATGATTCAATTCATGATTCATGTTTCAATTCATGATTCATGATTCGATTCATGATTCATGATTCATAATTCATGATTCAATTCATGATTCATGATTCATGATTCATGATTTGATTCATGATTCATGATTCATGATTCATGATTCATTAATCATGATTTAAATCATGATTCAAATCATGATTTAAATCATGATTCAAATCATGATTTATGATTTAATTCATGATTTATGAATCAATTCATGATTCATGATTTAATTCATGATTCATGATTCGATTCATGATTAATGATTTATGATTCGTTTCATGATTCATTTCATGATTCGTGTTTCGATCCATAATTCATGATTCAATTCATGATTCATGATTCGATTCATTATTCATGATTCATGATTCATGATTCGATTCCTGATTCTTGATTCATGATTCATGATTCATGATTCATGATTCAATTCATGATTCATGATTCAATTCATGATTCATGATTCGATTCATGATTCATGATTCAATTCATGATTCATGATTCATGATTCAATTCATGATTCAATTCATGATTCATGATTCATGATTCGATTCATGATTCATGATTCGATTTATGAATTATGATTCAATTCATGATTCATGATTTATTGATCAATTCATGATTCAATTCATGATTCATGATTCAATTCATGATTCATGATTCAATTCATGATTCGAGATTCATGATTCGATTCATGATTCAATTCATGATTCATGAATTATGATTCACTTCATGATTCAATTCATGATTAATGATTCATGATTCAATTCATGATTCATGATGCAATTCATGAATTATGATTCAAATAATGATTCATGATTCAATTCATGTTTCATGATTCAATTCATGATTCATGATTCAATTCATGATTCATGATTCATGATTCAATTCATGATTCATGATTCGATTCATGATTCATGATTCATGATTCGATTCATGATTCATGATTCAATTCATGATTCATGATTGATGATTTAATTTATGATTCATGATTGATGATTCAATTCATGATTCATGATTCATGATTCGATTCATGATTTATGATTCATGATTCATGATTCAGTTCATGATTCATGATTCAATTCATGATTCATGATTCGATTCATGATTCATGATTCATGATTCATGATTCATGATTCAATTCATGATTTATGATTCGATTCTTGATTCATGATTCATGATTCATGATTCAATTCATGATTCATGATTCGATTCATGATTCATGATTCAATTCATGATTCATGATTCATGATTCAATTCATGATTCAATTCATGATTCATGATTCATGATTCGATTCATGATTCATGATTCGATTTATGAATTATGATTCAATTCATGATTCATGATTTATTGATCAATTCATGATTCAATTCATGATTCGTGATTCAATTCATGATTCATGATTCAATTCATGATTCGAGATTCATGATTTGATTCATGATTCAATTCATGATTCATGAATTATGATTCGCTTCATGATTCAATTCATGATTAATGATTCATGATTCAATTCATGATTCATGATGCAATTCATGAATTATGATTCAAATCATGATTCATGATTCAATTCATGTTTTATGATTCAATTCATGATTTATGATTCAATTCATGATTCATGATTCATGATTCAATTCATGATTCATGATTCGATTCATGATTCATGATTCGATTCATGATTCATGATTCATGATTCAATTCATGATTCATGATTCGATTTATGATTGATGATTCAATTCATGATTCATGATTGATGATTCAATTCATGATTCATGATTGATGATTCAATTCATGATTCATGAATCATGATTCGATTCATGATTCATGATTCATGATTCATGATTCATGATTCAAATCATGATTGAAATCATGATTCATGATTCAATTCATGATTTATGATTCAATTCATGATTCATGATTTAATTTATGATTCAGGATTCGATTCATGATTAATGATTTATGATTAGTTTCATAAATCATTTCATGATTCGTGTTTCGATTCATAATTCATGATTCAATTCATGATTTATGATTCGATTCATTATTCATGATTCATGATTCATGATTCGATTCATGATTCTTGATTCATTTCATGATTCATGATTCATGATTCAATTCATGATTCATGTTTCAATTCATGATTCATGATTCGATTCATGATTCATGATTCATAATTCATGATTCAATTCATGATTCATGATTCATGATTCATGATTTGATTCATGATTCATGATTCATGATTCATGATTCATTAATCATGATTTAAATCATGATTCAAATCATGATTTAAATCATGATTCAAATCATGATTTATGATTTAATTCATGATTTATGAATCAATTCATGATTCATGATTTAATTCATGATTCATGATTCGATTCATGATTAATGATTTATGATTCGTTTCATGATTCATTTCATGATTCGTGTTTCGATCCATAATTCATGATTCAATTCATGATTCATGATTCGATTCATTATTCATGATTCATGATTCATTATTCGATTCCTGATTCTTGATTCATGATTCATGATTCATGATTCATGATTCAATTCCTGATTTATGATTCGATTTTTGATTCATGATTCATGATTCATGATTCAATTCATGATTCATGATTCGATTCATGATTCATGATTCAATTCATGATTCATGATTCATGATTCAATTCATGATTCAATTCATGATTCATGATTCATGATTCGATTCATGATTCATGATTCGATTTATGAATTATGATTCAATTCATGATTCATGATTTATTGATCAATTCATGATTCAATTCATGATTCATGATTCAATTCATGATTCATGATTCAATTCATGATTCGAGATTCATGATTCGATTCATGATTCAATTCATGATTCATGAATTATGATTCGCTTCATGATTCAATTCATGATTAATGATTCATGATTCAATTCATGATTCATGATGCAATTCATGAATTATGATTCAAATCATGATTCATGATTCAATTCATGTTTCATGATTCAATTCATGATTCATGATTCATGATTCAATTCATGATTCATGATTCGATTCATGATTCATGATTCGATTCATGATTCATGATTCAATTCATGAATTATGATTGATGATTTAATTTATGATTCATGATTGATGATTCAATTCATGATTCATGATTCATGATTCGATTCATGATTCATGATTCATGATTCATGATTCAAATCATGACTGAAATCATGATTCATGATTCAATTCATGATTTATGATTCAATTCATGATTCATGATTTAATTTATGATTCAGGATTCGATTCATGATTAATGATTTATGATTAGTTTCATAAATCATTTCATGATTCGTGTTTCGATTCATAATTCATGATTCAATTCATGATTTATGATTCGATTCATTATTCATGATTCATGATTCATGATTCGATTCATGATTCTTGATTCATTTCATGATTCATGATTCATGATTCAATTCATGATTCATTATTCATGATTCATAATTCATGATTCAATTCATGATTCATGATTCATGATTTGATTCATGATTCATGATTCATGATTTATGATTCGTTAATCATGATTTAAATCATGATTCAAATCATGATTTAAATCATGATTCAAATCATGATTTAAATCATGATTCAAATCATGATTCATGATTTAATTCATGATTTATGATTCAATTCATGATTCATGATTTAATTCATGATTCATGATTCGATTCATGATTAATGATTCGTTTCATGATTCATTTCATGATTCGTGTTTCGATCCATAATTCATGATTCAATTCATGATTCATGATTCGATTCATTATTCATGATTCATGATTCATGATTCGATTCCTGATTCTTGATTCATTTCATGATTCATGATTCATGATTCAATTTATGATTCATGTTTCGATTCATGATTCATGGTTCGATTCATGATTCATAATTCATGATTCAATTCATGATTCATGATTCATGATTAATGATTCAGTTCATGATTCATGATTTAATTCATAATTCATGATTCAATTCATGATTCATGATTTATGATTCAATTCATGATTCATGATTTGATTCATGATTCATGATTCAATTCATGATTTATGGTTCAATTTATGATTCAATTCATTATTCATGATTCATGATTCAATTCATGATTCAATTCATGATTCATTTCATGATTCATGATTCAATTCATGATTCATTTCATGATTCATGATTCAATTCATGATTCATGATTCAATTCATGATTCATGATTCAATTCATGATTCATTTCATGATTCATGATTCATGATTTAATTCATGATTAATGATTCATGATTCAATTCATGATTAATGATTCATGATTCAATTCATGATTCATGATGCAATTCATGATTCATGATTATATTCATGATTCATGATTCAATTCATGATTCATGATTCGATTTATGATTCATGATTCAATTCATGATTCATGATTTATGATTCACTTCATGATTCAATTCATGATTCATGATTCAATTCATGATTCGAGCTTCATGATTCGAATTATGATTCATGATTCAATTCATGATTCATGATTTATGATTCGATTCATGATTTAATTCATGATTCATGATTCATGATTCAATTTATGATTCATGATTCATGATTCAATTCATGATTCATGATTCATAATTCATTATTCGATTTATGATTCATGATTCATGATTTAATTCATGATTCATGATTCAATTCATGATTCATGATTCAATTCATGATTCATGATTCGATTCATGATTCATAATTCATGATTCGATTCATGATTCATGATTCATGATTCAATTCATGATTCATGATTTGATTAATGATTCATGATTCAATTCATGATTCAATTCATGATTCAATTCATGATTTATGATTCAATTCATGATTCGAGATTCATGATTCGATTCATGATTCATGATTCAATTCATGATTCATGATTCATGATTCAATTCATGATTCATGATTCAATTCATGATTCATGATTCAATTCATGATTCATGATTCAATTCATGATTCATTTCATGATTCATGATTTGATTCATGATTCATGATTCATGATTCATGATTCGATTCATGATTCATGATTCATAATTCATAATTCAATTCATGATTAATGTTATATGATTGAATTCATGATTCATGATTCAATTCATAATTCATGATTCATGATTCATGATTCATGATTCAATTCATGTTTCATGATTCGATTCATGATTCATGATTCAATTCATGATTCATGATTCATGATTCAATTCATGATTCATGATTCGATTCATGATTCATGATTCATGATTCGATTCATGATTCATGGTTCATGATTCAATTCATGATTCATGATTCGATTTATGATTCATGATTCAATTCATGATTCATGATTCTTGATTCAATTCATGATTCATGATTGATGATTCAATTCATGATTCATGATTCATGATTCGATTCATGATTCATGATTCATGATTCATGATTCATGATTCATGATTCATGATTCAAATCATGATTCAAATCATGATTCATGATTCAATTCATGATTTATGATTCAATTCATGATTCATGATTTAATTTATGATTCATGATTCGATTCATGATTAATGATTTATGATTCGTTTCATAATTCATTTCATGATTCGTGTTTCGATTCATAATTCATGATTCAATTCATGATTTATGATTCGATTCATTATTCATGATTCATGATTCATGTTTTGATTCATGATTCATGATTCGATTCATGATTCATGATTCATAATTCATGATTCAATTCATGATTCATGATTCATGATTCATGATTCAGTTCATGATTCATGATTTAATTCATGATTCATGATTCGATTCATGATTCATGATTCATAATTCATGATTCAATTCATGATTCATGATTCATGATTAATGATTCAGTTCATGATTCATGATTCAATTCATGATTCATGATTCATGATTTATGATTCAATTCATAATTCATGATTCGATTCATGATTCATGATTCATGATTTATGATTCAATTCATGATTCATGATTCGATTCATGATTCATGATTCAATTCATGATTTATGATTTAATTTATGATTCAATTCATGATTCATGATTCATAATTCATGATTCATGATTCAATTCATAATTCATTTCATGATTCATGATTCAATTCATTATTCATGATTCATGATTCAATTCATGATTCAATTCATGATTCATTTCATGATTCATGATTCAATTCATGATTCAATTCATGATTCAATTCATGATTCATTTCATGATTCATTTCATGATTTATGATTCAATTCATGATTCATGATTCAATTCATGATTCATTTTATGATTCATGATTCAATTCATGATTCATTTCATGATTCATGATTCATGATTCATGATTTATGATTCAATTCATGATTCATGATGCAATTCATGATTCATGATTATATTCATGATTCATGATTCAATTCATGATTCATGATTCGATTTATGATTCATGATTCAATTCATGATTCATGATTTATGATTCAATTCATGATTCAATTCATGATTCATGATTCAATTCATGATTCGAGATTCATGATTCGAATTATGATTCATGATTCAATTCATGATTCATGATTCATGATTCGATTCATGATTCAATTCATGATTCATGATTCATGATTCATGATTCAATTCATGATTCATGAATGATGATTCGATTCATGATTCATGATTCATAATTCATTATTAGATTTATGATTCATATTTCATGATTTAATTCATGATTCCTGATTGAAATTCATGATTCATGATTCGATTCATGATTCATAATTCATGATTCGATTCATAATGCATGATTCATGATTAAATTCATGATTCATGATTGGATTCATGATTCATGATTCAATTCATGATTCAGTTCATGATTCAATTCATGATTCATGATTCAATTCATGATTCATGATTCATGATTCAATTCATGATTCATGATTCAATTCATGATTCATTTCATGATTCAATTCATGATTCATTTCATGATTCATGATTCGATTCATGATTCATAATTCATGATTCATGATTCAATTCATGATTCATGATTCGATTCATGATTCATGATTCATGATTCATGATTCATGATTCGATTCATGATTCATGATTCATGATTCATGATTCATGATTCATGATTCGATTCATGATTCATGATTCAATTCATGATTCATGATTTGATTCATGATTCATGATTCGATTCATGATTCATGATTCGATTCATGATTCATGATTCAATTCATGATTCATGATTCATGATTCAATTCATGATTTAATTCATGATTCATGATTCATGATTCATGATTCAATTCATGATTCATGATTCAATTCATGATTCGAGATTCATGATTCGATTCATGATTCAATTCATGATTCATGAATTATGATTCGCTTCATGACTCAATTCATGATTAATGATTCATGATTCAATTCATGATTCATGATTCGATTCATGATTCATGATTCATGATTCATGATTCATGATTCATGATTCGATTCATGATTCATGATTCATGATTCATGATTCATGATTCATGATTCGATTCATGATTCATGATTCAATTCATGATTCATGATTCCGTTCATGATTCAATTCATGATTCATGATTCGATTCATGATTCATGATTCAATTCATGATTCATGATTCATGATTCAATTCATGATTTAATTCAGGATTCATGATTCATGATTCATGATTCAATTCATGATTCATGATTCAATTCATGATTCGAGATTCATGATTCGATTCATGATTCGATTCATGATTCATGAATTATGATTCGCTTCATGACTCAATTCATGATTAATGATTCATGATTCAATTCATGATTCATGATGCAATTCATGAATTATGATTCAAATCATTATTCATGATTAAATTCATGTTTCATGATTCGATTCATGATTCATGATTCAATTCATGATTCATGATTCATGATTCAATTCATGATTCATGATTCGATTCATGATTCATGATTCATGATTCATGATTTAATTCATGATTCATGATTCGATTCATGATTCTTGATTCATTTCATGATTCATGATTCATGATTCAATTCATGATTCATGTTTCGATTCATGATTCATGATTCGATTCATGATTCATGATTCATAATTCATGATTCAATTCATGATTCATGATTCATGATTCATGATTCATAATTCATGATTCAATTCATGATTCATGTTTCATGATTCAATTCATGATTCATGATTCAATTCATGATTCATGATTCGATTTATGATTTATGATTCATGATTCGATTCATGATTCATGATTCATGATTCATGATTCATGATTCGATTCATGATTCATGATTCATGATTCAATTCATGATTTATGATTCGATTCTTGATTCATGATTCATGATTCATGATTCAATTCATGATTCATAATTCGATTCATGATTCATGATTCAATTCATGATTCATGATTCATGATTCAATTCATGATTCAATTCATGATTCATGATTCATGATTTGATTCATGATTCATGATTCGATTTATGATTCATGATTCAATTCATGATTTATGATTTATTGATCAATTCATGATTCAATTCATGATTCATGATTCAATTCATGATTCGAGATTCATGATTCGATTCATGATTCAATTCATGATTCATGAATTATGATTCGCTTCATGATTCAATTCATGATTAATGATTCATGATTCAATTCATGATTCATGATGCAATTCATGAATTATGATTCAAATCATGATTCATGATTCAATTCATGTTTCATGATTCGATTCATGATTCATGATTCAATTCATGATTCATGATTCATGATTCAATGCATGATTTATGATTCGATTCATGATTCATGATTCAATTCATGATTCGAGATTCATGATTCATGATTCATGATTCATGATTCATGATTCATGATTCATGATTCGATTCATGATTCATGATTCAATTCATGATTCATGATTCCGTTCATGATTCAATTCATGATTCATGATTCGATTCATGATTCATGATTCAATTCATGATTCATGATTCATGATTCAATTCATGATTTAATTCAGGATTCATGATTCATGATTCATGATTCAATTCATGATTCATGATTCAATTCATGATTCGAGATTCATGATTCGATTCATGATTCGATTCATGATTCATGAATTATGATTCGCTTCATGACTCAATTCATGATTAATGATTCATGATTCAATTCATGATTCATGATGCAATTCATGAATTATGATTCAAATCATTATTCATGATTAAATTCATGTTTCATGATTCGATTCATGATTCATGATTCAATTCATGATTCATGATTCATGATTCAATTCATGATTCATGATTCGATTCATGATTCATGATTCATGATTCATGATTTAATTCATGATTCATGATTCGATTCATGATTCTTGATTCATTTCATGATTCATGATTCATGATTCAATTCATGATTCATGTTTCGATTCATGATTCATGATTCGATTCATGATTCATGATTCATAATTCATGATTCAATTCATGATTCATGATTCATGATTCATGATTCATAATTCATGATTCAATTCATGATTCATGTTTCATGATTCAATTCATGATTCATGATTCAATTCATGATTCATGATTCGATTTATGATTTATGATTCATGATTCGATTCATGATTCATGATTCATGATTCATGATTCATGATTCGATTCATGATTCATGATTCATGATTCAATTCATGATTCATAATTCGATTCATGATTCATGATTCAATTCATGATTCATGATTCATGATTCAATTCATGATTCAATTCATGATTCATGATTCATGATTTGATTCATGATTCATGATTCGATTTATGATTCATGATTCAATTCATGATTTATGATTTATTGATCAATTCATGATTCAATTCATGATTCATGATTCAATTCATGATTCGAGATTCATGATTCGATTCATGATTCAATTCATGATTCATGAATTATGATTCGCTTCATGATTCAATTCATGATTAATGATTCATGATTCAATTCATGATTCATGATGCAATTCATGAATTATGATTCAAATCATGATTCATGATTCAATTCATGTTTCATGATTCGATTCATGATTCATGATTCAATTCATGATTCATGATTCATGATTCAATGCATGATTTATGATTCGATTCATGATTCATGATTCAATTCATGATTCGAGATTCATGATTCGATTCATGATTCAATTCATGATTCATGAATTATGATTCGCTTCATGACTCAATTCATGATTAATGATTCATGATTCAATTCATGATTCATGATGCAATTCATGAATTATGATTCAAATCATTATTCATGATTCAATTCATGTTTCATGATTCGATTCATGATTCATGATTCAATTCATGATTCATGATTCATGATTCAATTCATGATTCATGATTCGATTAATGATTCATGATTCATGATTCAATTCATGATTCATGATTCGATTTATGATTCATGATTCAATTCATGATTCATGATTTATGATTCAATTCATGATTCAATTCATGATTCATGATTCAATTCATGATTCGAGATTCATGATTCGATTCATGATTCATGATTCAATTCATGATACATGATTTGATTCATGATTTAATTCATGATTCATGATTGATGATTCATTATTCATGATTCATGATTCAAATCATGATTCAAATCATGATTCATGATTCAATTCATGATTTATGATTCAATTCATGATTCATGATTTAATTTATGATTCATGATTCGATTCATGATTAATGATTTATGATTCGTTTCATGATTCATTTCATGATTCGTGTTTCGATTCATATTTCATGATTCAATTCATGATTTATGATTCGATTCATTATTCATGATTCATGATTCATGATTCGATTCATGATTCTTGATTCATTTCATGATTCATGATTCATGATTCAATTCATGATTCATGTTTCGATTCATGATTCATTATTCAATTCATGATTCATGATTCATAATTCATGATTCAATTCATGATTCATGATTCATGATTCATGATTCAGTTCATGATTCATGATTCAATTCATGATTCATGATTCGATTCGTGATTCATGATTCATGATTCATGATTCATGATTCAATTCATGATTCATGAATTATGATTCGCTTCATGACTCAATTCATGATTAATGATTCATGATTCAATTCATGATTCATGATGCAATTCATGAATTATGATTCAAATCATTATTCATGATTCAATTCATGTTTCATGATTCGATTCATGATTCATGATTCAATTCATGATTCATGATTTATGATTCAATTCATGATTCATGATTCGATTCAAGATTCATGATTCGATTTATGATTCATGATTCAATTCATGATTCATGATTTATGATTCAATTCATGATTCAATTCATGATTCATGATTCAATTCATGATTCGAGATTCATGATTCGATTCATGATTCATGATTCAATTCATGATACATGATTCGATTCATGATTTAATTCATGATTCATGATTGATAATTCATTTCATGATTCATGATTCATGATTCGATTCATGATTTATGATTCATGATTCATGATTCATGATTCATGATTCAAATCATGATTCAAATCATGATTCATGATTCAATTCATGATTTATGATTCAATTCATGATTCATGATTTAATTTATGATTCATGATTCGATTCATGATTAATGATTTATGATTCGTTTTATGATTCATTTCATGATTTGTGTTTCGATTCATATTTCATGATTCAATTCATGATTTATGATTCGATTCATTATTCATGATTCATGATTCATGATTCGATTCATGATTCTTGATTCATTTCATGATTCATGATTCATGATTCAATTCATGATTCATGTTTCGATTCATGATTCATGTTTCAATTCATGATTCATGATTCATAATTCATGATTCAATTAATGATTCATGATTCATGATTCATGATTCAGTTCATGATTCATGATTCAATTCATGATTCATGATTCGATTCATGATTCATGATTCATGATTCGATTCATGATTCATGATTCATGATTCATGATTCATGATTCGATTCATGATTCATGATTCATGATTCATGATTCATGATTCATGATTCGATTCATGATTCATGATTCATGATTCAATTCATGATTTATGATTCGATTCTTGATTCATGATTCAATTCATGATTCATGATTCAATTCATAATTCATGATTCAATTCATGATTCATAATTCGATTCATGATTCATGATTCAATTCATGATTCATAATTCATGATTCAATTCATGATTCAATTCATGATTCATGATTCATGATTTGATTCATGATTCATGATTTGATTTATGATTCATGATTCAATTCATGATTCATGATTTATTGATCAATTCATGATTCAATTCATGATTCATGATTCAATTCATGATTCGAGATTCATGATTCGATTCATGATTCAATTCATGATTCATGAATTATGATTCGCTTCATGATTCAATTCATGATTCATGATTCATGATTCAATTCATGATTCATGATGCAATTCATGAATTATGATTCAAATCATGATTCATGATTCAATTCATGTTTCATGATTCGATACATGATTCATGATTCAATTCATGATTCATGATTCAATTCATGATTCATGATTCGATTCATGATTCATGATTCATGATTCGATTCATGATTCATGATTCATGATTCAATTCATGATTCATGATTCGATTCATGATTCATGATTCATGATTCGATTCATGATTCATGATTCATGATTCAATTCATGATTCATGATTCGATTTATGATTCATGATTCAATTCATGATTCATGATTGATGATTCAATTCATGATTCATGATTGATGATTCAATTCATGATTCATGATTCATGATTCGATTCATGATTCATGATTCATGATTCATGATTCAAATCATGATTGAAATCATGATTCATGATTCAATTCATGATTTATGATTCAATTCATGATTCATGATTTAATTTATGATTCATGATTCGATTCATGATTAATGATTTATGATTAGTTTCATAATTCATTTCATGATTCGTGTTTCGATTCATAATTCATGATTCAATTCATGATTTATGATTCGATTCATTATTCATGATTCATGATTCATTATTCGATTCATGATTCTTGATTCATTTCATGATTCATGATTCATGATTCAATTCATGATTCATGTTTCGATTCATGATTCATGATTCGATTCATGATTCATGATTCATAATTCATGATTCAATTCATGATTCATGATTCATGATTCATGATTCAGTTCATGATTCATGATTTAATTCATGATTCATGATTCGATTCATGATTCATGATTCATGATTCATGATTCATTAATCATGATTTAAATCATGATTCATGATTCAATTCATGATTTATGATTCAATTCATGATTCATGATTTGATTCATGATTAATGATTTATGATTCGTTTCATGATTCATTTCATGATTCGTGTTTCGATCCATAATTCATGATTCAATTCATGATTCATGATTCGATTCATTATTCATGATTCATGATTCATGATTCGATTCCTGATTCTTGATTCATTTCATGATTCATGATTCATGATTAAATTTATGATTCATGTTTCGATTCATGATTCATGGTTCGATTCATGATTCATAATTCATGATTCAATTCATAATTCATGATTCATGATTAATGATTCAGTTCATGATTCATGATTCAATTCATAATTCATGATTCAATTCATGATTCATGATTCATGATTTATGATTCAATTCATGATTCATGATTCGATTCATGATTCATGATTCAATTCATGATTTATGATTCAATTTATGATTCAATTCATGATTCATGATTCATAATTCATGATTCATGATTCAATTCATGATTCATTTCATGATTCATGATTCAATTCATTATTCATGATTCATGATTCAATTCATGATTCATTTCATGATTCATGATTCAATTCATGATTCATGATTCAATTCATGATTCATGATTCAATTCATGATTCATGATTCAATTCATGATTCAAGATTCAATTCATGATTCATGATTCAATTCATGATTCATTTCATGATTCATGATTTAATTCATGATTAATGATTCATGATTCAATTCATGATTCATGATGCAATTCATGATTCATGATTATATTCATGATTCATGATTCAATTCATGATTCATGATTCGATTTATGATTCATGATTCAATTCATGATTCATGATTTATGATTCAATTCATGATTCAATTCTTGATTCATGATTCAATTCATGATTCGAGCTTCATGATTCGAATTATGATTCATGATTCAATTCATGATTCATGATTTATGATTCGATTCATGATTCAATTCATGATTCATGATTCATGATTCAATTCATGATTCATGATTCATGATTCAATTCATGATTCATGATTCATAATTCATTATTCGATTTATGATTCATGATTCATGATTTGATTCATGATTCAATTCATGATTCATGATTCGATTCATGATTCATAATTCATGATTCGATTCATGATTCATGATTCATGATTCAATTCATGATTCATGATTCGATTCATGATTCATGATTCAATTCATGATTCAATTCATGATTCAATTCATGATTTATGATTCAATTCATGATTCGAGATTCATGATTCGATTCATGATTCATGATTCAATTCATGATTCATGATTCATGATTCAATTCATGATTCATGATTTAATTCATGATTCATGATTCAATTCATGATTCATTTCATGATTCATGATTCGATTCATGATTCATGATTCGATTCATGATTCATGATTCGATTCATGATTCATGATTCATAATTCATAATTCAATTCATGATTAATGTTTCATGATTGAATTCATGACTCATGATTCAATTCATGATTCATGATTCAATTCATGATTCATGATTCATGATTCATGATTCATGATTCAATTCATGTTTCATGATTCGATTCATGATTCATGATTCAATTCATGATTCATGATTCATGATTCAATTCATGATTCATGATTCGATTCATGATTCATGATTCATGTTTGAATTCATGATTCATTTTTCATGATTCAATTCATGATTCACGATTCATGATTCATGATTCGATTCATGATTCATGATTCATGATTCATGATTCATGATTCATGATTCATGATTCGATTCATGATTCATGATTCATGATTCAATTCATGATTTATGATTCGATTCTTGATTCATGATTCATGATTCATGATTCAATTCATGATTCATGATTCATGATTCAATTCATGATTCAATTCATGATTCATGATTTGATTCATGATTCATGATTTGATTTATGATTCATGATTTAATTCATGATTCATGATTTATTGATCAATTCATGGTTCAATTCATGATTCATGATTCAATTCATGATTCGAGATTCATGATTCGATTCATGATTCAATTTATGATTCATGAATTATGATTCGCTTCATGATTTAATTCATGATTCATGATTCATAATTCAATTCATGATTCATGATTCGATTCATGATTCATGATTCATGATTCGATTCATGATTCATGATTCATGATTCAATTCATGATTCATGATTCGATTTATGATTCATGATTCAATTCATGATTCATGATGCAATTCATGAATTATGATTCAAATCATGATTCATGATTCAATTCATGTTTCATGATTCGATTCATGATTCATGATTCAATTCATGATTCATGATTCATAATTCAATTCATGATTCATGATTCGATTCATGATTCATGATTCATGATTCGATTCATGATTCATGATTCATGATTCAATTCATGATTCATGATTCGATTTATGATTCATGATTCAATTCATGATTCATGATTGATGATTCAATTCATGATTCATGATTGATGATTCAATTCATGATTCATGATTCATGATTCGATTCAATATTCATGATTCATGATTCATGATTCATGATTCAAATCATGATTGAAATCATGATTCATGATTCAATTCATGATTTATGATTAAATTCATGATTTAATTTATGATTCATGATTCGATTCATGATTAATGATTTATGATTAGTTTCATAATTCATTTCATGATTCGTGTTTCGATTCATAATTCATGATTCAATTCATGATTTATGATTCGATTCATTATTCATGATTCATGATTCATTATTCGATTCATGATTCTTGATTCATTTCATGATTCATTAATCATGATTCAATTCATGATTCATTTCATGATTCATGATTCGATTCATGATTCATGATTCGATTCATGATTCATTAATCATGATTCAATTCATGATTTATGATTCGATTCTTGATTCATGATTCATGATTCATGATTCAATTCATGATTCATAATTCGATTCATGATTCATGATTCAATTCATGATTCATGATTCAATTCATGATTCAATTCATGATTCATGATTCATGATTTGATTCATGATTCATGATTCGATTTATGATTCATGATTTAATTCATGATTTATGATTTATTGATCAATTCATGATTCAATTCATGATTCATGATTCAATTCATGATTCAAGATTCATGATTCGATTCATGATTCAATTCATGATTCATGAATTATGATTCGCTTCATGATTCAATTCATGATTAATGATTCATGATTCAATTCATGATTCATGATGCAATTCATGAATTATGATTCAAATCATGATTCATGATTCAATTCATGTTTCATGATTCGATTCATGATTCATGATTCAATTCATGATTCATGATTCATGATTCAATGCATGATTCATGATTCGATTCATGATTCATGATTCAATTCATGATTCGAGATTCATGATTCGATTCATGATTCAATTCATGATTCATGAATTATGATTCGCTTCATGACTCAATTCATGATTAATGATTCATGATTCAATTCATGATTCATGATGCAATTCATGAATTATGATTGAAATCATTATTCATGATTCAATTCATGTTTCATGATTCGATTCATGATTCATGATTCAATTCATGATTCATGATTCAATTCATGATTCATGATTCGATTCATGATTCATGATTCATGATTCATGATTCGATTTATGATTCATGATTCAATTCATGATTCATGATTTATGATTCAATTCATGATTCAATTCATGATTCATGATTCAATTCATGATTCGAGATTCATGATTCGATTCATGATTCATGATTCAATTCATGATACATGATTCAATTCATGATTCCAGATTCCTGATTCGATTCATGATTCATGATTCAATTCATGATACATGATTCGATTCATGATTTAATTCATGATTCATGATTGATGATTCATTATTCATGATTCATGATTCAAATCATGATTCAAATCATGATTCATGATTCAATTCATGATTTATGATTCAATTCATGATTCATGATTTAATTTATGATTCATGATTCGATTCATGATTAATGATTTATGATTCGTTTCATGATTCATTTCATGATTCGTGTTTCGATTCATATTTCATGATTTAATTCATGATTTATGATTCGATTCATTATTCATGATTCATGATTCATGATTCGATTCATGATTCTTGTTTCATTTCATGATTCATGATTCATGATTCAATTCATGATTCATGATTCATGATTCAATTCATGATTCATGTTTCGATTCATGATTCATTATTCAATTCATGATTCATGATTCATAATTCATGTTTCGATTCATGATTCATTATTCAATTCATGATTCATGATTCATAATTCATGATTCAATTCATGATTCATGTTTCGATTCATGATACATGATTCAATTCATGATTCATGATTCATAATTCATGATTCAATTCATGATTCATGATTCATGATTCAGTTCATGATTCATGATTCAATTCATGATTCATGATTCGATTTGTGATTCATGATTCCTGATTCGATTCATGATTCATGATTCATGATTCATGATTCATGATTCGATTCATGATTCATGATTCATGATTCAATTCATGATTTATGATTCGATTCTTGATTCATGATTCAATTCATGATTCATGATTCAATTCATAATTCATGATTCAATTCATGATTCATAATTCGATTCATGATTCATGATTCAATTCATGATTCATGATTCATGATTCAATTCATGATTCAATTCATGATTCATGATTCATGATTTGATTCATGATTCATGATTTGATTTATGATTCATGATTCAATTCATGATTCATGATTTATTGATCAATTCATGATTCAATTCATGATTCATGATTCAATTCATGATTCGAGATTCATGATTCGATTCATGATTCAATTCATGATTCATGAATTATGATTCGCTTCATGATTCAATTCATGATTAATGATTCATGATTCAATTCATGATTCATGATGCAATTCATGAATTATGATTCAAATCATGATTCATGATTCAATTTATGTTTCATGATTCGATTCATGATTCATGATTCAATTCATGATTCATGATTCATGATTCAATTCATGATTCATGATTCGATTCATGATTCATGATTCATGATTCGATTCATGATTCATGATTCAATTCATGATTCATGATTCGATTTATGATTCATGATTCAATTCATGATTCATGATTGATGATTCAATTCATGATTCATGATTGATGATTCAATTCATGATTCATGATTCATGATTCGATTCATGATTCATGATTCATGATTCAAATCATGATTGAAATCATGATTCATGATTCAATTCATGATTTATGATTCAATTCATGATTCATGATTTAATTTATGATTCATGATTCGATTCATGATTAATGATTTATGATTAGTTTCATAATTCATTTCATGATTCGTGTTTCGATTCATAATTCATGATTCAATTCATGATTTATGATTCGATTCATTATTCATGATTCATGATTCATTATTCGATTCATGATTCTTGATTCATTTCATGATTCATGATTCATGATTCAATTCATGATTCATGTTTCGATTCATGATTCATGATTCGATTCATGATTCATGATTCATAATTCATGATTCAATTCATGATTCATGATTCATGATTCATGATTCAGTTCATGATTCATGATTCAATTCATGATTCATGATTCATTAATCATGATTTAAATCATGATTCAAATCATGATTCATGATTCAATTCATGATTTATGATTTAATTCATGATTCATGATTTGATTCATGATTAATGATTTATGATTCGTTTCATGATTCATTTCATGATTCGTGTTTCGATCCATAATTCATGATTCAATTCATGATTCATGATTCGATTCATTATTCATGATTCATGATTCATGATTCGATTCCTGATTCTTGATTCATTTCATGATTCATGATTGATGATTCAATTTATGATTCATGTTTCGATTCATGATTCATGGTTCGATTCATGATTCATGATTCATAATTCATGATTCAATTCATAATTCATGATTCATGATTAATGATTCAGTTCATGATTCATGATTCAATTCATAATTCATGATTCAATTCATGATTAATGATTCATGATTTATGATTCAATTCATGATTCATGATTCGATTCATGATTCATAATTCAATTCATGATTTATGATTCAATTTATGATTCAATTCATGATTCATGATTCATAATTCATGATTCATGATTCAATTCATGATTCATTTCATGATTCATGATTCAATTCATTATTCATGATTCATGATTCAATTCATGATTCAATTCATGATTCATTTCATGATTCATGATTCAATTCATGATTCATTTCATGATTCATGATTCAATTCATGATTCATGATTCAATTCATGATTCATGATTCAATTCATGATTCATGATTCAATTCATGATTCATGATTCAATTCATGATTCATTTCATGATTCATGATTCATGATTTAATTCATGATTAATGATTCATGATTCAATTCATGATTCATGATGCAATTCATGATTCATGATTATATTCATGATTCATGATTCAATTCATGATTCATGATTCGATTTATGATTCATGATTCAATTCATGATTCATGATTTATGATTCAATTCATGATTCAATTCATGATTCATGATTCAATTCATGATTCGAGCTTCATGATTCGAATTATGATTCATGATTCAATTCATGATTCATGATTTATGATTCGATTCATGATTCAATTCATGATTCATGATTCATGATTCAATTCATGATTCATGATTCATGATTCAATTCATGATTCATGATTCATAATTCATTATTCGATTCATGATTCATGATTCATGATTTGATTCATGATTCGATTCATGATTCATGATTCAATTCATGATTCAATTCATGATTCAATTCATGATTTATGATTCAATTCATGATTCAAAATTCATGATTCGATTCATGATTCATGATTCAATTCATGATTCATGATTCATGATTCAATTCATGATTCATGATTTAATTCATGATTCATGATTGAATTCATGATTCATTTCATGATTCATGATTCGATTCATGATTCATGATTCGATTCATGATTCATGATTCGATTCATGATTCATGATTCATAATTCATAATTCAATTCATGATTAATGTTTCATGATTGAATTCATGACTCATGATTCAATTCATGATTCATGATTCGATTCATGATTCATGATTCATGATTCATGATTCAATTCATGTTTCATGATTCGATTCATGATTCAATTCATGATTCATGATTCATGATTCAATTCATGATTCATGATTCGATTCATGATTCATGATTCATGTTTCAATTCATGATTCATGTTTCATGATTCAATTCATGATTCATGATTCAATTCATGATTCATGATTCGATTCATGATTCATGATTCATGATTCGATTCATGATTCATGATTCATGATTCATGATTCATGATTCGATTCATGATTCATGATTCATGATTCAATTCATGATTTATGATTCGATTCTTGATTCATGATTCATGATTCATGATTCAATTCATGATTCATAATTCGATTCATGATTCATGATTCAATTCATGATTCATGATTCATGATTCAATTCATGATTCAATTCATGATTCATGATTCATGATTTGATTCATGATTCATGATTTGATTTATGATTCATGATTCAATTCATGATTCATGATTTATTGATCAATTCATGGTTCAATTCATGATTCATGATTCAATTCATGATTCGAGATTCATGATTCGATTCATGATTCAATTCATGATTCATGAATTATGATTCGCTTCATGATTCAATTCATGATTAATGATTCATGATTCAATTCATGATTCATGATGCAATTCATGAATTATGATTCAAATCATGATTCATGATTCAATTCATGTTTCATGATTCGATTCATGATTCATGATTCAATTCATGATTCATGATTCATGATTCAATTCATGATTCATGATTCGATTCATGATTCATGATTCGATTCATGATTCATGATTCATGATTCAATTCATGATTCGAGATTCATGATTCGATTCATGATTCAATTCATGATTCATGAATTATGATTCGCTTCATGATTCAATTCATGATTAATGATTCATGATTCAATTCATGATTCATGATGCAATTCATGAATTATGATTCAAATCATGATTCATGATTCAATTCATGTTTCATGATTCGATTCATGATTCATGATTCAATTCATGATTCATGATTGATGATTCAATTCATGATTCATGATTGATGATTCAATTCATGATTCATGATTCATGATTCGATTCAATATTCATGATTCATGATTCATGATTCATGATTCAAATCATGATTGAAATCATGATTCATGATTCAATTCATGATTTATGATTCAATTCATGATTCATGATTTAATTTTTGATTCATGATTCGATTCATGATTAATGATTTATGATTAGTTTCATAATTCATTTCATGATTCGTGTTTCGATTCATAATTCATGATTCAATTCATGATTTATGATTCGATTCATTATTCATGATTCATGATTCATTATTCGATTCATGATTCTTGATTCATTTCATGATTCATGATTCATGATTCAATTCATGATTCATGATTGAATTCATGATTCATGATTGAATTCATGATTCATTTCATGATTCATGATTCGATTCATGATTCATGATTCGATTCATGATTCATGATTCATGATTCAATTCATGATTTATGATTCGATTCTTGATTCATGATTCATGATTCATGATTCATAATTCGATTCACGATTCATGATGCAATTCATGATTCATGATTCATGATTCAATTCATGATTCAATTCATGATTCATGATTCATGATTTGATTCATGATTTATGATGCAATTCATGAATTATGATTCAAATCATGATTCATGATTCAATTCATGTTTCATGATTCGATTCATGATTCATGATTCAATTCATGATTCATGATTCATGATTCAATGCATGATTCATGATTCGATTCATGATTCATGATTCAATTCATGATTCGAGATTCATGATTCGATTCATGATTCAATTCATGATTCATGAATTATGATTCGCTTCATGATTCAATTCATGATTAATGATTCATGATTCAATTCATGATTTATGATGCAATTCATGAATTATGATTCAAATCATGATTCATGATTCAATTCATGTTTCATGATTCGATTCATGATTCATGATTCAATTCATGATTCATGATTCATGATTCAATGCATGATTCATGATTCGATTCATGATTCATGATTCAATTCATGATTCGAGATTCATGATTCGATTCATGATTCAATTCATGATTCATGAATTATGATTCGCTTCATGACTCAATTCATGATTAATGATTCATGATTCAATTCATGATTCATGATGCAATTCATGAATTATGATTCAAATCATTATTCATGATTCAATTCATGTTTCATGATTCGATTCATGATTCATGATTCAATTCATGATTCATGATTCAATTCATGATTCATGATTCGATTCATGATTCATGATTCATGATTCAATTCATGATTCATGATTCGATTTATGATTCATGATTCAATTCATGATTCATGATTTATGATTCAATTCATGATTCAATTCATGATTCATGATTCAATTCATGATTCGAGATTCATGATTTGATTCATGATTCATGATTCAATTCATGATACATGATTCGATTCATGATTTAATTCATGATTCATGATTGATGATTCATTATTCATGATTTATGATTCAAATCATGATTCATGATTCAATTCATGATTTATGATTCAATTCATGATTCATGATTTAATTTATGATTCATGATTCGATTCATGATTAATGATTTATGATTCGTTTCATGATTCATTTCATGATTCGTGTTTCGATTCATATTTCATGATTCAATTCATGATTTATGATTCGATTCATTATTCATGATTCATGATTCATGATTCGATTCATGATTCTTGATTCATTTCATGATTCATGATTCATGATTCAATTCATGATTCATGTTTCGATTCATGATTCATTATTCAATTCATGATTCATGATTCATAATTCATGATTCAATTCATGATTCATGATTCATGATTCATGATTCAGTTCATGATTCATGATTCAATTCATGATTCATGATTCGATTCATGATTCATGATTCATGATTCATGATTCATGATTCAATTCATGATTCATGAATTATGATTCGCTTCATGACTCAATTCATGATTAATGATTCATGATTCAATTCATGATTCATGATGCAATTCATGATTTATGATTCAAATCATTATTCATGATTCAATTCATGTTTCATGATTCGATTCATGATTCATGATTCAATTCATGATTCATGATTTATGATTCAATTCATGATTCATGATTCGATTCATGATTCATGATTCAATTCATGATTCATGATTTATGATTCAATTCATGATTCATGATTCGATTCATGATTCATGATTCATGATTCAATTCATGATTCATGATTCGATTTATGATTCATGATTCAATTCATGATTCATGATTTATGATTCAATTCATGATTCAATTCATGACTCATGATTCAATTCATGATTCGAGATTCATGATTCGATTCATGATTCATGATTCAATTCATGATACATGATTCGATTCATGATTTAATTCATGATTCATGATTGATGATTCATTTCATGATTCATGATTCATGATTCGATTCATGATTTATGATTCATGATTCATGATTAATGATTTATGATTCAAATCATGATTCAAATCATGATTCATGATTCAATTCATGATTTATGATTCAATTCATGATTCATGATTTAATTTATGATTCATGATTCGATTCATGATTAATGATTTATGATTCGTTTCAAGATTCATTTCATGATTCGTGTTTCGATTCATATTTCATGATTCAATTCATGATTTATGATTCGATTCATTATTCATGATTCATGATTCATGATTCGATTCATGATTCTTGATTCATTTCATGATTCATGATTCATGATTCAATTCATGATTCATGTTTCGATTCATGATTCATTATTCAATTCATGATTCATGATTCATAATTCATGATTCAATTCATGATTCATGATTCATGATTCAGTTCATGATTCATGATTCAATTCATGATTCATGATTCGATTCATGATTCATGATTCATGATTCATGATTCAATTCATGATTCATGAATTATGATTCGCTTCATGACTCAATTCATGATTAATGATTCATGATTCAATTCATGATTCATGATGCAATTCATGATTTATGATTTATGATTCAATTCATGATTCATGATTCGATTCATGATTCATGATTCAATTCATGATTCATGATTTATGATTCAATTCATGATTCATGATTCGATTCATGATTCATGATTCATGATTCAATTCATGATTCATGATTCGATTTATGATTCATGATTCAATTCATGATTCATGATTTATGATTCAATTCATGATTCAATTCATGATTCATGATTCAATTCATGATTCGAGATTCATGATTCGATTCATGATTCATGATTCAATTCATGATACATGATTCGATTCATGATTTAATTCATGATTCATGATTGATGATTCATTTCATGATTCATGATTCATGATTCGATTCATGATTTATGATTCATGATTCATGATTCATGATTCAAATCATGATTCAAATCATGATTCATGATTCAATTCATGATTTATGATTCAATTCATGATTCATGATTTAATTTATGATTCATGATTCGATTCATGATTAATGATTTATGATTCGTTTCATGATTCATTTCATGATTCGTGTTTCGATTCATATTTCATGATTCAATTCATGATTTATGATTCGATTCATTATTCATGATTCATGATTCATGATTCGATTCATGATTCTTGATTCATTTCATGATTCATGATTCATGATTCAATTCATGATTCATGTTTCGATTCATGATTCATTATTCAATTCATGATTCATGATTCATAATTCATGATTCAATTCATGATTCATGATTCATGATTCATGATTCAGTTCATGATTCATGATTCAATTCATGATTCATGATTCGATTCATGATTCATGATTCATGATTCATGATTCAATTCATGATTCATGAATTATGATTCGCTTCATGACTCAATTCATGATTAATGATTCATGATTCAATTCATGATTCATAATGCAATTCATGATTTATGATTCAAATCATTATTCATGATTCAATTCATGTTTCATGATTCGATTCATGATTCATGATTCAATTCATGATTCATGATTTATGATTCAATTCATGATTCATGATTCGATTCATGATTCATGATTCAATTCATGATTTATGATTCAATTCATGATTCATGATTCGATTCATGCTTCATGATTCATGATTCAATTCATGATTCATGATTCGATTTATGATTCATGATTCAATTCATGATTCATGATTTATGATTCAATTCATGATTCAATTCATGATTCATGATTCAATTCATGATTCGAGATTCATGATTCGATTCATGATTCATGATTCAATTCATGATACATGATTCGATTCATGATTTAATTCATGATTCATGATTGATGATTCATTTCATGATTCATGATTCATGATTCGATTCATGATTTATGATTCATGATTCATGATTCATGATTCATGATTCAAATCATGATTCAAATCATGATTCATGATTCAATTCATGATTTATGATTCAATTCATGATTCATGATTTAATTTATGATTCATGATTCGATTCATGATTAATGATTTATGATTCGTTTTATGATTCATTTCATGATTCGTGTTTCGATTCATATTTCATGATTCAATTCATGATTTATGATTCGATTCATTATTCATGATTCATGATTCGATTCATGATTCTTGATTCATTTCATGATTCATGATTCATGATTCAATTCATGATTTATGATTCGATTCATTATTCATGATTCATGATTCGATTCATGATTCTTGATTCATTTCATGATTCATGATTCATGATTCAATTCATGATTCATGTTTCGATTCATGATTCATGATTCAATTCATGATTCATGATTCATAATTCATGATTCAATTCATGATTCATGATTCATGATTCATGATTCAGTTCATGATTCATGATTCAATTCATGATTCATGATTCGATTCATGATTCATGATTCGATTCATGATTCATGATTCATGATTCATGATTCGATTCATGATTCATGATTCATGATTCAATTCATGATTTATGATTCGATTCTTGATTCATGATTCAATTCATGATTCATGATTCAATTCATAATTCATGATTCAATTCATGATTCATGATTCATGATTTGATTCATGATTCATGATTTGATTTATGATTCATGATTCAATTCATGATTCATGATTTATTGATCAATTCATGATTCAATTCATGATTCATGATTCAATTCATGATTCGAGATTCATGATTCGATTCATGATTCAATTCATGATTCATGAATTATGATTCGCTTCATGATTCAATTCATGATTAATGATTCATGATTCAATTCATGATTCATGATGCAATTCATGAATTATGATTCAAATCATGATTCATGATTCAATTCATGTTTCATGATTCGATTCATGATTCATGATTCAATTCATGATTCATGATTCATGATTCAATTCATGATTCATGATTCGATTCATGATTCATGATTCATAATTCGATTCATGATTCATGATTCATGATTCAATTCATGATTCATGATTCGATTTATGATTCATGATTCAATTCATGATTCATGATTGATGATTCAATTCATGATTCATGATTGATGATTCAATTCATGATTCATGATTCATGATTCGATTCATGATTCATGATTCATGATTCATGATTCAAATCATGATTGAAATCATGATTCATGATTCAATTCATGATTTATGATTCAATTCATGAATCATGATTTAATTTATGATTCATGATTCGATTCATGATTAATGATTTATGATTAGTTTCATAATTCATTTCATGATTCGTGTTTCGATTCATAATTCATGATTCAATTCATGATTTATGATTCGATTCATTATTCATGATTCATGATTCATTATTCGATTCATGATTCTTGATTCATTTCATAATTCATGATTCATGATTCAATTCATGATTCATGTTTCGATTCATGATTCATGATTCGAATCATGATTCATGATTCATAATTCATGATTCAATTCATGATTCATGATTCATGATTCATGATTCAGTTCATGATTCATGATTCAATTCATGATGTATGATTCGATTCATGATTTATGATTCATGATTCATGATTCATGATTCATGATTCATGATTCAGTTCATGATTCATGATTCAATTCATGATGTATGATTCGATTCATGATTTATGATTCATGATTCATGATTCATGATTCGATTCATGATTCATGATTCATGATTCATGATTCATTAATCATGATTTAAATCATAATTCAAATCATGATTCATGATTCAATTCATGATTTATGATTCAATTCATGATTCATGATTTGATTCATGATTAATGATTTATGATTCGTTTCATGATTCATTTCATGATTCGTGTTTCGATCCATAATTCATGATTCAATTCATGATTCATGATTCGATTCATTATTCATGATTCATGATTCATGATTCGATTCCTGATTCTTGATTCATTTCATGATTCATGATTCATGATTCAATTTATGATTCATGTTTCGATTCATGATTCATGGTTCGATTCATGATTCATGATTCATAATTCATGATTCAATTCATAATTCATGATTCATGATTAATGATTCAGTTCATGATTCATGATTCAATTCATAATTCATGATTCAATTCATGATTCATGATTCATGATTTATGATTCAATTCATGATTCATGATTCAATTCATAATTCATGATTCGATTCATGATTCATGATTCAATTCATGATTTATGATTCAATTTATGATTCAATTCATGATTCATGATTCATAATTCATGATTCATGATTCAATTCATGATTCATTTCATGATTCATGATTCAATTCATTATTCATGATTCATGATTCAATTCATGATTCAATTCATGATTCATTTCATGATTCATGATTCAATTCATTATTCATGATTCATGATTCAATTCATGATTCAATTCATGATTCATTTCATGATTCAATTCATGATTCATGATTCAATTCATGATTCATTTCATGATTCATGATTCATGATTTAATTCATGATTAATAATTCATGATTCAATTCATGATTCATGATGCAATTCATGATTCATGATTATATTCATGATTCATGATTCAATTCATGATTCATGATTTGTTTTATGATTCATGATTCAATTCATGATTCATGATTTATGATTCAATTCATGATTCAATTCATGATTCATGATTCAATTCATGATTCGAGCTTCATGATTCGAATTATGATTCATGATTCAATTCATGATTCATGATTTATGATTCGATTCATGATTCAATTCATGATTCATGATTCATGATTCAATTCATGATTCATGATTCATAATTCATTATTCGATTTATGATTCATGATTCATGATTTGATTCATGATTCATAATTCATGATTCAATTCATGATTCATGATTCGATTCATGATTCATGATTCAATTCATGATTCAATTCATGATTCAATTCATGATTTATGATTCAATTCATGATTCGGGATTCATGATTCGATTCATGATTCATGATTCAATTCATGATTCATGATTCAATTCATGATTCATGATTCAATTCATGATTCATGATTCATGATTCAATTCATGATTCATGATTCTATTCATGATTCATGATTCATGTTTCAATTCATGATTCATGTTTCATGATTCAATTCATGATTCATGATTCAATTCATGATTCATGATTCGATTCATGATTCATGATTCATGATTCGATTCATGATTCATGATTCATGATTCATGATTCATGATTCGATTCATGATTCATGATTCATGATTCAATTCATGATTTATGATTCGATTCTTGATTCATGATTCATGATTCATGATTCAATTCATGATTCATAATTCGATTCATGATTCATGATTCAATTCATGATTCATGATTCATGATTCAATTCATGATTCAATTCATGATTCATGATTCATGATTTGATTCATGATTCATGATTTGATTTATGATTCATGATTCAATTCATGATTCATGATTTATTGATCAATTCATGGTTCAATTCATGATTCATGATTCAATTCATGATTCGAGATTCATGATTCGATTCATGATTCAATTCATGATGCATGAATTATGATTCGCTTCATGATTCAATTCATGATTAATGATTCATGATTCAATTCATGATTCATGATGCAATTCATGAATTATGATTCAAATCACGATTCATGATTCAATTCATGTTTCATGATTCGATTCATGATTCATGCTTCAATTCATGATTCATGATTCATGATTCAATTCATGATTCATGATTCGATTCATGATTCATGATTCATGATTCGATTCATGATTCATGATTCATGATTCAATTCATGATTCATGATTCGATTTATGATTGATGATTCAATTCATGATTCATGATTGATGATTCAATTCATGATTCATGATTGATGATTCAATTCATGATTCATGATTCATGATTCGATTCAATATTCATGATTCATGATTCATGATTCATGATTCAAATCATGATTTATGATTCAATTCATGATTCATGATTTAATTTATGATTCATGATTCGATTCATGATTAATGATTTATGATTAGTTTCATAATTCATTTCATGATTCGTGTTTCGATTCATAATTCATGATTCAATTCATGATTCATGATTCATGATTTATGATTCAATTCATGATTCATGATTCGATTCATGATTCATGATTCAATTCATGATTTATGATTCAATTTATGATTCAATTCATGATTCATGATTCATAATTCATGATTCATGATTCAATTCATGATTCATTTCATGATTCATGATTCAATTCATTATTCATGATTCATGATTCAATTCATGATTCAATTCATGATTCATTTCATGATTCATGATTCAATTCATGATTCATTTCATGATTCATGATTCAATTCATGATTCATGATTCAATTCATGATTCATGATTCAATTCATGATTCATGATTCAATTCATGATTCATGATTCAATTCATGATTCATGATTCATGATTTAATTCATGATTAATGATTCATGATTCAATTCATGATTCATGATGCAATTCATGATTCATGATTATATTCATGATTCATGATTCAATTCATGATTCATGATTCCATTTATGATTCATGTTTCAATTCATGATTCATGATTTATGATTCAATTCATGATTCAATTCATGATTCATGATTCAATTCATGATTCGAGCTTCATGATTCGAATTATGATTCATGATTCAATTCATGATTCATGATTTATGATTCGATTCATGATTCAATTCATGATTCATGATTCATGATTCAATTCATGATTCATGATTCATGATTCAATTCATGATTCATGATTCATAATTCATTATTCGATTTATGATTCATGATTCATGATTTGATTCATGATTCAATTCATGATTCATGATTCGATTCATGATTCATAATTCATGATTCGATTCATGATTCATGATTCATGATTCAATTCATGATTCATGATTCGATTCATGATTCATGATTCGATTCATGATTCAATTCATGATTCAATTTATGATTTATGATTCAATTCATGATTCGAGATTCATGATTCGATTCATGATTCATGATTCAATTCATGATTCATGATTCATGATTCAATTCATGATTCATGATTCAATTCATGATTCATGATTGAATTCATGATTCATTTCATGATTCATGATTCGATTCATGATTCATGATTCGATCCATGATTCATGATTCGATTCATGATTCATGATTCATAATTCATAATTCAATTCATGATTAATGTTTCATGATTGAATTCATGACTCATGATTCAATTCATGATTCATGATTCGATTCATGATTCATGATTCATGATTCATGATTCATGATTCATGATTCAATTCATGTTTCATGATTCGATTCATGATTCATGATTCAATTCATGATTCATGATTCATGATTCAATTCATGATTCATGATTCGATTCATGATTCATGATTCATGTTTCAATTCATGATTCATGATTCATGATTCATGATTCATGATTCAATTCATGTTTCATGATTCGATTCATGATTCATGATTCAATTCATGATTCATGATTCATGATTCAATTCATGATTCATGATTCGATTCATGATTCATGATTCATGTTTCAATTCATGATTCATGTTTCATGATTCAATTCATGATTCATGATTCAATTCATGATTCATGATTCGATTCATGATTCATGATTCATGATTCGATTCATGATTCATGATTCATGATTCATGATTCGATTCATGATTCATGATTCATGATTCAATTCATGATTTATGATTCGATTCTTGATTCATGATTCATGATTCATGATTCAATTCATGATTCATAATTTGATTCATGATTCATGATTCAATTCATGATTCATAATTTGATTCATGATTCATGATTCAATTCATGATTCATGATTCATGATTCAATTCATGATTCAATTCATGATTCATGATTCATGATTTGATTCATGATTCATGATTTGATTTATGATTCATGATTCAATTCATGATTCATGATTTATTGATCAATTCATGGTTCAATTCATGATTCATGATTCAATTCATGATTCGAGATTCATGATTCGATTCATGATTCAATTCATGATTCATGAATTATGATTCGCTTCATGATTCAATTCATGATTAATGATTCATGATTCAATTCATGATTCATGATGCAATTCATGAATTATGATTCAAATCATGATTCATGATTCAATTCATGTTTCATGATTCGATTCATGATTCATGATTCAATTCATGATTCATGATTCATGATTCAATTCATGATTCATGATTCGATTCATGATTCATGATTCGATTCATGATTCATGATTCATGATTCAATTCATGATTCATGATTCGATTTATGATTGATGATTCAATTCATGATTCATGATTGATGATTCAATTCATGATTCATGATTGATGATTCAATTCATGATTCATGATTCATGATTCGATTCAATATTCATGATTCATGATTCATGATTCATGATTCAAATCATGATTGAAATCATGATTCATGATTCAATTCATGATTTATGATTCAATTCATGATTCATGATTTAATTTATGATTCATGATTCGATTCATGATTAATGATTTATGATTAGTTTCATAATTCATTTCATGATTCGTGTTTCGATTCATAATTCATGATTCAATTCATGATTTATGATTCGATTCATTATTCATGATTCATTATTCGATTCATGATTCTTGATTCATTTCATGATTCATGATTCATGATTCATGATTCATGATTCAATTCATGATTCATGTTTCGATTCATGATTCATGATTCGATTCATGATTCATGATTCATAATTCATGATTCAATTCATGATTCATGATTCATGATTCAGTTCATGATTCATGATTCAATTCATGATTCATGATTCGATTCATAATTCATGATTCATGATTCATGATTCATGATTCGATTCATGATTCATGATTCATGATTCATGATTCATTAATCATGATTTAAATCATGATTCAAATCATGATTCATGTTTCAATTCATGATTTATGATTCAATTCATGATTCATGATTTGATTCATGATTAATGATTTATGATTCGTTTCATGATTCATTTCATGATTTGTGTTTCGATCCATAATTCATGATTCAATTCATGATTAATGATTCGATTCATTATTCATGATTCATGATTCATGATTCGATTCCTGATTCTTGATTCATTTCATGATTCATGATTCATGATTCAATTTATGATTCATGTTTCGATTCATGATTCATGGTTCGATTCATGATTCATGATTCATAATTCATGATTCAATTCATGATTCATGATTCATGATTCGATTCATGATTCGATTTATGAATTATGATTCAATTCATGATTCATGATTTATTGATCAATTCATGATTCAATTCATGATTCATGATTCAATTCATGATTCATGATTCATGATTCATGATTCATGATTCATGATTCAATTCATGTTTCATGATTCGATTCTTGATTCATGATTCAATTCATGATTCATGATTCATGATTCAATTCATGATTCATGATTCGATTCATGATTCATGATTCATGTTTCAATTCATGATTCATGTTTCATGATTCAATTCATGATTCATGATTCAATTCATGATTCATGATTCGATTCATGATTCATGATTCGATTCATGATTCATGATTCGATTCATGATTCATGATTCATGATTCAATTCATGATTTATGATTCGATTCTTGATTCATGATTCATGATTCATAATTCGATTCATGATTCATGATTCAATTCATGATTCATGATTCATGATTTAATTCATGATTCAATTCATAATTCATGATTCATGATTTGATTCATGATTCATGATTTGATTTATGATTCATGATTCAATTCATGATTCATGATTTATTGATCAATTCATGATTCAATTCATGATTCATGATTCAATTCATGATTCGAGATTCATGATTCGATTCATGATTCAATTCATGATTCATGAATTATGATTCGCTTCATGATTCAATTCATGATTAATGATTCATGATTCAATTCATGATTCATGATGCAATTCATGAATTATGATTCAAATCATGATTCATGATTCAATTCATGATTCATGATTCAATTCATGATTCATGATTCAATTCATGATTCATGATTCGATTCATGATTCATGATTCATGATTCGATTCATGATTCATGATTCATGATTCAATTCATGATTCATGATTCGATTTATGATTGATGATTCAATTCATGATTCATGATTGATGATTCAATTCATGATTCATGATTGATGATTCAATTCATGATTCATGATTCATGATTCGATTCATGATTCATGATTCATGATTCATGATTCAAATCATGATTGAAATCATGATTTATGATTCAATTCATGATTTATGATTCAATTCATTATTCATGATTTAATTTATGATTCAGGATTTGATTCATGATTAATGATTTATGATTAGTTTCATAAATCATTTTATGATTCGTGTTTCGATTCATAATTCATGATTCAATTCATGATTTATGAATCGATTCATTATTCATGATTCATGAATCATGTTTCGATTCATGATTCTTGATTCATTTCATGATTCATGATTCATGATTCAATTCATGATTCATGTTTCGATTCATGATTCATGATTCGATTCATGATTTATGATTCATAATTCATGATTCAATTCATGATTCATGATTCATGATTCATGATTTGATTCATGATTCATGATTCATGATTCATGATTCATTAATCATGATTTAAATCATGATTCAAATCATGATTTAAATCATGATTCAAATCATGATTCATGATTTAATTCATGATTTATGATTCAATTCATGATTCATGATTTAATTCATGATTCATGATTCGATTCATGATTAATGATTTATGATTTGTTTCATGATTCATTTCATGCTTCGTGTTTCGATCCATAATTCATGATTCAATTCATGATTCATGATTCGATTCATTATTCATGATTCATGATTCATGATTCGATTCCTGATTCTTGATTCATGATTCATGATTCATGATTCAATTCATGATTTATGATTCGATTCTTGATTCATGATTCATGATTCATGATTCAATTCATGATTCATGATTCGATTCATGATTCATGATTCAATTCATGATTCATGATTCATGATTCAATTCATGATTCAATTCATGATTCATGATTCATGATTCGATTCATGATTCATGATTCGATTTATGAATTATGATTCAATTCATGATTCATGATTTATTGATCAATTCATGATTCAATTCATGATTCATGATTCAATTCATGATTCATGATTCAATTCATGATTCGAGATTCATGATTTGATTCATGATTCAATTCATGATTCATGAATTATGATTCGCTTCATGATTCAATTCATGATTAATGATTCATGATTCAATTCATGATTCATGATGCAATTCATGAATTATGATTCAAATCATGATTCATGATTCAATTCATGTTTCATGATTCAATTCATGATTCATGATTCAATTCATGATTCATGATTCATGATTCAATTCATGATTCATGATTCGATTCATGATTCATGATTCATGATTCGATTCATGATTCATGATTCAATTCATGATTCATGATTCGATTTATGATTCATGATTCAATTCATGATTCATGATTGATGATTCAATTCATGATTCATGATTGATGATTCAATTCATGATTCATGATTCGATTCATGATTCATGATTCATGATTCATGATTCATGATTCAAATCATGATTGAAATCATGATTCATGATTCAATTCATGATTTATGATTCAATTCATGATTCATGATTTAATTTATGATTCAGGATTCGATTCATGATTAATGATTTATGATTAGTTGCATAAATCATTTCATGATTCGTGTTTCGATTCATAATTCATGATTCAATTCATGATTTATGATTCGATTCATTATTCATGATTCATGATTCATGATTCGATTCATGATTCTTGATTCATTTCATGATTCATGATTCATGATTCAATTCATGATTCATGTTTCGATTCATAATTCATGATTCAATTCATGATTCATGATTCATGATTCATGATTTGATTCATGATTCATGATTTATGATTCGATTCATGATTCAATTCATGATTCATGATTCATGATTCAATTCATGATTCATGATTCATGATTCAATTCATGATTCATGATTCATAATTCATTATTCGATTTATGATTCATGATTCATGATTTAATTCATGATTCATGATTCAATTCATGATTCATGATTCGATTCATGATTCATAATTCATGATTCGATTCATGATTCATGATTCATGATTCAATTCATGATTCATGATTCGATTCATGATTCATGATTCAATTTATGATTCAATTCATGATTCAATTCATGATTCAATTCATGATTCAATTCATGATTTATGATTCAATTCATGATTCGAGATTCATGATTCGATTCATGATTCATGATTCAATTCATGATTCATGATTCATGATTCAATTCATGATTCATGATTCAATTCATGATTCATTTCATGATTCATGATTTGATTCATGATTCATGATTCGATTCATGATTCGATTCATGATTCATGATTCATAATTCATAATTCAATTCATGATTAATGTTATATGATTGAATTCATGATTCATGATTCAATTCATAATTCATGATTCGATTCATGATTCATGATTCATGATTCATGATTCATGATTCAATTCATGTTTCATGATTCGATTCATGATTCATAATTCAATTCATAATTCATGATTCAATTCATGATTCATGATTCGATTCATGATTCATGATTCATGATTCGATTCATGATTCATGGTTCATGATTCAATTCATGATTCATGATTCGATTTATGATTCATGATTCAATTCATGATTCATGATTCATGATTCAATTCATGATTCATGATTGATGATTCAATTCATGATTCATGATTCATGATTCGATTCATGATTCATAATTCAATACATGATTCATGATTCATGATTCAATTCATGATTAATGATTCAATTCATGATTCATGATTCAATTCATGATTCATGATTCGATTCATGATTCATGATTCATGATTTGATTCATGATTCATGATTCATGATTCAATTCATGATTCATGATTCGATTTATGATTCATGATTCAATTCATGATTCATGATTGATGATTCAATTCATGATTCATGAATGATGATTCAATTCATGATTCATGATTCGATTCATGATTCATGATTCATGATTCATGATTCAATTCATGATTTATTATTCGATTCATTATTCATGATTCATGATTCATTATTCGATTCATGATTCTTGATTTATTTCATGATTCATGATTCATGATTCATGATTCATGATTCAATTCATGATTCATGTTTCGATTCATGATTCATGATTCGATTCATGATTCATGATTCATAATTCATGATTCAATTCATGATTCATGATTCATGATTCATGATTCAGTTCATGATTCATGATTCAATTCATGATTCATGATTCGATTCATGATTCATTAATCATGATTTAAATCATGATTCAATTCATGATTTATGATTCAATTCATGATTCATGATTTGATTCATGATTAATGATTTATGATTCGTTTCATGATTCATTTCATGATTCGTGTTTCGATTTATAATTCATGATTCAATTCATGATTCATGATTCGATTCATTATTCATGATTCATGATTCATGATTCGATTCCTGATTCTTGATTCATTTCATGATTCATGATTCATGATTCAATTTATGATTCATGTTTCGATTCATGATTCATGGTTCGATTCATGATTCATGATTCATAATTCATGATTCAATTCATGATTCATGATTCATGATTCGATTCATGATTCAAGATTCGATTTATGAATTATGATTCAATTCATAATTCATGATTTATTGATCAATTCATGATTCAATTCATGATTCATGATTCAATTCATGATTCATGATTCAATTCATGATTCGAGATTCATGATTCGATTCATGATTCAATTCATGATTCATGAATTATGATTCGCTTCATGATTCAATTCATGATTAATGATTCATGATTCAATTCATGATTCATGATGCAATTCATGAATTATGATTCAAATCATGATTCATGATTCAATTCATGTTTCATGATTCAATTCATGATTCATGATTCAATTCATGATTCATGATTCAATTCATGATTCATGATTCGATTCATGATTCATGATTCATGATTCGATTCATGATTCATGATTTATGATTCAATTCATGATTCATGATTCGATTTATGATTGATGATTCAATTCATGATTCATGATTGATGATTCAATTCATGATTCATGATTGATGATTCAATTCATGATTCATGATTCATGATTCGATTCATGATTCATGATTCATGATTCATGATTCAAATCATGATTGAAATCATGATTTATGATTCAATTCATGATTTATGATTCAATTCATTATTCATGATTTAATTTATGATTCAGGATTCGATTCATGATTAATGATTTATGATTAGTTTCATAAATCATTTTATGATTCGTGTTTCGATTCATAATTCATGATTCAATTCATGATTTATGTTTCGATTCATTATTCATGATTCATGAATCATGTTTCGATTCATGATTCTTGATTCATTTCATGATTCATGATTCATGATTCAATTCATGATTCATGTTTCGATTCATGATTCATGATTCGATTCATGATTTATGATTCATAATTCATGATTCAATTCATGATTCATGATTCATGATTCATGATTTGATTCATGATTCATGATTCATGATTCATGATTCATTAATCATGATTTAAATCATGATTCAAATCATGATTTAAATCATGATTCAAATCATGATTCATGATTTAATTCATGATTTATGATTCAATTCATGATTCATGATTTAATTCATGATTCATGATTCGATTCATGATTAATGATTTATGATTTGTTTCATGATTCATTTCATGCTTCGTGTTTCGATCCATAATTCATGATTCAATTCATGATTCATGATTCGATTCATTATTCATGATTCATGATTCATGATTCGATTCCTGATTCTTGATTCATGATTCATGATTCAATTCATGATTTATGATTCGATTCTTGATTCATGATTCATGATTCATGATTCAATTCATGATTCATGATTCGATTCATGATTCATGATTCAATTCATGATTCATGATTCATGATTCAATTCATGATTCAATTCATGATTCATGATTCATGATTCGATTCATGATTCATGATTCGATTTATGAATTATGATTCAATTCATGATTCATGATTTATTGATCAATTCATGATTCAATTCATGATTCATGATTCAATTCATGATTCATGATTCAATTCATGATTCGAGATTCATGATTTGATTCATGATTCAATTCATGATTCATGAATTATGATTCGCTTCATGATTCAATTCATGATTAATGATTCATGATTCAATTCATGATTCATGATGCAATTCATGAATTATGATTCAAATCATGATTCATGATTCAATTCATGTTTCATGATTCAATTCATGATTCATGATTCAATTCATGATTCATGATTCATGATTCAATTCATGATTCATGATTCGATTCATGATTCATGATTCATGATTCGATTCATGATTCATGATTCGATTCATGATTCATGATTCATGATTCAATTCATGATTCATGATTCGATTTATGATTCATGATTCAATTCATGATTCATGATTGATGATTCAATTCATGATTCATGATTGATGATTCAATTCATGATTCATGATTCGATTCATGATTCATGATTCATGATTCATGATTCAAATCATGATTCAAATCATGATTCATGATTCAATTCATGATTTATGATTCAATTCATGATTCATGATTTAATTTATGATTCAGGATTCGATTCATGATTAATGATTTATGATTAGTTGCATAAATCATTTCATGATTCGTGTTTCGATTCATAATTCATGATTCAATTCATGATTTATGATTCGATTCATTATTCATGATTCATGATTCATGATTCGATTCATGATTCTTGATTCATTTCATGATTCATGATTCATGATTCAATTCATGATTCATGTTTCGATTCATAATTCATGATTCAATTCATGATTCATGATTCATGATTCATGATTTGATTCATGATTCATGATTTATGATTCGATTCATGATTCAATTCATGATTCATGATTCATGATTCAATTCATGATTCATGATTCATGATTCAATTCATGATTCATGATTCATAATTCATTATTCGATTTATGATTCATGATTCATGATTTAATTCATGATTCATGATTCAATTCATGATTCATGATTCAATTCATGATTCATGATTCGATTCATGATTCATAATTCATGATTCGATTCATGATTCATGATTCATGATTCAATTCATGATTCATGATTCGATTCATGATTCATGATTCAATTCATGATTCAATTCATGATTCAATTCATGATTTATGATTCAATTCATGATTCGAGATTCATGATTCGATTCATGATTCATGATTCAATTCATGATTCATGATTCATGATTCAATTCATGATTCATGATTCAATTCATGATTCATTTCATGATTCATGATTTGATTCATGATTCATGATTCGATTCATGATTCATGATTCGATTCATGATTCATGATTCATAATTCATAATTCAATTCATGATTAATGTTATATGATTGAATTCATGATTCATGATTCAATTCATAATTCATGATTCGATTCATGATTCATGATTCATGATTCATGATTCAATTCATGTTTCATGATTCGATTCATGATTCATAATTCAATTCATAATTCATGATTCAATTCATGATTCATGATTCGATTCATGATTCATGATTCATGATTCGATTCATGATTCATGGTTCATGATTCAATTCATGATTCATGATTCGATTTATGATTCATGATTCAATTCATGATTCATGATTGATGATTCAATTCATGATTCATGATTGATGATTCAATTCATGATTCATGATTCATGATTCGATTCATGATTCATGATTCAATTCATGATTCATGATTCATGATTCAATTCATGATTCATGATTCAATTCATGATTCATGATTCAATTCATGATTCATGATTCGATTCATGATTCATGATTCATGATTCGATTCATGATTCATGATTCATGATTCAATTCATGATTCATGATTCGATTTATGATTCATGATTCAATTCATGATTCATGATTCATGATTCATGATTTGATTCATGATTCATGATTTATGATTCGATTCATGATTCATTTCATGATTCGTGTTTCGATTTATAATTCATGATTCAATTCATGATTCATGATTCGATTCATTATTCATGATTCATGATTCATGATTCGATTCCTGATTCTTGATTCATTTCATGATTCATGATTCATGATTCAATTTATGATTCATGTTTCGATTCATGATTCATGGTTCGATTCATGATTCATGATTCATAATTCATGATTCAATTCATGATTCATGATTCATGATTCGATTCATGATTCAAGATTCGATTTATGAATTATGATTCAATTCATGATTCATGATTTATTGATCAATTCATGATTCAATTCATGATTCATGATTCAATTCATGATTCATGATTCAATTCATGATTCGAGATTCATGATTCGATTCATGATTCAATTCATGATTCATGAATTATGATTCGCTTCATGATTCAATTCATGATTAATGATTCATGATTCAATTCATGATTCATGATGCAATTCATGAATTATGATTCAAATCATGATTCATGATTCAATTCATGTTTCATGATTCAATTCATGATTCATGATTCAATTCATGATTCATGATTCATGATTCAATTCATGATTCATGATTCGATTCATGATTCATGATTCATGATTCAATTCATGATTCATGATTCGATTTATGATTCATGATTCAATTCATGATTCATGATTGATGATTCAATTCATGATTCATGATTGATGATTCAATTCATGATTCATGATTCATGATTCGATTCATGATTCATGATTCATGATTCAAATCATGATTGAAATCATGATTTATGATTCAATTCATGATTTATGATTCAATTCATGATTCATGAATTAATTTATGATTCAGGATTCGATTCATGATTAATGATTTATGATTAGTTTCATAAATCATTTTATGATTCGTGTTTCGATTCATAATTCATGATTCAATTCATGATTTATGATTCGATTCATTATTCATGATTCATAAATCATGTTTCGATTCATGATTCTTGATTCATTTCAAGATTCATGATTCATGATTCAATTCATGATTCATGTTTCGATTCATGATTCATGATTCGATTCATGATTTATGATTCATAATTCATGATTCAATTCATGATTCATGATTCATGATTCATGATTTGATTCATGATTCATGATTCATGATTCATGATTCATTAATCATGATTTAAATCATGATTTAAATCATGATTCAAATCATTATTCATTATTTAATTCATGATTTATGATTCAATTCATGATTCATGATTTAATTCATGATTCATGATTCGATTCATGATTAATGATTTATGATTTGTTTCATGATTCATTTCATGCTTCGTGTTTCGATCCATAATTCATGATTCAATTCATGATTCATGATTCGATTCATTATTCATGATTAATGATTCATGATTCGATTCCTGATTCTTGATTCATGATTCATGATTCATGATTCAATTCATGATTCATGATTCGATTCATGATTCATGATTCAATTCATGATTCATGATTCATGATTCAATTCATGATTCAATTCATGATTCATGATTCATGATTCGATTCATGATTCGATTTATGAATTATGATTCAATTCATGATTCATGATTTATTGATCAATTCATGATTCAATTCATGATTCATGATTCAATTCATGTTTCATGATTCAATTCATGATTCATGATTCAATTCATGATTCATGATTCATGATTCAATTCATGATTCATGATTCGATTCATGATTCATGATTCATGATTCAATTCATGATTCATGATTCGATTTATGATTCATGATTCAATTCATGATTCATGATTGATGATTCAATTCATGATTCATGATTGATGATTCAATTCATGATTCATGATTCATGATTCGATTCATGATTCATGATTCATGATTCATGATTCAAATCATGATTGAAATCATGATTTATGATTCAATTCATGATTTATGATTCAATTCATGATTCATGATTTAATTTATGATTCAGGATTCGATTCATGATTAATGATTTATGATTAGTTTCATAAATCATTTTATGATTCGTGTTTCGATTCATAATTCATGATTCAATTCATGATTTATGATTCGATTCATTATTCATGATTCATAAATCATGTTTCGATTCATGATTCTTGATTCATTTCAAGATTCATGATTCATGATTCAATTCATGATTCATGTTTCGATTCATGATTCATGATTCGATTCATGATTTATGATTCATGATTCGATTCATGATTCATGATTCGATTTATGAATTATGATTCAATTCATGATTCATGATTTATTGATCAATTCATGATTCAATTCATGATTCATGATTCAATTCATGATTCATGATTCAATTCATAATTCGAGATTCATGATTTGATTCATTATTCATGATTCATGATTCATGATTCGATTCCTGATTCTTGATTCATGATTCATGATTCATGATTCAATTCATGATTTATGATTCGATTCTTGATTCATGATTCATGATTCATGATTCAATTCATGATTCATGATTCGATTCATGATTCATGATTCAATTCACTATTCATGATTCATGATTCAATTCATGATTCAATTCATGATTCATGATTCATGATTCGATTCATGATTCATGATTCGATTTATGAATTATGATTCAATTCATGATTCATGATTTATTGATCAATTCATGATTCAATTCATGATTCATGATTCAATTCATGATTCATGATTCAATTCATGATTCGAGATTCATGATTTGATTCATGATTCAATTCATGATTCATGAATTATGATTCGCTTCATGATTCAATTCATGATTAATGATTCATGATTCAATTCATGATTCATGATGCAATTCATGAATTATGATTCAAATCATGATTCATGATTCAATTCATGTTTCATGATTCAATTCATGATTCATGATTCAATTCATGATTCATGATTCATGATTCAATTCATGATTCATGATTCGATTCATGATTCATGATTCATGATTCGATTCATGATTCATGATTCATGATTCAATTCATGATTCATGATTCAATTTATGATTCATGATTCAATTCATGATTCATGATTGATGATTCAATTCATGATTCATGATTGATGATTCAATTCATGATTCATGATTCGATTCATGATTCATGATTCATGATTCATAATTCATGATTCAAATCATGATTGAAATCATGATTCATGATTCAATTCATGATTTATGATTCAATTCATGATTCATGATTTAATTTATGATTCAGGATTCGATTCATGATTAATGATTTATGATTAGTTGCATAAATCATTTCATGATTCGTGTTTCGATTCATAATTCATGATTCAATTCATGATTTATGATTCGATTCATTATTCATGATTCATGATTCATGATTCGATTCATGATTCTTGATTCATTTCATGATTCATGATTCATGATTCAATTCATGATTCATGTTTCGATTCATAATTCATGATTCAATTCATGATTCATGATTCATGATTCATGATTTGATTCATGATTCATGATTTATGATTCGATTCATGATTCAATTCATGATTCATGATTCATGATTCAATTCATGATTCATGATTCATGATTCAATTCATGATTCATGATTCATAATTCATTATTCGATTTATGATTCATGATTCATGATTTAATTCATGATTCATGATTCAATTCATGATTCATGATTCAATTCATGATTCATGATTCGATTCATGATTCATAATTCATGATTCGATTCATGATTCATGATTCATGATTCAATTCATGATTCATGATTCGATTCATGATTCAATTCATGATTCAATTCATGATTCAATTCATGATTTTTGATTCAATTCATGATTCAAAATTCATGATTTGATTCATGATTCATGATTCAATTCATGATTCATGATTCATGATTCAATTCATGATTCATGATTCAATTCATGATTCATGATTCAATTCATGATTCATGATTCGATTCATGATTCATAATTCATAATTCAATTCATGATTAATGTTATATGATTGAATTCATGATTCATGATTCAATTCATAATTCATGATTCGATTCATGATTCATGATTCATGATTCATCATTCATGATTCAATTCATGTTTCATGATTCGATTCATGATTCATGATTCAATTCATAATTCATGATTCAATTCATGATTCATGATTCGATTCATGATTCATGATTCATGATTCGATTCATGATACATGGTTCATGATTCAATTCATGATTCATGATTCGATTTATGATTCATGATTCAATTCATGATTCATGATTCATGATTCGATTCATGATTCATGATTCATGATTCAAATCATCATTCAAATCATGGTTCATGATTCAATTCATGATTTATGATTCAATTCATGATTCATGATTTAATTTATGATTCATGATTCGATTCATGATTAATGATTTATGATTCGTTTCATAATTCATTTCATGATTCGTGTTTCGATTCATAATTCATGATTCAATTCATGATTTATGATTCGATTCATTATTCATGATTCATGATTCATGTTTCCATTCATGATTCATGATTCGATTCATGATTCATGATTCATAATTCATGATTCACTTCATGATTCATGATTCATGATTCATGATTCAGTTCATGATTCATGATTCAATTCATGATTCATGATTCGATTCATGATTCATGATTCATAATTCATGATTCAATTTATGATTTATGATTCATGATTAATGATTCAGTTCATGATTCATGATTCAATTCATGATTCATGATTCATGATTTATGATTCAATTCATGATTCATGATTCGATTCATGATTCATGATTCATGATTTATGATTCAATTCATGATTCATGATTCGATTCATGATTAATGATTCAATTCATGATTTATGATTCAATTTATGATTCAATTCATGTTTCATGATTCATAATTCATGATTCATGATTCAATTCATGATTCATTTCATGATTCATGATTCAATTCATTATTCATGATTCATGATTCAATTCATGATTCATTTCATGATTCATGATTCAATTCATGATTCATTTCATGATTCATTTCATGATTTATGATTCAATTCATGATTCATGATTCAATTCATGATTCATTTTATGATTCATGATACAATTCATGATTCATTTCATGATTCATGATTCATGATTAATGATTTATGATTCAATTCATGATTCATGATGCAATTCATGATTCATGATTATATTCATGATTCATGATTCAATTCATGATTCATGATTCGATTTATGATTCATGATTCAATTCATGATTCATGATTTATGATTCAATTCATGATTCAATTCATGATTCATGATTCAATTCATGATTCGAGATTCATGATTCGAATTATGATTCATGATTCAATTCATGATTTATGATTCGATTCATTATTCATGATTCATGAATCATGATTCGATTCATGATTCTTGATTCATTTCATGATTCATGATTCATGATTCAATTCATGATTCATGTTTTGATTCATGATTCATGATTCGATTCATGATTCATGATTCATGATTCATGATTTGATTCATGATTCATGATTCATGATTCATGATTCATTAATCATGATTTAAATCATGATTCAAATCATGATTTAAATCATGATTCAAATCATGATTCATGATTTAATTCATGATTTATGATTCAATTCATGATTCATGATTTAATTCATGATTCATGATTCGATTCATGATTAATGATTTATGATTTGTTTCATGATTCATTTCATGCTTCGTGTTTCGATCCATAATTCATGATTCAATTCATGATTCATGATTCGATTCATTATTCATGATTCATGATTCATGATTCGATTCCTGATTCTTGATTCATGATTCATGATTCATGATTCAATTCATGATTTATGATTCGATTCTTGATTCATGATTCATGATTCATGATTCAATTCATGATTCATATTTCGATTCATGATTCATGATTCAATTCATGATTCATGATTCATGATTCAATTCATGATTCAATTCATGATTCATGATTCATGATTCGATTCATGATTCATGATTCGATTTATGAATTATGATTCAATTCATGATTCAATTCATGATTCATGATTCAATTCATGATTCATGATTCAATTCATGATTCGAGATTCATGATTTGATTCATGATTCAATTCATGATTAATGATTCATGATTCAATTCATGATTCATGATGCAATTCATGAATTATGATTCAAATCATGATTCATGATTCAATTCATGTTTCATGATTCAATTCATGATTCATGATTCAATTCATGATTCATGATTCATGATTCAATTCATGATTCATGATTCGATTCATGATTCATGATTCATGATTCGATTCATGATTCATGATTCATGATTCAATTCATGATTCATGATTCGATTTATGATTCATGATTCAATTCATGATTCATGATTGATGATTCAATTCATGATTCATGATTGATGATTCAATTTATGATTCATGATTCGATTCATGATTCATGATTCATGATTCATGATTCATGATTCAAATCATGATTGAAATCATGATTCATGATTTAATTTATGATTCAGGATTCGATTCATGATTAATGATTTATGATTAGTTGCATAAATCATTTCATGATTCGTGTTTCGATTCATAATTCATGATTCAATTCATGATTTATGATTCGATTCATTATTCATGATTCATGATTCATGATTCGATTCATGATTCTTGATTCATTTCATGATTCATGATTCATGATTCAATTCATGATTCATGTTTCGATTCATAATTCATGATTCAATTCATGATTCATGATTCATGATTTAAGATTTGATTCATGATTCATGATTTATGATTCGATTCATGATTCAATTCATGATTCATGATTCATGATTCAATTCATGATTCATGATTCATGATTCAATTCATGATTCATGATTCATAATTCATTATTCGATTTATGATTCATGATTCATGATTTAATTCATGATTCATGATTCAATTCATGATTCATGATTCAATTCATGATTCATGATTCGATTCATGATTCATAATTCATGATTCGATTCATGATTCATGATTCAATTCATGATTCATGATTCGATTCATGATTCATGATTCAATTCATGATTCAATTCATGATTCAATTCATGATTTATGATTCAATTCATGATTCGAGATTCATGATTCGATTCATGATTCATGATTCAATTCATGATTCATGATTCATGATTCAATTCATGATTCATGATTCAATTCATGATTCATGATTCAATTCATTATTCATTTCATGATTCATGATTTGATTCATGATTCATGATTCGATTCATGATTCATGATTCGATTCATGATTCATGATTCATAATTCATAATTCAATTCATGATTAATGTTATATGATTGAATTCATGATTCATGATTCAATTCATAATTCATGATTCGATTCATGATTCATGATTCATGATTCATGATTCATGATTCAATTCATGTTTCATGATTCGATTCATGATTCATGATTCAATTCATAATTCATGATTCAATTCATGATTCATGATTCGATTCATGATTCATGATTCATGATTTGATTCATGATTCATGGTTCATGATTCAATTCATGATTCATGATTCGATTTATGATTCATGATTCAATTCATGATTCATGATTCAATTCATGATTCATGATTGATGATTCAATTCATGATTCATGATTCGATTCATGATTCATGATTCATGATTCATGATTCAAATCATGATTCAAATCATGATTCATGATTCAATTCATGATTTATGATTCAATTCATGATTCATGATTTAATTTATGATCCATGATTTGATTCATGATTAATGATTTATGATTCGTTTCATAATTCATTTCATGATTCGTGTTTCGATTCATAATTCATGATTCAATTCATGATTTATGATTCGATTCATTATTCATGATTCATGATTCATGTTTCGATTCATGATTCATGATTCGATTCATGATTCATGATTCATAATTCATGATTCAATTCATGATTCAATATTCATGATTCATGATTCAGTTCATGATTCATGATTCAATTCATGATTCATGATTCGATTCATGATTCATGATTCATAATTCATGATTCAATTTATGATTTATGATTCATGATTAATGATTCAGTTCATGATTCATGATTCAATTCATGATTCATGATTCATGATTTATGATTCAATTCATGATTCATGATTCGATTCATGATTCATGATTCATGATTTATGATTCAATTCATGATTCATGATTCGATTCATGATTCATGATTCAATTCATGATTTATGATTCAATTTATGATTCAATTCATGATTTATGATTCAATTCATGATTCATTATTCAATTCATGATTCATTTCATGATTCATGATTCAATTCATTATTCATGATTCATGATTCAATTCATGATTCAATTCATGATTCATTTCTTGATTCATGATTCAATTCATGATTCATTTCATGATTCATTTCATGATTTATGATTCAATTCATGATTCATGATTCAATTCATGATTCATTTTATGATTCATGATTCAATTCATGATTCATTTCATGATTCATGATTCATGATTAATGATTTATGATTCAATTCATGAATCATGATGCAATTCATGATTCATGATTATATTCATGATTCATGATTCAATTCATGATTCATGATTCGATTTATGATTCATGATTCAATTCATGATTCATGATTTATGATTCAATTCATGATTCAATTCATGATTCATGATTCAATTCATGATTCGAGATTCATGATTCGAATTATGATTCATGATTCAATTCATGATTCATGATTCATGATTCGATTCATGATTCAATTCATGATTCATGATTCATGATTCAATTCATGATTCATGAATGATGATTCGATTCATGATTCATGATTCATAATTTATTATTAGATTTATGATTCATGATTCATGATTTAATTCATGATTCCTGATTGAAATTCATGATTCATGATTCGATTCATGATTCATAATTCATGATTCGATTCATGATGCATGATTCATGATTAAATTCATGATTCATGATTGGATTCATGATTCATGATTCAATTCATGATTCAATTCATGATTCAATTCATGATTCATGATTCATGATTCAGTTCATGATTCATGATTCAATTCATGATTCATGATTCGATTCATGATTCATGATTCATAATTCATGATTCAATTTATGATTTATGATTCATGATTAATGATTCAGTTCATGATTCATGATTCAATTCATGATTCATGATTCATGATTTATGATTCAATTCATGATTCATGATTCGATTCATGATTCATGATTCATGATTTATGATTCAATTCATGATTCATGATTCGATTCATGATTTATGATTCAATTCATGATTTATGATTCAATTTATGATTCAATTCATGATTCATGATTCATAATTCATGATTCATGATTCAATTCATGATTCATTTCATGATTCATGATTCAATTCATTATTCATGATTCATGATTCAATTCATGATTCAATTCATGATTCATTTCATGATTCATGATTCAATTCATGATTCATTTCAAGATTCATTTCATGATTTATGATTCAATTCATGATTCATTTTATGATTCATGATTCAATTCATGATTCATTTCATGATTCATGATTCATGATTAATGATTTATGATTCAATTCATGATTCATGATGCAATTCATGATTCATGATTATATTCATGATTCATGATTCAATTCATGATTCATGATTCGATTTATGATTCATGATTCAATTCATGATTCATGATTTATGATTCAATTCATGATTCATGATTTATGATTCAATTCATGATTCAATTCATGATTCATGATTCAATTCATGATTCGAGATTCATGATTCGAATTATGATTCATGATTCAATTCATGATTCATGATTCATGATTCGATTCATGATTCAATTCATGATTCATGATTCATGATTCAATTCATGATTCATGAATGATGATTCGATTCATGATTCATGATTCATAATTCATTATTAGATTTATGATTCATGATTCATGATTTAATTCATGATTCCTGATTGAAATTCATGATTCATGATTCGATTCATGATTCATAATTCATGATTCGATTCATGATGCATGATTCATGATTAAATTCATGATTCATGATTGGATTCATGATTCATGATTCAATTCATGATTCAATTCATGATTCAATTCATGATTCATGATTCAATTCATGATTCATGATTCAATTCATGATTCATGATTCAATTCATGATTCATGATTCAATTCATGATTCATGATTCAATTCATGATTCATTTCATGATTCATGATTCGATTTATGATTGATGATTCAATTCATGATTCATGATTGATGATTCAATTCATGATTCATGATTGATGATTCAATTCATGATTCATGATTCATGATTCAATTCATGATTCATGATTCATGATTCATGATTCAAATCATGATTGAAATCATGATTTATGATTCAATTCATGATTCATGATTCAATTCATGATTCATGATTCAATTCATGATTCATGATTCAATTCATGATTCATTTCATGATTCATGATTTGATTCATGATTCATGATTCGATTCATGATTCATGATTCGATTCATGATTCATGATTCATGATTCATAATTCAATTCATGATTAATGTTATATGATTGAATTCATGATTCATGATTCAATTCATAATTCATGATTCGATTCATGATTCATGATTCATGATTCATGATTCAATTCATGTTTCATGATTCGATTCATGATTCATGATTCAATTCATAATTCATGATTCAATTCATGATTCATGATTCGATTCATGATTCATGATTCATGATTTGATTCATGATTCATGGTTCATGATTCAATTCATGATTCATGATTCGATTTATGATTCATGATTCAATTCATGATTCATGATTCATGATTCAATTCATGATTCATGATTGATGATTCAATTCATGATTCATGATTCATGATTCGATTCATGATTCATGATTCATGATTCATGATTCAAATCATGATTCAAATCATGATTCATGATTCAATTCATGATTTATGATTCAATTCATGATTCATGATTTAATTTACGATCCATGATTTGATTCATGATTAATTATTTATGATTCGTTTCATAATTCATTTCATGATTCGTGTTTCGATTCATAATTTATGATTCAATTCATGATTTATGATTCGATTCATTATTCATGATTCATGATTCATGTTTCGATTCATGATTCATGATTCGATTCATGATTCATGATTCATAATTCATGATTCAATTCATGATTCAATATTCATGATTCATGATTCAGTTCATGATTCATGATTCAATTCATGATTCATGATTCGATTCATGATTCATGATTCATAATTCATGATTCAATTTATGATTTATGATTCATGATTAATGATTCAGTTCATGATTCATGATTCAATTCATGATTCATGATTCATGATTTATGATTCAATTCATGATTCATGATTCGATTCATGATTCATGATTTATGATTCAATTCATGATTCATGATTCGATTCATGATTCATGATTCAATTCATGATTTATGATTCAATTCATGATTCATGATTCATAATTCATGATTCATGATTCAATTCATGATTCATTTCATGATTCATGATTCAATTCATTATTCACGATTCATGATTCAATTCATGATTCATTTCATGATTCATGATTCAATTCATGATTCATTTCATGATTCATTTCATGATTTATGATTCAATTCATGATTCATGATTCAATTCATGATTCATTTTATGATTCATGATTCAATTCATGATTCATTTCATGATTCATGATTCATGATTAATGATTTATGATTCAATTCATGATTCATGATGCAATTCATGATTCATGATTATATTCATGATTCATGATTCAATTCATGATTCATGATTCGATTTATGATTCATGATTCAATTCATGATTCATGATTTATGATTCAATTCATGATTCAATTCATGATTCATGATTCAATTCATGATTCGAGATTCATGATTCGAATTATGATTCATGATTCAATTCATGATTCATGATTCATGATTCGATTCATGATTCAATTCATGATTCATGATTCATAATTCAATTCATGATTCATGAATGATGATTCGATTCATGATTCATGATTCATAATTTATTATTAGATTTATGATTCATGATTCATGATTTAATTCATGATTCCTGATTGAAATTCATGATTCATGATTCGATTCATGATTCATAATTCATGATTCGATTCATGATGCATGATTCATGATTAAATTCATGATTCATGATTGGATTCATGATTCATGATTCAATTCATGATTCAATTCATGATTCAATTCATGATTCATGATTCATGATTCATGATTCAGTTCATGATTCATGATTCAATTCATGATTCATGATTCGATTCATGATTCATGATTCATAATTCATGATTCAATTTATGATTTATGATTCATGATTAATGATTCAGTTCATGATTCATGATTCAATTCATGATTCATGATTCATGATTTATGATTCAATTCATGATTCCTGATTCGATTCATGATTCATGATTCATGATTTATGATTCAATTCATGATTCATGATTCGATTCATGATTTATGATTCAATTCATGATTTATGATTCAATTTATGATTCAATTCATGATTCATGATTCATAATTCATGATTCATGATTCAATTCATGATTCATTTCATGATTCATGATTCAATTCATTATTCATGATTCATGATTCAATTCATGATTCAATTCATGATTCATTTCATGATTCATGATTCAATTCATGATTCATTTCATGATTCATTTCATGATTTATGATTCAATTCATGAGTCATGATTCAATTCATGATTCATTTTATGATTCATGATTCAATTCATGATTCATTTCATGATTCATGATTCATGATTAATGATTTATGATTCAATTCATGATTCATGATTCAATTCATGATTCATTTTATGATTCATGATTCAATTCATGATTCATTTCATGATTCATGATTCATGATTAATGATTTATGATTCAATTCATGATTCATGATGCAATTCATGATTCATGATTATATTCATGATTCATGATTCAATTCATGATTCGATTTATGATTCATGATTCAATTCATGATTCATGATTTATGATTCAATTCATGATTCAATTCATGATTCATGATTCAATTCATGATTCGAGATTCATGATTCGAATTATGATTCATGATTCAATTCATGATTCATGATTCATGATTCGATTCATGATTCAATTCATGATTCATGATTCATGATTCAATTCATGATTCATGAATGATGATTCAATTCATGATTCATGATTCATAATTCATTATTAGATTTATGATTCATGATTCATGATTTAATTCATGATTCCTGATTGAAATTCATGATTCATGATTCGATTCATGATTCATAATTCATGATTCGATTCATGATGCATGATTCATGATTAAATTCATGATTCATGATTGGATTCATGATTCATGATTCAATTCATGATTCAATTCATGATTCAATTCATGATTCATGATTCAATTCATGATTCATGATTCAATTCATGATTCATTTCATGATTCAATTCATGATTCATTTCATGATTCATGATTCGATTCATGATTCATGATTCATAATTCATTATTCAATTCATGATTCATGTTTCATGATTCAATTCATGATTCATGATTCAATTCATGATTCATGATTCGATTCATGATTCATGATTCATGATTCATGATTCATGATTCATGATTCGATTCATGATTCATGATTCATGATTCATGATTCATGATTCATGAATCGATTCATGATTCATGATTCAATTCATGATTCATGATTCAATTCATGATTCATGATTCATGATTCAATTCATGATTTAATTCATGTTTCATGATTCATGATTCATGATTCAATTCATGATTCATGATTCAATTCATGATTCGAGATTCATGATTCGATTCATGATTCAATTCATGATTCATGAATTATGATTCGCTTCATGACTCAATTCATGATTAATGATTCATGATTCAATTCATGATTCATAATTCGATTCATGATTCATGATTCATGATTCATGATTCATGATTCATGATTCATGATTCATGATTCATGATTCGATTCATGATTCATGATTCATGATTCATGATTCATGATTCGATTCATGATTCATGATTCAATTCATGATTCATGATTCGATTCATGATTCAATTTATGATTCATGATTCGATTCATGATTCATGATTCAATTCATGATTCATGATTCATGATTCAATTCATGATTTAATTCATGATTCATGATTCATGATTCATGATTCAATTCATGATTCATGATTCAATTCATGATTCGAGATTCATGATTCGATTCATGATTCGATTCATGATTCATGAATTATGATTCGCTTCATGACTCAATTCATGATTAATGATTCATGATTCAATTCATGATTCATGATGCAATTCATGAATTATGATTCAAATCATTATTCATGATTAAATTCATGTTTCATGATTCGATTCATGATTCATGATTCAATTCATGATTCATGATTCATGATTCAATTCATGATTCATGATTCGATTCATGATTCATGATTCATGATTCAATTCATGATTCATGATTCGATTCATGATTCTTGATTCATTTCATGATTCATGATTCATGATTCAATTCATGATTCATGTTTCGATTCATGATTCATGATTCATAATTCATGATTCAATTCATGATTCATGATTCATGATTCATGATTCAGTTCATGATTCATGATTCAATTCATGATTCATGATTCGATTCATGATTCATGATACATGATTCATGATTCATGATTCATAATTCATGATTCAATTCATGATTCATGTTTCATGATTCAATTCATGATTCATGATTCAATTCATGATTCATGATTCGATTCATGATTCATGATTCATAATTCGATTCATGATTCATGATTCATGATTCATGATTCGATTCATGATTCATGATTCATGATTCAATTCATGATTTATGATTCGATTCTTGATTCATGATTCATGATTCATGATTCAATTCATGATTCATAATTCGATTCATGATTCATGATTCATGATTCGATTCATGATTCATGATTCATGATTCATGATTTGATTCATGATTCATGATTCATGATTTATGATTCATGATTCATGATTCGATTCATGATTCATGATTCAATTCATGATTCATGATTCGATTCATGATTCATGATTCAATTCATGATTCATGATTCGATTCATGATTCATGATTCAATTCATGATTCATGATTCGATTCATGATTCATGATTCGATTCATGATTCATGATTCAATTCATGATTCATGATTCAATTCATGATTTAATTCATGATTCATGATTCATGATTCATGATTCAATTCATGATTCATGATTCAATTCATGATTCGAGATTCATGATTCGATTCATGATTCAATTCATGATTCATGAATTATGATTCGCTTCATGACACAATTCATGATTAATGATTCATGATTCAATTCATGATTCATGATTCGATTCATGATTCATGATTCATGATTCATGATTCATGATTCATGATTCGATTCATGATTCATGATTCATGATTCATGATTCATGATTCATGATTCGATTCATGATTCATGATTCAATTCATGATTCATGATTCGATTCATGATTCAATTCATGATTCATGATTCGATTCATGATTTATGATTCAATTCATGATTTAATTCATGATTTAATTCATGATTCATGATTCATGATTCATGATTCATGATTCATGATTCAATTCATGATTCATGATTCAATTCATGATTCGAGATTCATGATTCGATTCATGATTCGATTCATGATTCATGAATTATGATTCGCTTCATGACTCAATTAATGATTAATGATTCATGATTCAATTCATAATTCATGATGCAATTCATGAATTATGATTCAAATCATTATTCATGATTAAATTCATGTTTCATGATTCGATTCATGATTCATGATTCAATTCATGATTCATGATTCATAATTCAATTCATGATTCGATTCATGATTCATGATTCATGATTCAATTCATGATTCATGATTCGATTCATGATTCTTGATTCATTTCATGATTCATGATTCATGATTCAATTCATGATTCATGTTTCGATTCATGATTCATGATTCGATTCATGATTCATGATTCATAATTCATGATTCAATTCATGATTCATGATTCATGATTCAGTTCATGATTCATGATTCAATTCATGATTCATGATTCGATTCATGATTCATGATTCATGATTCATGATTCGATTCATGATTCATGATTCAATTCATGATTCATGATTCGATTCATGATTCATGATTCAATTCATGATTCATGATTCGATTCATGATTCTTGATTCATTTCATGATTCATGATTCATGATTCAATTCATGATTCATGTTTCGATTCATGATTCATGATTCGATTCATGATTCATGATTCATAATTCATGATTCAATTCATGATTCATGATTCATGATTCAGTTCATGATTCATGATTCAATTCATGATTCATGATTCGATTCATGATTTATGATTCATGATTCATGATTCGATTCATGATTCATGATTCAATTCATGATTCATGATTCGATTCATGATTCATGATTCAATTCATGATTCATGATTCGATTCATGATTCATGATTCAATTCATGATTCATGATTCGATTCATGATTCATGATTCAATTCATGATTCATGATTCATGATTCAATTCATGATTTAATTCATGATTCATGATTCATGATTCATGATTCAATTCATGATTCATGATTCAATTCATGATTCGAGATTCATGATTCGATTCATGATTCAATTCATGATTCATGAATTATGATTCGCTTCATGACACAATTCATGATTAATGATTCATGATTCAATTCATGATTCATGATTCGATTCATGATTCATGATTCATGATTCATGATTCATGATTCATGATTCGATTCATGATTCATGATTCGATTCATGATTCATGATTCGATTCATGATTCATGATTCAATTCATGATTCATGATTCGATTCATGATTCAATTCATGATTCATGATTCGATTCATGATTTATGATTCAATTCATGATTTAATTCATGATTTAATTCATGATTCATGATTCATGATTCATGATTCATGATTCATGATTCAATTCATGATTCATGATTCAATTCATGATTCGAGATTCATGATTCGATTCATGATTCGATTCATGATTCATGAATTATGATTCGCTTCATGACTCAATTAATGATTAATGATTCATGATTCAATTCATAATTCATGATGCAATTCATGAATTATGATTCAAATCATTATTCATGATTAAATTCATGTTTCATGATTCGATTCATGATTCATGATTCAATTCATGATTCATGATTCATAATTCAATTCATGATTCGATTCATGATTCATGATTCATGATTCAATTCATGATTCATGATTCGATTCATGATTCTTGATTCATTTCATGATTCATGATTCATGATTCAATTCATGATTCATGTTTCGATTCATGATTCATGATTCGATTCATGATTCATGATTCATAATTCATGATTCAATTCATGATTCATGATTCATGATTCAGTTCATGATTCATGATTCAATTCATGATTCATGATTCGATTCATGATTCATGATTCATGATTCATGATTCATGATTCATGATTCATAATTCATGATTCAATTCATGATTCATGTTTCATGATTCAATTCATGATTCATGATTCAATTCATGATTCATGATTCGATTTATGATTCATGATTCATGATTCGATTCATGATTCATGATTCATGATTCATGATTCATGATTCGATTCATGATTCATGATTCATGATTCAATTCATGATTTATGATTCGATTCTTGATTCATGATTCATGATTCATGATTCAATTCATGATTCATAATTCGATTCATGATTCATGATTCATGATTCGATTCATGATTCATTAATCATGATTCATGATTCATGATTCGATTCATGATTCATGATTCATGATTCAATTCATGATTTATGATTCGATTCTTGATTCATGATTCATGATTCATGATTCAATTCATGATTCATAATTCGATTCATGATTCATGATTCAATTCATGATTCATGATTCATGATTCAATTTATGAATCAATTCATGATTCATGATTCATGATTTGATTCATAATTCATGATTCGATTTATGATTCATGATTCAATTCATGATTTATGATTTATTGATCAATTCATGATTCAATTCATGATTCATGATTCAATTCATGATTCGAGATTCATGATTCGATTCATGATTCAATTCATGATTCATGAATTATGATTCGCTTCATGATTCAATTCATGATTAATGATTCATGATTCAATTCATGATTCATGATGCAATTCATGAATTATGATTCAAATCATGATTCATGATTCAATTCATGTTTCATGATTCGATTCATGATTCATGATTCAATTCATGATTCATGATTCATGATTCAATGCATGATTCATGATTCGATTCATGATTCATGATTCAATTCATGATTCGAGATTCATGATTCGATTCATGATTCAATTCATGATTCATGAATTATGATTCACTTCATGACTCAATTCATGATTAATGATTCATGATTCAATTCATGATTCATGATGCAATTCATGAATTATGATTCAAATCATTATTCATGATTCAATTCATGTTTCATGATTCGATTCATGATTCATGATTCAATTCATGATTCATGATTCATGATTCAATTCATGATTCATGATTCGATTCATGATTCATGATTCATGATTCAATTCATGATTCATGATTCGATTTATGATTCATGATTCAATTCATGATTCATGATTTATGATTCAATTCATGATTCAATTCATGATTCATGATTCAATTCATGATTCGAGATTCATGATTCAATTCATGATTCATGATTCAATTCATGATACATGATTCAATTCATGATTCGAGATTCATGATTCGATTCATGATTCATGATTCAATTCATGATACATGATTCGATTCATGATTTAATTCATGATTCATGATTGATGATTCATTATTCATGATTCATGATTCAAATCATGATTCAAATCATGATTCATGATTCAATTCATGATTTATGATTCAATTCATGATTCATGATTTAATTTATGATTCATGATTCGATTCATGATTAATGATTTATGATTCGTTTCATGATTCATTTCATGATTCGTGTTTCGATTCATATTTCATGATTCAATTCATGATTTATGATTCGATTCATTATTCATGATTCATGATTCATGATTCTTGATTCATTTCATGATTCATGATTCATGATTAAATTCATGATTCATGTTTCGATTCATGATTCATGTTTCGATTCATGATTCATGATTCATAATTCATGATTCAATTCATGATTCATGATTCATGATTCATGATTCAGTTCATGATTCATGATTCATGATTCGATTCATGATTCATGATTCATGATTCATGATTCATGATTCAATTCATGATTCATGAATTATGATTCGCTTCATGACTCAATTCATGATTAATGATTCATGATTCAATTCATGATTCATGATGCAATTCATGAATTATGATTCAAATCATTATTCATGATTCAATTCATGTTTCATGATTCGATTCATGATTCATGATTCAATTCATGATTCATGATTCATGATTCAATTCATGATTCATGATTCGATTCATGATTCATGATTCATGATTCAATTCATGATTCATGATTCGATTTATGAATCATGATTCACTTCATGATTCATGATTTATGATTCAATTCATAATTCATGATTCAATTCATGATTCGAGATTCATGATTCGATTCATGATTCATGATTCAATTCATGATACATGATTCGATTCATGATTCGATTCATGATTCATGATTCATGATTCAAATCATGATTCAAATCATGATTCATGATTCAATTCATGATTTATGATTCAATTCATGATTCATGATTTAATTTATGATTCATGATTCGATTCATGATTAATGATTTATGATTCGTTTCATGATTCATTTCATGATTCGTGTTTCGATTCATATTTCATGATTCAATTCATGATTTATGATGCGATTCATTATTCATGATTCATGATTCATGATTCGATTCATGATTCTTGATTCATTTCATGATTCATGATTCATGATTCAATTCATGATTCATGTTTCGATTCATGATTCATGATTCAATTCATGATTCATGATTCATAATTCATGATTCAATTCATGATTCATGATTCATGATTCATGATTCAGTTCATGATTCATGATTCAATTCATGATTCATGATTCGATTCATGATTCATGATTCATGATTCGATTCATGATTCATGATTCATGATTCATGCTTCATGATTCGATTCATGATTCATGATTCATGATTCAATTCATGATTTATGATTCGATTCTTGATTCATGATTCATGATTCATGATTCAATTCATGATTCATAATTCGATTCATGATTCATGATTCAATTCATGATTCATGATTCATGATTCAATTCATGATTCAATTCATGATTCATGATTTGATTCATGATTCATGATTCGATTTATGATTCATGATTCAATTCATGATTCATGATTCATGATTTGATTCATAATTCATGATTCGATTTATGATTCATGATTCAATTCATGATTTATGATTTATTGATCAATTCATGATTCAATTCATGATTCATGATTCAATTCATGATTCGAGATTCATGATTCGATTCATGATTCAATTCATGATTCATGAATTATGATTCGCTTCATGATTCAATTCATGATTAATGATTCATGATTCAATTCATGATTCATGATGCAATTCATGAATTATGATTCAAATCATGATTCATGATTCAATTCATGTTTCATGATTCGATTCATGATTCATGATTCAATTCATGATTCATGATTCATGATTCAATGCATGATTAATGATTCGATTCATGATTCATGATTAAATTCATGATTCGAGATTCATGATTCGATTCATGATTTAATTCATGATTCATGATTCAATTCATGATTCGAGATTCATGATTCGATTCATGATTCAATTCATGATTCATGATTCAATTAATGATTCGAGATTCATGATTCGATTCATGATTCAATTCATGATTCATGAATTATGATTCACTTCATGACTCAATTCATGATTAATGATTCATGATTCAATTCATGATTCATGATGCAATTCATGAATTATGATTCAAATCATTATTCATGATTCAATTCATGTTTCATGATTCGATTCATGATTCTTGATTCAATTCATGATTCATGATTCATGATTCAATTCATGATTCATGATTCGATTCATGATTCATGATTCATGATTCAATTCATGATTCATGATTCGATTTATGATTCATGATTCAATTCATGATTCATGATTTATGATTCAATTCATGATTCAATTCATGATTCATGATTCAATTCATGATTCGAGATTCATGATTCGATTCATGATTCATGATTCAATTCATGATACATGATTCAATTCATGATTCGAGATTCATGATTCGATTCATGATTCATGATTCAATTCATGATACATGATTCGATTCATGATTTAATTCATGATTCATGATTGATGATTCATTATTCATGATTCATGATTCAAATCATGATTCAAATCATGATTCATTATTCAATTCATGATTTATGATTCAATTCATGATTCATGATTTAATTTATGATTCATGATTCGATTCATGATTAATGATTTATGATTCGTTTCATGATTCATTTCATGATTCGTGTTTTGATTCATATTTCATGATTCAATTCATGATTTATGATTCGATTCATTATTCATGATTCATGATTCATGATTCATGATTCATGATTCTTGATTCATTTCATGATTCATGATTCATGATTCAATTCATGATTCATGTTTCGATTCATGATTCATTATTCAATTCATGATTCATGATTCATAATTCATGATTCAATTCATGATTCATGATTTATGATTCATGATTCAGTTCATGATTCATGATTCAATTCATGATTCATGATTCGATTCATGATTCATGATTCATGATTCATGATTCATGATTCAATTCATGATTCATGAATTATGATTCGCTTCATGACTCAATTCATGATTAATGATTCATGATTTAATTCATGATTCATGATTGATGATTCATTATTCATGATTCATGATTCAAATCATGATTCAAATCATGATTCATTATTCAATTCATGATTTATGATTCAATTCATGATTCATGATTTAATTTATGATTCATGATTCGATTCATGATTAATGATTTATGATTCGTTTCATGATTCATTTCATGATTCGTGTTTTGATTCATATTTCATGATTCAATTCATGATTTATGATTCGATTCATTATTCATGATTCATGATTCATGATTCATGATTCATGATTCTTGATTCATTTCATGATTCATGATTCATGATTCAATTCATGATTCATGTTTCGATTCATGATTCATTATTCAATTCATGATTCATGATTCATAATTCATGATTCAATTCATGATTCATGATTTATGATTCATGATTCAGTTCATGTTTCATGATTCGATTCATGATTCATGATTCAATTCATGATTCATGATTCATGATTCAATTCATGATTCATGATTCGATTCATGATTCATGATTCATGATTCAATTCATGATTCATGATTCGATTTATGATTCATGATTCAATTCATGATTCATGATTTATGATTCAATTCATGATTCAATTCATGATTCATGATTCAATTCATGATTCGAGATTCATGATTCGATTCATGATTCATGATTCAATTCATGATACATGATTCGATTCATGATTTAATTCATGATTCATGATTCAAATCATGATTCAAATCATGATTCATGATTCAATTCATGATTTATGATTCAATTCATGATTCATGATTTAATTTATGATTCATGATTCGATTCATGATTAATGATTTATGACTCGTTTCATGATTCATTTCATGATTCGTGTTTCGATTCATATTTCATGATTCAATTCATGATTTATGATTCGATTCATTATTCATGATTCATGATTCATGATTCGATTCATGATTCTTGATTCATTTCATGATTCATGATTCATGATTCAATTCATGATTCATGTTTCGATTCATGATTCATGATTCAATTCATGATTCATGATTCATAATTCATGATTCAATTCATGATTCATGATTCATGATTCATGATTCAGTTCATGATTCATGATTCAATTCATGATTCATGATTCGATTCATGATTCATGATTCATGATTCGATTCATGATTCATGATTCATGATTCATGCTTCATGATTCGATTCATGATTCATGATTCAATTCATGATTTATGATTCGATTCTTGATTCATGATTCATGATTCATGATTCAATTCATGATTCATAATTCGATTCATGATTCATGATTCAATTCATGATTCATGATTCATGATTCAATTCATGATTCATGATTTGATTCATGATTCATGATTTGATTTATGATTCATGATTCAATTCATGATTCATGATTTATTGATCAATTCATGATTCAATTCATGATTCATGATTCAATTCATGATTCGAGATTCATGATTCGATTCATGATTCAATTCATGATTCATGAATTATGACTCGCTTCATGATTCAATTCATGATTAATGATTCATGATTCAATTCATGATTCATGATGCAATTCATGAATTATGATTCAAATCATGATTCATGATTCAATTCATGTTTCATGATTCGATTCATGATTCATGATTCAATTCATGATTCATGATTCATGATTCAATTCATGATTCATGATTCGATTCATGATTCATGATTCATGATTCGATTCATGATTCATGATTCATGATTCAATTCATGATTCATGATTCATGATTCGATTCATGATTCATGATTCATGATTCATGATTCAAATCATGATTGAAATCATGATTCATGATTCAATTCATGATTTATGATTCAATTCATGATTCATGATTTAATTTATGATTCATGATTCGATTCATGATTAATGATTTATGATTAGTTTCATAATTCATTTCATGATTCGTGTTTCGATTCATAATTCATGATTCAATTCATGATTTATGATTTGATTCATTATTCATGATTCATGATTCATTATTCGATTTATGATTCATGTTTCGATTCATGATTCATGATTCGATTCATGATTCATGATTCAATTCATGATTCATGATTCATAATTCATGATTCAATTCATGATTCATGATTCATGATTCATGATTCAGTTCATGATTCATGATTCAATTCATGATTCATGATTCGATTCATGATTCATGATTCGATTCATGATTCATGATTCATGATTCATGCTTCATGATTCGATTCATGATTCATGATTCATGATTCAATTCATGATTTATGATTCGATTCTTGATTCATGATTCATGATTCATGATTCAATTCATGATTCATAATTCGATTCATGATTCATGATTCAATTCATGATTCATGATTCATGATTCAATTCATGATTCAATTCATGATTCATGATTTGATTCATGATTCATGATTTGATTTATGATTCATGATTCAATTCATGATTCATGATTTATTGATCAATTCATGATTCAATTCATGATTCATGATTCAATTCATGATTCATGATTCAATTCATGATTCGAGATTCATGATTCGATTCATGATTCAATTCATGATTCATGAATTATGATTCGCTTCATGATTCAATTCATGATTAATGATTCATGATTCGAGATTCATGATTCATGATGCAATTCATGAATTATGATTCAAATCATGATTCATGATTCAATTCATGTTTCATGATTCGATTCATGATTCATGATTCAATTCATGATTCATGATTCATGATTTAATTCATGATTCATGATTCATGATTCAATTCATGATTCATGATTCGATTCATGATTCATGATTCATGATTCGATTCATGATTCATGATTCATGATTAAATTCATGATTCATGATTCATGATTCGATTCATGATTCATGATTCATGATTCATGATTCAAATCATGATTGAAATCATGATTCATGATTCAATTCATGATTTATGATTCAATTCATGATTCATGATTTAAATTATGATTCATGATTCGATTCATGATTAATGATTTATGATTAGTTTCATAATTCATTTCATGATTCGTGTTTCGATTCATAATTCATGATTCAATTCATGATTTATGATTTGATTCATTATCCATGATTCATGATTCATTATTCGATTCATGATTCATGTTTCGATTCATGATTCATGATTCGATTCATGATTCATGATTCATAATTCATGATTCAATTCATGATTCATGATTCATGATTCATGATTCAGTTCATTATTCATGATTCAATTCATGATTCATGATTCGATTCATGATTCATGATTCATGATTCATTAATCATGATTTAAATCATGATTCAAATCATGATTCATGATTCAATTCATGATTTATGATTCAATTCATGATTCATGATTTGATTCATGATTAATGATTTATGATTCGTTTCATGATTCATTTCATGATTCGTGTTTCGATCCATAATTCATGATTCAATTCATGATTCATGATTCGATTCATTATTCATGATTCATGATTCATGATTCGATTCCTGATTCTTGATTCATTTCATGATTCATGATTCATGATTCAATTTATGATTCATGTTTCGATTCATGATTCATGGTTCGATTCATGATTCATGATTCATAATTCATGATTCAATTCATAATTCATGATTCATGATTAATGATTCAGTTCATGATTCATGATTTAATTCATAATTCATGATTCAATTCATGATTCATGATTTATGATTCAATTCATGATTCATGATTCGATTCATGATTCATGATTCAATTCATGATTTATGATTCAATTTATGATTCAATTCATGATTCATGATTCATAATTCATGATTCATGATTCAATTCATGATTCATGATTAAATTCATTATTCATGATTCATGATTCAATTCATGATTCAATTCATGATTCATTTCATGATTCATGATTCAATTCATGATTCATTTCATGATTCATGATTCAATTCATGATTCATGATTCAATTCATGATTCATGATTCAATTCATGATTCATGATTCAATTCATGATTCATTTCATGATTCATGATTCATGATTTAATTCATGATTCATTTCATGATTCAATTCATGATTCATGATGCAATTCATGATTCATGATTATATTCATGATTCATGATTCAATTCATGATTCATGATTCGATTTATGATTCATGATTCAATTCATGATTCATGATTTATGATTCAATTCATGATTCAATTCATGATTCATGATTCAATTCATGATTCGAGCTTCATGATTCGAATTATGATTAATGATTAAATTCATGATTCATGATTTATGATTCGATTCATGATTCAATTCATGATTCATGATTCATGATTCAATTCATGATTCATGATTCATGATTCAATTCATGATTCATGATTCATAATTCATTATTCGATTTATGATTCATTATTCATGATTTGATTCATGATTCAATTCATGATTCATGATTCGATTCATGATTCATAATTCATGATTCGATTCATGATTCATGATTCATGATTCAATTCATGATTCATGATTCGATTCATGATTCATGATTCAATTCATGATTCAATTCATGATTCAATTCATGATTTATGATTCAATTCATGATTCGAGATTCATGATTCGATTCATGATTCATGATTCAATTCATGATTCATGATTCATGATTCAATTCATGATTCATGATTTGATTCATGATTCATGATTCATGATTTAATTCATGTTTCATGATTCGATTCATGATTCATGATTGAATTCATGACTCATGATTCAATTCATGATTCATGATTCGATTCATGATTCATGATTCAATTCATGATTTATGATTCATGATTCAATTCATGATTCATGATTTGATTCATGATTCATGATTCATGTTTCAATTCATGATTCATGTTTCATGATTCAATTCATGATTCATGATTCAATTCATGATTCATGATTCATGATTCATGACTCAATTCATGTTTCATGATTCGATTCATGATTCATGATTCAATTCATGATTCATGATTCATGATTCAATTCATGATTCATGATTCGAATCATGATTCATGATTCATGTTTCAATTCATGATTCATGTTTCATGATTCAATTCATGATTCATGATTCAATTCATGATTCATGATTCGATTCATGATTCATGATTCATGATTCGATTCATGATTCATGATTCATGATTCATGATTCATGATTCGATTCATGATTCATGATTCATGATTCAATTCATGATTTATGATTCGATTCTTGATTCATGATTCATGATTCATGATTCAATTCATGATTCATAATTCGATTCATGATTCATGATTCAATTCATGATTCATGATTCATGATTCAATTCATGATTCAATTCATGATTCATGATTCATGATTTGATTCATGATTCATGATTTGATTTATGATTCATGATTCAATTCATGATTCATGATTTATTGATAAATTCATGATTCAATTCATGATTCATGATTCAATTCATGATTCGAGATTCATGATTCGATTCATGATTCAATTCATGATTCATGAATTATGATTCGCTTCATGATTCAATTCATGATTAATGATTCATGATTCAATTCATGATTCATGATGCAATTCATGAATTATGATTCAAATCATGATTCATGATTCAATTCATGTTTCATGATTCGATTCATGATTCATGATTCAATTCATGATTCATGATTCATGATTCAATTCATGATTCATGATTCATGATTCAATTCATGATTCATGATTCGATTTATGATTCATGATTCAATTCATGATTCATGATTGATGATTCAATTCATGATTCATGATTGATGATTCAATTCATGATTCATGATTCATGATTCGATTCATGATTCATGATTCATGATTCATGATTCAAATCATGATTGAAATCATGATTCATGATTCAATTCATGATTTATGATTCAATTCATGATTCATGATTTAATTTATGATTCATGATTCGATTCATGATTAATGATTTATGATTAGTTTCATAATTCATTTCATGATTCGTGTTTCGATTCATAATTCATGATTCAATTCATGATTTATGATTCGATTCATTATTCATGATTCATGATTCATTATTCGATTCATGATTCTTGATTCATTTCATGATTCATGATTCATGATTCAATTCATGATTCATGTTTCGATTCATGATTCATGATTCGATTCATGATTCATGATTCATAATTCATGATTCAATTCATGATTCATGATTCATGATTCATGATTCAGTTCATGATTCATGATTCAATTCATGATTCATGATTCGATTCATGATTCATGATTCATGATTCATGATTCGATTCATGATTCATGATTCATGATTCATGATTCATTAATCATGATTTAAATCATGATTCAAATCATGATTCATGATTCAATTCATGATTTATGATTCAATTCATGATTCATGATTTGATTCATGATTAATGATTTATGATTCGTTTCATGATTCGTGTTTCGATCCATAATTCATTATTCAATTCATGATTCATGATTCGATTCATGATTCATGATTCATGATTTATGATTCAATTCATGATTCATGATTCGATTCATGATTCATGATTCAATTCATGATTTATGATTCAATTTATGAATTAATTCATGATTCATGATTCATAATTCATGATTCATGATTCAATTCATGATTCATTTCATGATTCATGATTCAATTCATTATTCATGATTCATGATTCAATTCATGATTCAATTCATGATTCATTTCATGATTCATGATTCAATTCATGATTCATTTCATGATTCATGATTCAATTCATGATTCATAATTCAATTCATGATTTATGATTCAATTCATGATTCATGATTCAATTCATGATTCATTTCATGATTCATGATTCATGATTTAATTCATGATTAATGATTCATGATTCAATTCATGATTCATGATGCAATTCATGATTCATGATTATATTCATGATTCATGATTCAATTCATGATTCATGATTCGATTTATGATTCATGATTCAATTCATGATTCATGATTTATGATTCAATTCATGATTCAATTCATGATTCATGATTCAATTCATGATTCGAGCTTCATGATTCGAATTATGATTCATGATTCAATTCATGATTCATGATTTATGATTCGATTCATGATTCAATTCATGATTCATGATTCATGATTCAATTCATGATTCATGATTCATGATTCATGATTCATGATTCAATTCATGATTCATGATTCATAATTCATTATTCGATTTATGATTCATGATTCATGATTTAATTCATGATTCATGATTCAATTCATGATTCATGATTCGATTCATGATTCATAATTCATGATTCGATTCATGATTCATGATTCATGATTCAATTCATGATTCATGATTCGATTCATGATTCATTATTCAATTCATGATTCAATTCATGATTCAATTCATGATTTATAATTCAATTCATGATTCGAGATTCATGATTCGATTCATGATTCATGATTCAATTCATGATTCATGATTCATGATTCAATTCATGATTCATGATTGAATTCATGATTCATGATTGAATTCATGATTCATTTCATGATTCATGATTCGATTCATGATTCATGATTCGATTCATGATTCGATTCATGATTCATGATTCATAATTCATAATTCAATTCATGATTATTGTTTCATGATTGAATTCATGACTCATGATTCAATTCATGATTCATGATTCGATTCATGATTCATGATTCATGATTCATGATTCATGATTCAATTCATGTTTCATGATTCGATTCATGATTCATGATTCAATTCATGATTCATGATTCATGATTCAATTCATGATTCATGATTCAATTCATGATTCATGATTCGATTCATGATTCATGATTCATGATTTGATTCATGATTCATGATTCAATTCATGATTCGTGATTCGATTTATGATTCATGATTCAATTCATGATTCATGATTGATGATTCGATTCATGATTCATGATTCATGATTCATGATTCATGATTCAAATCATGATTCAAATCATGATTCATGATTCAATTCATGATTTATGATTCAATTCATGATTCATGATTTAATTTATGATTCATGATTCGATTCATGATTAATGATTTATGATTCGTTTCATAATTCATTTCATGATTCGTGTTTCGATTCATAATTCATGATTCAATTCATGATTTATGATTCGATTCATTATTCATGATTCATGATTCATGTTTCGATTCATGATTCATGATTCGATTCATGATTCATGATTCATAATTCATGATTCAATTCATGATTCATGATTCATGATTCATGATTCAGTTCATGATTCATGATTCAATTCATGATTCATGATTCGATTCATGATTCATGATTCATAATTCATTATTCAATTCATGATTCATGATTCATGATTAATGATTCAGTTCATGATTCATGATTCAATTCATGATTCATGATTCAATTCATGATTCATGATTCATGATTTATGATTCAATTCATGATTCATGATTCGATTTATGATTCATGATTCAATTCATAATTCATGATTCATGATTTGATTCATGATTCATGATTCATAATTCATTATTCGATTTATGATTCATGATTCATGATTTAATTCATGATTCATGATTCAATTCATGATTCATGATTCGATTCATGATTCATAATTCATGATTCGATTCATGATTCATGATTCATGATTAAATTCATGATTCATGATTGGATTCAAGATTCATGATTCAATTCATGATTCAATTCATGATTCAATTCATGATTCATGATTCAATTCATGATTCATGATTCATGATTCAATTCATGATTCATGATTCAATTCATGATTCATTTCATGATTCATGATTCGATTCATGATTCATGATTCATAATTCATTATTCAATTCATGATTCATGATTCATGATTCATGATTCATGATTCATGATTCATGATTCGATTCATGATTCATGATTCATGATTCATGATTCGATTCATGATTCATGATTCAATTCATGATTCATGATTCGATTCATGATTCATGATTCAATTCATGATTCATGATTCGATTCATGATTCATGATTCAATTCATGATTCATGATTCAATTCATGATTTAATTCATGATTCATGATTCATGATTCATGATTCAATTCATGATTCATGATTCAATTCATGATTCGAGATTCATAATTCGATTCATGATTCAATTCATGATTCATGAATTATGATTCGCTTCATGACTCAATTCATGATTAATGTTTCATGATTCGATTCATGATTCATGATTCAATTCATGATTCATGATTCAATTCATGATTCATGATTCGATTCATGATTCATGATTTATGCTTCAATTCATGATTCAATTCATGATTCATGATTCAATTCATGATTCGAGATTCATGATTCGATTCATGATTCATGATTCAATTCATGATACATGATTCGATTCATGATTTAATTCATGATTCATGATTGATGATTCATTTCATGATTCATGATTCATGATTCGATTCATGATTCATGATTCATGATTCATGATTCAAATCATGATTCAAATCATGATTCATGATTCAATTCATGATTTATGATTCAATTCATGATTCATGATTTAATTTATGATTCATGATTCGATTCATGATTAATGATTTATGATTCGTTTCATGATTCATTTCATGATTCGTGTTTCGATTCATATTTCATGATTCAATTCATGATTTATGATTCGATTCATTATTCATGATTCATGATTCATGATTCGATTCATGATTCTTGATTCATTTCATGATTCATGATTCACGATTTAATTCATGATTCATGTTTCGATTCATGATTCATGATTCGATTCATGATTCATGATTCATAATTCATGATTCAATTCATGATTCATGATTCATGATTCAGTTCATGATTCATGATTCAATTCATGATTCATGATTCGATTCATGATTCATGATTCATGATTCATGATTCATGATTCATAATTCATAATTCATGATTCAATTCATGATTCATGTTTCATGATTCAATTCATGATTCATGATTCAATTCATGATTCATTATTCGATTCATGATTCATGATTCATGATTCGATTCATGATTCATGATTCATGATTCATGATTCGATTCATGATTCATGATTCATGATTCAATTCATGATTTATGATTCGATTCTTGATTCATGATTCATGATTCAATTCATGATTCATGATTCAATTCATGATTCATGATTCAATTCATGATTCATGATTCATGATTCAATTCATGATTCAATTCATGATTCATGATTCATGATTTGATTCATGATTCTTGATTCATTTCTTGATTCATGATTCACGATTCAATTCATGATTCATGTTTCGATTCATGATTCATGATTCGATTCAGGATTCATGATTCATAATTCATGATTCAATTCATGATTCATGATTCATGATTCAGTTCATGATTCATGATTCAATTCATGATTCATGATTCGATTCATGATTCATGATTCATGATTCATGATTCATGATTCATGATTCATAATTCATGATTCAATTCATGATTCATGTTTCATGATTCAATTCATGATTCATGATTCAATTCATGATTCATTATTCGATTCATGATTCATGATTCGATTCATGATTCATGATTCATGATTCAATTCATGATTTATGATTCGATTCTTGATTCATGATTCATGATTCATGATTCAATTCATGATTCATGATTCATGATTCAATTCATGATTCATTTCATGATTCATGATTCAATTCATGATTCATGATTTATTGATCAATTCATGATTCAATTCATGATTCATTTCATGATTCATGATTCAATTCATGATTCATGATTTATTGATCAATTCATGATTCATGATTCAATTCATGATTCGAGATTCATGATTCGATTCATGATTCAATTCATGATTCATGAATTATGATTCGCTTCATGATTCAATTCATGATTAATGATTCATGATTCAATTCATGAGTCATGATGCAATTCATGAATTAGGATTCAAATCATGATTCATGATTCAATTCATGTTTCATGATTCGATTCATGATTCATGATTCAATTCATGATTCATGATTCATGATTCAATTCATGATTCATGATTCGATTCATGATTCATGATTCATGATTCGATTCATGATTCATGATTCAATTCATGATTCATGATTCGATTTATGATTCATGATTCAATTCATGATTCATGATTGATGATTCAATTCATTATTCATGATTGATGATTCAATTCATGATTCATGATTCATGATTCGATTCATGATTCATGATTCATGATTCATGATTCAAATCATGATTCAAATCATGATTCATGATTCAATTCATGATTTATAATTCAATTCATGATTCATGATTTAATTTATGATTCATGATTCGATTCATGATTAATGATTTATGATTCGATTCATGATTCTTGATTCATTTCATGATTCATGATTCATGATTCAATTCATGATTCATGTTTCGATTCATGATTCATGATTCGATTCATGATTCATAATTCATGATTCAATTCATGATTCATGATTCATGATTCATGATTCAGTTCATGATTCATGATTCAATTCATGATTCATGATTCGATTCATGATTCATGATTCGTGATTCATGATTCATGATTCGATTCATGATTCATGATTCATGATTCATGATTCATTAATCATGATTTAAATCATGATTCAAATCATGATTCATGATTCAATTCATGATTTATGATTCAATTTATGATTCATGATTCATTTCATGATTCGTGTTTCGATCCATAATTCATGATTCAATTCATGATTCATGATTCGATTCATTATTCATGATTCATGATTCATGATTCGATTCCTGATTCTTGATTCATTTCATGATTCATGATTCATGATTCAATTTATGATTCATGTTTCGATTAATGATTCATGGTTCGATTCATGATTCATGATTCATAATTCATGATTCAATTCATGATTCATGATTCATGATTAATGATTCAGTTCATGATTCATGATTCAATTCATAATTCATGATTCAATTCATGATTCATGATTCATGATTTATGATTCAATTCATGATTTATGATTCGATTCATGATTCATGATTCAATTCATGATTTATGATTCAATTTATGATTCAATTCATGATTCATAATTCATGATTCATGATTCAATTCATGATTCATTTCATGATTCATGATTCAATTCATTATTCATGATTCATGATTCAATTCATGATTCATTTCATGATTCATGATTCAATTCATTATTCATTTCATGATTCATGATTCAATTCATGATTCATGATTCAATTCATGATTCATGATTCAATTCATGATTCATTTCATGATTCATGATTCAATTCATGATTCATGATTCAATTCATGATTCATGATTCAATTCATGATTCATTTCATGATTCATGATTCATGATTTAATTCATGATTCATGATGCAATTCATGATTCATGATTATATTCATGATTCATGATTCAATTCATGATTCATGATTCGATTTATGATTCATGATTCAATTTATGATTCATGATTTATGATTCAATTCATGATTCAATTCATGATTCATGATTCAATTCATGATTCATGATTCATGATTCGATTCATGATTCATGATTCAATTCATGATTCATGATTCGATTTATGATTCATGATTCAATTCATGATTCATGATTGATGATTCAATTCATTATTCATGATTGATGATTCAATTCATGATTCATGATTCATGATTCATGATTCATGATTCATGATTCAAATCATGATTCAAATCATGATTCATGATTCAATTCATGATTTATAATTCAATTCATGATTCATGATTTAATTTATGATTCATGATTCGATTCATAATTAATGATTTATGATTCGATTCATGATTCTTGATTCATTTCATGATTCATGATTCATGATTCAATTCATGATTCATGTTTCGATTCATGATTCATGATTCGATTCATGATTCATAATTCATGATTCAATTCATGATTCATGATTCATGATTCATGATTCGATTCATGATTCATGATTCGTGATTCATGATTCATGATTCGATTCATGATTCATGATTCATGATTCATGAATCATGATTTAAATCATGATTCAAATCATGATTCAATTCATGATTTATGATTCAATTTATGATTCATGATTCATTTCATGATTCGTGTTTCGATCCATAATTCATGATTCAATTCATGATTCATGATTCGATTCATTATTCATGATTCATGATTCATGATTCGATTCCTGATTCTTGATTCATTTCATGATTCATGATTCATGATTCAATTTATGATTCATGTTTCGATTCATGATTCATGGTTCGATTCATGATTCATGATTCATAATTCATGATTCAATTCATGATTCATGATTCATGATTAATGATTCAGTTCATGATTCATGATTCAATTCATAATTCATGATTCAATTCATGATTCATGATTCATGATTTATGATTCAATTCATGATTCATGATTCGATTCATGATTCAATTCATGATTTATGATTCAATTTATGATTCAATTCATGATTCATAATTCATGATTCATGATTCAATTCATGATTCATTTCATGATTCATGATTCAATTCATTATTCATGATTCATGATTCAATTCATGATTCATTTCATGATTCATGATTCAATTCATGATTCATTTCATGATTCATGATTCAATTCATGATTCATGATTCAATTCATGATTCATTTCATGATTCATGATTTAATTCATGATTAATGATTCATGATTCAATTCATGATTCATGATGCAATTCATGATTCATGATTATATTCATGATTCATGATTCAATTCATGATTCATGATTCGATTTATGATTCATGATTCAATTCATGATTCATGATTTATGATTCAATTCATGATTCAATTCATGATTCATGATTCAATTCATGATTCAAACTTCATAATTCGAATTATGATTCATGATTCAATTCATGATTCATGATTTAAGATTCGATTCATGATTCAATTTATGATTCATGATTCATGATTCAATTCATGATTCATGATTCATGATTCAATTCATGATTCATGATTCATAATTCATTATTCGATTTATGATTTATGATTCATGATTTAATTCATGATTCATGATTCAATTCATGATTCATGATTCGATTCATGATTCATAATTCATGATTCGATTCATGATTCATGATTCATGATTCAATTCATGATTCATGATTCGATTCATGATTCATGATTCAATTCATGATTCAATTCATGATTCAATTCATGATTTATGATTCAATTCATGATTCGAGATTCATGATTCGATTCATGATTCATGATTCAATTCATGATTCATGATTCATGATTCAATTCATGATTCATGATTCAATTCATGATTCATGATTCAATTCATGATTCATGATTCAATTCATGATTCATTTCATGATTCATGATTCGATTCATGATTCATGATTCGATTCATGATTCATGATTCGATTCATGATTCATGATTCATAATTCATAATTCAATTCATGATTAATGTTTCATGATTGAATTCATGATTCATGTTTCAATTCATGATTCATGATTCGATTCATGATTCATGATTCATGATTCATGATTCATGATTCAATTCATGTTTCATGATTCGATTCATGATTCATGATTGAATTCATGATTCATGATTCATGATTCAATTCATGATTCATGATTCGATTCATGATTCATGATTCATGATTCGATTCATGATTCATGATTCAATTCATGATTCATGATTCGATTTATGATTCATGATTCAATTCATTAATCATGATTGATGATTCAATTCATGATTCATGATTCATGATTCATTATTCAAATCATGATTCAAATCATGATTCATGATTCAATTCATGATTTATGATTCAATTCATGATTCATGATTTAATTTATGATTCATGATTCGATTCATGATTCATGATTTATGATTCGTTTCATATTTCATTTCATGATTCGTGTTTCGATTCATAATTCATGATTCAATCCATGATTTTTGATTCGATTCATTATTCATGATTCATGATTCATGTTTCGATTCATGATTCATGATTCGATTCATGATTCATGATTCATAATTCATGATTCAATTCATGATTCATGATTCATGATTCATGATTCAGTTCATGATTCATGATTCAATTCATGATTCATGATTCGATTCATGATTCATGATTCATGATTCATGATTCATGATTCATGATTCATAATTCATGATTCAATTCATGATTCATGATTCATGATTAATGATTCAGTTCATGATTTATGATTTAATTCATGATTCATGATTCAATTCATGATTTATGATTCAATTTATGATTCAATTCATGATTCATGATTCATAATTCATGATTCATGATTCAATTCATGATTCATTTCATGATTCATGATTCAATTCATTATTCATGATTCATGATTCAATTCATGATTCAATTCATGATTCATTTCATGATTCATGATTCAATTCATGATTCATTTCATGATTCATGATTCAATTCATGATTCATTTCATGATTCATGATTCATGATTTAATTCATGATTAATGATTCATGATTCAATTCATGATTCATGATGCAATTCATGATTCATGATTATATTCAAGATTCATGATTCAATTCATGATTCATGATTCGATTCATGATTCATGATTCATAATTCATAATTCAATTCATGATTAATGTTTCATGATTGAATTCATGATTCATGATTCAATTCATGATTGATGATTCGATTCATGATTCATGATTCATGATTCATGATTCAATTAATGTTTCATGATTCGATTCATGATTCATGATTCAATTCATGATTCATGATTCATGATTCAATTCATGATTCATGATTCGATTCATGATTCATGATTCGATTCATGATTCATGATTCATGATTCAATTCATGATTCATGATTCGATTCATGATTCATGATTCATGATTCGATTCATGATTCATGATTCATGATTCAATTCATGATTCATGATTCAATTCATGATTCATGATTCGATTTATGATTCATGATTCAATTCATGATTCATGATTGATGATTCAATTCATGATTCATGATTGATGATTCAATTCATGATTCATGATTCATGATTCGATTCATGATTCATGATTCGATTCATGATTCATAATTCATGATTCGATTCATGATTCATGATTCATGATTCAATTCATGATTCATGATTCTATTCATGATTCATGATTCAATTCATGATTCAATTCATGATTCAATTCATGATTTATGATTCAATTCATGATTCGAGATTCATGATTCGATTCATGATTCATGATTCAATTCATGATTCATGATTCATGATTCAATTCATGATTCATGATTCAATTCATGATTCATGATTCAATTCATGATTCATTTCATGATTCATGATTCGATTCATGATTTATGATTTGATTCATGATTCATGATTCGATTCATGATTCATGATTCATAATTCATAATTCAATTCATGATTAATGTTTCATGATTGAATTCATGATTCATGATTTAATTCATGATTCATGATTCGATTCATGATTCATGATTCATGATTCATTATTCATGATTCATGATTCAATTCATGTTTCATGATTCGATTCATGATTCATGATTCAATTCATGATTCAATTCATGATTCATGATTCATGATTTAATTCATGATTCATGATTTGATTCATGATTCATGATTCATGATTCGATTCATGATTCATGATTCATGATTCAATTCATGATTCATGATTCGATTTTTGATTCATGATTCAATTCATGATTCATGATTCAATTCATGATTCATGATTGATGATTCAATTCATGATTCATGATTGATTATTCGATTCATGATTCATGATTCAATTCATGATTCAAATCATGATTCATGATTCAATTCATGATTTATGATTCAATTCATGATTCATGATTTAATTTATGATTCATGATTCGATTCATGATTAATGATTTATGATTCGTTTCATAATTCATTTCATGATTCGTGTTTCGATTCATAATTCATGATTCAATTCATGATTTATGATTCGATTCATTATTCATGATTCATGATTCATGATTCAATTCATGATTCATGATTCATGATTCATGATTCAGTTCATGATTCATGATTCAATTCATGATTCGATTCATGATTCATGATTCATAATTCATGATTCAATTCATGATTCATGATTCATGATTAATGATTCAGTTCATGATTCATGATTCAATTCATGATTCATGATTTATGATTAAATTCATGATTCATGATTCGATTCATGATTCATGATTCAATTCATGATTTATGATTCAATTTATGATTCAATTCATGATTCATGATTCATAATTCATGATTCATGATTCAATTCATGATTCATTTCATGATTCATGATTCAATTCATTATTCATGATTCATGATTCAATTCATGATTCAATTCATGATTCATTTCATGATTCATAATTCAATTCATGATTCATTTCATGATTCATGATTCAATTCATGATTCATTTCATGATTCATGATTTAATTCATGATTAATGATTCATGATTCAATTCATGATTCATAATTCAATTCATGATTCATGATTATATTCATGATTCATGATTCAATTCATGATTCATGATTCGATTCATTATTCATGATTCATGATTCATGTTTCGATTCATGATTCATGATTCGATTCATGATTCATGATTCATAATTCATGATTCAACTCATGATTCATGATTCATGATTCATGATTCAGTTCATGATTCATGATTCAATTCATGATTCATGATTCGATTCATGATTCATGATTCATAATTCATGATTCAATTCATGATTCATGATTCATGATTAATGATTCAGTTCATGATTCATGATTCAATTCATGATTTATGATTCAATTCATGATTCATGATTCATGATTTATGATTAAATTCATGATTCATGATTCGATTCATGATTCATGATTCAATTCATGATTTATGATTCAATTTATGATTCAATTCATGATTCATGATTCATAATTCATGATTCATGATTCAATTCATGATTCATTTCATGATTCATGATTCAATTCATTATTCATGATTCATGATTCAATTCATGATTCAATTCATGATTCATTTCATGATTCATGATTCAATTCATGATTCATTTCATGATTCATGATTCATGATTCATGATTCATTTCATGATTCATGATTCATGATTTAATTCATGATTAATGATTCATGATTCAATTCATAATTCATGATTCAATTCATGATTCATGATTATATTCATGATTCATGATTCAATTCATGATTCATGATTGATGATTCAATTCATGATTCATGATTGATGATTCGATTCATGATTCATGATTCAATTCATGATTCAAATCATGATTCATGATTCAATTCATGATTTATGATTCAATTCATGATTCATGATTTAATTTATGATTCATGATTCGATTCATGATTAATGATTTATGATTCGTTTCATAATTCATTTCATGATTCGTGTTTCGATTCATAATTCATGATTCAATTCATGATTTATGATTCGATTCATTATTCATGATTCATGATTCATGTTTCGATTCATGATTCATGATTCGATTCATGATTCATGATTCATAATTCATGATTCAATTCATGATTCATGATTCATGATTAATGATTCAGTTCATGATTCATGATTCAATTCATGATTCATGATTCAATTCATGATTCATGATTCATGATTTATGATTAAATTCATGATTCATGATTCGATTCATGATTCATGATTCAATTCATGATTTATGATTCAATTTATGATTCAATTATGATTCATGATTCATAATTCATGATTCATGATTCAATTCATGATTCATTTCATGATTCATGATTCAATTCATTATTCATGATTCATGATTCAATTCATGATTCAATTCATGATTCATTTCATGATTCATGATTCAATTCATGATTCATTTCATGATTCATGATTCAATTCATGATTCAATTCATGATTCATTTCATGATTCATGATTTAATTCATGATTAATGATTCATGATTCAATTCATGATTCATGATTCAATTCATGATTCATGATTATATTCATGATTCATGATTCAATTCATGATTCATGATTCGATTTATGATTCATGATTCAATTCATGATTCATGATTTATGATTCAATTCATGATTCAATTCATGATTCATGATTCAATTCATGATTCGAGCTTCATGATTCGAATTATGAATCATGATTCAATTCATGATTCATGATTCATGATTCGATTCATGATTCAATTCATGATTCATGATTCATGATTCATAATTCATGATTCAATTCATGATCCATGATTCATGATTAATGATTCAGTTCATGATTCATGATTCGATTCATGATTCATGATTCAATTCATGATTTATGATTCAATTTATGATTCAATTCATGATTCATGATTCATAATTCATGATTCATGATTCAATTCATGATTCATTTCATGATTCATGATTCAATTCATTATTCATGATTCATGATTCAATTCATGATTCAATTCATGATTCATTTCATGATTCATGATTCAATTTATGATTCATTTCATGATTCATGATTCAATTCATGATTCATTTCATGATTCATGATTCAATTCATTATTCATGATTCATGATTCAATTCATGATTCAATTCATGATTCATTTCATGATTCATGATTCAATTTATGATTCATTTCATGATTCATGATTCAATTCATGATTCATGATTCAATTCATGATTCATGATTCAATTCATGATTCAATTCATGATTCCTGATTCAATTCATGATTCATTTCATGATTCATGATTCATGATTTAATTCATGATTAATGATTCATGATTCAATTCATGATTCATGATGCAATTCATGATTCATGATTATATTCATGATTCATGATTCAATTCATGATTCATGATTCGATTTATGATTCATGATTCAATTCATGATTCATGATTTATGATTCAATTCATGATTCAATTCATGATTCATGATTCAATTCATGATTCGAGCTTCATGATTCGAATTATGATTCATGATTCAATTCATGATTCATGATTTATGATTCGATTCATGAGTCAATTCATGATTCATGATTCATGATTCAATTCATGATTCATGATTCATGATTCAATTCATGATTCATGATTCATAATTAATTATTCGATTTATGATTCATGATTCATGATTTAATTCATGATTCATGATTCAATTCATGATTCATGATTCGATTCATGATTCATAATTCATGATTCGATTCATGATTCATGATTCATGATTCAATTCATGATTCATGATTCGATTCATGATTCGAGATTCATGATTCGATTCATGACTCATGATTCAATTCATGATTCATGATTCATGATTCGATTCATGATTCATGATTCAATTCATGATTCATGATTGAATTCATGATTCATTTCATGATTCATGATTCGATTCATGATTCATGATTCGATTCATGATTCATGATTCGATTCATGATTCATGATTCGATTCATGATTCATGATTCATAATTCATAATTTAATTCATGATTAATGTTTCATTATTGAATTCATGATTCATGATTCAATTCATGATTCATGATTCGATTCATGATTCATGATTCATGATTCATGATTCATAATTGATGATTCAATTCATGTTTCATGATTCGATTCATGATTCATGATTCAATTCATGATTCATGATTCATGATTCAATTCATGATTCATGATTCGATTCATGATTCATGATTCAATTCATGATTCATGATTCGATTTATGATTCATGATTCAATTCATGATTCATGATTGATGATTCAATTCATGATTCATGATTTATGATTCAATTCATGATTCATGATTTAATTTATGATTCATGTTTCGATTCATGATTAATGATTTATGATTCGTTTCATAATTCATTTCATGATTCGTGTTTCGATTCATGATTCGATTCATGATTCATGATTCATAATTCATGATTCAATTCATGATTCATGATTCATGATTCAGTTCATGATTCATGATTCAATTCATGATTCATGATTCAATTCATGATTCATGATTCATGATTTATGATTAAATTCATGATTCATGATTCGATTCATGATTCATGATTCAATTCATGATTTATGATTCAATTTATGATTCAATTCATGATTCATGATTCATAATTCATGATTCATGATTCAATTCATGATTCATTTCATGATTCATGATTCAATTCATTATTCATGATTCATGATTCAATTCATGATTCAATTCATGATTCATTTCATGATTCATGATTCAATTCATGATTCATTTCATGATTCATGATTCATGATTCATTTCATGATTCATGATTCATGATTTAATTCATGATTAATGATTCATGATTCAATTCATGATTCATGATTCAATTCATGATTCATGATTATATTCATGATTCATGATTCAATTCATGATTCATGATTGATGATTCAATTCATGATTCATGATTGATGATTCGATTCATGATTCATGATTCAATTCATGATTCAAATCATGATTCATGATTCAATTCATGATTTATGATTCAATTCATGATTAATGATTTATGATTCGTTTCATAATTCATTTCATGATTCGTGTTTCGATTCATAATTCATGATTCAATTCATGATTTATGATTCGATTCATTATTCATGATTCATGATTCATGTTTCGATTCATGATTCATGATTCGATTTATGATTCATGATTCATAATTCATGATTCAATTCATGATTCATAATTCATGATTAATGATTCAGTTCATGATTCATGATTCAATTCATGATTCATGATTCAATTCATGATTCATGATTCATGATTTATGATTAAATTCATGATTCATGATTCGATTCATGATTCATGATTCAATTCATGATTTATGATTCAATTTATGATTCAATTCATGATTCATGATTCATAATTCATGATTCATGATTCAATTCATGATTCATTTCATGATTCATGATTCAATTCATTATTCATGATTCATGATTCAATTCATGATTTAATTCATGATTCATTTCATGATTCATGATTCAATTCATGATTCATTTCATGATTCATGATTCAATTCATGATTCATTTCATGATTCATGATTCATGATTTAATTCATGATTAATGATTCATGATTCAATTCATGATTCATGATTCAATTCATGATTCATGATTATATTCATGATTCATGATTCAATTCATGATTCATGATTCGATTTATGATTCATGATTCAATTCATGATTCATGATTTATGATTCAATTCATGATTCAATTCATGATTCAATTCATGATTCATGATTCAATTCATGATTCGAGCTTCATGATTCGAATTATGAATCATGATTCAATTCATGATTCATGATTCATGATTCGATTCATGATTCAATTCATGATTCATGATTCATGATTCAATTCATGATTCATGATTCATAATTCATAATTCAATTCATGATCCATGATTCATGATTAATGATTCAGTTCATGATTCATGATTTAATTCATAATTCATGATTCAATTCATGATTCATGATTCATGATTTATGATTCAATTCATGATTCATGATTCGATTCATGATTCATGATTTAATTCATGATTTATGATTCAATTTATGATTCAATTCATGATTCATGATTCATAATTCATGATTCATGATTCAATTCATGATTCATTTCATGATTCATGATTCAATTCATTATTCATGATTCATGATTCAATTCATGATTCAATTCATGATTCATTTCATGATTCATGATTCAATTTATGATTCATTTCATGATTCATGATTCAATTCATGATTCATGATTCAATTCATGATTCATGATTCAATTCATGATTCAATTCATGATTCATGATTCAATTCATGATTCATTTCATGATTCATGATTCATGATTTAATTCATGATTAATGATTCATGATTCAATTCATGATTCATGATGCAATTCATGATTCATGATTATATTCATGATTCATGATTCAATTCATGATTCATGATTCGATTTATGATTCATGATTCAATTCATGATTCATGATTTATGATTCAATTCATGATTCAATTCATGATTCATGATTCAATTCATGATTCGAGCTTCATGATTCGAATTATGATTCATGATTCAATTCATGATTCATGATTTATGATTCGATTCATGATTCAATTCATGATTCATGATTCATGATTCAATTCATGATTCATGATTCAATTCATGATTCATGATTCATAATTCATTATTCGATTTATGATTCATGATTCATGATTTAATTCATGATTCATGATTCAATTCATGATTCATGATTCAATTCATGATTCATGATTCGATTCATGATTCATAATTCATGATTCGATTCATGATTCATGATTCATGATTCAATTCATGATTCATGATTCGATTCATGATTCGAGATTCATGATTCGATTCATGACTCATGATTCAATTCATGATTCATGATTCATGATTCAATTCATGATTCATGATTCAATTCATGATTCATGATTGAATTCATGATTCATTTCATGATTCATGATTCGATTCATGATTCATGATTCGATTCATGATTCATGATTCGATTCATGATTCATGATTCATAATTCATAATTTAATTCATGATTAATGTTTCATGATTGAATTCATGATTCATGATTCAATTCATGATTCATGATTCGATTCATGATTCATGATTCATGATTCATGATTCATAATTGATGATTCAATTCATGTTTCATGATTCGATTCATGATTCATGATTTAATTCATGATTCATGATTCACGATTCAATTCATGATTCATGATTCGATTCATGATTCATGATTCATGATTTGATTCATGATTCATGATTCAATTCATGATTCATGATTCATGATTGATGATTCAATTCATGATTCATGATTTATGATTCAATTCATGATTCATGATTTATGATTCAATTCATGATTCATGATTTAATTTATGATTCATGTTTCGATTCATGATTAATGATTTATGATTCGTTTCATAATTCATTTCATGATTCGTGTTTCGATTCATGATTCATGATTCGATTCATGATTCATGATTCATAATTCATGATTCAATTCATGATTCATGATTCATGATTCAGTTCATGATTCATGATTCAATTCATGATTCATGATTCGATTCATGATTCATGATTCATAATTCATGATTCAATTCATGATTCATGATTCATGACTAATGATTCAGTTCATAATTCATGATTCAATTCATGATTCATGATTCAATTCATGATTCATGATTCATGATTTATGATTCAATTCAAGATTCATGATTCGATTCATGATGCATGATTCAATTCATGATTTATGATTCAATTTATTATTCAATTCATGATTCATGATTCATAATTCATGATTCATGATTCAATTCATTATTCATGATTCATGATTCAATTCATGATTCAATTCATGATTCATGAATCATAATTCATGATTCATGATTCAATTCATTATTCATGATTCATGATTCAATTCATGATTCAATTCATGATTCATTTCATGATTCATGATTCAATTCATGATTCATTTCATGATTCATGATTCAATTCATATTTCATTTCATGATTCATGATTCATGATTTAATTCATGATTAATGATTCATGATTCAATTCATGATTCATGATGCAATTCATGATTCATGATTATATTCATGATTCATGATTCAATTCATGATTCATGATTCGATTTATGATTCATGATTCAATTCATGATTCATGATTTATGATTCAATTCATGATTCAATTCATGATTCATGATTCAATTCATGATTCGAGCTTCATGATTCGAATTATGATTCATGATTCAATTCATGATTCATGATTCGATTCATGATTCAATTCATGATTCATGATTCATGATTCAATTCATGATTCAATTCATGATTCATTTCATGATTCATGATTTAATTCATGATTAATGATTCATGATTCAATTCATGATTCATGATTCAATTCATGATTCATGATTATATTCATGATTCATGATTCAATTCATGATTCATGATTCGATTTATGATTCATGATTCAATTCATGATTCATGATTTATGATTCAATTCATGATTCAATTCATGATTCATGATTCAATTCATGATTCGAGCTTCATGATTCGAATTATGAATCATGATTCAATTCATGATTCATGATTCATGATTCGATTCATGATTCAATTCATGATTCATGATTCATGATTCATAATTCATGATTCAATTCATGATCCATGATTCATGATTAATGATTCAGTTCATGATTCATGATTCGATTCATGATTCATGATTCAATTCATGATTTATGATTCAATTTATGATTCAATTCATGATTCATGATTCATAATTCATGATTCATGATTCAATTCATGATTCATTTCATGATTCATGATTCAATTCATTATTCATGATTCATGATTCAATTCATGATTCAATTCATGATTCATTTCATGATTCATGATTCAATTTATGATTCATTTCATGATTCATGATTCAATTCATGATTCATTTCATGATTCATGATTCAATTCATTATTCATGATTCATGATTCAATTCATGATTCAATTCATGATTCATTTCATGATTCATGATTCAATTTATGATTCATTTCATGATTCATGATTCAATTCATGATTCATGATTCAATTCATGATTCATGATTCAATTCATGATTCAATTCATGATTCCTGATTCAATTCATGATTCATTTCATGATTCATGATTCATGATTTAATTCATGATTAATGATTCATGATTCAATTCATGATTCATGATGCAATTCATGATTCATGATTATATTCATGATTCATGATTCAATTCATGATTCATGATTCGATTTATGATTCATGATTCAATTCATGATTCATGATTTATGATTCAATTCATGATTCAATTCATGATTCATGATTCAATTCATGATTCGAGCTTCATGATTCGAATTATGATTCATGATTCAATTCATGATTCATGATTTATGATTCGATTCATGAGTCAATTCATGATTCATGATTCATGATTCAATTCATGATTCATGATTCATGATTCAATTCATGATTCATGATTCATAATTAATTATTCGATTTATGATTCATGATTCATGATTTAATTCATGATTCATGATTCAATTCATGATTCATGATTCGATTCATGATTCATAATTCATGATTCGATTCATGATTCATGATTCATGATTCAATTCATGATTCATGATTCGATTCATGATTCGAGATTCATGATTCGATTCATGACTCATGATTCAATTCATGATTCATGATTCATGATTCGATTCATGATTCATGATTCAATTCATGATTCATGATTGAATTCATGATTCATTTCATGATTCATGATTCGATTCATGATTCATGATTCGATTCATGATTCATGATTCGATTCATGATTCATGATTCGATTCATGATTCATAATTCATAATTTAATTCATGATTAATGTTTCATTATTGAATTCATGATTCATGATTCAATTCATGATTCATGATTTGATTCATGATTCATGATTCATGATTCATGATTCATAATTGATGATTCAATTCATGTTTCATGATTCGATTCATGATTCATGATTCAATTCATGATTCATGATTCATGATTCAATTCATGATTCATGATTCGATTCATGATTCATGATTCAATTCATGATTCATGATTCGATTTATGATTCATGATTCAATTCATGATTCATGATTGATGATTCAATTCATGATTCATGATTTATGATTCAATTCATGATTCATGATTTAATTTATGATTCATGTTTCGATTCATGATTAATGATTTATGATTCGTTTCATAATTCATTTCATGATTCGTGTTTCGATTCATGATTCGATTCATGATTCATGATTCATAATTCATGATTCAATTCATGATTCATGATTCATGATTCAGTTCATGATTCATGATTCAATTCATGATTCATGATTCAATTCATGATTCATGATTCATGATTTATGATTAAATTCATGATTCATGATTCGATTCATGATTCATGATTCAATTCATGATTTATGATTCAATTTATGATTCAATTCATGATTCATGATTCATAATTCATGATTCATGATTCAATTCATGATTCATTTCATGATTCATGATTCAATTCATTATTCATGATTCATGATTCAATTCATGATTCAATTCATGATTCATTTCATGATTCATGATTCAATTCATGATTCATTTCATGATTCATGATTCATGATTCATTTCATGATTCATGATTCATGATTTATTTCATGATTAATGATTCATGATTCAATTCATGATTCATGATTCAATTCATGATTCATGATTATATTCATGATTCATGATTCAATTCATGATTCATGATTGATGATTCAATTCATGATTCATGATTGATGATTCGATTCATGATTCATGATTCAATTCATGATTCAAATCATGATTCATGATTCAATTCATGATTTATGATTCAATTCATGATTAATGATTTATGATTCGTTTCATAATTCATTTCATGATTCGTGTTTCGATTCATAATTCATGATTCAATTCATGATTTATGATTCGATTCATTATTCATGATTCATGATTCATGTTTCGATTCATGATTCATGATTCGATTTATGATTCATGATTCATAATTCATGATTCAATTCATGATTCATAATTCATGATTAATGATTCAGTTCATGATTCATGATTCAATTCATGATTCATGATTCAATTCATGATTCATGATTCATGATTTATGATTAAATTCATGATTCATGATTCGATTCATGATTCATGATTCAATTCATGATTTATGATTCAATTTATGATTCAATTCATGATTCATGATTCATAATTCATGATTCATGATTCAATTCATGATTCATTTCATGATTCATGATTCAATTCATTATTCATGATTCATGATTCAATTCATGATTTAATTCATGATTCATTTCATGATTCATGATTCAATTCATGATTCATTTCATGATTCATGATTCAATTCATGATTCATTTCATGATTCATGATTCATGATTTAATTCATGATTAATGATTCATGATTCAATTCATGATTCATGATTCAATTCATGATTCATGATTATATTCATGATTCATGATTCAATTCATGATTCATGATTCGATTTATGATTCATGATTCAATTCATGATTCATGATTTATGATTCAATTCATGATTCAATTCATGATTCAATTCATGATTCATGATTCAATTCATGATTCGAGCTTCATGATTCGAATTATGAATCATGATTCAATTCATGATTCATGATTCATGATTCGATTCATGATTCAATTCATGATTCATGATTCATGATTCAATTCATGATTCATGATTCATAATTCATAATTCAATTCATGATCCATGATTCATGATTAATGATTCAGTTCATGATTCATGATTTAATTCATAATTCATGATTCAATTCATGATTCATGATTCATGATTTATGATTCAATTCATGATTCATGATTCGATTCATGATTCATGATTTAATTCATGATTTATGATTCAATTTATGATTCAATTCATGATTCATGATTCATAATTCATGATTCATGATTCAATTCATGATTCATTTCATGATTCATGATTCAATTCATTATTCATGATTCATGATTCAATTCATGATTCAATTCATGATTCATTTCATGATTCATGATTCAATTTATGATTCATTTCATGATTCATGATTCAATTCATGATTCATGATTCAATTCATGATTCATGATTCAATTCATGATTCAATTCATGATTCATGATTCAATTCATGATTCATTTCATGATTCATGATTCATGATTTAATTCATGATTAATGATTCATGATTCAATTCATGATTCATGATGCAATTCATGATTCATGATTATATTCATGATTCATGATTCAATTCATGATTCATGATTCGATTTATGATTCATGATTCAATTCATGATTCATGATTTATGATTCAATTCATGATTCAATTCATGATTCATGATTCAATTCATGATTCGAGCTTCATGATTCGAATTATGATTCATGATTCAATTCATGATTCATGATTTATGATTCGATTCATGATTCAATTCATGATTCATGATTCATGATTCAATTCATGATTCATGATTCATGATTCAATTCATGATTCATGATTCATAATTCATTATTCGATTTATGATTCATGATTTAATTCATGATTCATGATTCAATTCATGATTCATGATTCAATTCATGATTCATGATTCGATTCATGATTCATAATTCATGATTCGATTCATGATTCATGATTCATGATTCAATTCATGATTCATGATTCGATTCATGATTCGAGATTCATGATTTGATTCATGACTCATGATTCAATTCATGATTCATGATTCATGATTCAATTCATGATTCATGATTCAATTCATGATTCATGATTGAATTCATGATTCATTTCATGATTCATGATTCGATTCATGATTCATGATTCGATTCATGATTCATGATTCGATTCATGATTCATGATTCATAATTCATAATTTAATTCATGATTAATGTTTCATGATTGAATTCATGATTCATGATTCAATTCATGATTCATGATTCGATTCATGATTCATGATTCATGATTCATGATTCATAATTGATGATTCAATTCATGTTTCATGATTCGATTCATGATTCATGATTTAATTTCATGATTCATGATTCACGATTCAATTCATGATTCATGATTCGATTCATGATTCATGATTCATGATTTGATTCATGATTCATGATTCAATTCATGATTCATGATTCATGATTGATGATTCAATTCATGATTCATGATTTATGATTCAATTCATGATTCATGATTTATGATTCAATTCATGATTCATGATTTAATTTATGATTCATGTTTCGATTCATGATTAATGATTTATGATTCGTTTCATAATTCATTTCATGATTCGTGTTTCGATTCATGATTCATGATTCGATTCATGATTCATGATTCATAATTCATGATTCAATTCATGATTCATGATTCATGATTCAGTTCATGATTCATGATTCAATTCATGATTCATGATTCGATTCATGATTCATGATTCATAATTCATGATTCAATTCATGATTCATGATTCATGACTAATGATTCAGTTCATAATTCATGATTCAATTCATGATTCATGATTCAATTCATGATTCATGATTCATGATTTATGATTCAATTCAAGATTCATGATTCGATTCATGATTCATGATTCAATTCATGATTTATGATTCAATTTATTATTCAATTCATGATTCATGATTCATAATTCATGATTCATGATTCAATTCATTATTCATGATTCATGATTCAATTCATGATTCAATTCATGATTCATGAATCATAATTCATGATTCATGATTCAATTCATTATTCATGATTCATGATTCAATTCATGATTCAATTCATGATTCATTTCATGATTCATGATTCAATTCATGATTCATTTCATGATTCATGATTCAATTCATATTTCATTTCATGATTCATGATTCATGATTTAATTCATGATTAATGATTCATGATTCAATTCATGATTCATGATGCAATTCATGATTCATGATTATATTCATGATTCATGATTCAATTCATGATTCATGATTCGATTTATGATTCATGATTCAATTCATGATTCATGATTTATGATTCAATTCATGATTCAATTCATGATTCATGATTCAATTCATGATTCGAGCTTCATGATTCGAATTATGATTCATGATTCAATTCATGATTCATGATTCGATTCATGATTCAATTCATGATTCATGATTCATGATTCAATTCATGATTCATGATTCATGATTCGATTCATGATTCATGATTCATAATTCATTATTCGATTTATGATTCATGATTCATGATTTAATTCATGATTCATGATTCAATTCATGATTCATGATTCGATTCATGATTCATAATTCATGATTCGATTCATGATTCATGATTCATGATTCAATTCATAAATCATGATTCGATTCATGATTCATGATTCAATTCATGATTCAATTCATGATTCAATTCATGATTTATGATTCAATTCATGATTCGAGATTCATGATTCGATTCATGATTCATGATTCAATTCATGATTCATGATTCATGATTCAATTCATGATTCATGATTCATGATTCAATTCATGATTCATTTCATGATTCATGATTCGATTCATGATTCATGATTCGATTCATGATTCATGATTCGATTCATGATTCATAATTCATGATTCGATTCATGATTCATGATTCATGATTCAATTCATGATTCATGATTCGATTCATGATTCATGATTCAATTCATGATTCAATTCATGATTCAATTCATGATTTATGATTCAATTCATGATTCGAGATTCATGATTCATGATTCATGATTCATGATTCAATTCATGATTCATGATTCATGATTCAATTCATGATTCATGATTCATGATTCAATTCATGATTCATTTCATGATTCATGATTCGATTCATGATTCATGATTCGATTCATGATTCATGATTCAATTCATGAATCATGATTCATGATTCAATTCATGATTCATGTTTCATGATTCAATTCATGATTCATGATTCAATTCATGATTCATGATTCGATTCATGATTCATGATTCATGATTCATGATTCATGATTCGATTCATGATTCATGATTCAATTCATGATTCATGATTCAATTCATGATTCATGATTCATGATTCATGATTCAATTTATGATTCATGTTTCGATTCATGATTCATGATTCAATTCATGATTCATGATTCATGATTCAATTCATGATTCAATTCATGATTCGATTAATGATTCATGATTCAATTCATGATTCATGATTTATTGATCAATTCATGATTTAATTCATGATTCATGATTCAATTCATGATTCGAGATTCATGATTCGATTCATGATTCAATTCATGATTCATGAATTATGATTCGCTTCATGATTCAGTTCATGATTAATGATTCATGATTCAATTCATGATTCATGATGCAATTCATGAATTATGATTCAAATCATGATTCATGATTCAATTCATGTTTCATGATTCGATTCATGATTCATGATTCAATTCATGATTCATGATTTATGATTCAATTCATGATTCAATTCATGATTCATGATTCAATTCATGATTTATGAATCAATTCACAATTCATGATTTAATTCATGATTCATGATTCGATTCATGATTAATGATTTATGATTCGTTTCATGATTCATTTCATGATTCGTGTTTTGATTCATAATTCATGATTCAATTCATGATTTATGATTCGATTCATTATTCATGATTCATGATTCATGATTCGATTCATGATTCATGATTCAATTCATGATTCAATTCATGATTCAATTCATGATTTATGATTCAATTCATGATTCGAGATTCATGATTCGATTCATGATTCATGATTCAATTCATGATTCATGATTCATGATTCAATTCATGATTCATGATTCATGATTCAATTCATGATTCATGATTCATGATTCAATTCATGATTCATTTCATGATTCATGATTCGATTCATGATTCATGATTCGATTCATGATTCATGATTCGATTCATGATTCATGATTCATAATTCATGATTCAATTCATGATTCATAATTCATGATTCAATTCATGATTCATGTTTCATGATTCAATTCATGATTCATGATTCGATTCATGATTCATGATTCATGATTCATGATTCATGATTCGATTCATGATTCATGATTCATGATTCAATTCATGATTCATGATTCGATTCATGATTCATGATTCATGATTCATGATTCAATTTATGATTCATGTTTCGATTCATGATTCATGATTCAATTCATGATTCATGATTCATGATTCAATTCATGATTCAATTCATGATTCATGATTCATGATTCATGATTCGATTTATGATTCATGATTCAATTCATGATTCATGATTTATTGATCAATTCATGATTCAATTCATGATTCATTATTCAATTCATGATTTGAGATTCATGATTCGATTCATGATTCAATTCATGATTCATGATTTATTGATCAATTCATGATTCAATTCATGATTCATTATTCAATTCATGATTAATGATTCATGATTCAATTCATGATTCATGATGCAATTCATGAATTATGATTCAAATCATGATTCATGATTCAATTCATGTTTCATGATTCGATTCATGATTCATGCTTCAATTCATGATTCATGATTAAATTCATGATTCATGATTCAATTCATGATTTAAGATTCATGATTCGATTCATGATTCATGATTCATGATTCAATTCATGATTCATGATTCGATTCATGATTCATGATTCAATTCATGATTCATGATTCGATTTATGATTCATGATTCAATTCATGATTCATGATTGATGATTCAATTCATGATTCATGATTGATGATTCAATTCATGATTCATGATTCGATTCATGATTCATGATTCATGATTCATGATTCATGATTCAAATCATGATTCAAATCATGATTCATGATTCAATTCATGATTTATAATTCAATTCATGATTCATGATTTAATTTATGATTCATGATTCGATTCATGATTAATGATTCATGTTTCGATTCATGATTCATGATTCGATTCATGATTCATAATTCATGATTCAATTCATGATTCATGATTCATGATTCAATTCATGATTCATGATTCATGATTCAGTTCATGATTCATGATTCAATTCATGATTCATGATTCGATTCATGATTCATGATTCATGATTCATGATTCAATTCATGATTCATGATTGATGATTCAATTCATGATTCATGATTGATGATTCAATTCATGATTCATGATTCGATTCATGATTCATGATTCAAATCATGATTCAAATCATGATTCATGATTCAATTCATGATTTATAATTCAATTCATGATTCATGATTCAATTCATTATTCATGATTCATGATTCAATTCATGATTCAATTCATGATTCATGATTCATAATTCATGATTCATGATTCAATTCATTATTCATGATTCATGATTCAATTCATGATTCAATTCATGATTCATTTCATGATTCATGATTCAATTCATGATTCATTTCATGATTCATGATTCAATTCATGATTCATGATTGATGATTCAATTCATGATTCATGATTGATGATTCAATTCATGATTCATGATTCGTAATTTAATTCATGATTAATGATTCATGATTCAATTCATGATTCATGATGCAATTCATGATTCATGATTATATTCATGATTCATGATTCAATTCATGATTCATGATTCGATTTATGATTCATGATTCAATTCATGATTCATGATTCAATTCATGATTCATGATTTATGATTCAATTCATGATTCAATTCATGATTCATGATTCAATTCATGATTCGAGCTTCATGATTCGAATTATGATTCATGATTCAATTCATGATTCATGATTCGATTCATGATTCAATTCATGATTCATGATTCATGATTCAATTCATGATTCATGATTCGATTCATGATTCATGATTCATAATTCATTATTCGATTTATGATTCATGATTCATGATTTAATTCATGATTCATGATTCAATTCATGATTCATGATTCGATTCATGATTCATAATTCATGATTCGATTCATGATTCATGATTCAATTCATGATTCATGATTCGATTCATGATTCATGATTCAATTCATGATTCAATTCATGATTCAATTCATGATTTATGATTCAATTCATGATTCGAGATTCATGATTCGATTCATGATTCATGATTCAATTCATGATTCATGATTCATGATTCAATTCATGATTCATGATTCATGATTCAATTCATGATTCATTTCATGATTCATGATTCGATTCATGATTCATGATTCGATTCATGATTCATGATTCGATTCATGATTCATAATTCATGATTCGATTCATGATTCATGATTCATGATTCAATTCATGATTCATGATTCGATTCATGATTCATGATTCAATTCATGATTCAATTCATGATTCAATTCATGATTCAATTCATGATTTATGATTCAATTCATGATTCGAGATTCATGATTCGATTCATGATTCATGATTCAATTCATGATTCATGATTCATGATTCAATTCATGATTCATGATTCATGATTCAATTCATGATTCAATTCATGATTCATGATTCGATTCATGATTCATGATTCATGATTCATAATTCATGATTCAATTCATGATTCATAATTCATGATTCAATTCATGATTCATGTTTCATGATTCAATTCATGATTCATGATTCAATTCATGATTCATGATTCGATTCATGATTCATGATTCATGATTCATGATTCATGATTCGATTCATGATTCATGATTCAATTCATGATTCATGATTCGATTCATGATTCATGATTCATGATTCATGATTCAATTTATGATTCATGTTTCGATTCATGATTCATGATTCAATTCATGATTCATGATTCATGATTCAATTCATGATTCAATTCATGATTCATGATTCATGATTCATGATTCATGATTCGATTAATGATTCATGATTCAATTCATGATTCATGATTTATTGATCAATTCATGATTCAATTCATGATTCATGATTCAATTCATGATTCGAGATTCATGATTCGATTCATGATTCAATTCATGATTCATGAATTATGATTCGCTTCATGATTCAATTCATGATTAATGATTCATGATTCAATTCATGATTCATGATGCAATTCATGAATTATGATTCAAATCATGATTCATGATTCAATTCATGTTTCATGATTCGATTCATGATTCATGATTCAATTCATGATTCATGATTTATGATTCAATTCATGATTCAATTCATGATTCATGATTCAATTCATGATTTATGAATCAATTCACAATTCATGATTTAATTCATGATTCATGATTCGATTCATGATTAATGATTTATGATTCGTTTCATGATTCATTTCATGATTCGTGTTTTGATTCATAATTCATGATTCAATTCATGATTTATGATTCGATTCATTATTCATGATTCATGATTCATGATTCGATTCATGATTCGATTCATGATTCATGATTCAATTCATGATTCAATTCATGATTCAATTCATGATTTATGATTCAATTCATGATTCGAGATTCATGATTCGATTCATGATTCATGATTCAATTCATGATTCATGATTCATGATTCAATTCATGATTCATGATTCATGATTCAATTCATGATTCATGATTCATGATTCAATTCATGATTCATTTCATGATTCATGATTCGATTCATGATTCATGATTCGATTCATGATTCATGATTCGATTCATGATTCATGATTCATAATTCATGATTCAATTCATGATTCATAATTCATGATTCAATTCATGATTCATGTTTCATGATTCAATTCATGATTCATGATTCAATTCATGATTCATGATTCGATTCATGATTCATGATTCATGATTCATGATTCATGATTCGATTCATGATTCATGATTCATGATTCATGATTCGATTCATGATTCGATTCATGATTCATGATTCATGATTCAATTTATGATTCATGTTTCGATTCATGATTCATGATTCAATTCATGATTCATGATTCAATTCATGATTCAATTCATGATTCATGATTCATGATTCGATTTATGATTCATGATTCAATTCATGATTCATGATTTATTGATCAATTCATGATTCAATTCATGATTCATTATTCAATTCATGATTCGAGATTCATGATTCGATTCATGATTCAATTCATGATTCATGATTTATTGATCAATTCATGATTCAATTCATGATTCATTATTCAATTCATGATTAATGATTCATGATTCGATTCATGATTCATGATGCAATTCATGAATTATGATTCAAATCATGATTCATGATTCAATTCATGTTTCATGATTCGATTCATGATTCATGATTCAATTCATGATTCATGATTAAATTCATGATTCATGATTCAATTCATGATTTAAGATTCATGATTCGATTCATGATTCATGATTCATGATTCAATTCATGATTCATGATTCGATTCATGATTCATGATTCAATTCATGATTCATGATTCATGATTCGATTCCTGATTCTTGATTCATTTCATGATTCATGATTCATGATTCAATTTATGATTCATGTTTCGATTCATGATTCATGGTTCGATTCATGATTCATGATTCATAATTCATGATTCAATTCATGATTCATGATTCATGATTAATGATTCAGTTCATGATTCATGATTCAATTCATAATTCATGATTCAATTCATGATTCATGATTCATGATTTATGATTCAATTCATGATTCATGATTCGATTCATGATTCCTGATTCAATTCATGATTTATGATTCAATTTATGATTCAATTCATGATTCATAATTCATGATTCATGATTCAATTCATGATTCATTTCATGATTTATGATTCAATTCATTATTCATGATTCATGATTCAATTCATGATTCATTTCATGATTCATGATTCAATTCATGATTCATTTCATGATTCATGATTCAATTCATGATTCATGATTCAATTCATGATTCATTTCATGATTCATGATTCATGATTTAATTCATGATTAATGATTCATGATTCAATTCATGATTCATGATGCAATTCATGATTCATGATTATATTCATGATTCATGATTCAATTCATGATTCATGATTCGATTTATGATTCATGATTCAATTCATGATTCATGATTTATGATTCAATTCATGATTCAATTCATGATTCATGATTCAATTCATGATTCGAGCTTCATGATTCGAATTATGATTCATGATTCAATTCATGATTCATGATTTATGATTCGATTCATGATTCAATTCATGATTCATGATTCATGATTCAATTCATGATTCATGATTCATGATTCAATTCATGATTCATGATTCATAATTCATTATTCGATTTATGATTCATGATTCATGATTTAATTCATGATTCATGATTCAATTCATGATTCATGATTCGATTCATGATTCATAATTCATGATTCGATTCATGATTCATGATTCATGATTCAATTCATGATTCATGATTCGATTCATGATTCATGATTCAATTCATGATTCAATTCATGATTCAATTCATGATTTATGATTCAATTCATGATTCGAGATTCATGATTCGATTCATGATTCATGATTCAATTCATGATTCATGATTCATGATTCAATTCATGATTCATGATTCAATTCATGATTCATGATTCGATTCATGATTCATGATTCGATTCATGATTCATGATTCATAATTCATAATTCAATTCATGATTAATGTTTCATGATTGAATTCATGATTCATGATTCAATTAATGATTCATGATTCGATTCATGATTCATGATTCATGATTCATGATTCATGATTCATGATTCAATTCATGTTTCATGATTCGATTCATGATTCATGATTCAATTCATGATTCATGATTCATGATTCAATTCATGATTCATGATTCGATTCATGATTCATGATTCGATTCATGATTCATGATTCAATTCATGATTCATGATTCGATTTATGATTCATGATTCAATTCATTAATCATGATTGATGATTCAATTCATGATTCATGATTCATGATTCGATTCATGATTCATGATTCATGATTCATTATTCAAATCATGATTCAAATCATGATTCATGATTCAATTCATGATTTATGATTCAATTCATGATTCATGATTTAATTTATGATTCATGATTCGATTCATGATTCATGATTTATGATTCGTTTCATAATTCATTTCATGATTCGTGTTTCGATTCATAATTCATGATTCAATCCATGATTTATGATTCGATTCATTATTCATGATTCATGATTCATGTTTCGATTCATGATTCATGATTCGATTCATGATTCATGATTCATAATTCATGATTCAATTCATGATTCATGATTCATGATTCATGATTCAGTTCATGATTCATGATTCAATTCATGATTCATGATTCGATTCATGATTCATGATTCATGATTCATAATTCATGATTCAATTCATGATTCATGATTCATGATTAATGATTCAGTTCATGATTTATGATTCAATTCATGATTCATGATTCAATTCATGATTTATGATTCAATTTATGATTCAATTCATGATTCATGATTCATAATTCATGATTCATGATTCAATTCATGATTCATTTCATGATTCATGATTCAATTCATTATTCATGATTCATGATTCAATTCATGATTCAATTCATGATTCATTTCATGATTCATGATTCAATTCATGATTCATTTCATGATTCATGATTCAATTCATGATTCATTTCATGATTCATGATTTAATTCATGATTAATGATTCATGATTCAATTCATGATTCATGATGCAATTCATGATTCATGATTATATTCATGATTCATGATTCAATTCATGATTCATGATTCGATTTATGATTCATGATTCAATTCATGATTCATGATTTATGATTCAATTCATGATTCAATTCATGATTCATGATTCAATTCATGATTCGAGCTTCATGATTCGAATTATGATTCATGATTTAATTCATGATTCATGATTCATGATTCGATTCATGATTCAATTCATGATTCATGATTCAATTCATGATTCATGATTCATGATTCGTAATTCATGATTCAATTCATGATTCATGATTCATGATTAATGATTCAGTTCATGATTCATGATTCAATTCATAATTCATGATTCAATTCATGATTCATGAATCATGATTTATGATTCAATTCATGATTCATGATTCGATTCATGATTCATGATTCAATTCATGATTTATGATTCAATTTATGATTCAATTCCTGATTCATGATTCATAATTCATGATTCATGATTCAATTTATGATTCATTTCATGATTCATGTTTCAATTCATTATTCATGATTCATGATTCAATTCATGATTCAATTCATGATTCATTTCATGATTCATGATTCATTTCTTGATTCATGATTCAATTCATGATTCATGATTTAATTCATGATTAATGATTCATGATTCAATTCATGATTCATGATGCAATTCATGATTCATGATTATATTCATGATTCATGATTCAATTCATGATTCATGATTCGATTTATGATTCATGATTCAATTCATGATTCATGATTTATGATTCAATTCATGATTCAATTCATGATTCGAGCTTCATGATTCAATTCATGATTCATGATTTATGATTCAATTCATGATTCAATTCATGATTCATGATTCAATTCATGATTCGAGCTTCATGATTCGAATTATGATTCATGATTCAATTCATGATTCATGATTTATTATTCGATTCATGATTCAATTCATGATTCATGATTCATGATTCAATTCATGATTAATGATTCATGATTCAATTCATGATTAATGATTCATGATTCAATTCATGATTCATGATTCATAATTCATTATTCGATTTATGATTCATGATTCATGATTTAATTCATGATTCATGATTCAATTCATGATTCATGATTCGATTCATGATTCATAATTCATGATTCGATTCATGATTCATGATTCAATTCATGATTAATGATTCATGATTCAATTCATGATTCATGATTCATAATTCATTATTCGATTTATGATTCATGATTCATGATTTAATTCATGATTCATGATTCAATTCATGATTCATGATTCGATTCATGATTCATAATTCATGATTCAATTCATGATTCATGATTCGATTCATGATTCATGATTCAATTCATGATTCAATTCATGATTCAATTCATGATTTATGATTCAATTCATGATTCGAGATTCATGATTCGATTCATGATTCATAATTCAATTCATGATTCATGATTCATGATTCAATTCATGATTCATGATTCAATTCATGATTCATGATTCAATTCATGATTCATTTCATGATTCCTGATTCGATTCATGATTCATGATTCGATTCATGATTCATGATTCGATTCATGATTCATGATTCATAATTCATAATTCAATTCATGATTAATGTTTCATGATTGAATTCATGATTCATGATTCAATTCATGATTCATGATTCGATTCATGATTCATGATTCATGATTCATGATTCATGATTCAATTAATGTTTCATGATTCGATTCATGATTCATGATTCATGATTCAATTCATGATTCATGATTCGATTCATGATTCATGATTCATGATTCGATTCATGATTCATGATTCATGATTCATGATTCAATTCATGATTCATGATTCAATTCATGATTCATGATTCAATTTATGATTCATGATTCAATTCATGATTCATGATTGATGATTCAATTCATGATTCATGATTGATGATTCAATTCATGATTCATGATTCATGATTCGATTCATGATTCATGATTCGATTCATGATTCATAATTCATGATTCGATTCATGATTCATGATTCATGATTCAATTCATGATTCATGATTCTATTCATGATTCAATTCATGATTCAATTCATGATTCAATTCATGATTTATGATTCAATTCATGATTCGAGATTCATGATTCGATTCATGATTCATGATTCAATTCATGATTCATGATTCATGATTCAATTCATGATTCATGATTCAATTCATGATTCATGATTCAATTCATGATTCATGATTGAATTCATGATTCATTTCATGATTCATGATTCGATTCATGATTTATGATTTGATTCATGATTCATGATTCGATTCATGATTCATGATTCATAATTCATAATTCAATTCATGATTAATGTTTCATGATTGAATTCATGATTCATGATTTAATTCATGATTCATGATTCATGATTTAATTCATGATTCATGATTTGATTCATGATTCATGATTCATGATTTGATTCATGATTCATGATTCATGATTCAATTCATGATTCATGATTCGATTTATGATTCATGATTCAATTCATGATTCATGATTGATGATTCAATTCATGATTCATGATTGATGATTCAATTCATGATTCATGATTGATGATTCGATTCATGATTCATGATTCAATTCATGATTCAAATCATGATTCATGATTCAATTCATGATTCAAATCATGATTCATGATTCAATTCATGATTTATGATTCAATTCATGATTCATGATTTAATTTATGATTCATGATTCGATTCATGATTAATGATTTATGATTCGTTTCATAATTCATTTCATGATTCGTGTTTCGATTCATAATTCATGATTCAATTCATGATTTATGATTCGATTCATTATTCATGATTCATGTTTTGATTCATGATTCATGATTCGATTCATGATTCATGATTCATAATTCATGATTCAATTCATGATTCATGATTCATGATTCATGATTCAGTTCATGATTTATGATTCAATTCATGATTCGATTCATGATTCATGATTCATAATTCATGATTCAATTCATGATTCATGATTCATGATTAATGATTCAGTTCATGATTCATGATTCAATTCATGATTCATGATTCAATTCATGATTCATGATTCATGATTTATGATTAAATTCATGATTCATGATTCGATTCATGATTCATGATTCAATTCATGATTTATGATTCAATTTATGATTCAATTCATGATTCATGATTCATAATTCATGATTCATGATTCAATTCATGATTCATTTCATGATTCATGATTCAATTCATTATTCATGATTCATGATTCAATTCATGATTCAATTCATGATTCATTTCATGATTCATGATTCAATTCATGATTCATTTCATGATTCATGATTCAATTCATGATTCATTTCATGATTCATGATTTAATTCATGATTAATGATTCATGATTCAATTCATGATTCATGATTCAATTCATGATTCATGATTATATTCATGATTCATGATTCAATTCATGATTCATGATTCGATTCATTATTCATGATTCATGATTCATGTTTCGATTCATGATTCATGATTCGATTCATGATTCATGATTCATAATTCATGATTCAACTCATGATTCATGATTCATGATTCAGTTCATGATTCATGATTCAATTCATGATTCATGATTCGATTCATGATTCATGATTCATAATTCATGATTCAATTCATGATTCATGATTCATGATTAATGATTCAGTTCATGATTCATGATTCAATTCATGATTTATGATTCAATTCATGATTCATGATTCATGATTTATGATTAAATTCATGATACATGATTTGATTCATGATTCATGATTCAATTCATGATTTATGATTCAATTTATGATTCAATTCATGATTCATGATTCATAATTCATGATTCATGATTCAATTCATGATTCATTTCATGATTCATGATTCAATTCATTATTCATGATTCATGATTCAATTCATGATTCAATTCATGATTCATTTCATGATTCATGATTCAATTCATGATTCATTTCATGATTCATGATTCATGATTCATGATTCATTTCATGATTCATGATTCATGATTTAATTCATGATTAATGATTCATGATTCAATTCATGATTCATGATTCAATTCATGATTCATGATTATATTCATGATTCATGATTCAATTCATGATTCATGATTGATGATTCAATTCATGATTCATGATTGATGATTCGATTCATGATTCATGATTCAATTCATGATTCAAATCATGATTCATGATTCAATTCATGATTTATGATTCAATTCATGATTCATGGTTTAATTTATGATTCATGATTCGATTCATGATTAATGATTTATGATTCGTTTCATAATTCATTTCATGATTCGTGTTTCGATTCATAATTCATGATTCAATTCATGATTTATGATTCGATTCATTATTCATGATTCATGATTCATGTTTCGATTCATGATTCATGATTCGATTCATGATTCATGATTCAATTCATGATTCATGATTCATGATTTATGATTAAATTCATGATTCATGATTCGATTCATGATTCATGATTCAATTCATGATTTATGATTCAATTTATGATTCAATTCATGATTCATGATTCATAATTCATGATTCATGATTCAATTCATGATTCATTTCATGATTCATGATTCAATTCATTATTCATGATTCATGATTCAATTCATGATTCAATTCATGATTCATTTCATGATTCATGATTCAATTAATGATTCATTTCATGATTCATGATTCAATTCATGATTCATTTCATGATTCATGATTCATGATTTAATTCATGATTAATGATTCATGATTCAATTCATGATTCATGATTCATGATTAATGATTCAGTTCATGATTCATGATTCAATTCATGATTCATGATTCAATTCATGATTCATGATTTATGATTAAATTCATGACTCATGATTCGATTCATGATTCATGATTCAATTCATGATTTATGATTCAATTTATGATTCAATTCATGATTCATGATTCATAATTCATGATTCATGATTCAATTCATGATTCATTTCATGATTCATGATTCAATTCATTATTCATGATTCATGATTCAATTCATGATTCAATTCATGATTCATTTCATGATTCATGATTCAATTAATGATTCATTTCATGATTCATGATTCAATTCATGATTCATTTCATGATTCATGATTCATGATTTAATTCATGATTCATGATTTATGATTCAATTCATGATTCAATTCATGATTCATGATTCAATTCATGATTCGAGCTTCATGATTCAATTCATGATTCATGATTTATGATTCAATTCATGATTCAATTCATGATTCATGATTCAATTCATGATTCGAGCTTCATGATTCGAATTATGATTCATGATTCAATTCATGATTCATGATTTATTATTCGATTCATGATTCAATTCATGATTCATGATTCATGATTCAATTCATGATTAATGATTCATGATTCAATTCATGATTAATGATTCATGATTCAATTCATGATTCATGATTCATAATTCATTATTCGATTTATGATTCATGATTCATGATTTAATTCATGATTCATGATTCAATTCATGATTCATGATTCGATTCATGGTTCATAATTCATGATTCGATTCATGATTCATGATTCATGATTCAATTCATGATTCATGATTCGATTCATGATTCATGATTCAATTCATGATTCAATTCATGATTCAATTCATGATTTATGATTCAATTCATGATTCGAGATTCATGATTCGATTCATGATTCATAATTCAATTCATGATTCATGATTCATGATTCAATTCATGATTCATGATTCAATTCATGATTCATTTCATGATTCCTGATTCGATTCATGATTCATGATTCGATTCATGATTCATGATTCGATTCATGATTCATGATTCATAATTCATAATTGAATTCATGATTAATGTTTCATGATTGAATTCATGATTCATGATTCAATTCATGATTCTTGATTCGATTCATGATTCATGATTCATGATTCATGATTCAATTAATGTTTCATGATTCGATTCATGATTCATGATTCAATTCATGATTCATGATTCATGATTCAATTCATGATTCATGATTCGATTCATGATTCATGATTCGATTCATGATTCATGATTCATGATTCAATTCATGATTCATGATTCAATTCATGATTCATGATTCGATTTATGATTCATGATTCAATTCATGATTCATGATTGATGATTCAATTCATGATTCATGATTCATGATTCAATTCATGATTCATGATTCATGATTCGATTCATGATTCATGATTCGATTCATGATTCATAATTCTTGATTCGATTCATGATTCATGATTCATGATTCAATTCATGATTCATGATTCTATTCATGATTCATGATTCAATTCATGATTCAATTCATGATTCAATTCATGATTTATGATTCAATTCATGATTCGAGATTCATGATTCGATTCATGATTCATGATTCAATTCATGATTCATGATTCATGATTCAATTCATGATTCATGATTCAATTCATGATTTAATGATTGAATTCATGATTCATTTCATGATTCATGATTCGATTCATGATTTATGATTTGATTCATGATTCATGATTCGATTCATGATTCATGATTCATAATTCATAATTCAATTCATGATTAATGTTTCATTATTGAATTCATGATTCATGATTTAATTTATGATTCATGATTCGATTCATGATTCATGATTCATGATTCATGATTCATGATTCAATTCATGTTTCATGATTCGATTCATGATTCATGATTCAATTCATGATTCAATTCATGATTCATGATTCATGATTTAATTCATGATTCATGATTTGATTCATGATTCATGATTCATGATTCGATTCATGATTCATGATTCATGATTCAATTCATGATTCATGATTCGATTTATGATTCATGATTCAATTCATGATTCATGATTCATGATTCAATTCATGATTCATGATTGACGATTCAATTCATGATTCATGATTGATGATTCGATTCATGATTCATGATTCAATTCATGATTCAAATCATGATTCATGATTCAATTCATGATTTATGATTCAATTCATGATTCATGATTCAATTCATGATTCATGATTCGATTTATGATTCATGATTCAATTCATGATTCATGATTCATGATTCAATTCATGATTCATGATTGACGATTCAATTCATGATTCATGATTGATGATTCGATTCATGATTCATGATTCAATTCATGATTCAAATCATGATTCATGATTCAATTCATGATTCAATTCATGTTTCATGATTCGATTCATGATTCATGATTCAATTCATGATTCAATTCATGATTCATGATTCATGATTTAATTCATGATTCATGATTTGATTCATGATTCATGATTCATGATTCGATTCATGATTCATGATTCATGATTCAATTCATGATTCATGATTCGATTTATGATTCATGATTCAATTCATGATTCATGATTCAATTCATGATTCATGATTGACGATTCAATTCATGATTCATGATTGATGATTCGATTCATGATTCATGATTAAATTCATGATTCGTGTTTCGATTCATAATTCATGATTCAATTCATGATTTATGATTCGATTCATTATTCATGATTCATGATTCATGTTTCGATTCATGATTCATGATTCGATTCATGATTCATGATTCATAATTCATGATTCAATTCATGATTCATGATTCATGATTCATGATTCAGTTCATGATTCATGATTCAATTCATGATTCATGATTCGATTCATGATTCATGATTCATAATTCATGATTCAATTCATGATTCATGATTCATGATTAATGATTCAGTTCATGATTCATGATTCAATTCATGATTCATGATTCAATTCATGATTCATGATTCATGATTTATGATTAAATTCATAATTCATGATTTATGATTCAATTCATGATTCATTTCATGATTCATGATTCAATTTATGATTCAATTCATGATTCATGATTCATAATTCATGATTCATGATTCAATTCATGATTCATTTCATGATTCATGATTCAATTCATTATTCATGATTCAATATTCAATTCATAATTCAATTCATGATTCATGATTCAATTCATGATTCATTTCATGATTCATGATTCAATTCATGATTCATTTCATGATTCATGATTCATGATTTAATTCATGATTAATGATTCATGATTCAATTCATGATTCATGATTCAATTCATGATTCATGATTATATTCATGATTCATGATTCAATTCATGATTCATGATTCGATTCATTATTCATGATTCATGATTCATGTTTCGATTCATGATTCATGATTCGATTCATGATTCATGATTCATAATTCATGATTCAACTCATGATTCATGATTCATGATTCATGATTCATAATTCATGATTCAATTCATGATTCATGATTCATGATTAATGATTCAGTTCATGATTCATGATTCAATTCATGATTTATGATTCAATTCATGATTCATGATTCATGATTTATGATTAAATTCATGATTCATGATTCGATTCATGATTCATGATTCAATTCATGATTTATGATTCAATTTATGATTCAATTCATGATTCATGATTCATAATTCATGATTCATGATTCAATTCATGATTCATTTCATGATTCATGATTCAATTCATTATTCATGATTCATGATTCAATTCATGATTCAATTCATGATTCATTTCATGATTCATGATTCATTTCATGATTCATGATTCAATTCATGATTCATTTCATGATTCATGATTCATGATTCATGATTCATTTCATGATTCATGATTCATGATTTAATTCATGATTAATGATTCATGATTCAATTCATGATTCATGATTCAATTCATGATTCATGATTATATTCATGATTCATGATTCAATTCATGATTCATGATTGATGATTCAATTCATGATTCATGATTGATGATTCGATTCATGATTCATGATTCAATTCATGATTCAAATCATGATTCATGATTCAATTCATGATTTATGATTCAATTCATGATTCATGATTTAATTTATGATTCATGATTCGATTCATGATTAATGATTTATGATTCGTTTCATAATTCATTTCATGATTCGTGTTTCGATTCATAATTCATGATTCAATTCATGATTTATGATTCGATTCATTATTCATGATTCATGATTCATGTTTCGATTCATGATTCATGATTCGATTCATGATTCATGATTCAATTCATGATTCATGATTCATGATTTATGATTAAATTCATGATTCATGATTCGATTCATGATTCATGATTCAATTCATGATTTATGATTCAATTTATGATTCAATTCATGATTCATGATTCATAATTCATGATTCATGATTCAATTCATGATTCATTTCATGATTCATGATTCAATTCATTATTCATGATTCATGATTCAATTCATGATTCAATTCATGATTCATTTCATGATTCATGATTCAATTAATGATTCATTTCATGATTCATGATTCAATTCATGATTCATTTCATGATTCATGATTCATGATTTAATTCATGATTAATGATTCATGATTCAATTCATGATTCATGATTCATGATTAATGATTCAGTTCATGATTCATGATTCAATTCATGATTCATGATTCAATTCATGATTCATGATTCATGATTTATGATTAAATTCATGATTCATGATTCGATTCATGATTCATGATTCAATTCATGAATTATGATTCAATTTATGATTCAATTCATGATTCATGATTCATAATTCATGATTCATGATTCAATTCATGATTCATTTCATGATTCATGATTCAATTCATTATTCATGATTCATGATTCAATTCATGATTCAATTCATGATTCATTTCATGATTCATGATTCAATTAATGATTCATTTCATGATTCATGATTCAATTCATGATTCATTTCATGATTCATGATTCATGATTTAATTCATGATTAATGATTCATGATTCAATTCATGATTCATGATTCAATTCATGATTCATGATTATATTCATGATTCATGATTCAATTCATGATTCATGATTCGATTTATGATTCATGATTTAATTCATGATTCATGATTTATGATTCAATTCATGATTCAATTCATGATTCAATTCATGATTCATGATTCAATTCATGATTCGAGCTTCATGATTCGAATTATGATTCATGATTCAATTCATGATTCATGATTCATGATTCGATTCATGATTCAATTCATGATTCATGATTCATGATTCAATTCATGATTCATGATTCATAATTCATGATTCAATTCATGATCCATGATTCAATTCATAATTCATGATTCAATTCATGATTCATGATTCATGATTTATGATTCAATTCATGATTCATGATTCGATTCATGATTCATGATTCAATTCATGATTTATGATTCAATTTATGATTCAATTCATGATTCATGATTCATAATTCATGATTCATGATTCAATTCATGATTCATTTCATGATTCATGATTCAATTCATTATTCATGATTCATGATTCAATTCATGATTCAATTCATGATTCATTTCATGATTCATGATTCAATTTATGATTCATTTCATGATTCATGATTCAATTCATGATTCATGATTCAATTCATGATTCATGATTCAATTCATGATTCATGATTCAATTCATGATTCATGATTCAATTCATGATTCATTTCATGATTCATGATTCATGATTTAATTCATGATTAATAATTCATGATTCAATTCATGATTCATGATGCAATTCATGATTCATGATTATATTCATGATTCATGATTCAATTCATGATTCATGATTCGATTTATGATTCATGATTCAATTCATGATTCATGATTTATGATTCAATTCATGATTCAATTCATGATTCATGATTCAATTCATGATTCGAGCTTCATGATTCGAATTATGATTCATGATTCAATTCATGATTCATGATTTATGATTCGATTCATGATTCAATTCATGATTCATGATTCATGATTCAATTCATGATTCATGATTCATGATTCAATTCATGATTCATGATTCATAATTCATTATTCGATTTATGATTCATGATTCATGATTTAATTCATGATTCATGATTCAATTCATGATTCATGATTCGATTCATGATTCATAATTCATGATTCGATTCATGATTCATGATTCATGATTCAATTTATGATTCATGATTCGATTCATGATTCATGATTCAATTCGTGATTCAATTCATTATTCAATTCATGATTTATGATTCAATTCATGATTCGAGATTCATGATTCGATTCATGACTCATGATTCAATTCATGATTCATGATTCATGATTCAATTCATGATTCATGATTCAATTCATGATTCATGATTGAATTCATGATTCATGATTCGATTCATGATTCATGATTCGATTCATGATTCATGATTCGATTCATGATTCATGATTCGATTCATGATTCATGATTCATAATTCATAATTTAATTCATGATTAATGTTTCATGATTGAATTCATGATTCATGATTCAATTCATGATTCATGATTCGATTCATGATTCATGATTCATGATTCATGATTCATAATTGATGATTCAATTCATGTTTCATGATTCGATTCATGATTCATGATTCAATTCATGATTCATGATTCATGATTCAATTCATGATTCATGATTCGATTCATGATTCATGATTCATGATTCGATTCATGATTCATGATTCATGATTCAATTCATGATTCATGATTCGATTTATGATTCATGATTCAATTCATGATTCATGATTGATGATTCAATTCATGATTCATGATTGATGATTCAATTCATGATTCATGATTCATGATTCGATTCATGATTCATGATTCATGATTCATGATTCATGATTCAAATCATGATTCAAATCATGATTCATGATTCAATTCATGATTTATGATTCAATTCATGATTCATGATTTAATTTATGATTCATGATTCGATTCATGATTAATGATTTATGATTCGTTTCATAATTCATTTCATGATTCGTGTTTCGATTCATGATTCATGATTCGATTCATGATTCATGATTCATAATTCATGATTCAATTCATGATTCATGATTCATGATTCAGTTCATGATTCATGATTCAATTCATGATTCATGATTCGATTCATGATTCATGATTCATAATTCATGATTCAATTCATGATTCATGATTCATGACTAATGATTCAGTTCATGATTCATGATTCAATTCATGATTCATGATTCAATTCATGATTCATGATTCATGATTTATGATTCAATTCAAGATTCATGATTCGATTCATGATTCATGATTCAATTCATGATTTATGATTCAATTTATTATTCAATTCATGATTCATGATTCATAATTCATGAATCATGATTCAATTCATGATTCATGATTCATAATTCATGATTCATGATTCAATTCATTATTCATGATTCATGATTCAATTCATGATTCATTTCATGATTCATGATTCAATTCATGATTCATTTCATGATTCATGATTGAATTCATGATTCATTTCATGATTCATGATTCATGATTTAATTCATGATTAATGATTCATGATTCAATTCATGATTCATGATGCAATTCATGATTCATGATTATATTCATAATTCATGATTCAATTCATGATTCATGATTCGATTTATGATTTATGATTCAATTCATGATTCATTATTTATGATTCAATTCATGATTCAATTCATGATTCATGATTCAATTCATGATTCGAGCTTCATGATTCGAATTATGATTCATGATTCAATTCATGATTCATGATTCGATTCATGATTCAATTCATGATTCATGATTCAATTCATGATTCATGATTCGATTCATGATTCATGATTCATGATTCGATTCATGATTCATGATTCATGATTCAATTCATGATTCATGATTCGATTTATGATTGATGATTCAATTCATGATTCATGATTGATGATTCAATTCATGATTCATGATTGATGATTCAATTCATGATTCATGATTCATGATTCGATTCATGATTCATGATTCATGATTCATGATTCATGATTCAAATCATGATTCAAATCATGATTCATGATTCAATTCATGATTTATGATTCAATTCATGATTCATGATTTAATTTATGATTCATGATTCGATTCATGATTAATGATTTATGATTCGTTTCATAATTCATTTCATGATTCGTGTTTCGATTCATGATTCATGATTCGATTCATGATTCATGATTCATAATTCATGATTCAATTCATGATTCATGATTCATGATTCAGTTCATGATTCATGATTCAATTCATGATTCATGATTCGATTCATGATTCATGATTCATAATTCATGATTCAATTCATGATTCATGATTCATGACTAATGATTCAGTTCATGATTCATGATTCAATTCATGATTCATGATTCAATTCATGATTCATGATTCATGATTTATGATTCAATTCAAGTTTCATGATTCATGATTCATAATTCATGATTCAATTCATGATTCATGATTCATGACTAATGATTCAGTTCATGATTCATGATTCAATTCATGATTCATGATTCAATTCATGATTCATGATTCATGATTTATGATTCAATTCAAGATTCATGATTCGATTCATGATTCATGATTCAATTCATGATTTATGATTCAATTTATTATTCAATTCATGATTCATGATTCATAATTCATGAATCATGATTCAATTCATTATTCATGATTCATGATTCAATTCATGATTCAATTCATGATTCATGATTCATAATTCATGATTCATGATTCAATTCATTATTCATGATTCATGATTCAATTCCTGATTCAATTCATGATTCATTTCATGATTCATGATTCAATTCATGATTCATTTCATGATTCATGATTGAATTCATGATTCATTTCATGATTCATGATTCATGATTTAATTCCTGATTAATGATTCATGATTCAATTCATGATTCATGATGCAATTCATGATTCATGATTATATTCATAGTTCATGATTCAATTCATGATTCATGATTCGATTTATGATTCATGATTCAATTCATGATTCATTATTTATGATTCAATTCATGATTCAATTCATGATTCATGATTCAATTCATGATTCGAGCTTCATGATTCGAATTATGATTCATGATTCAATTCATGATTCATGATTCGATTCATGATTCAATTCATGATTCATGATTCATGATTCAATTCATGATTCATGATTCATGATTCGATTCATGATTCATGATTCATAATTCATTATTCAATTTATGATTCATGATTCATGATTTAATTCATGATTCATGATTCAATTCATGATTCATGATTCGATTCATGATTCATAATTCATGATTCGATTCATGATTCATGATTCATGATTCAATTCATGATTCATGATTCGATTCATGATTCATGATTCAATTCATGATTCAATTCATGATTTATGATTCAATTCATGATTCGAAATTCACGATTCGATTCATGATTCATGATTCAATTCATGATTCATGATTCATGATTCAATTCATGATTCATGATTCATGATTCAATTCATGATTCATTTCATGATTCATGATTCGATTCATGATTCATGATTCGATTCATGATTCATGATTCGATTCATGATTCATGATTCATAATTCATGATTCAATTCATGATTCATAATTCATGATTCAACTCATGATTCATGTTTCATGATTAAATTCATGATTCATGATTCAATTCATGATTCATGATTCGATTCATGATTCATGATTTATGATTCATGATTCATGATTCATGATTCGATTCATGATTCATGATTCATGATTCAATTCATGATTCATGATTCGATTCATGATTCATGATTCATGATTCATGATTCAATTTATGATTCATGTTTCGATTCATGATTCATGATTCAATTCATGATTCATGATTCATGATTCAATTCATGATTCAATTCATGATTCATGATTCATGATTCATGATTCATGATTCGATTTATGATTCATGATTCAATTCATGATTCATGATTTATTGATCAATTCATGATTCAATTCATGATTCATGATTCAATTCATGATTCGAGATTCATGATTCGATTCATGATTCAATTCATGATTCATGAATTATGATTCGCTTCATGATTCAATTCATGATTAATGATTCATGATTCAATTCATGATTTATGATGCAATTCATGAATTATAATTCAAATCATGATTCATGATTCAATTCATGTTTCATGATTCGATTCATGATTCATGATTCAATTCATGATTCATGATTAAATTCATGATTCATGATTCGATTCATGATTTATGATTCATGATTCGATTCATGATTCATGATTCATGATTCAATTCATGATTCATGATTCAATTTATGATTCATGATTCAATTCATGATTCATGATTCATGATTTATGATTCAATTCAAGATTCATGATTCGATTCATGATTCATGATTCAATTCATGATTTATGATTCAATTTATTATTCAATTCATGATTCATGATTCATAATTCATGAATCATGATTCAATTCATTATTCATGATTCATGATTCAATTCATGATTCAATTCATGATTCATGATTCATAATTCATGATTCATGATTCAATTCATTATTCATGATTCATGATTCAATTCATGATTCAATTCATGATTCATTTCATGATTCATGATTCAATTCATGATTCATTTCATGATTCATGATTGAATTCATGATTCATTTCATGATTCATGATTCATGATTTAATTCATGATTAATGATTCATGATTCAATTCATGATTCATGATGCAATTCATGATTCATGATTATATTCATAATTCATGATTCAATTCATGATTCATGATTCGATTTATGATTCATGATTCAATTCATGATTCATTATTTATGATTCAATTCATGATTCAATTCATGATTCATGATTCAATTCATGATTCGAGCTTCATGATTCGAATTATGATTCATGATTCAATTCATGATTCATGATTCGATTCATGATTCAATTCATGATTCATGATTCATGATTCAATTCATGATTCATGATTCATGATTCGATTCATGAATCATGATTCATAATTCATTATTCAATTTATGATTCATGATTCATGATTTAATTCATGATTCATGATTCAATTCATGATTCATGATTCGATTCATGATTCATAATTCATGATTCGATTCATGATTCATGATTCATGATTCAATTCATGATTCATGATTCGATTCATGATTCATGATTCAATTCATGATTCAATTCATGATTCAATTCATGATTTATGATTCAATTCATGATTCGAAATTCACGATTCGATTCATGATTCATGATTCAATTCATGATTCATGATTCATGATTCAATTCATGATTCATGATTCATGATTCAATTCATGATTCATTTCATGATTCATGATTCGATTCATGATTCATGATTCGATTCATGATTCATGATTCGATTCATGATTCATGATTCATAATTCATGATTCAATTCATGATTCATAATTCATGATTCAATTCATGATTCATGTTTCATGATTCAATTCATGATTCATGATTCAATTCATGATTCATGATTCGATTCATGATTCATGATTCATGATTCGATTCATGATTCATGATTCATGATTCGATTCATGATTCATGATTCATGATTCAATTCATGATTCATGATTCGATTCATGATTCATGATTCAATTTATGATTCATGTTTCGATTCATGATTCATGATTCAATTCATGATTCATGATTCATGATTCAATTCATGATTCAATTCATGATTCATGATTCATGATTCATGATTCATGATTCGATTTATGATTCATGATTCAATTCATGATTCATGATTTATTGATCAATTCATGATTCAATTCATGATTCATGATTCAATTCATGATTCGAGATTCATGATTCGATTCATGATTCAATTCATTATTCATGAATTATGATTCGCTTCATGATTCAATTCATGATTAATGATTCATGATTCAATTCATGATTTATGATGCAATTCATGAATTATAATTCAAATCATGATTCATGATTCAATTCATGTTTCATGATTCGATTCATGATTCATGATTCAATTCATGATTCATGATTAAATTCATGATTCATGATTCGATTCATGATTTATGATTCATGATTCGATTCATGATTCATGATTCATGATTCAATTCATGATTCATGATTCAATTTATGATTCATGATTCAATTCATGATTCATGATTTATGATTCAATTCATGATTCAATTTATGATTCATGATTCAATTCATGATTTATGAATCAATTCACAATTCATGATTTAATTCATGATTCGATTCATGATTAATGATTTATGATTCGTTTCATGATTCATTTCATGATTCGTGTTTTGATTCATAATTCATGATTCAATTCATGATTTATGATTCGATTCATTATTCATGATTCATGATTCATGATTTGATTCATGATTCATGATTCAATTCATGCTTCATGATTGAATTCATGATTCAATTCATGATTCAATTCATGATTTATGATTCAATTCATGATTTGAGATTCATGATTCGATTCATGATTCAAGATTCAATTCATGATTTATGATTTAATTCATGATTCATGATTCATGATTCAATTCATGATTCATGATTCATGATTCAATTCATGATTCATTTCATGATTCATGATTCGATTCATGATTAATGATTCGATTCATGATTCATGATTCGATTCATGATTCATGATTCATAATTCATGATTCAATTCATGATTCATAATTCATGATTCAATTCATGATTCATGTTTCATGATTCAATTCATGATTCATGATTCAATTCATGATTCATGATTCGATTCATGATTCATGATTCATGATTCATGATTCATGATTCGATTCATGATTCATGATTCATGATTCAATTCATGATTCATGATTCGATTCATGATTCATGATTCATGATTCATGATTCAATTTATGATTCATGTTTCGATTCATGATTCATGATTCAATTCATGATTCATGATTCATGATTCAATTCATGATTCAATTCATGATTCATGATTCATGATTCATGATTCATGATTCATGATTCGATTTATGATTCATGATTCAATTCATGATTCATGATTTATTGATCAATTCATGATTCAATTCATGATTCATTATTCAATTCATGATTCGAGATTCATGATTCGATTCATGATTCAATTCATGATTCATGAATTATGATTCGCTTCATGATTCAATTCATGATTAATGATTCATGATTCAATTCATGATTCATGATGCAATTCATGAATTATGATTCAAATCATGATTCATGATTCAATTCATGTTTCATGATTCGATTCATGATTCATGATTCAATTCATGATTCATGATTAAATTCATGATTCATGATTCAATTCATGATTTATGATTCATGATTCGATTCATGATTCATGATTCATGATTCAATTCATGATTCATGATTCAATTCATGATTCATGATCTATGATTCAATTCATGATTCAATTCATGATTCATGATTCAATTCATGATTTATGAATCAATTCACAATTCATGATTTAATTCATGATTCATGATTCGATTCATGATTAATGATTTATGATTCGTTTCATGATTCATTTCATGATTCGTGTTTTGATTCATAATTCATGATTCAATTCATGATTTATGATTCGATTCATTATTCATGATTCATGATTCATGATTCGATTCATGATTCTTGATTCATTTCATGATTCATGATTCAATTCATGATTCATGTTTCGATTCATGATTCATGATTCGATTCATGATTCATGATTCATAATTCATGATTCAATTCATGATTCATGATTCAATTCATGATTCATGATTCGATTCATGATTCATGATTTAAATCATGATTCAAATCATGATTCTTGATTCAATTCTTGATTTATGATTCAATTCATGATTCATGATTTAATTCATGATTCATGATTCGATTCATGATTAATGATTTATGATTTGTTTCATGATTCATTTCATGATTCGTGTTTCGATTCATAATTCATGATTCAATTCATGATTCATGATTCGATTCATTATTCATGATTCATGATTCGATTCCTGATTCTTGATTCATTTCATGATTCATTTCATGATTCGTGTTTCGATTCATAATTCATGATTCAATTCATGATTCATGATTCGATTCATTATTCATGATTCATGATTCATGATTCGATTCATGATTCTTGATTCATTTCATGATTCATGATTATTGATTCAATTCATGATTCATGTTTCGATTCATGATTCATGATTCATAATTCATGATTCAATTCATGATTCATGATTCATGATTCATGATTCGATTCATGATTCTTGATTCATTTCATGATTCATGATTATTGATTCAATTCATGATTCATGTTTCGATTCATGATTCATGATTCATAATTCATGATTCAATTCATGATTCATGATTCATGATTCGATTCATGATTCATGATTCATGATTCAATTCATGATTCATGATTCGATTCATGATTCATGATTCATGATTCATGATTCAATTTATGATTCATGTTTCGATTCATGATTTAATTCATGATTCATGATTCAATTCATGATTCAATTCATGATTCATGATTCATGATTCATGATTCATGATTCGATTTATGATTCATGATTCAATTCATGATTCATGATTTATGGATCAATTCATGATTCAATTCATGATTCATTATTCAATTCATGATTCGAGATTCATGATTCGATTCATGATTCAATTCATGATTCATGAATTATGATTTGCTTCATGATTCAATTCATGATTAATGATTCATGATTCAATTCATGATTCATGATGCAATTCATGAATTATGATTCAAATCATGATTCATGATTCAATTCATGTTTCATGATTCGATTCATGATTCATGATTCAATTCATGATTCATGATTAAATTCATGATTCATGATTCGATTCATGATTTATGATTCATGATTCGATTTATGATTCATGATTCATGATTCAATTCATGATTCATGATTCAATTTATGATTCATGATTCAATTCATGATTCATGATTCATGATTCAATTCATGATTCAATTCATGATTCATGATTCAATTCATGATTTATGAATCAATTCACAATTCATGATTTAATTCATGATTCATGATTCGATTCATGATTAATGATTTATGATTCGTTTCATGATTCATTTCATGATTCGTGTTTTGATTCATAATTCATGATTCAATTCATGATTTATGATTTGATTCATTATTCATGATTCATGATTCGATTCATGATTCTTGATTCATTTCATGATTCATGATTCAATTCATGATTCATGTTTCGATTCATGATTCATGATTCGATTCATTATTCATGATTCATGATTCATGATTCGATTCCTGATTCTTGATTCATTTCATGATTCATTTCATGATTCGTGTTTCGATTCATAATTCATGATTCAATTCATGATTCATGATTCGATTCATTATTCATGATTCATGATTCATGATTCGATTCATGATTCTTGATTCATTTCATGATTCATGATTATTGATTCAATTCATGATTCATGTTTCGATTCATGATTCATGATTCATAATTCATGATTCAATTCATGATTCATGATTCATGATTCATGATTCAATTCATGATTCATGATTCAATTCATGATTCATGATTCGATTCATGATTCATGATTCATGAATCATGATTCGATTCATGATTCATGATTTATGATTCAATTCATGATTTATGATTTATGATTCAATTTATGATTTAATTCATGATTCATGATTCATGATTCATGATTCATGATTCGATTCATGATTCATGATTCAATTCATGATTCATGATTCATTATTTAAATTATGATTCGATTCATGATTTATGTTTCAATTCATGATTCATGATTCATGATTCATAATTCATGATTCAATTCATGATTCATGATTCGATTCATGATTCATGATTCAATTCAGGATTCTTGATTTATGATTCAATTCATGATTCAATTCATGATTCATGATTCATGATTCATGATTCGATTCATGATTTTTGATTCGATTTATGATTCATGATTCAATTCATGATTCATGATTTATGATTCAATTCATGATTCAATTCATGATTCATGATTCAATTCATGATTCGAGATTCGATTCATGATTCATGATTCATAATTCATGATTCAATTCATGATTCATGATTCGATTCATGATTCAATTCAGGATTCTTGATTTATGATTCAATTCATAATTCAATTCATGATTCATGATTCATGATTCAATTTATGATTCATGATTTGATTCATGATTCATGATTCAATTCATGATTCATGATTCATGATTCAATTCATGATTCATTTCATGATTCATGATTCAATTCATGATTCATGATTCAATTCATGATTCATGATTCAATTCATGATTCATGATTCAATTCATGATTCATTTCATGATTCATGATTCAATTCATTATTCATGATTCATGATTCAATTTATGATTCAATTCATGATTCATTTCATGATTCATGATTCAATTCATGATTCATTTCATGATTCATGATTTAATTCATGATTAATGATTCATGATTCAATTCATGATTCATGATGCAATTCATGATTCATGATTATATTCATGATTCATGATTCAATTCATGATTCATGATTCGATTTATGATTCATGATTAAATTCATGATTCATGATTTATGATTCAATTCATGATTCAATTCATGATTCATAATTCATGATTCATGATTCGATTCATGATTTAATTCATGATTCATGATTCATGATTCATGATTCAATTCATGATTCAATTCATGATTCATGATTCGATTCATGATTCATGATTCAATTTATGATTCATGATTTGATTCATGATTCATGATTCAATTCATGATTCATGATTCGATTCATGATTCAATTCATGATTCATGATTCATGATTCATGATTCAATTCATGATTCATGATTCATAATTCATTATTCAATTTATGATTCATGATTCATGATTTAATTCATGATTCATGATTCAACTAATGATTCATGATTCGATTCATGATTCATAATTCAATTCATGATTCATGATTCATTATTTAATTCATGATTCGATTCATGATTTATGTTTCAATTCATGATTCATGATTCATGATTCATTTCATGATTCATGATTCGATTCATGATTCATGATTCATAATTCATGATTCAAATCATGATTCATGATTCGATTCATGATTCATGATTCAATTCAGGATTCTTGATTTATGATTCAAATTATGATTCAATTCATGATTCATGATTCATGATTCATAATTCGATTCATGATTCTTGATTCATTTCATGATTCATTTCATGATTCGTGTTTCGATTCATAATTCATGATTCAATTCATGATTCATGATTCGATTCATTATTCATGATTCATGATTCATGATTCGATTCATGATTCTTGATTCATTTCATGATTCATGATTATTGATTCAATTCATGATTCATGTTTCGATTCATGATTCATGATTCATAATTCATGATTCAATTCATGATTCATGATTCATGATTCATGATTCAATTCATGATTCATGATTCAATTCATGATTCATGATTCGATTCATGATTCATGATTCATGAATCATGATTCGATTCATGATTCATGATTTATGATTCAATTCATGATTTATGATTTATGATTCAATTTATGATTTAATTCATGATTCATGATTCATGATTCATGATTCATGATTCGATTCATGATTCATGATTCAATTCATGATTCATGATTCATTATTTAAATTATGATTCGATTCATGATTTATGTTTCAATTCATGATTCATGATTCATGATTCATAATTCATGATTCAATTCATGATTCATGATTCGATTCATGATTCATGATTCAATTCAGGATTCTTGATTTATGATTCAATTCATGATTCAATTCATGATTCATGATTCATGATTCATGATTCGATTCATGATTTTTGATTCGATTTATGATTCATGATTCAATTCATGATTCATGATTTATGATTCAATTCATGATTCAATTCATGATTCATGATTCAATTCATGATTCGAGATTCGATTCATGATTCATGATTCATAATTCATGATTCAATTCATGATTCATGATTCGATTCATGATTCAATTCAGGATTCTTGATTTATGATTCAATTCATAATTCAATTCATGATTCATGATTCATGATTCAATTTATGATTCATGATTTGATTCATGATTCATGATTCAATTCATGATTCATGATTCATGATTCAATTCATGATTCATTTCATGATTCATGATTCAATTCATGATTCATGATTCAATTCATGATTCATGATTCAATTCATGATTCATGATTCAATTCATGATTCATTTCATGATTCATGATTCAATTCATTATTCATGATTCATGATTCAATTTATGATTCAATTCATGATTCATTTCATGATTCATGATTCAATTCATGATTCATTTCATGATTCATGATTTAATTCATGATTAATGATTCATGATTCAATTCATGATTCATGATGCAATTCATGATTCATGATTATATTCATGATTCATGATTCAATTCATGATTCATGATTCGATTTATGATTCATGATTAAATTCATGATTCATGATTTATGATTCAATTCATGATTCAATTCATGATTCATAATTCATGATTCATGATTCGATTCATGATTTAATTCATGATTCATGATTCATGATTCATGATTCAATTCATGATTCAATTCATGATTCATGATTCGATTCATGATTCATGATTCAATTTATGATTCATGATTTGATTCATGATTCATGATTCAATTCATGATTCATGATTCGATTCATGATTCAATTCATGATTCATGATTCATGATTCATGATTCAATTCATGATTCATGATTCATGATTCGATTCATGATTCATGATTCATAATTCATTATTCAATTTATGATTCATGATTCATGATTTAATTCATGATTCATGATTCAACTAATGATTCATGATTCGATTCATGATTCATAATTCAATTCATGATTCATGATTCATTATTTAATTCATGATTCGATTCATGATTTATGTTTCAATTCATGATTCATGATTCATGATTCATTTCATGATTCATGATTCGATTCATGATTCATGATTCATAATTCATGATTCAAATCATGATTCATGATTCGATTCATGATTCATGATTCAATTCAGGATTCTTGATTTATGATTCAAATTATGATTCAATTCATGATTCATGATTCATGATTCATAATTCGATTCATGATTTTTGATTCGATTTATGATTCATGATTCATGATTTATGATTCAATTCATAATTCAATTCATGATTCATGATTCAATTCATGATTCGAGATTCGATTCATGATTCATGATTCATAATTCATGATTCAATTCATGATTCATGATTCGATTCATGATTCAATTCAGGATTCTTGATTTATGATTCAATTCATAATTCAATTCATGATTCATGATTCATGATTCAATTTATGATTCATGATTTGATTCATGATTCATGATTCAATTCATGATTCATGATTCATGATTCAATTCATGATTCATTTCATGATTCATGATTCAATTCATGATTCATGATTCAATTCATGATTCATGATTCAATTCATGATTCATTTCATGATTCATGATTCAATTCATTATTCATGATTCATGATTCAATTTATGATTCAATTCATGATTCATTTCATGATTCATGATTCAATTCATGATTCATTTCATGATTCATGATTTAATTCATGATTAATGATTCATGAATCAATTCATGATTCATGATGCAATTCATGATTCATGATTATATTCATGATTCATGATTCAATTCATGATTCATGATTCGATTTATGATTCATGATTCAATTCATGATTCATGATTTATGATTCAATTCATGATTCAATTCATGATTCATGATTCATGATTCATGATTCATGATTCGATTCATGATTTAATTCATGATTCATGATTCATGATTCATGATTCAATTCATGATTCAATTCATGATTCATGATTCGATTCATGATTCATGATTCAATTTATGATTCATGATTTGATTCATGATTCATGATTCAATTCATGATTCATGATTCGATTCATGATTCAATTCATGATTCATGATTCATGATTCATGATTCAATTCTTGATTCATGATTCATGATTCGATTCATGATTCATGATTCATAATTCATTATTCGATTTATGATTCATGATTCATGATTTAATTCATGATTCATGATTCAACTAATGATTCATGATTCGATTCATGATTCATAATTCATGATTCGATTCATGATTCATGATTCATGATTCATGATTCGATTCATGATTCAATTCATGATTCATGATTCATGATTCATGATTCATGATTCGATTCATGATTTAATTCATGATTCATGATTCATGATTCATGATTCAATTCATGATTTAATTCATGATTCATGATTCATGATTCGATTCATGATTCAATTTATGATTCATGATTTGATTCATGATTCATGATTCAATTCATGAATCATGATTCATGATTCATGATTCAATTCATGATTCATGATTCATGATTCATTTCATGATTCATTTCATGATTCATGATTCAATTCATGATTCATGATTCAATTCATGATTCATGATTCAATTCATGATTCATTTAATGATTCATGATTCAATTCATTATTCATGATTCATGATTCAATTAATGATTCAATTTATGATTCATTTCATGATTCATGATTCAATTCATGATTCATGATGCAATTCATGATTCATGATTATATTCATAATTCATGATCCAATTCATGATTCATGATTCGATTTATGATTCATGATTCAATTCATGATTCATGATTTATGATTCAGTTCATGATCCAATTCATGATTCATGATTCAATTCATGATTCGAGATTCATGATTCGAATTATGATTCATGATTCAATTCATGATTCATGATTCGATTCATGATTGAATTCATGATTCATGATTCATGATTCATGATTCAATTCAAGATTCATGATTCATGATTCGATTCATGATTCATGATTCATAATTCATTATTCGATTTATGATTCATGATTCATAATTTAATTCATGATGCATGATTCAATTCATGATTCATGATTCGATTCATGATTCATAATTCATGATTCGATTCATGATTCATGATTCATGTATCATGATTCAATTCATTGTTCATGATTCGATTCATGATTCATGATTCATAATTCATGATTCAATTCATGATTCATGATTCGATTCATGATTCATGATTTAATTGAGGATTCTTGATTTATGATTCAATTCATGATTCAATTCATGATTCATGATTCGATTCATGATTCATGATTCATAATTCATGATTCAATTCATGATTCATGATTCGATTCAAGATTTATGATTCGATTTATGATTCATGATTCAATTCATGATTCATGATTCATGATTCAAATCATGATTCAATTCATGATTCATGATTCAATTCATGATTCATGATTCGATTCATGATTAATGATTTATGATTCGTTTCATGATTCATGATTCATTTCATGATTTTTGTTTCGATTCATAATTCATGATTCAATTCATGATTCATGATTCAATTCATGATTCATGATTCGATTCATTATTCATGATTTATGATTCATGATTCGATTCATGATTCATGTTTCGATTCATGATTCATAATTCATGATTCAATTCATGATTCATGATTCATGATTCATGATTCAATTCATGATTCATGATTCAATTCATGATTCATGATTCGATTCATGATTTATGATTCATGAATCATGATTCGATTCATGATTCATGATTTATGATTCAATTCATGATTTATGATTTATGATTCAATTTATGATTTAATTCATGATTCATGATTCATGATTCATGATTCATGATTCGATTCATGATTCATGATTCAATTCATGATTCATGATTCATTATTTAATTCATGATTCGATTCATGATTTATGATTTATGATTCATTTCATGATTCATGATTCGATTCATGATTCATGATTAATAATTCATGATTCAATTCATGATTCATGATTCGATTCATGATTCATGATTCAATTCAGGATTCTTGATTTATGATTCAATTCATGATTCAATTCATGATTCATGATTCATGATTCGATTCATGATTTATGATTCGATTTATGATTCATGATTCATGATTTATGATTCAATTCATGATTCAATTCATGATTCATGATTCAATTCATGATTCGAGATTCATGATTCGATTCATGATTCATGATTCATTTCATGATTAATGATTCGATTCATGATTCATGATTCATAATTCATGATTCATGATTCGATTCATGATTCATGATTCAATTCAGGATTCTTGATTTATGATTCAATTCATGATTCATTTCATGATTCATGATTCAATTCATGATTCATGATTCAATTCATGATTCATGATTCAATTCATGACTCATTTCATGATTCATGATTCAATTCCATATTCATGATTCATGATTCAATTTATGATTCAATTCATGATTCATTTCATGATTCATGATTCAATTCATGATTCATTTCATGATTCATGATTCATGATTTAATTCATGATTAATGATTCATGATTCAATTCATGATTCATGATGCAATTCATGATTCATGATTATATTCATGATTCATGATTCAATTCATGATTCATGATTCAATTCATGATTAATGATTCATGATTCAATTCATGATTCATGATGCAATTCATGAATTATGATTCAAATCATGATTCATGATTCAATTCATGTTTCATGATTCGATTCATGATTCATGATTCAATTCATGATTCATGATTAAATTCATGATTCATGATTCAATTCATGATTTATGATTCATGATTCGATTCATGATTCATGATTCATGATTCAATTCATGATTCATGATTCAATTCATGATTCATGATTTATGATTCAATTCATGATTCAATTCATGATTCATGATTCAATTCATGATTTATGAATCAATTCACAATTCATGATTTAATTCATGATTCATGATTCGATTCATGATTAATGATTTATGATTCATTTCATGATTCATTTCATGATTCGTGTTTTGATTCATAATTCATGATTCAATTCATGATTTATGATTCGATTCATTATTCATGATTCATGATTCATGATTCGATTCATGATTCTTGATTCATTTCATGATTCATGATTCAATTCATGATTCATGTTTCGATTCATGATTCATGATTCGATTCATGATTCATGATTCATAATTCATGATTCAATTCATGATTCATGATTCAATTCATGATTCATGATTCGATTCATGATTCATGATTTAAATCATGATTCAAATCATGATTCTTGATTCAATTCTTGATTTATGATTCAATTCATGATTCATGATTTAATTCATGATTCATGATTCGATTCATGATTAATGATTTATGATTTGTTTCATGATTCATTTCATGATTCGTGTTTCGATTCATAATTCATGATTCAATTCATGATTCATGATTCGATTCATTATTCATGATTCATGATTCGATTCCTGATTCTTGATTCATTTCATGATTCATTTCATGATTCGTGTTTCGATTCATAATTCATGATTCAATTCATGATTCATGATTCGATTCATTATTCATGATTCATGATTCATGATTCGATTCATGATTCTTGATTCATTTCATGATTCATGATTATTGATTCAATTCATGATTCATGTTTCGATTCATGATTCATGATTCATAATTCATGATTCAATTCATGATTCATGATTCATGATTCATGATTCGATTCATGATTCTTGATTCATTTCATGATTCATGATTATTGATTCAATTCATGATTCATGTTTCGATTCATGATTCATGATTCATAATTCATGATTCAATTCATGATTCATGATTCATGATTCGATTCATGATTCATGATTCATGATTCAATTCATGATTCATGATTCGATTCATGATTCATGATTCATGATTCATGATTCAATTTATGATTCATGTTTCGATTCATGATTTAATTCATGATTCATGATTCAATTCATGATTCAATTCATGATTCATGATTCATGATTCATGATTCATGATTCGATTTATGATTCATGATTCAATTCATGATTCATGATTTATGGATCAATTCATGATTCAATTCATGATTCATTATTCAATTCATGATTCGAGATTCATGATTCGATTCATGATTCAATTCATGATTCATGAATTATGATTTGCTTCATGATTCAATTCATGATTAATGATTCATGATTCAATTCATGATTCATGATGCAATTCATGAATTATGATTCAAATCATGATTCATGATTCAATTCATGTTTCATGATTCGATTCATGATTCATGATTCAATTCATGATTCATGATTAAATTCATGATTCATGATTCGATTCATGATTTATGATTCATGATTCGATTTATGATTCATGATTCATGATTCAATTCATGATTCATGATTCAATTTATGATTCATGATTCAATTCATGATTCATGATTCATGATTCAATTCATGATTCAATTCATGATTCATGATTCAATTCATGATTTATGAATCAATTCACAATTCATGATTTAATTCATGATTCATGATTCGATTCATGATTAATGATTTATGATTCGTTTCATGATTCATTTCATGATTCGTGTTTTGATTCATAATTCATGATTCAATTCATGATTTATGATTTGATTCATTATTCATGATTCATGATTCGATTCATGATTCTTGATTCATTTCATGATTCATGATTCAATTCATGATTCATGTTTCGATTCATGATTCATGATTCGATTCATTATTCATGATTCATGATTCATGATTCGATTCCTGATTCTTGATTCATTTCATGATTCATTTCATGATTCGTGTTTCGATTCATAATTCATGATTCAATTCATGATTCATGATTCGATTCATTATTCATGATTCATGATTCATGATTCGATTCATGATTCTTGATTCATTTCATGATTCATGATTATTGATTCAATTCATGATTCATGTTTCGATTCATGATTCATGATTCATAATTCATGATTCAATTCATGATTCATGATTCATGATTCATGATTCAATTCATGATTCATGATTCAATTCATGATTCATGATTCGATTCATGATTCATGATTCATGAATCATGATTCGATTCATGATTCATGATTTATGATTCAATTCATGATTTATGATTTATGATTCAATTTATGATTTAATTCATGATTCATGATTCATGATTCATGATTCATGATTCGATTCATGATTCATGATTCAATTCATGATTCATGATTCATTATTTAAATTATGATTCGATTCATGATTTATGTTTCAATTCATGATTCATGATTCATGATTCATAATTCATGATTCAATTCATGATTCATGATTCGATTCATGATTCATGATTCAATTCAGGATTCTTGATTTATGATTCAATTCATGATTCAATTCATGATTCATGATTCATGATTCATGATTCGATTCATGATTTTTGATTCGATTTATGATTCATGATTCAATTCATGATTCATGATTTATGATTCAATTCATGATTCAATTCATGATTCATGATTCAATTCATGATTCGAGATTCGATTCATGATTCATGATTCATAATTCATGATTCAATTCATGATTCATGATTCGATTCATGATTCAATTCAGGATTCTTGATTTATGATTCAATTCATAATTCAATTCATGATTCATGATTCATGATTCAATTTATGATTCATGATTTGATTCATGATTCATGATTCAATTCATGATTCATGATTCATGATTCAATTCATGATTCATTTCATGATTCATGATTCAATTCATGATTCATGATTCAATTCATGATTCATGATTCAATTCATGATTCATGATTCAATTCATGATTCATTTCATGATTCATGATTCAATTCATTATTCATGATTCATGATTCAATTTATGATTCAATTCATGATTCATTTCATGATTCATGATTCAATTCATGATTCATTTCATGATTCATGATTTAATTCATGATTAATGATTCATGATTCAATTCATGATTCATGATGCAATTCATGATTCATGATTATATTCATGATTCATGATTCAATTCATGATTCATGATTCGATTTATGATTCATGATTAAATTCATGATTCATGATTTATGATTCAATTCATGATTCAATTCATGATTCATGATTCATGATTCATGATTCGATTCATGATTTAATTCATGATTCATGATTCATGATTCATGATTCAATTCATGATTCAATTCATGATTCATGATTCGATTCATGATTCATGATTCAATTTATGATTCATGATTTGATTCATGATTCATGATTCAATTCATGATTCATGATTCGATTCATGATTCAATTCATGATTCATGATTCATGATTCATGATTCAATTCATGATTCATGATTCATGATTCGATTCATGATTCATGATTCATAATTCATTATTCAATTTATGATTCATGATTCATGATTTAATTCATGATTCATGATTCAACTAATGATTCATGATTCGATTCATGATTCATAATTCAATTCATGATTCATGATTCATTATTTAATTCATGATTCGATTCATGATTTATGTTTCAATTCATGATTCATGATTCATGATTCATTTCATGATTCATGATTCGATTCATGATTCATGATTCATAATTCATGATTCAAATCATGATTCATGATTCGATTCATGATTCATGATTCAATTCAGGATTCTTGATTTATGATTCAAATTATGATTCAATTCATGATTCATGATTCATGATTCATAATTCGATTCATGATTTTTGATTCGATTTATGATTCATGATTCATGATTTATGATTCAATTCATAATTCAATTCATGATTCATGATTCAATTCATGATTCGAGATTCGATTCATGATTCATGATTCATAATTCATGATTCAATTCATGATTCATGATTCGATTCATGATTCAATTCAGGATTCTTGATTTATGATTCAATTCATAATTCAATTCATGATTCATGATTCATGATTCAATTTATGATTCATGATTTGATTCATGATTCATGATTCAATTCATGATTCATGATTCATGATTCAATTCATGATTCATTTCATGATTCATGATTCAATTCATGATTCATGATTCAATTCATGATTCATGATTCAATTCATGATTCATTTCATGATTCATGATTCAATTCATTATTCATGATTCATGATTCAATTTATGATTCAATTCATGATTCATTTCATGATTCATGATTCAATTCATGATTCATTTCATGATTCATGATTTAATTCATGATTAATGATTCATGATTCAATTCATGATTCATGATGCAATTCATGATTCATGATTATATTCATGATTCATGATTCAATTCATGATTCATGATTCGATTTATGATTCATGATTCAATTCATGATTCATGATTTATGATTCAATTCATGATTCAATTCATGATTCATGATTCATGATTCATGATTCATGATTCGATTCATGATTTAATTCATGATTCATGATTCATGATTCATGATTCAATTCATGATTCAATTCATGATTCATGATTCGATTCATGATTCATGATTCAATTTATGATTCATGATTTGATTCATGATTCATGATTCAATTCATGATTCATGATTCGATTCATGATTCAATTCATGATTCATGATTCATGATTCATGATTCAATTCTTGATTCATGATTCATGATTCGATTCATGATTCATGATTCATAATTCATTATTCGATTTATGATTCATGATTCATGATTTAATTCATGATTCATGATTCAACTAATGATTCATGATTCGATTCATGATTCATAATTCATGATTCGATTCATGATTCATGATTCATGATTCATGATTCGATTCATGATTCAATTCATGATTCATGATTCATGATTCATGATTCATGATTCGATTCATGATTTAATTCATGATTCATGATTCATGATTCATGATTCAATTCATGATTTAATTCATGATTCATGATTCATGATTCGATTCATGATTCAATTTATGATTCATGATTTGATTCATGATTCATGATTCAATTCATGAATCATGATTCATGATTCATGATTCAATTCATGATTCATGATTCATGATTCATTTCATGATTCATTTCATGATTCATGATTCAATTCATGATTCATGATTCAATTCATGATTCATGATTCAATTCATGATTCATTTAATGATTCATGATTCAATTCATTATTCATGATTCATGATTCAATTAATGATTCAATTTATGATTCATTTCATGATTCATGATTCAATTCATGATTCATGATGCAATTCATGATTCATGATTATATTCATAATTCATGATCCAATTCATGATTCATGATTCGATTTATGATTCATGATTCAATTCATGATTCATGATTTATGATTCAGTTCATGATCCAATTCATGATTCATGATTCAATTCATGATTCGAGATTCATGATTCGAATTATGATTCATGATTCAATTCATGATTCATGATTCGATTCATGATTGAATTCATGATTCATGATTCATGATTCATGATTCAATTCAAGATTCATGATTCATGATTCGATTCATGATTCATGATTCATAATTCATTATTCGATTTATGATTCATGATTCATAATTTAATTCATGATGCATGATTCAATTCATGATTCATGATTCGATTCATGATTCATAATTCATGATTCGATTCATGATTCATGATTCATGTATCATGATTCAATTCATTGTTCATGATTCGATTCATGATTCATGATTCATAATTCATGATTCAATTCATGATTCATGATTCGATTCATGATTCATGATTTAATTCAGGATTCTTGATTTATGATTCAATTCATGATTCAATTCATGATTCATGATTCGATTCATGATTCATGATTCATAATTCATGATTCAATTCATGATTCATGATTCGATTCAAGATTTATGATTCGATTTATGATTCATGATTCAATTCATGATTCATGATTCATGATTCAAATCATGATTCAATTCATGATTCATGATTCAATTCATGATTCATGATTCGATTCATGATTAATGATTTATGATTCGTTTCATGATTCATGATTCATTTCATGATTTTTGTTTCGATTCATAATTCATGATTCAATTCATGATTCATGATTCAATTCATGATTCATGATTCGATTCATTATTCATGATTTATGATTCATGATTCGATTCATGATTCATGTTTCGATTCATGATTCATAATTCATGATTCAATTCATGATTCATGATTCATGATTCATGATTCAATTCATGATTCATGATTCAATTCATGATTCATGATTCGATTCATGATTTATGATTCATGAATCATGATTCGATTCATGATTCATGATTTATGATTCAATTCATGATTTATGATTTATGATTCAATTTATGATTTAATTCATGATTCATGATTCATGATTCATGATTCATGATTCGATTCATGATTCATGATTCAATTCATGATTCATGATTCATTATTTAATTCATGATTCGATTCATGATTTATGATTTATGATTCATTTCATGATTCATGATTCGATTCATGATTCATGATTAATAATTCATGATTCAATTCATGATTCATGATTCGATTCATGATTCATGATTCAATTCAGGATTCTTGATTTATGATTCAATTCATGATTCAATTCATGATTCATGATTCATGATTCGATTCATGATTTATGATTCGATTTATGATTCATGATTCATGATTTATGATTCAATTCATGATTCAATTCATGATTCATGATTCAATTCATGATTCGAGATTCATGATTCGATTCATGATTCATGATTCATTTCATGATTAATGATTCGATTCATGATTCATGATTCATAATTCATGATTCATGATTCGATTCATGATTCATGATTCAATTCAGGATTCTTGATTTATGATTCAATTCATGATTCATTTCATGATTCATGATTCAATTCATGATTCATGATTCAATTCATGATTCATGATTCAATTCATGACTCATTTCATGATTCATGATTCAATTCCATATTCATGATTCATGATTCAATTTATGATTCAATTCATGATTCATTTCATGATTCATGATTCAATTCATGATTCATTTCATGATTCATGATTCATGATTTAATTCATGATTAATGATTCATGATTCAATTCATGATTCATGATGCAATTCATGATTCATGATTATATTCATGATTCATGATTCAATTCATGATTCATGATTCAATTCATGATTCATGATTCGATTTATGATTCATGATTCAATTCATAATTCATGATTCATGATTTATGATTCAATTCATGATTCAATTCATAAATCATGATTCATGATTCATGAATTATGATTCGATTCATGATTTAATTCATGATTCATGATTCATGATTCAATTCATGAATCAATTCATAATTCTTGATTCGATTCATGATTCATGATTCAACTTATGATTCATGATTTGATTCATGTTTCATGATTCAATTCATGAATCATGATTCGATTCATGATTCAATTCATGATTCATGATTCATGATTCAATTCATGATTCAATTCATGATTCATGATTCGATTTATGATTCATGATTCAATTCATGATTCATGATTTATGATTCAATTCATGATTCAATTCATGATTCATGATTCATTTCATGATTCGAGATTCATGATTCGAATTATGATTCATGATTCAATTCATGATTCATGATTCGATTCATGATTCATGATTTAATTCATGATTCATGATTCATGATTCAATTCAAGATTCATGATTCATGATTCGATTCATGATTCATGATTCATAATTCATTATTCGATTTATGATTCATGATTCATGATTTAATTCATGATGCATGATTCAATTCATGATTCATGATTCGATTCATGATTCATAATTCATGATTCGATTCATGATTCATGATTCAATTCATGATTCATGATTCGATTCATGATTCATGATTCATAATTCATGATTCAATTCATGATTCATGATTCGATTCATGATTCATGATTCAATTCAGGATTCTTGATTTATGATTCAATTCATGATTCAATTTATGATTCATGATTCGATTCATGATTCATGATTCATAATTCATGATTCAATTCATGATTCATGATTCGATTCAAGATTTATAATTTGATTTATGATTCATGATTCAATTCATGATTCATGATTCATGATTCAAATCATGATTCAATTCATGATTCATGATTCAATTCATGATTCATGATTCGATTCATGATTAATGATTTATGATTCGTTTCATGATTCATGATTCATTTCATGATTCTTGTTTCGATTCATAATTCATGATTCAATTCATGATTCATGATTCAATTCATGATTCATGATTCGATTCATTATTCATGATTCATGATTCATGATTCGATTCATGATTCTTGATTCATTTCATGATTCATGATTCATGATTCAATTCATGATTCATGTTTCGATTCATGCTTCATAATTCATGATTCAATTCATGATTCATGATTCATGATTCATGATTCAATTCATGATTCATGATTCAATTCATGATTCATGATTCGATTCATGATTTATGATTCATGAATCATGATTCGATTCATGATTCATGGTTTATGATTCAATTTATGATTTATGATTTATGATTCAATTTATGATTTAATTCATGATTCATGATTCATGATTCATGATTCATGATTCGATTCATGATTCATGATTCAATTCATGATTCATGATTCATTATTTAATTCATTATTCTATTCATGATTTATGATTCAATTCATGATTCATGATTTATGATTCATTTCATGATTCATGATTCGATTCATGATTCATGATTCATAATTCATGATTCAATTCATGATTCATGATTTATGATTCAATTCATGATTCAATTCATGATTCATGATTCATGATTCATGATTCAATTCATGATTTATGATTCGATTTATGATTCATGATTCAATTCATGATTCATGATTTATGATTCAATTCATGATTCAATTCATGATTCATGATTCAATTCATGATTCGAGATTCATGATTCGATTCATGATTCATGATTCATTTCATGATTCATGATTCGATTCATGATTCATGAATTATAATTCATGATTCAATTCATGATTCATGATTCAATTCATGATTCGAGATTCGATTCATGATTCATGATTCATAATTCATGATTCAATTCATGATTCATGATTCGATTCATGATTCATGATTCAATTCAGGATTCTTGATTTATGATTCAATTCATAATTCAATTCATGATTCATGATTCATGATTCAATTTATGATTCATGATTTGATTCATGATTCATGATTCAATTCATGATTCATGATTCATGATTCAATTCATGATTCATTTCATGATTCATGATTCAATTCATGATTCATGATTCAATTCATGATTCAATTCATGATTCATTTCATGATTCATGATTCAATTCATTATTCATGATTCATGATTCAATTTATGATTCAATTCATGATTCATTTCATGATTCATGATTCAATTCATGATTCATTTCATGATTCATGATTCATGATTTAATTCATGATTAATGATTCATGATTCAATTCATGATTCATGATGCAATTCATGATTCATGATTATAATCATGATTCATGATTCAATTCATGATTCATGATTCGATTTATGATTCATGATTCAATTCATGATTCATGATTTATGATTCAATTCATGATTCAATTCATGATTCATGATTCATGATTCATGATTCATGATTCGATTCATGATTTAATTCATGATTCATGATTCATGATTCATGATTCAATTCATGATTCAATTCATGATTCATGATTCGATTCATGATTCATGATTCAATTTATGATTCATGATTTGATTCATGATTCATGATTCAATTCATGATTCATGATTCGATTCATGATTCAATTCATGATTCATGATTCATGATTCATGATTCAATTCATGATTCATGATTCATGATTCGATTCATGATTCATGATTCATAATTCATTATTCGATTTATGATTCATGATTCATGATTTAATTCATGATTCATGATTCAACTAATGATTCATGATTCGATTCATGATTCATAATTCATGATTCGATTCATGATTCATGATTCATGATTCATGATTCGATTCATGATTCAATTCATGATTCATGATTCATGATTCATGATTCATGATTCGATTCATGATTTAATTCATGATTCATGATTCATGATTCATGATTCATTTCATGATTCATTTCATGATTCATGATTCAATTCATGATTCATGATTCAATTCATGATTCATGATTCAATTCATGATTCATTTAATGATTCATGATTCAATTCATTATTCATGATTCATGATTCAATTAATGATTCAATTTATGATTTATTTCATGATTCATGATTTAATTCATGATTGATGATTCATGATTCAATTCATGATTCATGATGCAATTCATGATTCATGATAATATTCATAATTCATGATTCAATTCATGATTCATGATTCGATTTATGATTCATGATTCAATTCATGATTCATGATTTATGATTCAGTTTATGATTCAATTCATGATTCATGATTCAATTCATGATTCGAGATTCATGATTCGAATTATGATTCATGATTCAATTCATGATTCATGATTCGATTCATGATTGAATTCATGATTCATGATTCATGATTCATGATTCAATTCAAGATTCATGATTCATGATTCGATTCATGATTCATAATTCATGATTCGATTTATGATTCATGATTCATAATTTAATTCATGATGCATGATTCAATTCATGATTCATGATTCGATTCATGAATTATAATTCATGATTCGATTCATGATTCATGATTCATGATTCATGATTCAATTCATGATTCATGATTCGATTCATGATTCATGATTCATAAATTATGATTCAATTCATGATTCATGATTCGATTCATGATTCATGATTTAATTCAGGATTCTTGATTTATGATTCAATTCATGATTCAATTCATGATTCATGATTCGATTCAAGATTTATGATTCGATTTATGATTCATGATTCAATTCATGATTCATGATTCATGATTCAAATCATGATTCAATTCATGATTCATGATTCAATTCATGATTCATGATTCGATTCATGATTAATGATTTATGATTCGTTTCATGATTCATGATTCATTTCATGATTCTTGTTTCGATTCATAATTCATGATTCAATTCATGATTCATGATTCAATTCATGATTCATGATTCGATTCATTATTCATGATTTATGATTCATGATTCGATTCATGATTCATGTTTCGATTCATGATTCATAATTCATGATTCAATTCATGATTCATGATTCATGATTCATGATTCAATTCATGATTCATGATTCAATTCATGATTCATGATTCGATTCATGATTTATGATTCATGAATCATGATTCGATTCATGATTCATGATTTATGATTCAATTCATGATTTATGATTTATGATTCAATTTATGATTTAATTCATGATTCATGATTCATGATTCATGATTCATGATTCGATTCATGATTCATGATTCAATTCATGATTCATGATTCATTATTTAATTCATGATTCGATTCATGATTTATGATTTATGATTCATTTCATGATTCATGATTCGATTCATGATTCATGATTAATAATTCATGATTCAATTCATGATTCATGATTCGATTCATGATTCATGATTCAATTCAGGATTCTTGATTTATGATTCAATTCATGATTCAATTCATGATTCATGATTCATGATTCGATTCATGATTTATGATTCGATTTATGATTCATGATTCATGATTTATGATTCAATTCATGATTCAATTCATGATTCATGATTCAATTCATGATTCGAGATTCATGATTCGATTCATGATTCATGATTCATTTCATGATTAATGATTCGATTCATGATTCATGATTCATAATTCATGATTCATGATTCGATTCATGATTCATGATTCAATTCAGGATTCTTGATTTATGATTCAATTCATGATTCATTTCATGATTCATGATTCAATTCATGATTCATGATTCAATTCATGATTCATGATTCAATTCATGACTCATTTCATGATTCATGATTCAATTCCATATTCATGATTCATGATTCAATTTATGATTCAATTCATGATTCATTTCATGATTCATGATTCAATTCATGATTCATGATTCATGATTTAATTCATGATTAATGATTCATGATTCAATTCATGATTCAAGATGCAATTCATGATTCATGATTATATTCATGATTCATGATTCAATTCATGATTCATGATTCGATTTATGATTCATGATTCAATTCATGATTCATGATTCATGATTTATGAATCAATTCATGATTCAATTCATAAATCATGATTCATGATTCATGATTCGATTCATGATTTAATTCATGATTCATGATTCATGATTCATGATTCAATTCATGAATCAATTCATAATTCTTGATTCGATTCATGATTCATGATTCAACTTATGATTCATGATTTGATTCATGTTTCATGATTCAATTCATGAATCATGATTCGATTCATGATTCAATTCATGATTCATGATTCAATTCATGATTCAATTCATGATTCATGATTCGATTTATGATTCATGATTCAATTCATGATTCATGATTTATGATTCAATTCATGATTCAATTCATGATTCATGATTCAATTCATGATTCGAGATTCATGATTCGAATTATGATTCATGATTCAATTCATGATTCATGATTCGATTCATGATTCATGATTCAATTCATGATTCATGATTCATGATTCAATTCAAGATTCATGATTCATGATTCGATTCATGATTCATGATTCATAATTCATTATTCGATTTATGATTCATGATTCATGATTTAATTCATGATGCATGATTCAATTCATGATTCATGATTCGATTCATGATTTATGATTCATGATTCATGATTTAATTCATGATGCATGATTCAATTCATGATTCATGATTCGATTCATGATTCATAATTCATGATTCGATTCATGATTCATGATTCATGATTCAATTCATGATTCATGATTCGATTCATGATTCATGATTCATAATTCATGATTCAATTCATGATTCATGATTCGATTCATGATTCATGATTCAATTCAGGATTCTTGATTTATGATTCAATTCATGATTCAATTTATGATTCATGATTCGATTCATGATTCATGATTCATAATTCATGATTCAATTCATGATTCATGATTCGATTCAAGATTTATAATTTGATTTATGATTCATGATTCAATTCATGATTCATGATTCATGATTCAAATCATGATTCAATTCATGATTCATGATTCAATTCATGATTCATGATTCGATTCATGATTAATGATTTATGATTCGTTTCATGATTCATGATTCATTTCATGATTCTTGTTTCGATTCATAATTCATGATTCAATTCATGATTCATGATTCAATTCATGATTCATGATTCGATTCATTATTCATGATTCATGATTCATGATTCGATTCATGATTCTTGATTCATTTCATGATTCATGATTCATGATTCAATTCATGATTCATGTTTCGATTCATGCTTCATAATTCATGATTCAATTCATGATTCATGATTCATGATTCATGATTCAATTCATGATTCATGATTCAATTCATGATTCATGATTCGATTCATGATTTATGATTCATGAATCATGATTCGATTCATGATTCATGGTTTATGATTCAATTTATGATTTATGATTTATGATTCAATTTATGATTTAATTCATGATTCATGATTCATGATTCATGATTCATGATTCGATTCATGATTCATGATTCAATTCATGATTCATGATTCATTATTTAATTCATTATTCTATTCATGATTTATGATTCAATTCATGATTCATGATTTATGATTCATTTCATGATTCATGATTCGATTCATGATTCATGATTCATAATTCATGATTCAATTCATGATTCATGATTTATGATTCAATTCATGATTCAATTCATGATTCATGATTCATGATTCATGATTCAATTCATGATTTATGATTCGATTTATGATTCATGATTCAATTCATGATTCATGATTTATGATTCAATTCATGATTCAATTCATGATTCATGATTCAATTCATGATTCGAGATTCATGATTCGATTCATGATTCATGATTCATTTCATGATTCATGATTCGATTCATGATTCATGAATTATAATTCATGATTCAATTCATGATTCATGATTCGATTCATGATTCATGATTCAATTCAGGATTCTTGATTTATGATTCAATTCCTGAATCATTTCATGATTCATGATTCAATTCATGATTCATGATTCAATTCATGATTCATGATTCAATTCATGATTCATGATTCAATTCATGACTCATTTCATGATTCATGATTCAATTCATTATTCATGATTCATGATTCAATTTATGATTCAATTCATGATTCATTTCATGATTCATGATTCAATTTATGATTCATTTCATGATTCATGATTTATGATTCAATTCATGATTCATGTTTCGATTCATGATTCATAATTCATGATTCAATTCATGATTCATGATTCATGATTCTTGATTCAATTCATGATTCATGATTCAATTCATGATTCATGATTCGATTCATGATTTATGATTCATGAATCATGATTCGATTCATGATTCATGATTTATGATTCAATTCATGATTTATGATTTATGATTCAATTTATGATTTAATTCATGATTCATGATTCATGATTCATGATTCGATTCATGATTCATGATTCAATTCATGATTCATGATTCATTATTTAATTCATGATTTGATTCATGATTTATGATTCAATTCATGATTCATGATTTATGATTCATTTCATGATTCATGATTCGATTCATGATTCATGATTCATAATTCATGATTCAATTCATGATTCATGATTCGATTCATGATTCATGATTCAATTCAGGATTCTTGATTTATGATTCAATTCATGATTCATTTCATGATTCATGATTCAATTCATGATTCATGATTCAATTCATGATTCATGATTCAATTCATGACTCATTTCATGATTCATGATTCAATTCCATATTCATGATTCATGATTCAATTTATGATTCAATTCATGATTCATTTCATGATTCATGATTCAATTCATGATTCATTTCATGATTCATGATTCGATTCATGATTCATGATTCATAATTCATGATTCAATTCATGCTTCATGATTCGATTCATGATTCATGATTCAATTCAGGATTCTTGATTTATGATTCAATTCATGATTCATTTCATGATTCATGATTCAATTCATGATTCATGATTCAATTCATGATTCATGATTCAATTCATGACTCATTTCATGATTCATGATTCAATTCCATATTCATGATTCATGATTCAATTTATGATTCAATTCATGATTCATTTCATGATTCATGATTCAATTCATGATTCATTTCATGATTCATGATTCATGATTTAATTCATGATTAATGATTCATGATTCAATTCATGATTCATGATGCAATTCATGATTCATGACTATATTCATGATTCATGATTCAATTCATGATTCATGATTCGATTTATGATTCATGATTCAATTCATGATTCATGATTCATGATTTATGATTCAATTCATGATTCAATTCATAAATCATGATTCATGATTCATGATTCGATTCATGATTTAATTCATGATTCATGATTCATGATTCATGATTCAATTCATGAATCAATTCATAATTCTTGATTCGATTCATGATTCATGATTCAACTTATGATTCATGATTTGATTCATGTTTCATGATTCAATTCATGAATCATGATTCGATTCATGATTCAATTCATGATTCATGATTCATGATTCAATTCATGATTCAATTCATGATTCATGATTCGATTTATGATTCATGATTCAATTCATGATTCATGATTTATGATTCAATTCATGATTCAATTCATGATTCATGATTCAATTCATGATTCGAGATTCATGATTCGAATTATGATTCATGATTCAATTCATGATTCATGATTCGATTCATGATTCATGATTCAATTCATGATTCATGATTCATGATTCAATTCAAGATTCATGATTCATGATTCGATTCATGATTCATGATTCATAATTCATTATTCGATTTATGATTCATGATTCATGATTTAATTCATGATGCATGATTCAATTCATGATTCATGATTCGATTCATGATTCATAATTCATGATTCGATTCATGATTCATGATTCATGATTCAATTCATGATTCATGATTCGATTCATGATTCATGATTCATAATTCATGATTCAATTCATGATTCATGATTCGATTCATGATTCATGATTCAATTCAGGATTCTTGATTTATGATTCAATTCATGATTCAATTTATGATTCATGATTCGATTCATGATTCATGATTCATAATTCATGATTCAATTCATGATTCATGATTCGATTCAAGATTTATAATTTGATTTATGATTCATGATTCAATTCATGATTCATGATTCATGATTCAAATCATGATTCAATTCATGATTCATGATTCAATTCATGATTCATGATTCGATTCATGATTAATGATTTATGATTCGTTTCATGATTCATGATTCATTTCATGATTCTTGTTTCGATTCATAATTCATGATTCAATTCATGATTCATGATTCAATTCATGATTCATGATTCGATTCATTATTCATGATTCATGATTCATGATTCGATTCATGATTCTTGATTCACTTCATGATTCATGATTCATGATTCAATTCATGATTCATGTTTCGATTCATGCTTCATAATTCATGATTCAATTCATGATTCATGATTCATGATTCATGATTCAATTCATGATTCATGATTCAATTCATGATTCATGATTCGATTCATGATTTATGATTCATGAATCATGATTCGATTCATGATTCATGGTTTATGATTCAATTTATGATTTATGATTTATGATTCAATTTATGATTTAATTCATGATTCATGATTCATGATTCATGATTCATGATTCGATTCATGATTCATGATTCAATTCATGATTCATGATTCATTATTTAATTCATTATTCTATTCATGATTTATGATTCAATTCATGATTCATGATTTATGATTCATTTCATGATTCATGATTCGATTCATGATTCATGATTCATAATTCATGATTCAATTCATGATTCATGATTTATGATTCAATTCATGATTCAATTCATGATTCATGATTCATGATTCATGATTCAATTCATGATTTATGATTCGATTTATGATTCATGATTCAATTCATGATTCATGATTTATGATTCAATTCATGATTCAATTCATGATTCATGATTCAATTCATGATTCGAGATTCATGATTCGATTCATGATTCATGATTCATTTCATGATTCATGATTCGATTCATGATTCATGAATTATAATTCATGATTCAATTCATGATTCATGATTCGATTCATGATTCATGATTCAATTCAGGATTCTTGATTTATAATTCAATTCCTGAATCATTTCATGATTCATGATTCAATTCATGATTCATGATTCAATTCATGATTCATGATTCAATTCATGATTCATGATTCAATTCATGACTCATTTCATGATTCATGATTCAATTCATTATTCATGATTCATGATTCAATTTATGATTCAATTCATGATTCATTTCATGATTCATGATTCAATTCATGATTCATTTCATGATTCATGATTTATGATTCAATTCATGATTCATGTTTCGATTCATGATTCATAATTCATGATTCAATTCATGATTCATGATTCATGATTCAATTCATGATTCATGATTCAATTCATGATTCATGATTCGATTCATGATTTATGATTCATGAATCATGATTCGATTCATGATTCATGATTTATGATTCAATTCATGATTTATGATTTATGATTCAATTTATGATTTAATTCATGATTCATGATTCATGATTCATGATTCGATTCATGATTCATGATTCAATTCATGATTCATGATTCATTATTTAATTCATGATTCGATTCATGATTTATGATTCAATTCATGATTCATGATTTATGATTCATTTCATGATTCATGATTCGATTCATGATTCATGATTCATAATTCATGATTCAATTCATGATTCATGATTCGATTCATGATTCATGATTCAATTCAGGATTCTTGATTTATGATTCAATTCATGATTCAATTCATGATTCATGATTCATGATTCATGATTCGATTCATGATTTATGATTCCATTTATGATTCATGATTCAATTCATGATTCATGATTTATGATTCAATTCATGATTCAATTCATGATTCATGATTCAATTCATGATTCGAGATTCATGATTCGATTCATGATTCATGATTCATTTCATGATTAATGATTCGATTCATGATTCATGATTCATAATTCATGATTTAATTCATGATTCATGATTCGATTCATGATTCATGATTCAATTCAGGATTCTTGATTTATGATTCAATTCATGATTCATTTCATGATTCATGATTCAATTCATGATTCATTTCATGATTCATGATTCATGATTTAATTCATGATTAATGATTCAATTCATGATTCATGATTCGATTTATGATTCATGATTCAATTCATGATTCATGATTTATGATTCAATTCATGATTCAATTCATAAATCATGATTCATGATTCATGATTCATGAATCGATTCATGATTTAATTCATGATTCATGATTCATGATTCATGATTTAATTCATGAATCAATTCATAATTCATGATTCGATTCATGATTCATGATTCAATTTATGATTCATGATTTGATTCATGTTTCATGATTCAATTCATGAATCATGATTCGATTCATGATTCAATTCATGATTCATGATTCATGATTCAATTCATGATTCAATTCATGATTCATGATTCAATTCATGATTCAATTCATGATTCATGATTCATGATTCATGATTCAATTCAAGATTCATGATTCGAATTATGATTCATGATTCAATTCATGATTCATGATTCGATTCATGATTCAATTCATGATTCATGATTCATGATTCATGATTCAATTCAAGATTCATGATTCATGATTCGATTCATGATTCATAATTCATTATTCGATTTATGATTCATGATTCATGATTTAATTCATGATGCATGATTCAATTCATGATTCATGATTCGATTCATGATTCATAATTCATGATTCGATTCATGATTCATGATTCAATTCATGATTCATGATTCGATTCATGATTCATGATTCATAATTCATATTTTAATTCATGATTCATGATTCGATTCATGATTCATGATTCAATTCAGGATTCTTGATTTATGATTCATGATTCAATTCATGATTCATGATTCGATTCAAGATTTATAATTCGATTTATGATTCATGATTCAATTCATGATTCATGATTCATGATTCAAATCATGATTCAATTCATGATTCATGATTCAATTCATGATTCATGATTCAATTCATGATTAATGATTTATGATTCGTTTCATGATTCATGATTCATTTCATGATTCTTGTTTCGATTCATAATTCATGATTCAATTCATGATTCATGATTCAATTCATGATTCATGATTCGATTCATTATTCATGATTCATGATCCATGATTCGATTCATGATTCTTGATTCATTTCATGATTCATGATTCAATTCATGATTCATGTTTCGATACATGCTTCATAATTCATGATTCAATTCATGATTCATGATTCATGATTCATGATTCAATTCATGATTCATGTTTCAATTCATGATTCATGATTCGATTCATGATTTATGATTCATGAATCATGATTCGATTCATGATTCATGGTTTTTGATTCAATTTATGATTTATGATTTATGATTCAATTTATGATTTAATTCATGATTCATGATTCGATTCATGATTCATGATTCAATTCATGATTCATGATTCATTATTTAATTCATGATTCTATTCATGATTTATGATTCAATTCATGATTCATGATTTATGATTCATTTCATGATTCATGATTCGATTCATGATTCATGATTCATAATTCATGATTCAATTCATGATTCATGATTTATGATTCAATTCATGATTCAATTCATGATTCATGATTCATGATTCGATTCATGATTTATGATTCGATTTATGATTCATGATTCAATTCATGATTCATGATTTATGATTCAATTCATGATTCAATTCATGATTCATGATTCAATTCATGATTCGAGATTCATGATTCGATTCATGATTCATGATTCATTTCATGATTCATAATTCGATTCATGATTCATGATTTATAATTCATGATTCAATTCATGATTCATGATTCGATTCATGATTCATGATTCAATTCAGGATTCTTGATTTATGATTCAATTCATGATTCATTTCATGATTCATGATTCAATTCATGATTCATGATTCAATTCATGATTCATGATTCAATTCATGATTCATGATTCAATTCATGACTCATTTCATGATTCATGATTCAATTCATGATTCATTTCATGATTCATGATTCATGATTTAATTCATGATTAATGATTCATGATTCAATTCATGATTCATGATGCAATTCATGATTCATGATTATATTCATGATTCATGATTCAATTCATGATTCATGATTCGATTTATGATTCATGATTCAATTCATGATTCATGATTTATGATTCAATTCATGATTCAATTCATAAATCATGATTCATGATTCATGATTCGATTCATGATTTAATTCATGATTCATGATTCATGATTCATGATTCAATTCATGAATCAATTCATAATTCATGATTCGATTCATGATTCATGATTCAATTCATGATTCATTTCATGATTCATGATTCAATTCATGATTCATTTCATGATTCATGATTCATGATTTAATTCATGATTCATGATGCAATTCATGATTCATGATTCAATTCATGATTCATGATTCATTATTTAATTCATGATTCGATTCATGATTTATGATTTATGATTCATTTCATAATTCATGATTCAATTCATGATTCGATTCATGATTCATGATTCAATTCAGGATTCTTGATTTATGATTCAATTCATGATTCAATTCATGATTCATGATTCGATTTATGATTCATGATTCAATTCATGATTCATGATTTATGATTCAATTCATGATTCAATTCATGATTCATGATTCAATTCATGATTCGAGATTCATGATTCGATTCATGATTCATGATTCATTTCATGATTAATGATTCGATTCATGATTCATAATTCATGATTCATGATTCGATTCATGATTCATGATTCAATTCAGGATTCTTGATTTATGATTCAATTCATGATTCATTTCATGATTCATTATTCAATTCATGATTCATGATTCATAATTCATGATTCAATTCATGATTCATGATTTATGATTCAATTCATGATTCAATTCATGATTCATGATTCATGATTCATGATTCGATTCATGATTTATGATTCGATTTATGATTCATGATTCAATTCATGATTCATGATTTATGATTCAATTCATGATTCAATTCATGATTCATGATTCAATTCATGATTCGAGATTCATGATTCGATTCATGATTCATGATTCATTTCATGATTCATGATTCGATTCATGATTCATGATTTATAATTCATGATTCAATTCATGATTCATGATTCGATTCATGATTCATGATTCAATTCAGGATTCTTGATTTATGATTCAATTCATGATTCATTTCATGATTCATGATTCAATTCATGATTCATGATTCAATTCATGATTCATGATTCAATTCATGACTCATTTCATGATTCATGATTCAATTCATGATTCATTTCATGATTCATGATTCATGATTTAATTCATGATTAATGATTCATGATTCAATTCATGATTCATGATGCAATTCATGATTCATGATTATATTCATGATTCATGATTCAATTCATGATTCATAATTCGATTTATGATTCATGATTCAATTCATGATTCATTTCATGATTCATGATTCAATTCATGATTCATTTCATGATTCATGATGCAATTCATGATTCATGATTCAATTCATGATTCATGATTCATTATTTAATTCATGATTCGATTCATGATTTATGATTTATGATTCATTTCATAATTCATGATTCAATTCATGATTCATGATTCGATTCATGATTCATGATTCAATTCAGGATTCTTGATTTATGATTCAATTCATGATTCAATTCATGATTCATGATTCATGATTCATGATTCGATTCATGATTTATGATTCGATTTATGATTCATGATTCAATTCATGATTCATGATTTATGATTCAATTCATGATTCAATTCATGATTCATGATTCAATTCATGATTCGAGATTCATGATTCGATTCATGATTCATGATTCATTTCATGATTAATGATTCGATTCATGATTCATGATTCATAATTCATGATTCATGATTCGATTCATGATTCATGATTCAATTCAGGATTCTTGATTTATGATTCAATTCATGATTCATTTCATGATTCATTATTCAATTCATGATTCATGATTCAATTCATGATTCATGATTCAATTCATGACTCATTTCATGATTCATGATTCAATTCCATATTCATGATTCATGATTCAATTTATGATTCAATTCATGATTCATTTCATGATTCATGATTCAATTCATGATTCATTTCATGATTCATGATTCATGATTTAATTCATGATTAATGATTCATGATTCAATTCATGATTCATGATTCGATTTATGATTCATGATTCAATTCATGATTCATGATTCATGATTTATGATTCAATTCATGATTCAATTCATAAATCATGATTCATGATTCATGATTCATGATTCGATTCATGATTTAATTCATGATTCATGATTCATGATTCAATTCATGAATCAATTCATAATTCATGATTCGATTCATGATTCATGATTCAACTTATGATTCATGATTTGATTCATGTTTCATGATTCAATTCATGAATCATGATTCGATTCATGATTCAATTCATGATTCATGATTCATGATTCAATTCATGATTCAATTCATGATTCATGATTCGATTTATGATTCATGATTCGATTCATGATTCATGATTTATGATTCAATTCATGATTCAATTCATGATTCATGATTCAATTCATGATTCGAGATTCATGATTCAAATTATGATTCATGATTCAATTCATGATTCATGATTCGATTCATGATTCATGATTCAATTCATGATTCATGATTCAATTCAAGATTCATGATTCATGATTCAATTCAAGATTCATGATTCATGATTCGATTCATGATTCATGATTCATAATTCATTATTCGATTTATGATTCATGATTCATGATTTAATTCATGATTCATGATTCAATTCATGATTCATGATTCGATTCATGATTCATAATTCATGATTCAATTCATGATTCATGATTCGATTCATGATTCATGATTCAATTCAGGATTCTTGATTTATGATTCAATTCATGATTCAATTTATGATTCATGATTCGATTCATGATTCATGATTCATAATTCATGATTCAATTCATGATTCATGATTCGATTCAAGATTTATAATTCGATTTATGATTCATGATTCAATTCATGATTCATGATTCATGATTCAAATCATGATTCAATTCTTGATTCATGATTCAATTCATGATTCATGATTCGATTCATGATTAATGATTTATGATTCGTTTCATGATTCATGATTCATTTCATGATTCTTGTTTCGATTCATAATTCATGATTCAATTCATGATTCATGATTCAATTCATGATTCATGATTCGATTCATTATTCATGATTCATGATTCATGATTCGATTCATGATTCTTGATTCATTTCATGATTCATGATTCATGATTCAATTCATGATTCATGTTTCGATTCATGCTTCATAATTCATGATTCAATTCATGATTCATGATTCATGATTCATGATTCAATTCATGATTCATGATTCAATTCATGATTCATGATTCGATTCATGATTTATGATTCATGAATCATGATTCGATTCATGATTCATGGTTTATGATTCAATTTATGATTTATGATTTATGATTCAATTTATGATTTAATTCATGATTCATGATTCATGATTCATGATTCATTATTTAATTCATTATTCTATTCATGATTTATGATTCAATTCATGATTCATGATTTATGATTCATTTCATGATTCATGATTCGATTCATGATTCATGATTCATAATTCATGATTCAATTCATGATTCATGATTTATGATTCAATTCATGATTCAATTCATGATTCATGATTCATGATTCATGATTCGATTCATGATTTATGATTCGATTTATGATTCATGATTCAATTCATGATTCATGATTTATGATTCAATTCATGATTCAATTCATGATTCATGATTCAATTCATGATTCGAGATTCATGATTCGATTCATGATTCATGATTCATTTCATGATTCATGATTCGATTCATGATTCATGATTCATGATTTATGATTCAATTCATGATTCAATTCATGATTCATGATTCAATTCATGATTCGAGATTCATGATTCGATTCATGATTCATGATTCGATTCATGATTCATGATTCAATTCATGATTCATGATTCATTATTTAATTCATTATTCTATTCATGATTTATGATTCAATTCATGATTCATGATTTATGATTCATTTCATGATTCATGATTCGATTCATGATTCATGATTCATAATTCATGATTCAATTCATGATTCATGATTTATGATTCAATTCATGATTCAATTCATGATTCATGATTCATGATTCATGATTCGATTCATGATTTATGATTCGATTTATGATTCATGATTCAATTCATGATTCATGATTCATGATTCATGATTCATTATTTAATTCATTATTCTATTCATGATTTATGATTCAATTCATGATTCATGATTTATGATTCATTTCATGATTCATGATTCGATTCATGATTCATGATTCATAATTCATGATTCAATTCATGATTCATGATTTATGATTCAATTCATGATTCAATTCATGATTCATGATTCATGATTCATGATTCGATTCATGATTTATGATTCGATTTATGATTCATGATTCAATTCATGATTCATGATTTATGATTCAATTCATGATTCAATTCATGATTCATGATTCAATTCATGATTCGAGATTCATGATTCGATTCATGATTCATGATTCATTTCATGATTCATGATTCGATTCATGATTCATGATTCATGATTTATGATTCAATTCATGATTCAATTCATGATTCATGATTCAATTCATGATTCGAGATTCATGATTCGATTCATGATTCATGATTCGATTCATGATTCATGATTCAATTCATGATTCATGATTCATTATTTAATTCATTATTCTATTCATGATTTATGATTCAATTCATGATTCATGATTTATGATTCATTTCATGATTCATGATTCGATTCATGATTCATGATTCATAATTCATGATTCAATTCATGATTCATGATTTCTGATTCAATTCATGATTCAATTCATGATTCATGATTCATGATTCATGATTCATGATTCATGATTCGATTCATGATTTATGATTCGATTTATGATTCATGATTCAATTCATGATTCATGATTTATGATTCAATTCATGATTCAATTCATGATTCATGATTCAATTCATGATTCGAGATTCATGATTCGATTCATGATTCATGATTCATTTCATGATTCATGATTCGATTCATGATTCATGATTCATAATTCATGATTCAATTCATGATTCATGATTCGATTCATGATTCATGATTCAATTCAGGATTCTTGAATTATGATTCAATTCATGATTCATTTCATGATTCATGATTCAATTCATGATTCATGATTCAATTCATGATTCATGATTCAATTCATGACTCATTTCATGATTCATGATTCAATTCCATATTCATGATTCATGATTCAATTTATGATTCAATTCATGATTCATTTCATGATTCATGATTCAATTCATGATTCATTTCATGATTAATGATTCATGATTTAATTCATGATTAATGATTCATGATTCAATTCATGATTCATGATGCAATTCATGATTCATGATTATATTCATGATTCATGATTCAATTCATGATTCATGATTCGATTTATGATTCATGATTCAATTCATGATTCATGATTTATGATTCAATTCATGATTCAATTCATAAATCATGATTCATGATTCATGATTCATGAATCGATTCATGATTTAATTCATGATTCATGATTCATGATTCATGATTCAATTCATGAATCAATTCATAATTCATGATTCGATTCATGATTCATGATTCAATTTATGATTCATGATTTGATTCATGTTTCATGATTCAATTCATGAATCATGATTCGATTCATGATTCAATTCATGATTCATGATTCATGATTCAATTCATGATTCAATTCATGATTCATGATTCGATTTATGATTCATGATTCAATTCATGATTCATGATTTATGATTCAATTCATGATTCAATTCATGATTCATGATTCAATTCATGATTCAATTCATGATTCATGATTCATGATTCATGATTCAATTCAAGATTCATGATTCGAATTATGATTCATGATTCAATTCATGATTCATGATTCGATTCATGATTCAATTCATGATTCATGATTCATGATTTATGATTCAATTCAAGATTCATGATTCATGATTCGATTCATGATTCATAATTCCTTATTCGATTTATGATTCATGATTCATGATTTAATTCATGATGCATGATTCAATTCATGATTCATGATTCGATTCATGATTCATAATTCATGATTCGATTCATGATTCATGATTCATGATTCAATTCATGATTCATGATTCGATTCATGATTCATGATTCATAATTCATATTTCAATTCATGATTCATGATTCGATTCATGATTCAATTCAGGATTCTTGATTTATGATTCAATTCATGATTCAATTTATGATTCATGATTCGATTCATGATTCATGATTCATAATTCATGATTCAATTCATGATTCATGATTCGATTCAAGATTTATAATTCGATTTATGATTCATGATTCAATTCATGATTCATGATTCATGATTCAAATCATGATTCAATTCATGATTCATGATTCAATTCATGATTCATGATTCGATTCATGATTAATGATTTATGATTCGTTTCATGATTCATGATTCATTTCATGATTCTTGTTTCGATTCATAATTCATGATTCAATTCATGATTCATGATTCAATTCATGATTCATGATTCGATTCATTATTCATGATTCATGATTCATGATTCGATTCATGATTCTTGATTCATTTCATGATTCATGATTCAATTCATGATTCATGTTTCGATTCATGCTTCATAATTCATGATTCAATTCATGATTCATGATTCATGATTCATGATTCAATTCATGATTCATGATTCAATTCATGATTCATGATTCGATTCATGATTTATGATTCATGAATCATGATTCGATTCATGATTCATGGTTTTTGATTCAATTTATGATTTATGATTTATGATTCAATTTATGATTTAATTCATGATTCATGATTCATGATTCATGATTCGATTCATGATTCATGATTCAATTCATGATTCATGATTCATTATTTAATTCATGATTCTATTCATGATTTATGATTCAATTCATGATTCATGATTTATGATTCATTTCATGATTCATGATTCGATTCATGATTCATGATTCATAATTCATGATTCAATTCATGATTCATGATTTATGATTCAATTCATGATTCAATTCATGATTCATGATTCATGATTCATGATTCGATTCATGATTTATGATTCGATTTATGATTCATGATTCAATTCATGATTCATGATTTATGATTCAATTCATGATTCAATTCATGATTCAATTCATGATTCGAGATTCATGATTCGATTCATGATTCATGATTTATAATTCATGATTCAATTCATGATTCATGATTCGATTCATGATTCATGATTCAATTCAGGATTCTTGATTTATGATTCAATTCATGATTCATTTCATGATTCATGATTCAATTCATGATTCATGATTCAATTCATGATTCATGATTCAATTCATGACTCATTTCATGATTCATGATTCAAATTATGATTCATTTCATGATTCATGATTCATGATTTAATTCATGATTAATGATTCATGATTCAATTCATGATTCATGATGCAATTCATGATTCATGATTATATTCATGATTCATGATTCAATTCATGATTCATGATTCGATTTATGATTCATGATTCAATTCATGATTCATGATTTATGATTCAATTCATGATTCAATTCATAAATCATGATTCATGATTCATGATTCGATTCATGATTTAATTCATGATTCATGATTCATGATTCATGATTCAATTCATGAATCAATTCATAATTCATGATTCGATTCATGATTCATGATTCAATTTATGATTCATGATTTGATTCATGATTCATGATTCAATTCATGAATCATGATTCATGATTCATGATTCAATTCATGATTCATGATTCATGATTCAATTCATGATTCAATTCATGATTCATGATTCAATTCATTATTCATGATTCATGATTCAATTCATGATTCAATTCATGATTCATTTCATGATTCATGATTCAATTCATGATTCATTTCATGATTCATGATTCATGATTTAATTCATGATTCATGATGCAATTCATGATTCATGATTCGATTTATGATTCATGATTCAATTCATGATTCATGATTTATGATTCAATTTATGATTCAATTCATGATTCATGATTCAATTCATGATTCGAGATTCATGATTCGAATTATGATTCATGATTCAATTCATGATTAATGATTTGATTCATGATTCAATTCATGATTCATGATTCAATGCATGATTCATGATTCATGATTCGATTCATGATTTATTATTCAATTCATGATTCATGATTCAATGCATGATTCATGATTCATGATTCGATTCATGATTTATTATTCAATTCATGATTCATGATTCGATTCATGATTCAATTCATGATTCATGATTCATGATTCATGATTCAATTCATGATTCATGATTCGATTCATGATTCATGATTCATAATTCATTATTCAATTTATGATTGATGATTCATGATTTAATTCATGATTCATGATTCAATTCATGATTCATGATTCGATTCATGATTAATAATTCATGATTCGATTCATGATTCATGATTCATGATTCGATTCATGATTCAATTCATGATTCATGATTCATGATTCATGATTCGATTCATGATTTAATTCATGATTCATGATTCAATTCATGATTAAATTCATGATTCATGATTCATGATTCGATTCATGATTCATGATTCAATTTATGATTCATGATTTGATTCATGATTCATGATTCAATTCATGATTCATGATTCATGATTCGATTCATGATTCATGATTCAATTTATGATTCATGATTTGATTCATGATTCTTGATTCAATTCATGAATCATGATTCATGATTCATGATTCAATTCATGATTCATGAATCATGATTCAATTTATGATTCATTTCATGATTCATGATTCAATTCATGATTCATGATTCAATTCATGATTCATGATTCAATTCATGATTCATTTCATGATACATGATTCAATTCATTATTCATGATTCATGATTCAATTCATGATTCATTTCATGATTCATGATTCAATTCATGATTCATTTCATGATTCATGATTTAATTCATGATTAATGATTCATGATTCAATTCATGATTCATGATGCAATTCATGATTCATGATTATATTCATAATTCATGATTCAATTCATGATTCATGATTCGATTTATGATTCATGATTCAATTCATGATTCATGATTTATGATTCAATTCATGATTCAATTCATGATTCATGATTCAATTCATGATTCGAGATTCATGATTCGAATTATGATTCATGATTCAATTCATGATTCATGATTCGATTCATGATTCAATTCATGATTCATGATTCATGATTCAATTCATGATTCATGATTCATGATTCGATTCATGATTCATGATTCATAATTCATTATTCGATTTATGATTCATGATTCATGATTTAATTCATGATTCATGATTCAATTCGAGATTCATGATTCGATTCATGATTCATGATTTATAATTCATGATTCAATTCATGATTCATGATTCGATTCATGATTCATGATTCAATTCAGGATTCTTGATTTATGATTCAATTCATGATTCATTTCATGATTCATGATTCAATTCATGATTCATGATTCAATTCATGATTCATGATTCAATTCATGACTCATTTCATGATTCATGATTCAAATTATGATTCATTTCATGATTCATGATTCATGATTTAATTCATGATTAATGATTCATGATTCAATTCATGATTCATGATGCAATTCATGATTCATGATTATATTCATGATTCATGATTCAATTCATGATTCATGATTCGATTTATGATTCATGATTCAATTCATGATTCATGATTTATGATTCAATTCATGATTCAATTCATAAATCATGATTCATGATTCATGATTCGATTCATGATTTAATTCATGATTCATGATTCATGATTCATGATTCAATTCATGAATCAATTCATAATTCATGATTCGATTCATGATTCATGATTCAATTTATGATTCATGATTTGATTCATGATTCATGATTCAATTCATGAATCATGATTCATGATTCATGATTCAATTCATGATTCATGATTCATGATTCAATTCATGATTCAATTCATGATTCATGATTCAATTCATGATTCATGATTCAATTCATGATTCATGATTCAATTCATGATTCATTTCATGATTCATGATTCAATTCATTATTCATGATTCATGATTCAATTCATGATTCAATTCATGATTCATTTCATGATTCATGATTCAATTCATGATTCATTTCATGATTCATGATTCATGATTTAATTCATGATTCATGATGCAATTCATGATTCATGATTCGATTTATGATTCATGATTCAATTCATGATTCATGATTTATGATTCAATTTATGATTCAATTCATGATTCATGATTCAATTCATGATTCGAGATTCATGATTTGAATTATGATTCATGATTCAATTCATGATTAATGATTTGATTCATGATTCAATTCATGATTCATGATTCAATGCATGATTCATGATTCATGATTCGATTCATGATTTATTATTCAATTCATGATTCATGATTCAATGCATGATTCATGATTCATGATTCGATTCATGATTTATTATTCAATTCATGATTCATGATTCGATTCATGATTCAATTCATGATTCATGATTCATGATTCATGATTCAATTCATGATTCATGATTCGATTCATGATTCATGATTCATAATTCATTATTCAATTTATGATTGATGATTCATGATTTAATTCATGATTCATGATTCAATTCATGATTCATGATTCGATTCATGATTAATAATTCATGATTCGATTCATGATTCATGATTCATGATTCGATTCATGATTCAATTCATGATTCATGATTCATGATTCATGATTCGATTCATGATTTAATTCATGATTCATGATTCAATTCATGATTCAATTCATGATTCAATTCATGATTCATGATTCATGATTCGATTCATGATTCATGATTCAATTTATGATTCATGATTTGATTCATGATTCATGATTCAATTCATGATTCATGATTCATGATTCGATTCATGATTCATGATTCAATTTATGATTCATGATTTGATTCATGATTCATGATTCAATTCATGAATCATGATTCATGATTCATGATTCAATTCATGATTCATGAATCATGATTCAATTTATGATTCATGATTTGATTCATGATTCAATTCATGATTCATGATTCAATTCATGATTCATGATTCAATTCATGATTCATTTCATGATACATGATTCAATTCATTATTCATGATTCATGATTCAATTCATGATTCATTTCATGATTCATGATTCAATTCATGATTCATTTCATGATTCATGATTTAATTCATGATTAATGATTCATGATTCAATTCATGATTCATGATGCAATTCATGATTCATGATTATATTCATAATTCATGATTCAATTCATGATTCATGATTCGATTTATGATTCATGATTCAATTCATGATTCATGATTTATGATTCAATTCATGATTCAATTCATGATTCATGATTCATGATGCAATTCATGATTCATGATTATATTCATAATTCATGATTCAATTCATGATTCATGATTCGATTCATGATTCAATTCATGATTCATGATTCATGATTCAATTCATGATTCATGATTCATGATTCGATTCATGATTCATGATTCATAATTCATTATTCGATTTATGATTCATGATTCATGATTTAATTCATGATTCATGATTCAATTCATGATTCATGATTCGATTCATGATTCAATTCATGATTCATGATTCATGATTCAATTCATGATTCATGATTCATGATTCGATTCATGATTCATGATTCATAATTCATTATTCGATTTATGATTCATGATTCATGATTTAATTCATGATTCATGATTCAATTCATGATTCATGATTCGATTCATGATTCAAAATTCATGATTCGATTCATGATTCATGATTCAATTCATGATTCATGATTCGATTCATGATTCATGATTCGATTCATGATTCATGATTCGATTCATGATTCATGATTCAATTCATGATTCAATTCATGATTCATGATTCAATTCATGATTCGAGATTCATGATTCGATTCATGATTCATGATTCATGATTCGATTCATGATTCATGATTCAATCCATGATTTAATTCATGATTCATGATTCAATTCATGATTCGATTCATGATTCATGATTCAATTCATGATTCATGATTCAATTCATGATTCATGATTCAATTCATGATTCATTTCATGATTCATGATTTGATTCATGATTCATGATTCGATTCATAATTCATGATTCAATTCATGATTCATGATTCAATTCATGAATCATGATTCATGATTCATGATTCAATTCATGATTCATGATTCAATTCATGATTCAATTCATGATTCATGATTCAATTCATGATTCATTTCATGATTCATGATTCATGATTCATGATTCAATTCATGATTCATGATTCATGATTCAATTCATGATTCAATTCATGATTCATGATTCAATTCATGATTCATTTCATGATTCATGATTCAATTCATTATTCATGATTCATGATTCAATTCATGATTCAATTCATGATTCATTTCATGATTCATGATTCAATTCATGATTCATTTCATGATTCATGATTCATGATTTAATTCATGATTAATGATTCATGATTCAATTCATGATTCATGATGCAATTCATGATTCATGATTTCATTCATGATTCATGATTCAATTCATGATTCATGATTTATGATTCAATTTATGATTCAATTCATGATTCATGATTCAATTCATGACTCATTTCATGATTCATGATGCAATTCATGATTCATGATTTCATTCATGATTCATGATTCAATTCATGATTCATGATTCGATTTATGATTCATGATTCAATTCATGATTCATGATTTATGATTCAATTTATGATTCAATTCATGATTCATGATTCAATTCATGACTCATTTCATGATTCATGATTCAATTCCATATTCATGATTCATGATTCAATTTATGATTCAATTCATGATTCATTTCATGATTCATGATTCAATTCATGATTCATTTCATGATTAATGATTCATGATTTAATTCATGATTAATGATTCATGATTCAATTCATGATTCATGATGCAATTCATGATTCATGATTATATTCATGATTCATGATTCAATTCATGATTCATGATTCAATTCATCATTCATGATTCAATTCATCATTCATGATTTATGATTCAATTCATGATTCAATTCATAAATCATGATTCATGATTCATGATTCATGAATCGATTCATGATTTAATTCATGATTCATGATTCATGATTCATGATTCAATTCATGAATCAATTCATAATTCATGATTCGATTCATGATTCATGATTCAATTTATGATTCATGATTTGATTCATGTTTCATGATTCAATTCATGAATCATGATTCGATTCATGATTCAATTCATGATTCATGATTCATGATTCAATTCATGATTCATGATTCGATTTATGATTCATGATTCAATTCATGATTCATGATTTATGATTCAATTCATGATTCAATTCATGATTCATGATTCAATTCATGATTCAATTCATGAAACATGATTCATGATTCATGATTCAATTCAAGATTCATGATTCGAATTATGATTCATGATTCAATTCATGATTCATGATTCGATTCATGATTCAATTCATGATTCATGATTCATGATTTATGATTCAATTCAAGATTCATGATTCATGATTCGATTCATGATTCATAATTCCTTATTCGATTTATGATTCATGATTCATGATTTAATTCATGATGCATGATTCAATTCATGATTCATGATTCGATTCATGATTCATAATTCATGATTCGATTCATGATTCATGATTCATGATTCAATTCATGATTCATGATTCGATTCATGATTCATGATTCATAATTCATATTTCAATTCATGATTCATGATTCGATTCATGATTCAATTCAGGATTCTTGATTTATGATTCAATTCATGATTCAATTTATGATTCATGATTCGATTCATGATTCATGATTCATAATTCATGATTCAATTCATGATTCATGATTCGATTCAAGATTTATAATTCGATTTATGATTCATGATTCAATTCATGATTCATGATTCATGATTCAAATCATGATTCAATTCATGATTCATGATTCAATTCATGATTCATGATTCGATTCATGATTAATGATTTATGATTCGTTTCATGATTCATGATTCATTTCATGATTCTTGTTTCGATTCATAATTCATGATTCAATTCATGATTCATGATTCAATTCATGATTCATGATTCGATTCATTATTCATGATTCATGATTCATGATTCGATTCATGATTCTTGATTCATTTCATGATTCATGATTCAATTCATGATTCATGTTTCGATTCATGCTTCATAATTCATGATTCAATTCATGATTCATGATTCATGATTCATGATTCAATTCATGATTCATGATTCAATTCATGATTCATGATTCGATTCATGATTTATGATTCATGAATCATGATTCGATTCATGATTCATGGTTTTTGATTCAATTTATGATTTATGATTTATGATTCAATTTATGATTTAATTCATGATTCATGATTCATGATTCGATTCATGATTCATGATTCAATTCATGATTCATGATTCATTATTTAATTCATGATTCTATTCATGATTTATGATTCAATTCATGATTCATGATTTATGATTCATTTCATGATTCATGATTCGATTCATGATTCATGATTCATAATTCATGATTCAATTCATGATTCATGATTTATGATTCAATTCATGATTCAATTCATGATTCATGATTCATGATTCATGATTCGATTCATGATTTATGATTCGATTTATGATTCATGATTCAATTCATGATTCATGATTTATGATTCAATTCATGATTCAATTCATGATTCATGATTCAATTCATGATTCGAAATTCATGATTCGATTCATGATTCATGATTTATAATTCATGATTCAATTCATGATTCATGATTCGATTCATGATTCATGATTCAATTCAGGATTCTTGATTTATGATTCAATTCATGATTCATTTCATGATTCATGATTCAATTCATGATTCATGATTCAATTCATGATTCATGATTCAATTCATGACTCATTTCATGATTCATGATTCAATTCATGATTCATTTCATGATTCATGATTCATAATTTAATTCATGATTAATGATTCATTATTCAATTCATGATTCATGATGCAATTCATGATTTATGATTATATTCATGATTCATGATTCAATTCATGATTCATGATTCGATTTATGATTCATGATTCAATTCATGATTCATGATTTATGATTCAATTCATGATTCAATTCATAAATCATGATTCATGATTCATGATTCGATTCATGATTTAATTCATGATTCATGATTCATGATTCATGATTCAATTCATGAATCAATTCATAATTCATGATTCGATTCATGATTCATGATTCAATTTATGATTCATGATTTGATTCATGATTCATGATTCAATTCATGAATCATGATTCATGATTCATGATTCAATTCATGATTCATGATTCATGATTCAATTCATGATTCAATTCATGATTCATGATTCAATTCATGATTCATGATTCAATTCATGATTCATTTCATGATTCATGATTCAATTCATTATTCATGATTCATGATTCAATTCATGATTGAATTCATGATTCATTTCATGATTCATGATTCATTTCATGATTCATGATTCAATTCATGATTCATTTCATGATTCATGATTCATGATTTAATTCATGATTCATGATGCAATTCATGATTCATGATTTCATTCATGATTCATGATTCAATTCATGATTCATGATTCGATTTATGATTCATGATTCAATTCATGATTCATTTCATGATTCATGATTCATGATTTAATTCATGATTAATGATTCATGATTCAATTCATGATTCATGATGCAATTCATGATTCATGATTTCATTCATGATTCATGATTCAATTCATGATTCATGATTCGATTTATGATTCATGATTCAATTCATGATTCATGATTTATGATTCAATTTATGATTCAATTCATGATTCATGATTCAATTCATGACTCATTTCATGATTCATGATTCAATTCCATATTCATGATTCATGATTCAATTTATGATTCAATTCATGATTCATTTCATGATTCATGATTCAATTCATGATTCATTTCATGATTAATGATTCATGATTTAATTCATGATTAATGATTCATGATTCAATTCATGATTCATGATGCAATTCATGATTCATGATTATATTCATGATTCATGATTCAATTCATGATTCATGATTCAATTCATCATTCATGATTCAATTCATCATTCATGATTTATGATTCAATTCATGATTCAATTCATAAATCATGATTCATGATTCATGATTCATGAATCGATTCATGATTTAATTCATGATTCATGATTCATGATTCATGATTCAATTCATGAATCAATTCATAATTCATGATTCGATTCATGATTCATGATTCAATTTATGATTCATGATTTGATTCATGTTTCATGATTCAATTCATGAATCATGATTCGATTCATGATTCAATTCATGATTCATGATTCATGATTCAATTCATGATTCAATTCATGATTCATGATTCGATTTATGATTCATGATTCAATTCATGATTCATGATTTATGATTCAATTCATGATTCAATTCATGATTCATGATTCAATTCATGATTCAATTCATGAAACATGATTCATGATTCATGATTCATGATTCAATTCAAGATTCATGATTCGAATTATGATTCATGATTCAATTCATGATTCATGATTCGATTCATGATTCAATTCATGATTCATGATTCATGATTTATGATTCAATTCAAGATTCATGATTCATGATTCGATTCATGATTCATAATTCCTTATTCGATTTATGATTCATGATTCATGATTTAATTCATGATGCATGATTCAATTCATGATTCATGATTCGATTCATGATTCATAATTCATGATTCGATTCATGATTCATGATTCATGATTCAATTCATGATTCATGATTCGATTCATGATTCATGATTCATAATTCATATTTCAATTCATGATTCATGATTCGATTCATGATTCAATTCAGGATTCTTGATTTATGATTCAATTCATGATTCAATTTATGATTCATGATTCGATTCATGATTCATGATTCATAATTCATGATTCAATTCATGATTCATGATTCGATTCAAGATTTATAATTCGATTTATGATTCATGATTCAATTCATGATTCATGATTCATGATTCAAATCATGATTCAATTCATGATTCATGATTCAATTCATGATTCATGATTCGATTCATGATTAATGATTTATGATTCGTTTCATGATTCATGATTCATTTCATGATTCTTGTTTCGATTCATAATTCATGATTCAATTCATGATTCATGATTCAATTCATGATTCATGATTCGATTCATTATTCATGATTCATGATTCATGATTCGATTCATGATTCTTGATTCATTTCATGATTCATGATTCAATTCATGATTCATGTTTCGATTCATGCTTCATAATTCATGATTCAATTCATGATTCATGATTCATGATTCATGATTCAATTCATGATTCATGATTCAATTCATGATTCATGATTCGATTCATGATTTATGATTCATGAATCATGATTCGATTCATGATTCATGGTTTTTGATTCAATTTATGATTTATGATTTATGATTCAATTTATGATTTAATTCATGATTCATGATTCATGATTCATGATTCGATTCATGATTCATGATTCAATTCATGATTCATGATTCATTATTTAATTCATGATTCTATTCATGATTTATGATTCAATTCATGATTCATGATTTATGATTCATTTCATGATTCATGATTCGATTCATGATTCATGATTCATAATTCATGATTCAATTCATGATTCATGATTTATGATTCAATTCATGATTCAATTCATGATTCATGATTCATGATTCATGATTCGATTCATGATTTATGATTCGATTTATGATTCATGATTCAATTCATGATTCATGATTTATGATTCAATTCATGATTCAATTCATGATTCATGATTCAATTCATGATTCGAGATTCATGATTCGATTCATGATTCATGATTTATAATTCATGATTCAATTCATGATTCATGATTCGATTCATGATTCATGATTCAATTCAGGATTCTTGATTTATGATTCAATTCATGATTCATTTCATGATTCATGATTCAATTCATGATTCATGATTCAATTCATGATTCATGATTCAATTCATGACTCATTTCATGATTCATGATTCAATTCATGATTCATTTCATGATTCATGATTCATGATTTAATTCATGATTAATGATTCATTATTCAATTCATGATTCATGATGCAATTCATGATTTATGATTATATTCATGATTCATGATTCAATTCATGATTCATGATTCGATTTATGATTCATGATTCAATTCATGATTCATGATTTATGATTCAATTCATGATTCAATTCATAAATCATGATTCATGATTCATGATTCGATTCATGATTTAATTCATGATTCATGATTCATGATTCATGATTCAATTCATGAATCAATTCATAATTCATGATTCGATTCATGATTCATGATTCGATTCATGATTCATGATTCAATTTATGATTCATGATTTGATTCATGATTCATGATTCAATTCATGAATCATGATTCATGATTCATGATTCAATTCATGATTCATGATTCATGATTCAATTCATGATTCAATTCATGATTCATGATTCAATTCATGATTCATGATTCAATTCATGATTCATTTCATGATTCATGATTCAATTCATTATTCATGATTCATGATTCAATTCATGATTGAATTCATGATTCATTTCATGATTCATGATTCATTTCATGATTCATGATTCAATTCATGATTCATTTCATGATTCATGATTCATGATTTAATTCATGATTCATGATGCAATTCATGATTCATGATTTCATTCATGATTCATGATTCAATTCATGATTCATGATTCGATTTATGATTCATGATTCAATTCATGATTCATGATTATATTCATGATTCATGATTCAATTCATGATTCATGATTCAATTCATCATTCATGATTCAATTCATCATTCATGATTTATGATTCAATTCATGATTCAATTCATAAATCATGATTCATGATTCATGAATCGATTCATGATTTAATTCATGATTCATGATTCATGATTCATGATTCAATTCATGAATCAATTCATAATTCATGATTCGATTCATGATTCATGATTCAATTTATGATTCATGATTTGATTCATGTTTCATGATTCAATTCATGAATCATGATTCGATTCATGATTCAATTCATGATTCATGATTCATGATTCAATTCATGATTCAATTCATGATTCATGATTCGATTTATGATTCATGATTCAATTCATGATTCATGATTTATGATTCAATTCATGATTCAATTCATGATTCATGATTCAATTCATGATTCAATTCATGAAACATGATTCATGATTCATGATTCAATTCAAGATTCATGATTCGAATTATGATTCATGATTCAATTCATGATTCATGATTCGATTCATGATTCAATTCATGATTCATGATTCATGATTTATGATTCAATTCAAGATTCATGATTCATGATTCGATTCATGATTCATAATTCCTTATTCGATTTATGATTTATGATTCATGATTTAATTCATGATGCATGATTCAATTCATGATTCATGATTCGATTCATGATTCATAATTCATGATTCGATTCATGATTCATGATTCATGATTCAATTCATGATTCATGATTCGATTCATGATTCATGATTCATAATTCATATTTCAATTCATGATTCATGATTCGATTCATGATTCAATTCAGGATTCTTGATTTATGATTCAATTCATGATTCAATTTATGATTCATGATTCGATTCATGATTCATGATTCATAATTCATGATTCAATTCATGATTCATGATTCGATTCAAGATTTATAATTCGATTTATGATTCATGATTCAATTCATGATTCATGATTCATGATTCAAATCATGATTCAATTCATGATTCATGATTCAATTCATGATTCATGATTCGATTCATGATTAATGATTTATGATTCGTTTCATGATTCATGATTCATTTCATGATTCTTGTTTCGATTCATAATTCATGATTCAATTCATGATTCATGATTCAATTCATGATTCATGATTCGATTCATTATTCATGATTCATGATTCATGATTCGATTCATGATTCTTGATTCATTTCATGATTCATGATTCAATTCATGATTCATGTTTCGATTCATGCTTCATAATTCATGATTCAATTCATGATTCATGATTCATGATTCATGATTCAATTCATGATTCATGATTCAATTCATGATTCATGATTCGATTCATGATTTATGATTCATGAATCATGATTCGATTCATGATTTATGGTTTTTGATTCAATTTATGATTTATGATTTATGATTCAATTTATGATTTAATTCATGATTCATGATTCATGATTCATGATTCGATTCATGATTCATGATTCAATTCATGATTCATGATTCATTATTTAATTCATGATTCTATTCATGATTTATGATTCAATTCATGATTCATGATTTATGATTCATTTCATGATTCATGATTCGATTCATGATTCATGATTCATAATTCATGATTCAATTCATGATTCATGATTTATGATTCAATTCATGATTCAATTCATGATTCATGATTCATGATTCATGATTCGATTCATGATTTATGATTTGATTTATGATTCATGATTCAATTCATGATTCATGATTTATGATTCAATTCATGATTCAATTCATGATTCATGATTCAATTCATGATTCGAGATTCATGATTCGATTCATGATTCATGATTTATAATTCATGATTCAATTCATGATTCATGATTCGATTCATGATTCATGATTCAATTCAGGATTCTTGATTTATGATTCAATTCATGATTCATTTCATGATTCATGATTCAATTCATGATTCATGATTCAATTCATGATTCATGATTCAATTCATGACTCATTTCATGATTCATGATTCAATTCATGATTCATTTCATGATTCATGATTCATGATTTAATTCATGATTAATGATTCATTATTCAATTCATGATTCATGATGCAATTCATGATTTATGATTATATTCATGATTCATGATTCAATTCATGATTCATGATTCGATTTATGATTCATGATTCAATTCATGATTCATGATTTATGATTCAATTCATGATTCAATTCATAAATCATGATTCATGATTCATGATTCGATTCATGATTTAATTCATGATTCATGATTCATGATTCATGATTCAATTCATGAATCAATTCATAATTCATGATTCGATTCATGATTCATGATTCAATTTATGATTCATGATTTGATTCATGATTCATGATTCAATTCATGAATCATGATTCATGATTCATGATTCAATTCATGATTCATGATTCATGATTCAATTCATGATTCAATTCATGATTCATGATTCAATTCATGATTCATGATTCAATTCATGATTCATTTCATGATTCATGATTCAATTCATTATTCATGATTCATGATTCAATTCATGATTGAATTCATGATTCATTTCATGATTCATGATTCATTTCATGATTCATGATTCAATTCATGATTCATTTCATGATTCATGATTCATGATTTAATTCATGATTCATGATGCAATTCATGATTCATGATTTCATTCATGATTCATGATTCAATTCATGATTCATGATTCGATTTATGATTCATGATTCAATTCATGATTCATGATTTATGATTCAATTTATGATTCAATTCATGATTCAATTCATGATTCGAGATTCATGATTCGAATTATGATTCATGATTCAATTCATGATTAATGATTTGATTCATGATTCAATTCATGATTCATGATTCAATGCATGATTCATGATTCATGATTCGATTCATGATTTATTATTCACTTCATGATTCATGATTCGATTCATGATTCAATTCATGATTCATGATTCATGATTCATGATTCAATTCATGATTCATGATTCATGATTCGATTCATGATTCATGATTCATAATTCATTATTCAATTTATGATTGATGATTCATGATTTAATTCATGATTCATGATTCAATTCATGATTCATGATTCGATTCATGATTCATAATTCATGATTCGATTCATGATTCATGATTCATGATTCGATTCATGATTCAATTCATGATTCATGATTCATGATTCATGATTCGATTCATGATTTAATTCATGATTCATGATTCAATTCATGATTCAATTCATGATTCATGATTCATGATTCGATTCATGATTCATGATTCAATTTATGATTCATGATTTGATTCATGATTCATGATTCAATTCATGATTCATGATTCATGATTCGATTCATGATTCATGATTCAATTTATGATTCATGATTTGATTCATGATTCATGATTCAATTCATGATTCATTTCATGATACATGATTCAATTCATTATTCATGATTCATGATTCAATTCATGATTCAATTCATGATTCATGAATCATGATTCAATTTATGATTCATTTCATGATTCATGATTCAATTCATGATTCATGATTCAATTCATGATTCATGATTCAATTCATGATTCATTTCATGATACATGATTCAATTCATTATTCATGATTCATGATTCAATTCATGATTCAATTCATGATTCATTTCATGATTCATGATTCAATTCATGATTCATTTCATGATTCAATTCATGATTCAATTCATGATTCATTTCATGATTCATGATTCATTTCATGATTCATGATGCAATTCATGATTCATGATTATATTCATAATTCATGATTCAATTCATGATTCATGATTCGATTTATGATTCATGATTCAATTCATGATTCATGATTTATGATTCAATTCATGATTCAATTCATGATTCATGATTCAATTCATGATTCGAGATTCATGATTCGAATTATGATTCATGATTCAATTCATGATTCATGATTCGATTCATGATTCAATTCATGATTCATGATTCATGATTCAATTCATGATTCATGATTCATGATTCGATTCATGATTCATGATTCATAATTCATTATTCGATTTATGATTCATGATTCATGATTTAATTCATGATTCATGATTCAATTCATGATTCATGATTCGATTCATGATTCAAAATTCATGATTCGATTCATGATTCATGATTCAATTCATGATTCATGATTCGAATCATGATTCATGATTCGATTCATGATTCATGATTCGATTCATGATTCATGATTCAATTCATGATTCAATTCATGATTCATGATTCAATTCATGATTCGAGATTCATGATTCGATTCATGATTCATGATTCATGATTCGATTCATGATTCATGATTCAATCCATGATTTAATTCATGAATCATGATTCAATTCATGATTCGATTCATGATTCATGATTCAATTCATGATTCATGATTCAATTCATGATTCATGATTCAATTCATGATTCATGATTTGATTCATGATTTGATTCATGATTCATGATTCGATTCATAATTCATGATTCATTTCATGATTCATGATTCAATTCATGAATCATGATTCATGATTCATGATTCAATTCATGATTCATGATTCATGATTCAATTCATGATTCAATTCATGATTCATGATTCAATTCATGATTCATTTCATGATTCATGATTCATGATTCATGATTCAATTCATGATTCATGATTCATGATTCAATTCATGATTCAATTCATGATTCATGATTCAATTCATGATTCATTTCATGATTCATGATTCAATTCATTATTCATGATTCATGATTCAATTCATGATTCAATTCATGATTCATTTCATGATTCATGATTCATTTCATGATTCATGATTCATGATTTAATTCATAATTAATGATTCATGATTCAATTCATGATTCATGATGCAATTCATGATTCATGATTTCATTCATGATTCATGATTCAATTCATGATTCATGATTCGATTTATGATTCATGATTCAATTCATGATTCATGATTTATGATTCAATTTATGATTCAATTCATGATTCATGATTCAATTCATGATTCGAGATTCATGATTCGAATTATGATTCATGATTCAATTCATGATTCATGATTATATTCATGATTCATGATTCAATTCATGATTCATGATTCGATTTATGATTCATGATTCAATTCATGATTCATGATTTATGATTCAATTCATGATTCAATTCATAAATCATGATTCATGATTCATGATTCATGATTCAATTCATGATTTAATTCATGATTCATGATTCATGATTCATGATTCAATTCATGAATCAATTCATAATTCATGATTCGATTCATGATTCAATTTATGATTCATGATTTGATTCATGATTCATGATTCAATTCATGAATCATGATTCATGATTCATGATTCAATTCATGATTCATGATTCATGATTCAATTCATGATTCATGATTCAATTCATGATTCATGATTCAATTCATGATTCATTTCATGATTCATGATTCAATTCATTATTCATGATTCATGATTCAATTCATGATTCAATTCATGATTCATTTCATGATTCATGATTCAATTCATGATTCATTTCATGATTCATGATTCATGATTTAATTCATGATTAATGATTCATGATTCAATTCATGATTCATGATGCAATTCATGATTCATGATTTCATTCATGATTCATGATTCAATTCATGATTCATGATTCGATTTATGATTCATGATTCAATTCATGATTCATGATTTATGATTCAATTTATGATTCAATTCATGATTCATGATTCAATTCATGATTCGAGATTCATGATTCGAATTATGATTCATGATTCAATTCATGATTAATGATTTGATTCATGATTCAATTCATGATTCATGATTCAATGCATGATTCATGATTCATGATTCGATTCATGATTCATTATTCAATTCATGATTCATGATTCAATTCATGATTCGAGATTCATGATTCGATTCATGATTCATGATTCATGATTCGATTCATGATTCATGATTCAATCCATGATTTAATTCATGATTCATGATTCAATTCATGATTCGATTCATGATTCATGATTCAATTCATGATTCATGATTCAATTCATGATTCATTTCATGATTCATGATTTGATTCATGATTCATGATTCGATTCATAATTCATGATTCAATTCATGATTCATGATTCAATTCATGAATCATGATTCATGATTCATGATTCAATTCATGATTCATGATTCAATTCATGATTCAATTCATGATTCATGATTCAATTCATGATTCATTTCATGATTCATGATTCATGATTCATGATTCAATTCATGATTCATGATTCATGATTCAATTCATGATTCAATTCATGATTCATGATTCAATTCATGATTCATTTCATGATTCAATTCATGATTCATTTCATGATTCATGATTCAATTCATGATTCATTTCATGATTCATGATTCAATTCATGATTCATTTCATGATTCATGATTCATGATTTAATTCATGATTAATGATTCATGATTCAATTCATGATTCATGATGCAATTCATGATTCATGATTTCATTCATGATTCATGATTCAATTCATGATTCATGATTCGATTTATGATTCATGATTCAATTCATGATTCATGATTTATGATTCAATTTATGATTCAATTCATGATTCATGATTCAATTCATGATTCGAGATTCATGATTCGAATTATGATTCATGATTCAATTCATGATTCATGAGTATATTCATGATTCATGATTCAATTCATGATTCATGATTCGATTTATGATTCATGATTCAATTCATGATTCATGATTTATGATTCAATTCATGATTCAATTCATAAATCATGATTCATGATTCATGATTCAATTCATGATTTAATTCATGATTCATGATTCATGATTCATGATTCAATTCATGAATCAATTCATAATTCATGATTCATGATTCAATTTATGATTCATGATTTGATTCATGATTCATGATTCAATTCATGAATCATGATTCATGATTCATGATTCAATTCATGATTCATGATTCATGATTCAATTCATGATTCATGATTCAATTCATGATTCATGATTCAATTCATGATTCATTTCATGATTCATGATTCAATTCATTATTCATGATTCATGATTCAATTCATGATTCAATTCATGATTCATTTCATGATTCATGATTCAATTCATGATTCATTTCATGATTCATGATTCATGATTTAATTCATGATTAATGATTCATGATTCAATTCATGATTCATGATGCAATTCATGATTCATGATTTCATTCATGATTCATGATTCAATTCATGATTCATGATTCGATTTATGATTCATGATTCAATTCATGATTCATGATTTATGATTCAATTTATGATTCAATTCATGATTCATGATTCAATTCATGATTCGAGATTCATGATTCGAATTATGATTCATGATTCAATTCATGATTAATGATTTGATTCATGATTCAATTCATGATTCATGATTCATGATTCAATGCATGATTCATGATTCGATTCATGATTCATTATTCAATTCATGATTCATGATTCGATTCATGATTCAATTCATGATTCATGATTCATGATTCATGATTCAATTCATGATTCATGATTCATGATTCGATTCATGATTCATGATTCATAATTCATTATTCAATTTATGATTGATGATTCATGATTTAATTCATGATTCATGATTCAATTCATGATTCATGATTCGATTCATGATTCATAATTCATGATTCGATTCATGATTCATGATTCATGATTCGATTCATGATTCAATTCATGATTCATGATTCATGATTCATGATTCGATTCATGATTTAATTCATGATTCATGATTCATGATTCATGATTCAATTCATGATTCGATTCATGATTCATGATTCAATTTATGATTCATGATTTGATTCATGATTCATGATTCAATTCATGAATCATGATTCATGATTCATGATTCAATTCATGAATCATGATTCATGATTCATGATTCAATTCATGATTCATGAATCATGATTCAATTCATGATTCATTTCATGATTCATGATTCAATTCATGATTCATGATTCAATTCATGATTCATGATTCAATTCATGATTCATTTCATGATACATGATTCAATTCATTATTCATGATTCATGATTCAATTCATGATTCAATTCATGATTCATTTCATGATTCATGATTCAATTCATGATTCATTTCATGATTCATGATTTAATTCATGATTAATGATTCATGATTCAATTCATGATTCATGATGCAATTCATGATTCATGATTATATTCATAATTCATGATTCAATTCATGATTCATGATTCGATTTATGATTCATGATTCAATTCATGATTCATGATTTATGATTCAATTCATGATTCAATTCATGATTCATGATTCAATTCATGATTCGAGATTCATGATTCGAATTATGATTCATGATTCAATTCATGATTCATGATTCGATTCATGATTCAATTCATGATTCATGAATCATGATTCAATTCATGATTCATGATTCGATTCATGATTCATGATTCATAATTCATTATTCGATTTATGATTCATGATTCATGATTTAATTCATGATTCATGATTCAATTCATGATTCATGATTCGATTCATGATTCAAAATTCATGATTCGATTCATGATTCATGATTCAATTCATGATTCATGATTCGATTCATGATTCATAATTCGATTCATGATTCATGATTCAATTCATGATTCAATTCATGATTCATGATTCAATTCATGATTCGAGATTCATGATTCAATTCATGATTCATGATTCGATTCATGATTCATGATTCAATTCATGATTCATGACTCGATTCATGATTCATGATTCAATCCATGATTTAATTCATGCTTCATGATTCAATTCATGATTCGAGATTCATGATTCGATTCATGATTCATGATTCAATTCATGATTCATGATTCAATTCATGATTCATGATTCAATTCATGATTCATGATTCAATTCATGATTCATTTCATGATTCATGATTTGATTCATGATTCATGATTCGATTCATAATTCATAATTCAATTCATGATTCATGATTCAATTCATGAATCATGATTCATGATTCAATTCATGATTCATGATTCATGATTCAATTCATGATTCAATTCTTGATTCATGATTCAATTCATGATTCAATTCATGATTCATGATTCAATTCATTATTCATGATTCATGATTCAATTCATGATTCAATTCATGATTCATTTCATGATTCATGATTCAATTCATGATTCATTTCATGATTCATGATTCATGATTTAATTCATGATTAATGATTCATGATTCAATTCATGATTCATGATGCAATTCATGATTCATGATTTCATTCATGATTCATGATTCAATTCATGATTCATGATTCGATTTATGATTCATGATTCAATTCATGATTCATGATTTATGATTCAATTTATGATTCAATTCATGATTCATGATTCAATTCATGATTCGAGATTCATGATTCGAATTATGATTCATGATTCAATTCATGATTAATGATTTGATTCATGATTCAATTCATGATTCATGATTTATGATTCGATTCATGATTCATGATTCAATTCATGATTCGAATTATGATTCATGATTCAATTCATGATTAATGATATGATTCATGATTCAATTCATGATTCATGATTCATGATTCGATTCATGATTCATGATTCAATTCATGATTCATGATTCGATTCATGATTCAATTCATGATTCATGATTCATGATTCAATTCATGATTCATGATTCATGATTCGATTCATGATTCATGATTCATAATTCATTATTCAATTTATGATTGATGATTCATGATTTAATTCATGATTCATGATTCGATTCATGATTCAATTCATGATTCATGATTCATGATTCATGATTCAATTCATGATTCAATTCATGATTCATGATTCATGATTTGATTCATGATTCATGATTCAATTTATGATTCATGATTTGATTCATGATTCATGATTCAATTCATGAATCATGATTCATGATTCATGATTCAATTCATGATTCATGAATCATGATTCAATTCATGATTCATTTCATGATTCATGATTCAATTCATGATTCATGATGCAATTCATGATTCATGATTATATTCATAATTCATGATTCAATTCATGATTCATGATTCGATTTATAATTCATGATTCAATTCATGATTCATGATTTATGATTCAATTCATGATTCAATTCATGATTCATGATTCAATTCATGATTCGAGATTCATGATTCGAATTATGATTCATGATTCAATTCATGATTCATGATTCGATTCATGATTCAATTCATGATTCATGATTCAATTCATGATTCATGATTCATGATTCGATTCATGATTCATGATTCATAATTCATTATTCGATTTATGATTCATGATTCATGATTTAATTCATGATTCATGATTCAATTCATGATTCATGATTCGATTCATGATTCATAATTCATGATTCGATTCATGATTCATGATTCAATTCATGATTCATGATTCGATTCATGATTCATGATTCGATTCATGATTCATGATTCAATTCATGATTCAATTCATGATTCATGATTCAATTCATGATTCGAGATTCATGATTCGATTCATGATTCATGATTCAATTCATGATTCATGATTCGATTCATGATTCATGATTCAATCCATGATTTAATTCATGATTCATGATTCAATTCATGATTCGAGATTCATGATTCGATTCATGATTCATGATTCAATTCATGATTCATTTCATGATTCATGATTTGATTCATGATTCATGATTCGATTCATGATTCATGATTCGATTCATGATTCATGATTCGATTCATGAATCATGATTCATAATTCATGATTCAATTCATGATTCATGATTCAATTCATGATTCATGATTCGATTCATGATTCATGATTTATGATTCATGATTCGATTCATGATTCATGATTCATGATTCAATGCATGATTTATGATTCGATTCATGATTTATGATTCATGATTCATGATTCATGATTCAATTCATGATTCATGATTCGATTCATGATTCATGATTCAATTCATAATTCATGATTCATGATTCAATTCATGATTCAATTCATGATTCATGATTCATGATTTATGATTCGATTCATGATTCATGATTCGATTCATGATTCATGATTCAATTCATGATTCATGATTTATTGATCAATTCATGATTCAATTCATGATTCATGATTCAATTCATGATTCGAGATTCATGATTCGATTCATGATTCAATTCATGATTCATGATTCATGATTCGCTTCATGATTCAATTCATGATTAATGATTCATGATTCAATTCATGATTCATGATGCAATTCATGACTTATGATTCAAATCATGATTCATGATTCAATTCATGTTTCATGATTTGATTCATGATTCATGATTCAATTCATGATTCATGATTCAATTAATGATTCATGATTCATGATTCAATTCATGATTCATGATTCATGATTCGATTCATGATTCATGATTCAATTCATGATTCATGATTCGATTTATGATTCATGATTCAATTCATGATTCATGATTTATGATTCAATTCATGATTTAATTCATGATTCATGATTCAATTCATGATTCGAGATTCATGATTCGATTCATGATTCATGATTCAATTCATGATACATGATTCGATTCATGATTTAATTCATGATTCATGATTAATGATTTATGATTCGTTTCATGATTCATTTCATGATTCGTGTTTCGATTCATAATTCATGATTCAATTCATGATTCATGATTTGATTCATTATTCATGATTCATGATTCATGATTCGATTCATGATTCTTGATTCATTTCATGATTCATGATTCATGTTTCGATTCATGATTCATGTTTCGATTCATGATTCATGATTCGATTCATGATTCATGATTCATAATTCATGATTCAATTCATGATTCATGATTCATGATTCATGATTCAGTTCATGATTCATGATTCAATTCATGATTCATGATTCAATTCATGATTCATGATTCATGATATATGATTCGATTCATGATTCATGATTCATGATTCAAATCATGACTCAAATCATGATTCATGATTCAATTCATGATATAAGATTCAATTCATGATTCATGATTTAATTCATGATTCATGATTCGATTCATGATTAATGATTTATGATTCGTTTCATGATTCATTTCATGATTCGTGTTTCGATTCATTATTCATGATTCATGATTCATGAATTCATGATTCATGATTTAATTCATGATTCATTTCATGATTCATGATTTGATTCATGATTCATGATTCGATTCATGATTCATGATTCGATTCATGATTCATGATTCATAATTTATGATTCAATTCATGATTCATGTTTCATGATTCAATTCATGATTCATGATTCAATTCATGATTCATGATTCGATTCATGATTCATGATTCATGATTCATGATTCGCTTCATGATTCAATTCATGATTAATGATCCATGATTCAATTCATGATTCATTTCATGATTCATGATTCATGATTTAATTCATGATTAATGATTCATGATTCAATTCATGATTCATAATTCGATTTATGATTCATGATTCAATTCATGATTCATGATTTATGATTCATTTCATGATTCAATTCATGATTCATGATTCAATTCATGATTCGAGATTCATGATTCGAATTATGATTTGTGATTCAAATCATGATTCATGATTCGATTCATGATTCAATTCATGATTCACAATTCGATTCTTGATTCATGATTCAATTCATGATTCATGATTTATTGATCAATTCATGATTCAATTCATGATTCATGATTCAATTCATGATTCGAGATTCATGATTCGATTCATGATTCAATTCATGATTCATGATTCATGATTCGCTTCATGATTCAATTCATGATTAATGATTCATGATTCAATTCATGATTCATGATGCAATTCATGACTTATGATTCAAATCATGATTCATGATTCAATTCATGTTTCATGATTTGATTCATGATTCATGATTCAATTCATGATTCATGATTCAATTCATGATTCATGATTCATGATTCAATTCATGATTCATGATTCATGATTCGATTCATGATTCATGATTCAATTCATGATTCATGATTCGATTTATGATTCATGATTCAATTCATGATTCATGATTTATGATTCAATTCATGATTCAATTCATGATTCGAGATTCATGATTCGATTCATGATTCATGATTCAATTCATGATACATGATTCGATTCATGATTTAATTCATGATTCATGATTAATGATTTATGATTCGTTTCATGATTCATTTCATGATTCGTGTTTCGATTCATAATTCATGATTCAATTCATGATTCATGATTCGATTCATTATTCATGATTCATGATTCATGATTCGATTCATGATTCTTGATTCATTTCATGATTCATGATTCATGATTCAATTCATGATTCATGTTTCGATTCATGATTCATGATTCGATTCATGATTCATGATTCATAATTCATGATTCAATTCATGATTCATGATTCATGATTCAGTTCATGATTCATGATTCAATTCATGATTCATGATTCAATTCATGATTCATGATTCATGATATATGATTCGATTCATGATTCATGATTCATGATTCAAATCATGACTCAAATCATGATTCATGATTCAATTCATGATATAAGATTCAATTCATGATTCATGATTTAATTCATGATTCATGATTCGATTCATGATTAATGATTTATGATTCGTTTCATGATTCATTTCATGATTCGTGTTTCGATTCATTATTCATGATTCATGATTCATGAATTCATGATTCATGATTTAATTCATGATTCATTTCATGATTCATGATTTGATTCATGATTCATAATTCGATTCATGATTCATGATTCGATTCATGATTCATGATTCATAATTTATGATTCAATTCATGATTCATGTTTCATGATTCAATTCATGATTCATGATTCAATTCATGATTCATGATTCGATTCATGATTCATGATTCATGATTCATGATTCGCTTCATGATTCAATTCATGATTAATGATCCATGATTCAATTCATGATTCATTTCATGATTCATGATTCATGATTTAATTCATGATTAATGATTCATGATTCAATTCATGATTCATAATTCGATTTATGATTCATGATTCAATTCATGATTCATGATTTATGATTCATTTCATGATTCAATTCATGATTCATGATTCAATTCATGATTCGAGATTCATGATTCGAATTATGATTTGTGATTCAAATCATGATTCATGATTCGATTCATGATTCAATTCATGATTCATGATTCATGATTCATGATTCAATTCATGATTCATGATTCATGATTCGATTCATGATTCATGATTCAATTCATGATTCATGATTCGATTCATGATTCAATTCATGATTCATGATTCATTATTCAATTCATGATTCATGATTCATGATTCGATTCATGATTCATGATTCATAATTCATTATTCGATTTATGATTCATGATTCATGATTTAATTCATGATTCATGATTCAATTCATGATTCATGATTCGATTCATGATTCATAATTCATGATTCGATTCATGATTCATGATTCATGATTCAATTCATGATTCATGATTCAATTCATGATTCATGATTCAATTCATGATTGAATTCATGATTCAATTCATGATTTATGATTCAATTCATGATTCATGATTCATGATTCATGATTTAATTCATGATTCATTTCATGATTCATGATTTGATTCATGATTCATGATTCGATTCATGATTCATGATTCATAATTTATGATTCAATTCATGATTCATGTTTCATGATTCAATTCATGATTCATGATTCAATTCATGATTCATGATTCGATTCATGATTCATGATTCATGATTCATGATTCGCTTCATGATTCAATTCATGATTAATGATCCATGATTCAATTCATGATTCATGATTCAATTCATGATTCATGATTCGATTCATGATTCATGATTCAATTCATGATTCATGATTCGATTCATGATTCATGATTCATGATTCATGATTCAACTCATGATTCATGATTCGATTCATGATTCATGATTCAATTCATGATTCATGATTCGATTCATGATTCATGATTTATGATTCATGATTCGATTCATGATTCATGATTCATGATTCAATGCATGATTTATGATTCGATTCATGATTCATGATTCATGATTCATGATTCAATTCATGATTCATGATTCGATTCATGATTCATGATTCAATTCATAATTCATGATTCATAATTCAATTCATGATTCAATTCATGATTCATGATTCATGATTTATGATTCGATTCATGATTCATGATTCGATTCATGATTCATGATTCAATTCATGATTCATGATTTATTGATCAATTCATGATTCAATTCATGATTCATGATTCAATTCATGATTCGAGATTCATGATTCGATTCATGATTCAATTCATGATTCATGATTCATGATTCGCTTCATGATTCAATTCATGATTAATGATTCATGATTCAATTCATGATTCATGATTTGATTCATGATTCATGATTCAATTCATGATTCATGATTCAATTCATGATTCATGATTCATGATTCAATTCATGATTCATGATTCATGATTCGATTCATGATTCATGATTCAATTCATGATTCATGATTCGATTTATGATTCATGATTCAATTCATGATTCATGGTTTATGATTCAAATCATGATTCATGATTCAATTCATGTTTCATGATTTGATTCATGATTCATGATTCAATTCATGATTCATGATTCAATTCATGATTCATGATTCATGATTCAATTCATGATTCATGATTCATGATTCGATTCATGATTCATGATTCAATTCATGATTCATGATTCGATTTATGATTCATGATTTGATTCATGATTCATGATTCAATTCATGATTCATGATTCAATTCATGATTCATGATTCATGATTCAATTCATGATTCATGATTCATGATTCGATTCATGATTCATGATTCAATTCATGATTCATGATTCGATTTATGATTCATGATTCAATTCATGATTCATGGTTTATGATTCAATTCATGATTTAATTCATGATTCATGATTCAATTCATGATTCGAGATTCATGATTCGATTCATGATTCATGATTCAATTCATGATACATGATTCGATTCATGATTTAATTCATGATTCATGATTAATGATTTATGATTCGTTTCATGATTCATTTCATGATTCGTGTTTCGATTCATAATTCATGATTCAATTCATGATTCATGATTCGATTCATTATTCATGATTCATGATTCATGATTCGATTCATGATTCTTGATTCATTTCATGATTCATGATTCATGATTCAATTCATGATTCATGTTTCGATTCATGATTCATGATTCGATTCATGATTCATAATTCATGATTCGATTCATGATTCATGATTCATGATTCAATTCATGATTCATGATTCGATTTATGATTCATGATTCATGATTCATGATTCATGATTCGATTCATGATTCATGATTCAAATCATGACTCAAATCATGATTCATGATTCAATTCATGATATATGATTCAATTCATGATTCATGATTTAATTCATGATTCATGATTCGATTCATGATTAATGATTTATGATTCGTTTCATGATTCATTTCATGATTCGTGTTTCGATTCATTATTCATGATTCATGATTCATGATTCATGATTCATGATTCGATTCCTGATTCTTGATTCATTTCATGATTCATGATTCATAATTCAATTCATGATTCATTTCATGATTCATGATTCAATTCATGATTCATTTCATGATTCATGATTCATGATTTAATTCATGATTAATGATTCATGATTCAATTCATGATTCATGATGCAATTCATGATTCATGATTATATTCATGATTCATGATTCAATTCATGATTCATAATTCGATTTATGATTCATGATTCAATTCATGATTCATGATTTATGATTGATTTCATGATTCAATTCATGATTCATGATTCAATTCATGATTCGAGATTCATGATTCGAATTATGATTCGTGATTCAAATCATGATTCATGATTCGATTCATGATTCAATTCATGATTCATGATTCATGATTCATGATTCAAAACATGATTCATGATTCATGATTCGATTCATGATTCATGATTCAATTCATGATTCATGATTCGATTCATGATTCAATTCATGATTCATGATTCATTATTCAATTCATGATTCATGATTCATGATTCGATTCATGATTCATGATTCATAATTCATTATTCGATTTATGATTCATGATTCATGATTTAATTCATGATTCATGATTCAATTCATGATTCATGATTCGATTCATGATTCATAATTCATGATTCGATTCATGATTCATGATTCATGATTCAATTCATGATTCATGATTCGATTCATGATTCATGATTCAATTCATGATTGAATTCATGATTCAATTCATGATTCATGATTCAATTCATGATTCATGATTCATGATTCAATTCATGATTCATGATTTAATTCATGATTCATTTCATGATTCATGATTTGATTCATGATTCATGATTCGATTCATGATTCATGATTCGATTCATGATTCATGATTCATAATTTATGATTCAATTCATGATTCATGTTTCATGATTCAATTTATGATTCATGATTCAATTCATGATTCATGATTCGATTCATGATTCATGATTCATGATTCATGATTCGCTTCATGATTCAATTCATGATTAATGATCCATGATTCAATTCATGATTCATGATTCAATTCATGATTCATGATTCGATTCATGATTCATGATTCAATTCATGATTCATGATTCGATTCATGATTCATGATTCGATTCATGATTCATGATTCAATTCATGATTCATGATTCAATTCATGATTCATGATTCAATTCATGATTCGAGATTCATGATTCGAATTATGATTCATGATTCAATTCATGATTCATGATTCGATTCATGATTCAATTCATGATTCATGATTCATGATTCATTTCATGATTCATGATTCATGATTCGATTCATGATTGATGATTCAATTCATGATTCATGATTCGATTCATGATTCAATTCATGATTCATGATTCATTATTCAATTCATGATTCATGATTCATGATTCGATTCATGATTCATGATTCATAATTCATTATTCGATTTATGATTCATGATTCATGATTTAATTCATGATTCATGATTCAATTCATGATTCATAATTCATGATTCGATTCATGATTCATGATTCGATTCATGATTCAATTCATGATTCATGATTCATGATTCATAATTCGATTCATGATTTAATTCATGATTCATGATTCATGATTCAATTCATGATTCAATTCATGATTCATGATTCATGATTCGATTCATGATTCATGATTCAATTTATGATTCATGATTTAATTCATTATTCATGATTCATGATTCAATTCATGATTCATTTCATGATTTATGATTCAATTCATGATTCATTTCATGATTCACGATTCATGATTTAATTCATGATTAATGATTCATGATTCAATTCATGATTCATTATGCAATTCATGATTCATGATTATATTCATAATTCATGATTCAATTCATGATTCATGATTCGATTTATGATTCATGATTCAATTCATGATTCATGATTAATGATTCAATTCATGATTCAATTCATGATTCGTGATTCAATTCATGATTCGAGATTCATGATTCAAATTATGATTCATGATTCAATTCATGATTCATGATTCGATTCATGATTCAATTCATGATTCATGATTCATGATTCACGATTCAATTCATGATTCATGATTCATGATTCGATTCATGATTCATGATTCATAATTCATTATTCGATTTATGATTCATGATTCATGATTTAATTCATGATTCATGATTCAATTCATGATTCATGATTCGATTCATGATTCATAATTCATGATTCGATTCATGATTCATGATTCATGATTCAATTCATGATTCATGATTCGATTCATGATATATGATTCAATTCATGATTCAATTCATGATTCATTTCATGATTCATGATTCACGATTCAATTCATGATTCATGATTCATGATTCGATTCATGATTCATGATTCATAATTCATTATTCGATTTATGATTCATGATTCATGATTTAATTCATGATTCATGATTCAATTCATGATTCATGATTCGATTCATGATTCATAATTCATGATTCGATTCATGATTCATGATTCATGATTCAATTCATGATTCATGATTCGATTCATGATTCATGATTCAATTCATGATTCAATTCATGATTCAATTCATGATTCATGATTCAATTCATGATTCATGATTCATGATTAAATTCATGATTCATGATTTAATTCATGATTCATTTCATGATTCATGATTTGATTCATGATTCATGATTCGATTCATGATTCATGATTCGATTCATGATTCATAATTTATGATTCAATTCATGATTCATGTTTCATGATTCAATTCATGATTCATGATTCAATTCATGATTCATGATTCGATTCATGATTCATGATCCATGATTCAATTCATGATTCATGATGCAATTCATGACTTATGATTCAAATCATGATTCATGATTCAATTCATGATTCATGATTCGATTCATGATTCATGATTCATGATTCATGATTCAATTCATGATTCATGATTCGATTCATGATTCATGATTCAATTCATGATTCATGATTCATGATTCAATTCATGATTCAATTCATGATTCATGATTCAATTCATGATTCATGATTCATGATTCGATTCATGATTCATGATTCAATTCATGATTCATGATTCGATTCATGATTCAATTCATGATTCATGATTCATGATTCAATTCATGATTCATGATTCATTATTCAATTCATGATTCATGATTCATGATTCGATTCATGATTCATGATTCATAATTCATTATTCGATTTATGATTCATGATTCATGATTTAATTCATGATTCATGATTCAATTCATGATTCATGATTCGATTCATGATTCATAATTCATGATTCGATTCATGATTCATGATTCATGATTCAATTCATGATTCATGATTCAATTCATGATTCATGATTCAATTCATGATTGAATTCATGATTCAATTCATGATTTATGATTCAATTCATGATTCATGATTCATGATTCAATTCATGATTCATGATTTAATTCATGATTCATTTCATGATTCATGATTTGATTCATGATTCATGATTCGATTCATGATTCATGATTCATAATTTATGATTCAATTCATGATTCATGTTTCATGATTCAATTCATGATTCATGATTCAATTCATGATTCATGATTCGATTCATGATTCATGATTCATGATTCATGATTCGCTTCATGATTCAATTCATGATTAATGATCCATGATTCAATTCATGATTCATGATTCAATTCATGATTCATGATTCGATTCATGATTCATGATTCAATTCATGATTCATGATTCGATTCATGATTCATGATTCATGATTCATGATTCAACTCATGATTCATGATTCGATTCATGATTCATGATTCAATTCATGATTCATGATTCGATTCATGATTCATGATTTATGATTCATGATTCGATTCATGATTCATGATTCATGATTCAATGCATGATTTATGATTCGATTCATGATTCATGATTCATGATTCATGATTCAATTCATGATTCATGATTCGATTCATGATTCATGATTCAATTCATAATTCATGATTCATAATTCAATTCATGATTCAATTCATGATTCATGATTCATGATTTATGATTCGATTCATGATTCATGATTCGATTCATGATTCATGATTCAATTCATGATTCATGATTTATTGATCAATTCATGATTCAATTCATGATTCATGATTCAATTCATGATTCGAGATTCATGATTCGATTCATGATTCAATTCATGATTCATGATTCATGATTCGCTTCATGATTCAATTCATGATTAATGATTCATGATTCAATTCATGATTCATGATTTGATTCATGATTCATGATTCAATTCATGATTCATGATTCAATTCATGATTCATGATTCATGATTCAATTCATGATTCATGATTCATGATTCGATTCATGATTCATGATTCAATTCATGATTCATGATTCGATTTATGATTCATGATTCAATTCATGATTCATGGTTTATGATTCAAATCATGATTCATGATTCAATTCATGTTTCATGATTTGATTCATGATTCATGATTCAATTCATGATTCATGATTCAATTCATGATTCATGATTCATGATTCAATTCATGATTCATGATTCATGATTCGATTCATGATTCATGATTCAATTCATGATTCATGATTCGATTTATGATTCATGATTTGATTCATGATTCATGATTCAATTCATGATTCATGATTCAATTCATGATTCATGATTCATGATTCAATTCATGATTCATGATTCATGATTCGATTCATGATTCATGATTCAATTCATGATTCATGATTCGATTTATGATTCATGATTCAATTCATGATTCATGGTTTATGATTCAATTCATGATTTAATTCATGATTCATGATTCAATTCATGATTCGAGATTCATGATTCGATTCATGATTCATGATTCAATTCATGATACATGATTCGATTCATGATTTAATTCATGATTCATGATTAATGATTTATGATTCGTTTCATGATTCATTTCATGATTCGTGTTTCGATTCATAATTCATGATTCAATTCATGATTCATGATTCGATTCATTATTCATGATTCATGATTCATGATTCGATTCATGATTCTTGATTCATTTCATGATTCATGATTCATGATTCAATTCATGATTCATGTTTCGATTCATGATTCATGATTCGATTCATGATTCATAATTCATGATTCGATTCATGATTCATGATTCATGATTCAATTCATGATTCATGATTCGATTTATGATTCATGATTCATGATTCATGATTCATGATTCATGATTCGATTCATGATTCATGATTCAAATCATGACTCAAATCATGATTCATGATTCAATTCATGATATATGATTCAATTCATGATTCATGATTTAATTCATGATTCATGATTCGATTCATGATTAATGATTTATGATTCGTTTCATGATTCATTTCATGATTCGTGTTTCGATTCATTATTCATGATTCATGATTCATGATTCATGATTCATGATTCGATTCCTGATTCTTGATTCATTTCATGATTCATGATTCATAATTCAATTCATGATTCATTTCATGATTCATGATTCAATTCATGATTCATTTCATGATTCATGATTCATGATTTAATTCATGATTAATGATTCATGATTCAATTCATGATTCATGATGCAATTCATGATTCATGATTATATTCATGATTCATGATTCAATTCATGATTCATAATTCGATTTATGATTCATGATTCAATTCATGATTCATGATTTATGATTGATTTCATGATTCAATTCATGATTCATGATTCAATTCATGATTCGAGATTCATGATTCGAATTATGATTCGTGATTCAAATCATGATTCATGATTCGATTCATGATTCAATTCATGATTCATGATTCATGATTCATGATTCAAAACATGATTCATGATTCATGATTCGATTCATGATTCATGATTCAATTCATGATTCATGATTCGATTCATGATTCAATTCATGATTCATGATTCATTATTCAATTCATGATTCATGATTCATGATTCGATTCATGATTCATGATTCATAATTCATTATTCGATTTATGATTCATGATTCATGATTTAATTCATGATTCATGATTCAATTCATGATTCATGATTCGATTCATGATTCATAATTCATGATTCGATTCATGATTCATGATTCATGATTCAATTCATGATTCATGATTCGATTCATGATTCATGATTCAATTCATGATTGAATTCATGATTCAATTCATGATTCATGATTCAATTCATGATTCATGATTCATGATTCAATTCATGATTCATGATTTAATTCATGATTCATTTCATGATTCATGATTTGATTCATGATTCATGATTCGATTCATGATTCATGATTCGATTCATGATTCATGATTCATAATTTATGATTCAATTCATGATTCATGTTTCATGATTCAATTTATGATTCATGATTCAATTCATGATTCATGATTCGATTCATGATTCATGATTCATGATTCATGATTCGCTTCATGATTCAATTCATGATTAATGATCCATGATTCAATTCATGATTCATGATTCAATTCATGATTCATGATTCGATTCATGATTCATGATTCAATTCATGATTCATGATTCGATTCATGATTCATGATTCGATTCATGATTCATGATTCAATTCATGATTCATGATTCAATTCATGATTCATGATTCAATTCATGATTCGAGATTCATGATTCGAATTATGATTCATGATTCAATTCATGATTCATGATTCGATTCATGATTCAATTCATGATTCATGATTCATGATTCATTTCATGATTCATGATTCATGATTCGATTCATGATTGATGATTCAATTCATGATTCATGATTCGATTCATGATTCAATTCATGATTCATGATTCATTATTCAATTCATGATTCATGATTCATGATTCGATTCATGATTCATGATTCATAATTCATTATTCGATTTATGATTCATGATTCATGATTTAATTCATGATTCATGATTCAATTCATGATTCATAATTCATGATTCGATTCATGATTCATGATTCGATTCATGATTCAATTCATGATTCATGATTCATGATTCATAATTCGATTCATGATTTAATTCATGATTCATGATTCATGATTCAATTCATGATTCAATTCATGATTCATGATTCATGATTCGATTCATGATTCATGATTCAATTTATGATTCATGATTTAATTCATTATTCATGATTCATGATTCAATTCATGATTCATTTCATGATTTATGATTCAATTCATGATTCATTTCATGATTCACGATTCATGATTTAATTCATGATTAATGATTCATGATTCAATTCATGATTCATTATGCAATTCATGATTCATGATTATATTCATAATTCATGATTCAATTCATGATTCATGATTCGATTTATGATTCATGATTCAATTCATGATTCATGATTAATGATTCAATTCATGATTCAATTCATGATTCGTGATTCAATTCATGATTCGAGATTCATGATTCAAATTATGATTCATGATTCAATTCATGATTCATGATTCGATTCATGATTCAATTCATGATTCATGATTCATGATTCACGATTCAATTCATGATTCATGATTCATGATTCGATTCATGATTCATGATTCATAATTCATTATTCGATTTATGATTCATGATTCATGATTTAATTCATGATTCATGATTCAATTCATGATTCATGATTCGATTCATGATTCATAATTCATGATTCGATTCATGATTCATGATTCATGATTCAATTCATGATTCATGATTCGATTCATGATATATGATTCAATTCATGATTCAATTCATGATTCATTTCATGATTCATGATTCACGATTCAATTCATGATTCATGATTCATGATTCGATTCATGATTCATGATTCATAATTCATTATTCGATTTATGATTCATGATTCATGATTTAATTCATGATTCATGATTCAATTCATGATTCATGATTCGATTCATGATTCATAATTCATGATTCGATTCATGATTCATGATTCATGATTCAATTCATGATTCATGATTCGATTCATGATTCATGATTCAATTCATGATTCAATTCATGATTCAATTCATGATTCATGATTCAATTCATGATTCATGATTCATGATTAAATTCATGATTCATGATTTAATTCATGATTCATTTCATGATTCATGATTTGATTAATGATTCATGATTCGATTCATGATTCATGATTCGATTCATGATTCATAATTTATGATTCAATTCATGATTCATGTTTCATGATTCAATTCATGATTCATGATTCAATTCATGATTCATGATTCGATTCATGATTCATGATTCATGATTCATGATTCATGATTCATGATCCATGATTCAATTCATGATTCATGATGCAATTCATGACTTATGATTCAAATCATGATTCATGATTCAATTCATGATTCATGATTCGATTCATGATTCATGATTCATGATTCATGATTCAATTCATGATTCATGATTCGATTCATGATTCATGATTCAATTCATGATTCATGATTCATGATTCAATTCATGATTCAATTCATGATTCATGATTCATGATTCATGATTCGATTCATGATTCATGATTCGATTTATGATTTATGATTCAATTCATGATTCATGATTTATTGATCAATTCATGATTCAATTCATGATTCATGATTCAATTCATGATTCGAGATACATGATTCAATTCATGATTCAATTCATGATTCATGATTCGCTTCATGATTCAATTCATGATTAATGATTCATGATTCAATTCATGATTCATGATGCAATTCATGACTTATGATTCAAATCATGATTCATGATTCAATTCATGTTTCATGATTTGATTCATGATTCATGATTCAATTCATGATTCATGATTCAATTCATGATTCATAATTCATGATTCAATTCAAGACTCATGATTCATGATTCGATTCATGATTCATGATTCAATTCATGATTCATGATTCGATTTATGATTCATGATTCAATTCATGATTCATGATTTATGATTCAATTCATGATTCAATTCATGATTCATGATTCAATTCATGATTCGAGATTCATGATTCGATTCATGATTCATGATTCAATTCATGATACATGATTCGATTCATGATTTAATTCATGATTCATGATTTATGATTCAATTCATGATTAAATTCATGATTCAATTCTTGATTCATGATTCATGATTCATGATTCAATTCATGATTTATGATTCAATTCATGATTCATGATTTAATTCATGATTCATAATTTGATTCTTGATTAATGATTTATGATTCGTTTCATGATTCATTTCATGATTCGATTCATAATTCAATTCATGATTCATGTTTCGATTCATGATTCATGATTCGATTCATGATTCATGATTCATAATTCATGATTCAATTCATGATTCATGATTCATGATTCAGTTCATGATTCATGATTCAATTCATGATTCATGATTCGATTCATGATTCATGATTCATTATTCGATTCATGATTCAAATCATGATTCATGATTCAATTCATGATTTATGATTCAATTCATGATTCATGATTTAATTCATGATTCCATTCATGATTAATGATTTATGATTCGTTTCATGATTCATTTCATGATTCGTGTTTTGATTCATAATTCATGATTCAATTCATGATTCATGATTCGATTCATTATTCATGATTCATGATTCATGATTCGATTCCTGATTCTTGATTCATTTCATGATTCATGATTCATAATTCAATTCATGATTCATGATTCATGATTCGATTCATGATTCATGATTCATAATTCATGATTTAATTCATGATTCATGATTCATGATTCATGATTCAGTTCATGATTCATGATTCAATTCATGATTCATGATTCATGATTTATGATTCAATTCATGATTCATGATTCGATTCATGATTCATGATTCAATTCATGATTTATGATTTATGATTCAATTTATGATTCAATTCATGATTCATGATTCATGATTCATGATTCATGATTCATGATTCAATTCATGATTCATGATTTGATTCATGATTCATGATTCATGATTCAATTCATGAATCATGATTCATGATTCATGATTCAATTCATGATTCATGATTCATGATTCACGATTCAATTCATGATTCATGATTCATGATTCGATTCATGATTCATGATTCATAATTCATTATTCGATTTATGATTCATGATTCATGATTTAATTCATGATTCATGATTCAATTCATGATTCATGATTCGATTCATGATTCATAATTCATGATTCGATTCATGATTCATGATTCATGATTCAATTCATGATTCATGATTCGATTCATGATTCATGATTCAATTTATGATTCAATTCATGATTCAATTCATGATTCATGATTCAATTCATGATTCATGATTCATGATTAAATTCATGATTCATGATTTAATTCATGATTCATTTCATGATTTATGATTTGATTCATGATTCATGATTCGATTCATGATTCATGATTCGATTCATGATTCATGATTCATAATTTATGATTCAATTCATGATTCATGTTTCATGATTCAATTCATGATTCATGATTCAATTCATGATTCATGATTCGATTCATGATTCATGATTCATGATTCATGATTCATGATTCATGATTCGCTTCATGATTCAATTCATGATTAATGATCCATGATTCAATTCATGATTCATGATGCAATTCATGACTTATGATTCAAATCATGATTCATGATTCAATTCATGATTCATGATTCGATTCATGATTCATGATTCATGATTCAATTCATGATTCATGATTCGATTCATGATTCATGATTCAATTCATGATTCATAATTTATGATTCAATTCATGATTCAATTCATGATTCATGATTCATGATTCATGATTCGATTCATGATTCATGATTCGATTTATGATTTATGATTCAATTCATGATTCATGATTTATTGATCAATTCATGATTCAATTCATGATTCATGATTCAATTCATGATTTGAGATACATGATTCAATTCATGATTCAATTCATGATTCATGATTCATGATTCGCTTCATGATTCAATTCATGATTAATGATTCATGATTTAATTCATGATTCATGATGCAATTCATGACCTATGATTCAAATCATGATTCATGATTCAATTCATGTTTCATGATTTGATTCATGATTCATGATTCAATTCATGATTCATGATTCAATTCATGATTAATGATTCATGATTCAATTCAAGACTGATGATTCATGATTCGATTCATGATTCATGATTCAATTCATGATTCATGATTCGATTTATGATTCATGATTCAATTCATGATTCATGATTTATGATTCAATTCATGATTCATGATTTAATTCATGATTCGAGATTCATGATTCGATTCATGATTCATGATTCAATTCATGATACATGATTCGATTCATGATTTAATTCATGATTCATGATTTATGATTCAATTCATGATTCAATTCATGATTCGATTCTTGATTCATGATTCATGATTCATGATTCAAATCATGATTCAAATCATGATTCATGATTCAATTCATGATTTATGATTCAATTCATGATTCATGATTTAATTCATGATTCATAATTCGATTCTTGATTAATGATTTATGATTCGTTTCATGATTCATTTCATGATTCGTTTCATAATTCAATTCATGATTCATGTTTCGATTCATGATTCATGATTCGATTCATGATTCATAATTCATGATTCAATTCATGATTCATGATTCATGATTCAGTTCATGATTCATGATTCAATTCATGATTCATGATTCGATTCATGATTCATGATTCATGATTCATGATTCGATTCATGATTCATGATTCATGATTCATGATTCAAATCATGATTCAAATCATGATTCATGATTCAATTCATGATTTATGATTCAATTCATGATTCATGATTTAATTCATGATTCATGATTCCATTCATGATTAATGATTTATGATTTGTTTCATGATTCATTTCATGATTCGTGTTTTGATTCATAATTCATGATTCAATTCATGATTCATGATTCGATTCATTATTCATGATTCATGATTTATGATTCGATTCCTGATTCTTGATTCATTTCATGATTCATGATTCATAATTCAATTCATGATTCATGTTTCGATTCATGATTCATGATTCGATTCATGATTCATGATTCATAATTCATGATTTAATTCATGATTCATGATTCAGTTCATGATTCATGATTCAATTCATGATTCATGATTCATGATTCAATTCATGATTCATGATTCGATTCATGATTCATGATTCAATTCATGATTTATGATTTATGATTCAATTTATGATTCAATTCATGATTCATGATTCATGATTCATGATTCATGATTCAATTCATGATTCATGATTTGATTCATGATTCATAATTCATGATTCAATTCATGATTCATGATTTGATTCATGATTCATGATTCAATTCATTAATCATGATTCATGATTCATGATTCAATTCATGATTCATGATTCAAATCATGATTCATGATTCAATTCATGATTCATGATTCATGATTCAAATCATGATTCATTTCATGATTCATGATTCAATTCATGATTCATGATTCATGATTCAATTCGTGATTCATTTCATGATTCATGATTCAATTCATGATTCAATTCATGATTCAATTCATGATTCATTTCATGATTCATGATTCAATTCATGATTCATTTCATGATTCATGATTCATGATTTAATTCATGATTAATGATACATGATTCAATTCATGATTCATGATGCAATTCATGATTCATGATTAAATTCATGATTCATGATTCGATTCATGATTCATGATTCAATTCATGATTCATGATTTATGATTCAACTCATGATTCAATTCATGATTCATGATTCATGATTCATGATTCGATTCATGATTCATGATTCAATTCATGATTCATGATTTGATTCATGATTCATGATTTGATTCATGATTCATGATTCAATTCATGATTCATGATTTGATTCATGATTCATGATTCAATTCATGATTCATGATTTATGATTCAATTCATGATTCAATTCATGTTTCATGATTTAAGATTCAATTCATGATTCAATTCATGATTCATGATTCATGATTCGATTCATGATTTATGATTCAATTCATGATTCATGATTTGATTCATGATTCATGATTCAATTCATGATTCATTTCATGATTCATGATTCAATTCATGATTCATGATACATGATTCAATTCATGATTCAATTCATGATTCATTTCATGATTCATGATTCAATTCATGATTCATTTCATGATTCATGATTTAATTCATGATTAATGATTCATGATTCAATTCATGATTCATGATGCAATTCATGATTCATGATTGAATTCATGATTCATGATTCAATTCATGATTCATGATTCGATTTATGATTCATGATTCAATTCATGATTCGAGATTCATGATTCGATTCATGATTCATGATTCAATTCATGATTCATGATTCATGATTCGATTCATGATTCATGATTCAATTTATGATTCATGATTTGATTCATGATTCATGATTCAATTCATGAATCATTTCATGATTCATGATTCAATTCATGATTCATGATTCAATTCATGATTCATGATTCATGATTCGATTCATGATTCAATTCATGATTCATAATTCATGATTCGATTCATGATTCATGATTCATGATTCGATTCATGATTCAATTCATGATTCATGATTCATGATTCATGATTCATAATTCGATTCATGATTTAATTCATGATTCATGATTCATGATTCATGATTCAATTCATGATTCAATTCATGATTCATGATTCATGATTCGATTCATGATTCATGATTCAATTTATGATTCATGATTTGATTCATGATTCATGATTCAATTCATGAATCATGATTCATGATTCATGATTCAATTCTTGATTCAATTCATGATTCATGATTCGATTCATGATTCATGATTCAATTTATGATTCATGATTTGATTCATGATTCATGATTCAATTCATGAATCATGATTCATGATTCATGATTCAATTCATGATTCATAATTCATGATTCAATTCATGATTCATTTCATGATTCATGATTTAATTCATTATTCATGATTCATGATTCAATTCATGATTCATTTCATGATTCATGATTCAATTCATGATTCATTTCATGATTCACGATTCATGATTTAATTCATGATTCATGATTTATGATTCAATTCATGATTCATGATGCAATTCATGATTCATGATTATATTCATAATTCATGATTCAATTCATGATTCATGATTCGATTTATGATTCATGATTCAATTCATGATTCATGATTAATGATTCAATTCATGATTCAATTCATGATTCATGATTCAATTCATGATTCGAGATTCATGATTCAAATTATGATTCATGATTCAATTCATGATTCATGATTCGATTCATGATTCAATTCATGATTCATGATTCATGATTCACGATTCAATTCATGATTTATGATTCATGATTCGATTCATGATTCATAATTCATTATTCGATTTATGATTCATGATTCATGATTTAATTCATGATTCATGATTCAATTCATGATTCATGATTCGATTCATGATTCATGATTTAATTCATGATTCAATTCATGATTCAATTCATGATTCATGATTCAATTCATGATTCATGATTCATGATTAAATTCATGATTCATGATTTAATTCATGATTCATTTCATGATTCATGATTTGATTCATGATTCATGATTCGATTCATGATTCATGATTCGATTCATGATTCATGATTCATAATTTATGATTCAATTCATGATTCATGTTTCATGATTCAATTCATGATTCATGATTCAATTCATGATTCATGATTCGATTCATGATTCATGATTCATGATTCATGATTCATGATCCATGATTCAATTCATGATTCATGATGCAATTCATGACTTATGATTCAAATCATGATTCATGATTCAATTCATGATTCATGATTCGATTCATGATTCATGATTCATGATTCATGATTCAATTCATGATTCATGATTCAATTCATGATTCATGATTCAATTCATGATTCGTGATTCATGATTCAATTCATGATTCAATTCATGATTCATGATAGATGATTCATGATTCGATTCATGATTCATGATTCGATTTATGATTTATGATTCAATTCATGATTCATGATTTATTGATCAATTCATGATTCAATTCATGATTCATGATTCAATTCATGATTCGAGATACATGATTCAATTCATGATTCAATTCATGATTCATGATTCATGATTCGCTTCATGATTCAATTCATGATTAATGATTCATGATTCAATTCATGATTCATGATGCAATTCATGACTTATGATTCAAATCATGATTCATGATTCAATTCATGTTTCATGATTTGATTCATGATTCATGATTCAATTCATGATTCATGGTTCAATTCATGATTCATGATTCATGATTCAATTCAAGACTCATGATTCATGATTCGATTCATGATTCATGATTCAATTCATGATTCATGATTCGATTTATGATTCATGATTCAATTCATGATTCATGATTTATGATTCAATTCATGATTCAATTCATGATTCATGATTCAATTCATGATTCGAGATTCATGATTCGATTCATGATTCATGATTCAATTCATGATACATGATTCGATTCATGATTTAATTCATGATTCATGATTTATGATTCAATTCATGATTCAATTCATGATTTGATTCTTGATTCATGATTCATGATTCATGATTCAAATCATGATTCATGATTCAATTCATGATTTATGATTCAATTCATGATTCATGATTTAATTCATGATTCATAATTCGATTCTTGATTAATGATTTATGATTCGTTTCATGATTCATTTCATGATTCGATTCATAATTCAATTCATGATTCATGTTTCGATTCATGATTCATGATTCGATTCATGATTCATGATTCATAATTCATGATTCAATTCATGATTCATGATTCATGATTCAGTTCATGATTCATGATTCAATTAATGATTCATGATTCGATTCATGATTCATGATACATGATTCGATTCATGATTCAAATCATGATTCATGATTCAATTCATGATTTATGATTCAATTCATGATTCATGATTTAATTCATGATTCATGATTCCATTCATGATTAATGAATTATGATTCGTTTCATGATTCATTTCATGATTCGTGTTTTGATTCATAATTCATGATTCAATTCATGATTCATGATTCGATTCATTATTCATGATTCATGATTCATGATTCGATTCCTGATTCTTGATTCATTTCATGATTCATGATTCATAATTCAATTCATGATTCATGATTCAATTCATGATTCATGATTCGATTCATGATTCATGATTCATGATTCATGATTCATGATTCGCTTCATGATTCAATTCATGATTAATGATCCATGATTCAATTCATGATTCATGATGCAATTCATGACTTATGATTCAAATCATGATTCATGATTCAATTCATGATTCATGATTCGATTCATGATTCATGATTCATGATTCATGATTCAGTTCATGATTCATGATTAAATTCATGATTCATGATTTAATTCATGATTCATTTCATGATTCATGATTTGATTCATGATTCATGATTCGATTCATGATTCATGATTCGATTCATGATTCATGATTCATAATTTATGATTCAATTCATGATTCATGTTTCATGATTCAATTCATGATTCATGATTCAATTCATGATTCATGATTCTATTCATGATTCATGATTCATGATTCATGATTCATGATTCGCTTCATGATTCAATTCATGATTAATGATCCATGATTCAATTCATGATTCATGATGCAATTCATGACTTATGATTCAAATCATGATTCATGATTCAATTCATGATTCATGATTCGATTCATGATTCATGATTCATGATTCATGATTCAGTTCATGATTCATGATTCAATTCATGATTCATGATTCATGATTTATGATTCAATTCATGATTCATGATTCGATTCATGATTCATGATTCAATTCATGATTTATGATTTATGATTCAATTTATGATTCAATTCATGATTCATGATTCATGATTCATGATTCATGATTCAATTCATGATTCATGATTCGATTCATGATTCATGATTCAATTTATGATTCATGATTTGATTCATGATTCATGATTCAATTCATGATTCAATTCATGATTCATGATTCATGATTCGATTCATGATTCATGATTCAATTTATGATTCATGATTTGATTCATGATTCATGATTCAATTCATGAATCATGATTCATGATTCATGATTCAATTCATGATTCATAATTCATGATTCAATTCATGATTCATTTCATGATTCATGATTTAATTCATTATTCATGATTCATGATTCAATTCATGATTCATTTCATGATTCATGATTCAATTTATGATTCATTTCATGATTCACGATTCATGATTTAATTCATGATTAATGATTCATGATTCAATTCATGATTCATGATGCAATTCATGATTCATGATTATATTCATAATTCATGATTCAATTCATGATTCATGATTCGATTTATGATTCATGATTCAATTCATGATTCATGATTAATGATTCAATTCATGATTCAATTCATGATTCATGATTCAATTCATGATTCGAGATTCATGATTCAAATTATGATTCATGATTCAATTCATGATTCATGATTCGATTCATGATTCAATTCATGATTCATGATTCATGATTCACGATTCAATTCATGATTCATGATTCATGATTCGATTCATGATTCATAATTCATTATTCGATTTATGATTCATGATTTATGATTTAATTCATGATTCATGATTCAATTCATGATTCATGATTCGATTCATGATTCATAATTCATGATTCGATTCATGATTCATGATTCAATTCATGATTCATGATTCGATTCATGATTCATGATTTAATTCATGATTCAATTCATGATTCAATTCATGATTCATGATTCAATTCATGATTCATGATTCATGATTAAATTCATGATTCATGATTTAATTCATGATTCATTTCATGATTCATGATTTGATTCATGATTCATGATTCGATTCATGATTCATGATTCGATTCATGATTCATGATTCATAATTTATGATTCAATTCATGATTCATGTTTCATGATTCAATTCATGATTCATGATTCAATTCATGATTCATGATTCGATTCATGATTCATGATTCATGATTCATGATTCATGATTCATGATTCATGATCCATGATTCAATTCATGATTCATGATGCAATTCATGACTTATGATTCAAATCATGATTCATGATTCAATTCATGATTCATGATTCGATTCATGATTCATGATTCATGATTCATGATTCAATTCATGATTCATGATTCAATTCATGATTCATGATTCAATTCATGATTCGTGATTCATGATTCAATTCATGATTCAATTCATGATTCATGATAGATGATTCATGATTCGATTCATGATTCATGATTCGATTTATGATTTATGATTCAATTCATGATTCATGATTTATTGATCAATTCATGATTCAATTCATGATTCATGATTCAATTCATGATTCGAGATACATGATTCAATTCATGATTCAATTCATGATTCATGATTCATGATTCGCTTCATGATTCAATTCATGATTAATGATTCATGATTCAATTCATGATTCATGATGCAATTCATGACTTATGATTCAAATCATGATTCATGATTCAATTCATGTTTCATGATTTGATTCATGATTCATGATTCAATTCATGATTCATGGTTCAATTCATGATTCATGATTCATGATTCAATTCAAGACTCATGATTCATGATTCGATTCATGATTCATGATTCAATTCATGATTCATGATTCGATTTATGATTCATGATTCAATTCATGATTCATGATTTATGATTCAATTCATGATTCAATTCATGATTCATGATTCAATTCATGATTCGAGATTCATGATTCGATTCATGATTCATGATTCAATTCATGATACATGATTCGATTCATGATTTAATTCATGATTCATGATTTATGATTCAATTCATGATTCAATTCATGATTTGATTCTTGATTCATGATTCATGATTCATGATTCAAATCATGATTCATGATTCAATTCATGATTTATGATTCAATTCATGATTCATGATTTAATTCATGATTCATAATTCGATTCTTGATTAATGATTTATGATTCGTTTCATGATTCATTTCATGATTCGATTCATAATTCAATTCATGATTCATGTTTCGATTCATGATTCATGATTCGATTCATGATTCATGATTCATAATTCATGATTCAATTCATGATTCATGATTCATGATTCAGTTCATGATTCATGATTCAATTAATGATTCATGATTCGATTCATGATTCATGATACATGATTCGATTCATGATTCAAATCATGATTCATGATTCAATTCATGATTTATGATTCAATTCATGATTCATGATTTAATTCATGATTCATGATTCCATTCATGATTAATGAATTATGATTCGTTTCATGATTCATTTCATGATTCGTGTTTTGATTCATAATTCATGATTCAATTCATGATTCATGATTCGATTCATTATTCATGATTCATGATTCATGATTCGATTCCTGATTCTTGATTCATTTCATGATTCATGATTCATAATTCAATTCATGATTCATGATTCAATTCATGATTCATGATTCGATTCATGATTCATGATTCATGATTCATGATTCATGATTCGCTTCATGATTCAATTCATGATTAATGATCCATGATTCAATTCATGATTCATGATGCAATTCATGACTTATGATTCAAATCATGATTCATGATTCAATTCATGATTCATGATTCGATTCATGATTCATGATTCATGATTCATGATTCAGTTCATGATTCATGATTAAATTCATGATTCATGATTTAATTCATGATTCATTTCATGATTCATGATTTGATTCATGATTCATGATTCGATTCATGATTCATGATTCGATTCATGATTCATGATTCATAATTTATGATTCAATTCATGATTCATGTTTCATGATTCAATTCATGATTCATGATTCAATTCATGATTCATGATTCTATTCATGATTCATGATTCATGATTCATGATTCATGATTCGCTTCATGATTCAATTCATGATTAATGATCCATGATTCAATTCATGATTCATGATGCAATTCATGACTTATGATTCAAATCATGATTCATGATTCAATTCATGATTCATGATTCGATTCATGATTCATGATTCATGATTCATGATTCAGTTCATGATTCATGATTCAATTCATGATTCATGATTCATGATTTATGATTCAATTCATGATTCATGATTCGATTCATGATTCATGATTCAATTCATGATTTATGATTTATGATTCAATTTATGATTCAATTCATGATTCATGATTCATGATTCATGATTCATGATTCAATTCATGATTCATGATTCGATTCATGATTCATGATTCAATTTATGATTCATGATTTGATTCATGATTCATGATTCAATTCATGAATCATGATTCATGATTCATGATTCATGATTCAATTCTTGATTCAATTCATGATTCATGATTCATGATTCGATTCATGATTCATGATTCAATTTATGATTCATGATTCATGATTCAATTCATGATTCATAATTCATGATTCAATTCATGATTCATTTCATGATTCATGATTTAATTCATTATTCATGATTCATGATTCAATTCATGATTCATTTCATGATTCATGATTCAATTCATGATTCATTTCATGATTCACGATTCATGATTTAATTCATGATTAATGATTCATGATTCAATTCATGATTCATGATGCAATTCATGATTCATGATTATATTCATAATTCATGATTCAATTCATGATTCATGATTCGATTTATGATTCATGATTCAATTCATGATTCATGATTAATGATTCAATTCATGATTCAATTCATGATTCATGATTCAATTCATGATTCGAGATTCATGATTCAAATTATGATTCATGATTCAATTCATGATTCATGATTCGATTCATGATTCAATTCATGATTCATGATTCATGATTCACGATTCAATTCATGATTCATGATTCATGATTCGATTCATGATTCATAATTCATTATTCGATTTATGATTCATGATTTATGATTTAATTCATGATTCATGATTCAATTCATGATTCATGATTCGATTCATGATTCATAATTCATGATTCGATTCATGATTCATGATTCAATTCATGATTCATGATTCGATTCATGATTCATGATTTAATTCATGATTCAATTCATGATTCAATTCATGATTCATGATTCAATTCATGATTCATGATTCATGATTAAATTCATGATTCATGATTTAATTCATGATTCATTTCATGATTCATGATTTGATTCATGATTCATGATTCGATTCATGATTCATGATTCGATTCATGATTCATGATTCATAATTTATGATTCAATTCATGATTCATGTTTCATGATTCAATTCATGATTCATGATTCAATTCATGATTCATGATTCGATTCATGATTCATGATTCATGATTCATGATTCATGATTCATGATTCATGATCCATGATTCAATTCATGATTCATGATGCAATTCATGACTTATGATTCAAATCATGATTCATGATTCAATTCATGATTCATGATTCGATTCATGATTCATGATTTATGATTCATGATTCAATTCATGATTCATGATTCAATTCATGATTCATGATTCAATTCATGATTCATGATTCATGATTCAATTCATGATTCAATTCATGATTCATGATTCATGATTCATGATTCGATTCATGATTCATGATTCGATTTATGATTTATGATTCAATTCATGATTCATGATTTATTGATCAATTCATGATTCAATTCATGATTCATGATTCAATTCATGATTCGAGATACATGATTCAATTCATGATTCAATTCATGATTCATGATTCATGATTCGCTTCATGATTCAATTCATGATTAATGATTCATGATTCAATTCATGATTCATGATGCAATTCATGACTTATGATTCAAATCATGATTCATGATTCAATTCATGTTTCATGATTTGATTCATGATTCATGATTCAATTCATGATTCATGGTTCAATTCATGATTCATGATTCATGATTCAATTCAAGACTCATGATTCATGATTCGATTAATGATTCATGATTCAATTCATGATTCATGATTCGATTTATGATTCATGATTCAATTCATGATTCGAGATTCATGATTCGATTCATGATTCATGATTCAATTCATGATACATGATTCGATTCATGATTTAATTCATGATTCATGATTTATGATTCAATTCATGATTCAATTCATGATTCGATTCTTGATTCATGATTCATGATTCATGATTCAAATCATGATTCATGATTCAATTCATGATTTTTGATTCAATTCATGATTCATGATTTAATTTATGATTCATAATTCGATTCTTGATTAATGATTTATGATTCGTTTCATGATTCATTTCATGATTCGATTCATAATTCAATTCATGATTCATGTTTCGATTCATGATTCATGATTCGATTCATGATTCATGATTCATAATTCATGATTCAATTCATGATTCATGATTCATGATTCAGTTCATGATTCATGATTCAATTAATGATTCATGATTCGATTCATGATTCATGATTCATGATTCGATTCATGATTCAAATCATGATTCATGATTCAATTCATGATTTATGATTCAATTCATGATTCATGATTTAATTCATGATTCATGATTCCATTCATGATTAATGAATTATGATTTGTTTCATGATTCATTTCATGATTCGTGTTTTGATTCATAATTCATGATTCAATTCATGATTCATGATTCGATTCATTATTCATGATTCATGATTCATGATTCGATTCCTGATTCTTGATTCATTTCATGATTCATGATTCATAATTCAATTCATGATTCATGATTCAATTCATGATTCATGATTCGATTCATGATTCATGATTCATGATTCATGATTCGCTTCATGATTCAATTCATGATTAATGATCCATGATTCAATTCATGATTCATGATGCAATTCATGACTTATGATTCAAATCATGATTCATGATTCAATTCATGATTCATGATTCGATTCATGATTCATGATTCATGATTCATGATTCAGTTCATGATTCATGATTAAATTCATGATTCATGATTTAATTCATAATTCATTTCATGATTCATGATTTGATTCATGATTCATGATTCGATTCATGATTCATGATTCGATTCATGATTCATGATTCATAATTTATGATTCAATTCATGATTCATGTTTCATGATTCAATTCATGATTCATGATTCAATTCATGATTCATGATTCGATTCATGATTCATGATTCATGATTCATGATTCATGATTCGCTTCATGATTCAATTCATGATTAATGATCCATGATTCAATTCATGATTCATGATGCAATTCATGACTTATGATTCAAATCATGATTCATGATTCAATTCATGATTCATGATTCGATTCATGATTCATGATTCATGATTCATGATTCAGTTCATGATTCATGATTCAATTCATGATTCATGATTCATGATTTATGATTCAATTCATGATTCATGATTCGATTCATGATTCATGATTCAATTCATGATTTATGATTTATGATTCAATTTATGATTCAATTCATGATTCATGATTCATGATTCATGATTCATGATTCAATTCATGATTCATGATTCATGATTTATGATTCATGATTCAATTCATGATTCATGATTTGATTCATGATTCATGATTCAATTCATGAATCATGATTCATGATTCATGATTCAATTCATGATTCATGATTCACGATTCAATTCATGATTCATGATTCATGATTCGATTCATGATTCATGATTCATAATTCATTATTCGATTTATGATTCATGATTCATGATTTAATTCATGATTCATGATTCAATTCATGATTCATGATTCGATTCATGATTCATAATTCATGATTCGATTCATGATTCATGATTCATGATTCAATTCATGATTCATGATTCGATTCATGATTCATGATTCAATTCATGATTCAATTCATGATTCAATTCATGATTCATGATTCAATTCATGATTCATGATTCATGATTAAATTCATGATTCATGATTTAATTCATGATTCATTTCATGATTCATGATTTGATTCATGATTCATGATTCGATTCATGATTCATGATTCGATTCATGATTCATGATTCATAATTTATGATTCAATTCATGATTCATGTTTCATGATTCAATTCATGATTCATGATTCAATTCATGATTCATGATTCGATTCATGATTCATGATTCATGATTCATGATTCATGATTCGCTTCATGATTCAATTCATGATTAATGATCCATGATTCAATTCATGATTCATGATGCAATTCATGACTTATGATTCAAATCATGATTCATGATTCATGATTCGATTCATGATTCATGATTCATGATTCATGATTCAATTCATGATTCATGATTCGATTCATGATTCATGATTCAATTCATGATTCATAATTCATGATTCAATTCATGATTCATGATTCATGATTCATGATTCGATTCATGATTCATGATTCGATTTATGATTTATGATTCAATTCATGATTCATGATTTATTGATCAATTCATGATTCAATTCATGATTCATGATTCAATTCATGATTCGAGATACATGATTCAATTCATGATTCAATTCATGATTCATGATTCGCTTCATGATTCAATTCATGATTAATGATTCATGATTCAATTCATGATTCATGATGCAATTCATGACCTATGATTCAAATCATGATTCATGATTCAATTCATGTTTCATGATTTGATTCATGATTCATGATTCAATTCATGATTCATGATTCAATTCATGATTCATGATTCATAATTCAATTCAAGACTCATGATTCATGATTCGATTCATGATTCATGATTCAATTCATGATTCATGATTCGATTTATGATTCATGATTCAATTCATGATTCATGATTGATGATTCAATTCATGATTCAATTCATGATTCATGATTCAATTCATGATACGAGATTCATGATTCGATTCATGATTCATGATTCAATTCATGATACATGATTCGATTCATGATTTAATTCATGATTCATGATTTATGATTCAATTCATGATTCAATTCATGATTCGATTCTTGATTCATGATTCATGATTCATGATTCAAATCATGATTCAAATCATGATTCATGATTCAATTCATGTTTCATGATTTGATTCATGATTCATGATTCAATTCATGATTCATGATTCAATTCATGATTCATGATTCATGATTCAATTCAAGAATCATGATTCATGATTCGATTCATGATTCATGATTCAATTCATGATTCATGATTCGATTTATGATTCATGATTCAATTCATGATTCATGATTTATGATTCAATTCATGATTCAATTCATGATTCATGATTCAATTCATGATACGAGATTCATGATTCGATTCATGATTCATGATTCAATTCATGATACATGATTCGATTCATGATTTAATTCATGATTCATGATTTATGATTCAATTCATGATTCAATTCTTGATTCATGATTCATGATTCATGATTCAAATCATGATTCAAATCATGATTCATGATTCAATTCATGATTTATGATTCAATTCATGATTCATGATTTAATTCATGATTCATAATTCGATTCTTGATTAATGATTTATGATTCGTTTCATGATTCATTTCATGATTCGATTCATAATTCAATTCATGATTCATGTTTCGATTCATGATTCATGATTCGATTCATGATTCATAATTCATGATTCAATTCATGATTCATGATTCATGATTCAGTTCATGATTCATGATTCAATTCATGATTCATGATTCGTTTCATGATTCATGATTCATGATTCATGATTCATGATTCGATTCATGATTCATGATTCATGATTCAAATCATGATTCAAATCATGATTCATGATTCAATTCATGATTTATGATTCAATTCATGATTCATGATTTAATTCATGATTCATGATTCCATTCATGATTAATGATTTATGATTCGTTTCATGATTCATTTCATGATTCGTGTTTTGATTCATAATTCATGATTCAATTCATGATTCATGATTCGATTCATTATTCATGATTCATGATTCATGATTTGATTCCTGATTCTTGATTCATTTCATGATTCATGATTCATAATTCAATTCATGATTCATGTTTCGATTCATGATTCATGATTCGATTCATGATTCATGATTCATAATTCATGATTTAATTCATGATTCATGATTCAGTTCATTATTCATGATTCAATTCATGATTCATGATTCATGATTTATGATTCAATTCATGATTCATGATTCGATTCATGATTCATGATTCAATTCATGATTTATGATTTATGATTCAATTTATGATTCAATTCATGATTCATGATTCATGATTCATGATTCAATTCTTGATTCATGATTTGATTCATGATTCATAATTCATGATTCAATTCATGATTCATGATTTGATTCATGATTCATGATTCAATTCATGATTCATGATTTATGATTCAATTCATGATTCAATTCATGATTCATGATTTATGATTCAATTCATGATTCAATTCATGATTCATGATTCAAATCATGATTCATGATTCAATTCATGATTTATGATTCAATTCATGATTCATGATTTAATTCATGATTCATAATTCGATTCTTGATTAATGATTTATGATTCGTTTCATGATTCATTTCATGATTCGATTCATAATTCAATTCATGATTCATGTTTCGATTCATGATTCATGATTCGATTCATGATTCATAATTCATGATTCAATTCATGATTCATGATTCATGATTCAGTTCATGATTCATGATTCAATTCATGATTCATGATTCGATTCATGATTCATGATTCATGATTCATGATTCGATTCATGATTCATGATTCATGATTCATGATTCAAATCATGATTCAAATCATGATTCATGATTCAATTCATGATTTATGATTCAATTCATGATTCATGATTTAATTCATGATTCATGATTCCATTCATGATTAATGATTTATGATTCGTTTCATGATTCATTTCATGATTCGTGTTTTGATTCATAATTCATGATTCAATTCATGATTCATGATTCGATTCATTATTCATGATTCATGATTCATGATTCGATTCCTGATTCTTGATTCATTTCATGATTCATGATTCATAATTCAATTCATGATTCATGTTTCGATTCATGATTCATGATTCGATTCATGATTCATGATTCATAATTCATGATTTAATTCATGATTCATGATTCAGTTCATGATTCATGATTCAATTCATGATTCATGATTCATGATTTATGATTCAATTCATGATTCATGATTCGATTCATGATTCATGATTCAATTCATGATTTATGATTTATGATTCAATTTATGATTCAATTCATGATTCATGATTCATGATTCATGATTCATGATTCAATTCATGATTCATGATTTGATTCATGATTCATAATTCATGATTCAATTCATGATTCATGATTTGATTCATGATTCATGATTCAATTCATGAATCATGATTCATGATTCATGATTCAATTCATGATTCATGATTCATGATTTAAATCATGATTCATTTCATGATTCATGATTCAATTCATGATTCATGATTCATGATTCAAATCATGATTCATTTCATGATTCATGATTCAATTCATGATTCATGATTCAATTCGTGATTCATTTCATGATTCATGATTCAATTCATGATTCAATTCATGATTCAATTCATGATTCATTTCATGATTCATGATTCAATTCATGATTCATTTCATGATTCATGATTCATGATTTAATTCATGATTAATGATTCATGATTCAATTCATAAATCATGATGCAATTCATGATTCATGATTCAATTCATGATTCATGATTCGATTCATGATTCATAATTCAATTCATGATTCATGATTTATGATTCAACTCATGATTCAATTCATGATTCGATTCATGATTCATGATTCAATTCATGATTCATGATTTGATTCATGATTCATGATTCGATTCATGATTCATGATTCAATTCATGATTCATGATTTGATTCATGATTCATGATTCAATTCATGATTCATGATTTATGATTCAATTCATGATTCAATTCATGATTCATGATTTATGATTCAATTCATGATTCAATTCATGATTCATGATTTATGATTCAATTCATGATTCAATTCATGATTCATGATTCATGATTCGATTCATGATTTATGATTCAATTCATGATTCATGATTTGATTCATGATTCATGATTCAATTCATGATTTATTTCATGATTCATTAATTCAATTCATGATTCATGATACATGATTCAATTCATGATTCAATTCATGATTCAATTCATGATTCATGATTCAATTCATGATTCATGATTCAATTCATGATTCATTTCATGATTAATGATTCATGATTCAATTCATGATTCATGATGCAATTCATGATTCATGATTGAATTCATGATTCATGATTCAATTCATGATTCATGATTCGATTTATGATTCATGATTCAATTCATGATTCGAGATTCATGATTCGATTCATGATTCATGATTCAATTCATGATTCATGATTCATGATTTGATTCATGATTCAATTCATGATTCATGATTCATGATTCAATTCATGATTCATGATTCGATTCATGATTCATGATTCATGATTCATGATTCATGATTTATGATTCAAATCATGATTCAATTCATGATTCATGATTCAATTCATGATTAATGATTTATGATTCGTTTCATGATTCATGATTCATTTCATGATTCTTGTTTCGATTCATAATTCATGATTCAATTCATGATTCATGATTCAATTCATGATTCATGATTTGATTCATTATTCATGATTCATGATTCATGATTCGATTCATGATTCTTGATTCATTTCATGATTCAAGATTCATGATTCAATTCATGATTCATGTTTCGATTCATGATTCATGATTCAATTCATGATTCATGATTCGATTCATGATTCATGATTCATAATTCATGATTCAATTCATGATTCATGATTCATGATTCAATTCATGATTCATGATTCAATTCATGATTCATGATTCAATTCATGATTCATGATTCGATTCATGATTCACGATTCTTGATTCATGAATCATGATTCGATTCATGATTCAAGATTCAATTCATGATTCATGATTCATTATTTAATTCATCATTCGATTCATGATTTATGATTCAATTCATGGTTCATGATTCATGATTCATTTCATGATTCATGATTCGATTCATGATTCATGATTCATAATTCATGATTCAATTCATGATTCATGATTCGATTCATGATTCATGATTCAATTCAGGATTCTTGATTTATGATTCAATTCATGATTCAATTCATGATTCATGATTTATGATTCAATTCATGATTTATGATTTATGATTCAATTTATGATTCAATTCATGATTCATGATTCATGATTCGATTCATGATTCAAGATTCAATTCATGATTCATGATTCATTATTTAATTCATCATTCGATTCATGATTTATGATTCAATTCATGGTTCATGATTCATGATTCATTTCATGATTCATGATTCGATTCATGATTCATGATTCATAATTCATGATTCAATTCATGATTCATGATTCGATTCATGATTCATGATTCAATTCAGGATTCTTGATTTATGATTCAATTCATGATTCAAGTCATGATTCATGATTCATGATTCGAATCGTGATTCATTAATCGATTTATGATTCATGATTCAATTCATGATTCATGATTTATGATTCAATTCATGATTCAATTCATGATTTATGATTCAATTCATGATTCGAGATTCATGATTCTATTCATGATTCATGATTCATGAATTATGATTCATGATTCGATTCATGATTCAATTCATGATTCAATTCATGATTTATGATTCAATTCATGATTCGAGATTCATGATTCGATTCATGATTCATGATTCATGAATTATGATTCATGATTCGATTCATGATTCAATTCATGATTCATGATTCATGATTCAATTCATGATTCAATTCATGATTCATGATTCATGATTCGATTCATGATTCATGATTCAATTTATGATTCATGATTTGATTCATGATTCAATTCATGAATCATGATTCATGATTCAATTCATGATTCATGATTCATGATTCAATTCATGAATCATGATTCATGATTCAATTCATGATTTATGATTCAGTTCATGATTCATGATTCAATTCATGATTCATGATTCAATTCATGATTCATGATTCAATTCATGATTCATTTCATGATTCATGATTCAATTCATTATTCATGATTCATGATTCAATTCATGATTCAATTCATTATTCATTTCATGATTCATGATTCAATTCATGATTCATTTCATGATTCATGATTCATGATTTAATTCATGATTAATAATTCATGATTCAATTCATGATTCATGATGCAATTCATGATTCATGATTATATTCATGATTCATGATTCAATTCATGATTCATGATTCGATTTATGATTCATGATTCAATTCATGATTTATGATTCAATTCATGATTCAATTCATGATTCATGATTCAATTCATGATTCGAGATTCATGATTCGATTCATGATTCAATTCTCAATTCATGATTCATGATTCATGATTCGATTCATGATTCAATTCATGATTCATGATTCATGATTCAATTCATGATTCAATTCATGATTCATGATTCGATTCATGATTCATGATTTAATTTATGATTCATGATTTGATTCATGATTCATGATTCAATTCATGAATCATGATTCGATTCATGATTCAATTCATGATTCATGATTCATGATTCATGATTCAATTCAAGATTCATGATTCATGATTCGATTCATGATTCATGATTCATAATTCATTATTCGATTTATGATTCATGATTCATGATTTAATTCATGATTCATGATTCAATTCATGATTCATGATTCAATTCATGATTCATAATTCATGATTCGATTCATGATTCATGATTCATGATTCAATTCATGATTCATGATTCGATTCATGATTCAATTCATGATTCAATTCATTATTCAATTCATGATTCATGATTCAATTCATGATTCGAAATTCATGATTCGATTCATGATTCATGATTCAATTCATGATTCATGATTCAATTCATGATTCATTTCATGATTCATGATTCGATTCATGATTCATGATTCGATTCATGATTCATGATTCGATTCATGATTCATGATTCATAATTCATGATTCAATTCATGATTCATGTTTCATGATTCAATTCATGATTCATGATTCAATTAATGATTCATGATTCGATTCATGATTCATGATTCATGAATCATGATTCATGATTCGATTCATGATTCATGATTCATGATTCAATTCATGATTCATGATTCCATTCATGATTCATGATTCATGATTCATGATTCAATTCATGATTCATGATTCGATTCATGATTCATGATTCAATTCATGATTCATGATTCATGATTCAATTCATGATTCAATTCATGATTCATGATTCATGATTCATGATTCGATTTAAGATTCATGATTCAATTCATGATTCATGATTTATTGATCAATTCATGATTCAATTCATGATTTATGATTCAATTCATGATTCGAGATTCATGATTCGATTCATGATTCATGATTCATGAATTATGATTCATGATTCGATTCATGATTCAATTCATGATTCATGATTCATGATTCAATTCATGATTCAATTCATGATTCATGATTCATGATTCGATTCATGATTCATGATTCAATTTATGATTCATGATTTGATTCATGATTCATGATTCAATTCATGAATCATGATTCATGATTCAATTCATGATTCATGATTCATGATTCAATTCATGATTTATGATTCAATTCATGATTCATGATTCAATTCATGATTCATGATTCAATTCATGATTCAAGATTCAATTCATGATTCATGATTCAATTCATGATTCATTTCATGATTCATGATTCAATTCATTATTCATGATTCATGATTCAATTCATGATTCAATTCATTATTCATTTCATGATTCATGATTCAATTCATGATTCATTTCATGATTCATGATTCATGATTTAATTCATGATTAATAATTCATGATTCAATTCATGATTCATGATGCAATTCATGATTCATGATTATATTCATGATTCATGATTCAATTCATGATTCATGATTCGATTTATGATTCATGATTCAATTCATGATTTATGATTCAATTCATGATTCAATTCATGATTCATGATTCAATTCATGATTCGAGATTCATGATTCGAATTATGATTCAAGATTCAATTCATAATTCATGATTCATGATTCGATTCATGATTCAATTCATGATTCATGATTCATGATTCATGATTCGATTCATGATTCAATTCATGATTCATGATTCATGATTCAATTCATGATTCAATTCATGATTCATGATTCGATTCATGATTCATGATTTAATTTATGATTCATGAATCATGATTCATGATTCATGATTCAATTCATGATTCATGATTCATGATTCAATTCATGATTCATTTCATGATTCATTATTCAATTCATGATTCATGATTCAATTCATGATTCATGATTCAATTCATGATTCATTTCATGATTCATGATTCAATTCATTATTCATGATTCATGATTCAATTCATGATTCAATTTCCTGATTCATTTCATGATTCATGATTCAATTCATGATTCATGATTCAATTCATGATTCATTTCATGATTCATGATTTAATTCATGATTAATAATTCATGATTTAATTCATGATTCATGATGCAATTCATGATTCATGATTATATTCATGATTCATGATTCAATTCATGATTCATGATTCGATTTATGATTCATGATTCAATTCATGATTCATGATTTATGATTCAATTTTCAATTCATGATTCATGATTCATGATTCGATTCATGATTCATGATTCATAATTCATTATTCGATTTATGATTCATGATTCATGATTTAATTCATGATTCATGATTCAATTCATGATTCATGATTAAATTCATGATTCATAATTCATGATTCGATTCATGATTCATGATTCATGATTCAATTCATGATTCATGATTCGATTCATGATTCAATTCATGATTCAATTCATTATTCAATTCATGATTCATGATTCAATTCATGATTCGAGATTCATGATTCGATTCATGATTCATGATTCAATTCATGATTCATGATTCAATTCATGATTCATGATTCAATTCATGATTCATTTCATGATTCATGATTCGATTCATGATTCATGATTCGATTCATGATTCATGATTCATAATTCATGATTCAATTCATGATTCATGTTTCATGATTCAATTCATGATTCATGATTCAATTCATGATTCATGATTCGATTCATGATTCATGATTCATGAATCATGATTCATGATTCGATTCATGATTCATGATTCAATTCATGATTCATGATTCGATTCATGATTCATGATTCATGATTCAATTCATGATTCATGATTCGATTCATGATTCATGATTCATGATTCAATTCATGATTCAATTCATGATTCATGATTCATGATTCGATTTAAGATTCATGATTCAATTCATGATTCATGATTTATTGATCAATTCATGATTCAATTCATGATTCAATTCATGATTCGAGATTCATGATTTGATTCATGATTCAATTCATGATTCATGATTCGCTTCATGATTCAATTCATGATTAATGATTCATGATTCAATTCATGATTCATGATGCAATTCATGACTTATGATTCAAATCATGATTCATGATTCAATTCATGTTTCATGATTCGATTCATGATTCATGATTCAATTCATGATTCATGATTCATGATTCAATTCATGATTCATGATTCGATTCATGATTCATGATTCATGATTCGATTCATGATTCATGAATCATGATTCATGATTCATGATTCAATTCATGATTCATGATTTATGATTCAATTCATGATTCAATTCATGATTCATGATTCAATTCATTATTCGAAATTCATGATTTGATTCATGATTCATGATTAAATTCATGATACATGATTTGATTCATGATTTAATTCATGATTCATGATTGATGATTCAATTCATGATTCATGATTCGATTCATGATTCATGATTCATGATTCATGATTCAAATCATGATTCAAATCATGATTCATGATTCAATTCATGATTTATGATTCAATTCATGATTCATGATTTAATTCATGATTCATAATTTGATTCATGATTAATGATTTATGATTCGTTAAATGATTCTTTTTATGATTCGTGTTTCGATTCACAATTCATGATTCAATTCATGATTCATGATTCGATTCATTATTCATGATTCATGATTCATGATTCGGTTCCTGATTCTTGATTCATTTCATGATTCATGATTCATGATTCATGATTCATTTCATGATTCATGATTCAATTCATGATTCATGATTCATGATTTATGATTCAATTCATGATTCATGATTCGATTCATGATTCATGATTCAATTCATGATTTATGATTTATGATTCAATTTATGATTCAATCCATGATTCATGATTCATGATTCATGATTCAAATCATGATTCATGATTCATGATTCATGATTCATGATTCAATTCATGATTCATGATTCGATTCATGATTCATGATTCAACTCATGATTCAATTCATGATTCATGATTCATGATTCAATTCATGATTCATGATTCAATTCATGATTCATGATTCGATTCATGATTCATGATTCATGATTCATGATTCGATTCATGATTCATGATTCATGATTCATGATTCAATTCATGATTCATGATTCGATTCATGATTCATGATTCATGATTCATGATTCAATTCATGATTCATGATTCAATTCATGATTCATGATTCATGATTCATGATTCGATTTAAGATTCATGATTCAATTCATGATTCATGATTTATTGATCAATTCATGATTCAATTCATGATTCATGATTCAATTCATGATTCGAGATTCATGATTTGATTCATGATTCAATTCATGATTCATGATTCGCTTCATGATTCAATTCATGATTAATGATTCATGATTCAATTCATGATTCATGATGCAATTCATGACTTATGATTCAAATCATGATTCATGATTCAATTCATGTTTCATGATTCGATTCATGATTCATGATTCAATTCATGATTCATGATTCATGATTCAATTCATGATTCATGATTCGATTCATGATTCATGATTCATGATTCGATTCATGATTCATGATTCGATTCATGATTCATGATTCATGATTCGATTCATGATTCATGATTCGATTTATGATTCATGATTCAATTCATGATTTATGATTTATGATTCAATTCATGATTCAATTCATGATTCATGATTCAATTCATTATTCGAAATTCATGATTTGATTCATGATTCATGATTAAATTCATGATACATGATTTGATTCATGATTTAATTCATGATTCATGATTGATGATTAAATTCATGATTCATGATTCGATTCATGATTCATGATTCATGATTCATGATTCAAATCATGATTCAAATCATGATTCATGATTCAATTCATGATTTATGATTCAATTCATGATTCATGATTTAATTCATGATTTATAATTTGATTCATGATTAATGATTTATGATTCGTTTTATGATTCATTTCATGATTCGTGTTTCGATTCACAATTCATGATTCAATTCATGATTCATGATTCGATTCATTATTCATGATTCATGATTCGGTTCCTGATTCTTGATTCATTTCATGAATTATGATTCATGATTCAATTCATGATTCATGTTTCGATTCATGATTCATGATTCGATTCATGATTCATGATTCATAATTCATGATTCAATTCATGATTCATGATTCATGATTCATTTCATGATTCATGATTCAATTCATGATTCATGATTCATGATTTATGATTCAATTCATGATTCATGATTCGATTCATGATTCATGATTCAATTCATGATTTATGATTTATGATTCAATTTATGATTCAATCCATGATTCATGATTCATGATTCATGATTCAAATCATGATTCATGATTCATGATTCATGATTCATGATTCAATTCATGATTCATGATTCGATTCATGATTCATGATTCAACTCATGATTCAATTCATGATTCATGATTCATGATTCATGATTCGATTCATGATTCATGATTCAATTCATGATTCATGATTTGATTCATGATTCATGATTCATGATTCAATTCATGATTCATGATTCGATTCATGATGCAATTCATGACTTATGAGTCAAATCATGATGCATGATTCATGATTCGATTCATGATTCATGATTCATGATTCATGATTTAATTCATGATTCATGATTCGATTCATGATTCATGATTCAATTCATGATTCATGATTCATGATTCAATTCATGATTCAATTCATGATTCATGATTCATGATTCAATTCATGATTCAATTCATGATTCATGATTCATGATTCATGATTCGATTTAAGATTCATGATTCAATTCATGATTCATGATTTATTGATCAATTCATGATTCAATTCATGATTTATGATTCAATTCATGATTCGAGATTCATGATTCGATTCATGATTCATGATTCATGAATTATGATTCATGATTCGATTCATGATTCAATTCATGATTCATGATTCATGATTCAATTCATGATTCAATTCATGATTCATGATTCATGATTCGATTCATGATTCATGATTCAATTTATGATTCATGATTTGATTCATGATTCATGATTCAATTCATGAATCATGATTCATGATTCAATTCATGATTCATGATTCATGATTCAATTCATGAATCATGATTCATGATTCAATTCATGATTTATGATTCAATTCATGATTCATGATTCAATTCATGATTCATGATTCAATTCATGATTCAAGATTCAATTCATGATTCATGATTCAATTCATGATTCATTTCATGATTCATGATTCAATTCATTATTCATGATTCATGATTCAATTCATGATTCAATTCATTATTCATTTCATGATTCATGATTCAATTCATGATTCATTTCATGATTGATGATTCATGATTTAATTCATGATTAATAATTCATGATTCAATTCATGATTCATGATGCAATTCATGATTCATGATTATATTCATGATTCATGATTCAATTCATGATTCATGATTCGATTTATGATTCATGATTCAATTCATGATTTATGATTCAATTCATGATTCAATTCATGATTCATGATTCAATTCATGATTCGAGATTCATGATTCGAATTATGATTCAAGATTCAATTCATAATTCATGATTCATGATTCGATTCATGATTCAATTCATGATTCATGATTCATGATTCATGATTCGATTCATGATTCAATTCATGATTCATGATTCATGATTCAATTCATGATTCAATTCATGATTCGACTCATGATTCATGATTTAATTTATGATTCATGATTTGATTCATGATTCATGATTCAATTCATGAATCATGATTCATGATTCATGATTCAATTCATGATTCATGATTCATGATTCAATTCATGATTCATTTCATGATTCATTATTCAATTCATGATTCATGATTCAATTCATGATTCATGATTCAATTCATGATTCATGATTCAATTCATGATTCATGATTCAATTCATGATTCATTTCATGATTCATGATTCAATTCATTATTCATGATTCATGATTCAATTCATGATTCAATTTCCTGATTCATTTCATGATTCATGATTCAATTCATGATTCATGATTCAATTCATGATTCATTTCATGATTCATGATTCATGATTTAATTCATGATTAATAATTCATGATTTAATTCATGATTCATGATGCAATTCATGATTCATGATTATATTCATGATTCATGATTCAATTCATGATTCATGATTCGATTTATGATTCATGATTCAATTCATGATTCATGATTTATGATTCAATTTTCAATTCATGATTCATGATTCATGATTCGATTCATGATTCATGATTCATAATTCATTATTCGATTTATGATTCATGATTCATGATTTAATTCATGATTCATGATTCAATTCATGATTCATGATTCAATTCATGATTCATAATTCATGATTCGATTCATGATTCATGATTCATGATTCAATTCATGATTCATGATTCGATTCATGATTCAATTCATGATTCAATTCATTATTCAATTCATGATTCATGATTCAATTCATGATTCGAGATTCATGATTCGATTCATGATTCATGATTCAATTCATGATTCATGATTCAATTCATGATTCATGATTCAATTCATGATTCATTTCATGATTCATGATTCGATTCATGATTCATGATTCGATTCATGATTCATGATTCATAATTCATGATTCAATTCATGATTCATGTTTCATGATTCAATTCATGATTCATGATTCAATTCATGATTCATGATTCGATTCATGATTCATGATTCATGAATCATGATTCATGATTCGATTCATGATTCATGATTCAATTCATGATTCATGATTCGATTCATGATTCATGATTCATGATTCATGATTCAATTCATGATTCATGATTCGATTCATGATTCATGATTCATGATTCAATTCATGATTCAATTCATGATTCATGATTCATGATTCGATTTAAGATTCATGATTCAATATATGATTCATGATTTATTGATCAATTCATGATTCAATTCATGATTCATGATTCAATTCATGATTCGAGATTCATGATTTGATTCATGATTCAATTCATGATTCATGATTCGCTTCATGATTCAATTCATGATTAATGATTCATGATTCAATTCATGATTCATGATGCAATTCATGACTTATGATTCAAATCATGATTCATGATTCAATTCATGTTTCATGATTCGATTCATGATTCATGATTCAATTCATGATTCATGATTCATGATTCAATTCATGATTCATGATTCGATTCATGATTCATGATTCATGATTCGATTCATGATTCATGAATCATGATTCATGATTCATGATTCGATTCATGATTCATGATTCATGATTTGAATTAATGATTCATGATTCGATTTATGATTCATGATTCAATTCATGATTCATGATTTATGATTCAATTCATGATTCAATTCATGATTCATGATTCAATTCATTATTCGAAATTCATGATTTGATTCATGATTCATGATTAAATTCATGATACATGATTTGATTCATGATTTAATTCATGATTCATGATTGATGATTCAATTCATGATTCATGATTCGATTCATGATTCATGATTCATGATTCAAATCATGATTCAAATCATGATTCATGATTCAATTCATGATTTATGATTCAATTCATGATTCATGATTTAATTCATGATTCATAATTTGATTCATGATTAATGATTTATGATTCGTTAAATGATTCTTTTTATGATTCGTGTTTCGATTCACAATTCATGATTCAATTCATGATTCATGATTCGATTCATTATTCATGATTCATAATTCATGATTCGGTTCCTGATTCTTGATTCATTTCATGATTTATGATTCATGATTCATGATTCATTTCATGATTCATGATTCAATTCATGATTCATGATTCATGATTTATGATTCAATTCATGATTCATGATTCGATTCATGATTCATGATTCAATTCATGATTTATGATTTATGATTCAATTTATGATTCAATCCATGATTCATGATTCATGATTCATGATTCAAATCATGATTCATGATTCATGATTCATGATTCATGATTCAATTCATGATTCATGATTCGATTCATGATTCATGATTCAACTCATGATTCAATTCATGATTCATGATTCATGATTCAATTCATGATTCATGATTCAATTCATGATTCATGATTCGATTCATGATTCATGATTCATGATTCATGATTCGATTCATGATTCATGATTCATGATTCATGATTCAATTCATGATTCATGATTCGATTCATGATTCATGATTCATGATTCATGATTCAATTCATGATTCATGATTCGATTCATGATTCATGATTCAATTCATGATTCATGATTCATGATTCAATTCATGATTCAATTCATGATTCATGATTTATTGATCAATTCATGATTCAATTCATGATTCATGATTCAATTCATGATTCGAGATTCATGATTTGATTCATGATTCAATTCATGATTCATGATTCGCTTCATGATTCAATTCATGATTAATGATTCATGATTCAATTCATGATTCATGATGCAATTCATGACTTATGATTCAAATCATGATTCATGATTCAATTCATGTTTCATGATTCGATTCATGATTCATGATTCAATTCATGATTCATGATTCATGATTCAATTCATGATTCATGATTCGATTCATGATTCATGATTCATGATTCGATTCATGATTCATGGATCGATTCATGATTCATGATTCATGATTCGATTCATGATTCATGATTCAAATTTATGATTCATGATTCAATTCATGATTTATGATTTATGATTCAATTCATGATTCAATTCATGATTCATGATTCAATTCATTATTCGAAATTCATGATTTGATTCATGATTCATGATTAAATTCATGATACATGATTTGATTCATGATTTAATTCATGATTCATGATTGATGATTCAATTCATGATTCATGATTCGATTCATGATTCATGATTCATGATTCATGATTCAAATCATGATTCAAATCATGATTCATGATTCAATTCATGATTTATGATTCAATTCATGATTCATGATTTAATTCATGATTTATAATTTGATTCATGATTAATGATTTATGATTCGTTTTATGATTCATTTCATGATTCGTGTTTCGATTCACAATTCATGATTCAATTCATGATTAATGATTCGATTCATTATTCATGATTCATGATTCGGTTCCTGATTCTTGATTCATTTCATGATTCATGATTCATGATTCAATTCATGATTCATGTTTCGATTCATGATTCATGATTCGATTCATGATTCATGATTCATAATTCATGATTCAATTCATGATTCATGATTCATGATTCATGATTCATTTCATGATTCATGATTCAATTCATGATTCATGATTCATGATATATGATTCAATTCATGATTCATGATTCGATTCATGATTCATGATTCAATTCATGATTTATGATTTATGATTCAATTTATGATTCAATCCATGATTCATGATTCATGATTCATGATTCAAATCATGATTCATGATTCATGATTCATGATTCATGATTCAATTCATGATTCATGATTCGATTCATGATTCATGATTCAACTCATGATTCAATTCATGATTCATGATTCATGATTCATGATTCGATTCATGATTCATGATTCAATTCATGATTCATGATTTGATTCATGATTCATGATTCATGATTCAATTCATGATTCATGATTCGATTCATGATTCATGATGCAATTCATGACTTATGATTCAAATCATGATGCATGATTCATGATTCGATTCATGATTCATGATTCATGATTCATGATTTAATTCATGATTCATGATTCGATTCATGATTCATGATTCAATTCATGATTCATGATTCAATTCATGATTCAATTCATGATTCATGATCCATGATTCATGATTCGATTCATGATTCATGATTCGATTTATGATTCATGATTCAATTCATGATTCATGATTTATTGATCAATTCATGATTCAAATCATGATTCATGATTCATGATTCGCTTTATGATTCAATTCATGATTAATGATTCATGATTCGATTCATGATTCAATTCATGATTCATGATTCATGATTCATGATTCGATTCATGATTCAATTCATGATTCATGATTCATGATTCAATTCATGATTCAATTCATGATTCATGATTCGATTCATGATTCATGATTTAATTTATGATTCATGATTTGATTCATGATTCATGATTCAATTCATGAATCATGATTCATGATTCATGATTCAATTCATGATTCATGATTCAATTCATGATTCATTTCATGATTCATTATTCATTTCATGATTCATGATTCAATTCATGATTCATGATTCAATTCATGATTCATTTCATGATTCATGATTCAATTCATTATTCATGATTCATGATTCAATTCATGATTCAATTCATGATTCATGATTCAATTCATGATTCATTTCATGATTCATGATTCATGATTTAATTCATGAATAATGATTCATGATTTAATTCATGATTCATGATGCAATTCATGATTCATGATTATATTCATGATTCATGATTCAATTCATGATTCATGATTTGATTTATGATTCATGATTCAATTCATGATTCATGATTTATGATTCAATTCATGATTCAATTCATGATTCATGATTCAATTCATGATTCGAGATTCATGATTCGAATTATGATTCATGATTCAATTCATGATTCATGATTCGATTCATGATTCAATTCATGATTCATGATTCATGATTCATGATTCAATTCATGATTCATGATTCATGATTCGATTCATGATTCATAATTCATTATTCGATTTATGATTCATGATTCATGATTTAATTCATGATTCATGATTCAATTCATGATTCATGATTCAATTCATGATTCATAATTCATGATTCATAATTCATGATTCGATTCATGATTCATGATTCATGATTCAATTCATGATTCATGATTCGATTCATGATTCAATTCATGATTCAATTCATTATTCAATTCATGATTCATGATTCGATTCATGATTCGAGATTCATGATTCGATTCATGATTCATGATTCAATTCATGATTCATGATTCAATTCATGATTCATGATTCAATTCATGATTCATTTCATGATTCATGATTCGATTCATGATTCATGATTCGATTCATGATTCGAGATTCATGATTCGATTCATGATTCATGATTCAATTCATGATTCATGATTCAATTCATGATTCATGATTCAATTCATGATTCATTTCATGATTCATGATTCGATTCATGATTCATGATTCGATTCATGATTCATGATTCATAATTCATGATTCAATTCATGATTCATGTTTCATGATTCAATTCATGATTCATGATTCAATTCATGATTCATGATTCATGATTCATGAATCATGATTCATGATTCGATTCATGATTCATGATTCATGATTCAATTCATGATTCATGATTCGATTCATGATTCATGATTCATGATTCAATTCATGATTCATGATTCGATTCATGATTCATGATTCATGATTCAATTCATGATTCATGATTCAATTCATGATTCATGATTCAATTCATGATTCATGATTCATGATTCAATTCATGATTCAATTCATGATTCATGATTCATGATTCAATTCATGATTTATGATTTATGATTCAATTTATGATTCAATCCATGATTCATGATTCATGATTCATGATTCATGATTCAAATCATGATTCATGATTCATGATTCATGATTCAATTCATGATTCATGATTCGATTCATGATTCATGATTCAACTCATGATTCAATTCATGATTCATGATTCATGATTCATGATTCATGATTCATGATTCGATTCATGATTCATGATTTAATTCATGATTCATGATTTGATTCATGATTCATGATTCATGATTCAATTCATGATTCATGATTCGATTCATGATTCATGATGCAATTCATGACTTATGATTCAAATCATGATGCATGATTCATGATTCGATTCATGATTCATGATTCATGATTCATGATTCAATTCATGATTCATGATTCGATTCATGATTCATGATTCAATTCATGATTCATGATTCGATTTAAGATTCATGATTCATGATTTATTGATCAATTCATGATTCAATTCATGATTCATGATTCAATTCATGATTCGAGATTCATGATATGATTCATGATTCAATTCATGATTCATGATTCGCTTCATGATTCAATTCATGATTAATGATTCATGATTAAATTCATGATTCATGATGCAATTCATGACTTATGATTCAAATCATGATTCATGATTCAATTCATGTTTCATGATTCGATTCATGATTCATGATTCAATTCATGATTCATGATTCATGATTCAATTCATGATTCATGATTCGATTCATGATTCATGATTCATGATTCGATTCATGATTCATGATTCATGATTCGATTCATGATTCATGATTCGATTTATGATTCATGATTCAATTCATGATTCATGATTTATGATTCGATTCATGATTCAATTCATGATTCATGATTCAATTCATTATTCGAGATTCATGATTTGATTCATGATTCATGATTAAATTCATGATACATGATTTGATTCATGATTTAATTCATGATTCATGATTGATGATTCAATTCATGATTGATGATTCGATTCATGATTCATGATTCATGATTCATGATTCATGATTCAAATCATGATTCATGATTCAATTCATGATTTATGATTCAATTCATGATTCATGATTTAATTCATGATTCATAATTTGATTCATGATTAATGATTTATGATTCGTTTTATGATTCATTTCATGATTCGTGTTTCGATTCACAATTCATGATTCAATTCATGATTCATGATTCGATTCATTATTCATGATTCATGATTCATGATTCGGTTCCTGATTCTTGATTCATTTCATGATTCATGATTCATGATTCAATTCATGATTCATGTTTCGATTCATGATTCATGATTCGATTCATGATTCATGATTCATAATTCATGATTCAATTCATGATTCATGATTCATGATTCATTTCATGATTCATGATTAAATTCATGATTCATGATTCAATTAATGATTCATGATTCATGATTTATGATTCAATTCATGATTCATGATTCGATTCATGATTCATGATTCAATTCATGATTTATGATTTATGATTCAATTTATGATTCAATCCATGATTCATGATTCATGATTCATGATTCATGATTCAAATCATGATTCATGATTCATGATTCATGATTCAATTCATGATTCATGATTCGATTCATGATTCATGATTCAACTCATGATTCAATTCATGATTCATGATTCATGATTCATGATTCGATTCATGATTCATGATTCAATTCATGATTCATGATTTGATTCATGATTCATGATTCATGATTCAATTCATGATTCATGATTCGATTCATGATTCATGATGCAATTCATGACTTATGATTCAAATCATGATGCATGATTCATGATTCGATTCTCAATTCATGATTCATGATTCATGATTCAATTCATGATTCATGATTCGATTCATGATTCATGATTCAATTCATGATTCATAATTCAATTCATGATTCAATTCATGATTCATGATCCATGATTCATGATTCGATTCATGATTCATGATTCGATTTATGATTCATGATTCAATTCATGATTCATGATTTATTGATCAATTCATGATTCAATTCATGATTCATGATTCGCTTCATGATTCAATTCATGATAAATGATTCATGATTCAATTCATGATTCATGATGCAATTCATGACTTATGATTCAAATCATGATTCATGATGCAATTCATGATTCATGATTATATTCATAATTCATGATTCAATTCATGATTCATGATTCGATTTATGATTTATGATTCAATTCATGATTCATGATTTATGATTCAATTCATGATTCAATTCATGATTCATGATTCAATTCATGATTCGAGATTCATGATTCAAATTATGATTCATGATTCAATTCATGATTCATGATTCGATTTATGATTCATGATTCAATTCATGATTCATGATTTATGATTCAATTCATGATTCAATTCATGATTCATGATTCAATTCATGATTCATGATTCAATTCATGATTCGAGATTCATGATTCAAATTATTATTCATGATTCAATTCATGATTCATGATTCGATTCATGATTCAATTCATGATTCATGATTCATGATTCACGATTCAATTCATGATTCATGATTCATGATTCGATTCATGAATCATGATTCATAATTCATTATTCGATTTATGATTCATGATTCATGATTTAATTCATGATTCATGATTCAATTCATGATTCATGATTCGATTCATGATTCATAATTCATGATTCGATTCATGATTCATGATTCATGATTCAATTCATGATTCATGATTCGATTCATGATTCATGATTCGATTCATGATTCATGATTCAATTCATGATTCAATTCATGATTCAATTCATGATTCATGATTCATGATTCAATTCATGATTCATGATTCATGATTCAATTCATGATTCATGATTTAATTAATGATTCATTTCATGATTCATGATTTGATTCATGATTCATGATTTGATTCATGATTCATGATTCGATTCATGATTCATGATTCATAATTTATGATTCAATTCATAAATCATGTTTCATGATTCAATTCATGATTCATGATTCAATTCATGATTCATGATTCGATTCATGATTAATGATTCATGATTCATGATTCATGATTCGCTTCATGATTCAATTCATGATTAATGATTCATGATTCAATTCATGATTCATGATGCAATTCATGATTCATGATTCGCTTCATGATTCAATTCATGATTAATGATTCATGATTCAATTCATGATTCATGATGCAATTCATGACTTATGATTCAAATCATGATTCATGATTCATGTTTCGATTCATGATTCATGATTCATGATTCATGATTCAATTCATGATTCATGATTCGATTCATGATTCCTGATTCAATTCATGATTCATGATTCAATTCATGATTCAATTCATGATTCATGATTCATGATTCGATTCATGATTCATGATTCGATTTATGATTCATGATTCAATTCATGATTCATGATTTATTGATCAATTCATGATTCAATTCATAATTCATGATTCATGATTCGCTTCATGATTCAATTCATGATTAATGATTCATGATTCAATTCATGATTCATGATGCAATTCATGACTTATGATTCAAATCATGATTCATGATTCAATTCATGATTCATGATTCGATTCATTATTCATGATTCATGATTCATAATTCAATTCATGATTCATGATTCGATTCATGATTCATGATTCAATTTATGATTCATGATTCATGATTCAATTCATGATTCAATTCATGATTCATGATTCATGATTCATGATTCGATTCATGATTCATGATTCGATTTATGATTCATGATTCAATTCATGATTCATGATTTATTGATCAATTCATGATTCAATTCATGATTCATGATTCAATTCATGATTCGAGATTCATGATTCGATTCATGATTCAATTCATGATTCATGATTCATGATTCGCTTCATGATTCAATTCATGATTCATGATTCATGATTCAATTCATGACTCATGATTCATGATTCTATTCATGATTCATGATTCAATTCTTGATTCATGATTCGATTTATGATTCATGATTCAATTCATGATTCATGATTTATGATTCAATTCATGATTCAATTCATGATTCATGATTCAATTCATGATTCGAGATTCATGATTCGATTCATGATTCATGATTCAATTCATGATACATGATTCGATTCATGATTTAATTCATGATTCATGATTGATGATTCAATTCATGATTCATGATTCATGATTCGATTCATGATTCATGATTATAGATTCAAATCATGATTCATGATTCAATTCATGATTTATGATTCAATTCATGATTCATGATTTAATTCATGATTCATAATTCGATTCATGATTAATGATTTATGATTCGTTTCATGATTCATTTCATGATTCGATTCATTATTCATGATTCATGATTCATGATTCGATTCATGATTCTTGATTCATTTCATGATTCATGATTCATGATTCAATTCATGATTCATGTTTCGATTCATGATTCATGATTCGATTCATGATTCATGATTCATAATTCATGATTCAATTCATGATTCATGATTCAATTCATGATTCATGATTCGATTCATGATTCATGATTCATGATTCATGATTCATGATTCGTGATTCAATTCATGATTCATGATTCGATTCATGATTCATGATTCATGATTCATGATTCATGATTTATGATTCAAATCATGATTCAATTAATGATTCATGATTCAATTCATGATTAATGATTTATGATTCGTTTCATGATTCATGATTCAATTCATGATTCATGATTCGATTCATGATTCATGATTCTTGATTCATGAATCATGATTCGATTCATGATTCATGATTTATGATTCAATTCATGATTTATGATTTATGATTCAATTTATAATTCAATTCATGATTCATGATTCATGATTCATGATTCGATTCATGATTCAAGATTCAATTCATGATTCATGATTCATTATTTAATTCATCATTCGATTCATGATTTATGATTCAATTCATTATTCATGATTCATGATTCATTTCATGATTCATGATTCGATTCATGATTCATGATTCATAATTCATGATTCAATTCATGATTCATGATTCGATTCATGATTCATGATTCAATTCAGGATTCTTGATTTATGATTCAATTCATGATTCAATTCATGATTCATGTTTCATGATTCTATTCATGATTCATGATTCGATTTATGATTCATGATTCAATTCATGATTCATGATTTATGATTCAATTCATGATTCAATTCATGATTTATGATTCAATTCATGATTCGAGATTCATGATTCGATTCATGATTCATGATTCATGATTCATGATTCATGATTCATGATTCGATTCATGATTCAATTCATGATTCATGATTCATGATTCAATTCATGATTCAATTCATGATTCATGATTCAATTTATGATGCATGATTTGATTCATGATTCATGATTCAATTCATGAATCATGATTCATGATTCAATTCATGATTCATGATTCATGATTCAAATCATGATTCATTTCATGATTCATGATTCAATTCATGATTCATGATTCAATTCATGATTCAAGATTCAATTCATGATTCATTTCATGATTCATGATTCAATTCATTATTCATGATTCATGATTCAATTCATGATTCAATTCATTATTCATTTCATGATTCATGATTCAATTCATGATTCATTTCATGATTCATGATTCATGATTTAATTCATGATTAATAATTCATGATTCAATTCATGATTCATGATGCAATTCATGATTCATGATTATATTCATGATTTATGATTCAATTCATGATTCATGATTCGATTCATGATTCATGATTTAATTTATGATTTATGATTTGATTCATGATTCATGATTCATGATTCAATTCATGATTCATGATTTATGATTTAATTCATGATTCATGATTCAATTCATGATTCATGATTCGATTCATGATTCATAATTCATGATTCGATTCATGATTCATGATTCATGATTCAATTCATGATTCATGATTCGATTCATGATTCAATTCATGATTCAATTCATTATTCAATTCATGATTCATGATTCGATTCATGATTCAATTCATGATTCATGATTCAATTCATGATTCATGATTCAATTCATGATTCATGATTCAATTCATGATTCATGATTCAATTCATGATTCATTTCATGATTCATGATTCGATTCATGATTCATGATTCGATTCATGATTCATGATTCAATTCATGATTCATGATTTATTGATCAATTCATGATTCAATTCATGATTCATGATTCAATTCATGATTCGAGATTCATGATTCGATTCATGATTCAATTCATGATTCATGATTCATGATTCGCTTCATGATTCAATTCATGATTCATGATTCATGATTCAATTCATGACTCATGATTCATGATTCGATTCATGATTCATGATTCAATTCTTGATTCATGATTCGATTTATGATTCATGATTCAATTCATGATTCATGATTTATGATTCAATTCATGATTCAATTCATGATTCATGATTCAATTCATGATTCGAGATTCATGATTCGATTCATGATTCATGATTCAATTCATGATACATGATTCGATTCATGATTTAATTCATGATTCATGATTGATGATTCAATTCATGATTCATGATTCATGATTCGATTCATGATTCATGATTATAGATTCAAATCATGATTCATGATTCAATTCATGATTCATAATTCGATTCATGATTAATGATTTATGATTCGTTTCATGATTCATTTCATGATTCGATTCATTATTCATGATTCATGATTCATGATTCGATTCATGATTCTTGATTCATTTCATGATTCATGATTCATGATTCAATTCATGATTCATGTTTCGATTCATGATTCATGATTCGATTCATGATTCATGATTCATAATTCATGATTCAATTCATGATTCATGATTCAATTCATGATTCATGATTCGATTCATGATTCATGATTCATGATTCATGATTCATGATTCGTGATTCAATTCATGATTCATGATTCGATTCATGATTCATGATTCATGATTCATGATTCATGATTTATGATTCAAATCATGATTCAATTAATGATTCATGATTCAATTCATGATTAATGATTTATGATTCGTTTCATGATTCATGATTCAATTCATGATTCATGATTCGATTCATGATTCATGATTCTTGATTCATGAATCATGATTCGATTCATGATTCATGATTTATGATTCAATTCATGATTTATGATTTATGATTCAATTTATAATTCAATTCATGATTCATGATTCATGATTCATGATTCATGATTCGATTCATGATTCAAGATTCAATTCATGATTCATGATTCATTATTTAATTCATCATTCGATTCATGATTTATGATTCAATTCATTATTCATGATTCATGATTCATTTCATGATTCATGATTCGATTCATGATTCATGATTCATAATTCATGATTCAATTCATGATTCATGATTCGATTCATGATTCATGATTCAATTCAGGATTCTTGATTTATGATTCAATTCATGATTCAATTCATGATTCATGTTTCATGATTCTATTCATGATTCATGATTCGATTTATGATTCATGATTCAATTCATGATTCATGATTTATGATTCAATTCATGATTCAATTCATGATTTATGATTCAATTCATGATTCGAGATTCATGATTCGATTCATGATTCATGATTCATGATTCATGATTCATGATTCATGATTCATGATTCGATTCATGATTCAATTCATGATTCATGATTCATGATTCAATTCATGATTCAATTCATGATTCATGATTCAATTTATGATGCATGATTTGATTCATGATTCATGATTCAATTCATGAATCATGATTCATGATTCAATTCATGATTCATGATTCATGATTCAAATCATGATTCATTTCATGATTCATGATTCATTTCATGATTCATGATTCAATTCATTATTCATGATTCATGATTCAATTCATGATTCAATTCATTATTCATTTCATGATTCATGATTCAATTCATGATTCATTTCATGATTCATGATTCATGATTTAATTCATGATTAATAATTCATGATTCAATTCATGATTCATGATGCAATTCATGATTCATGATTATATTCATGATTTATGATTCAATTCATGATTCATGATTCGATTCATGATTCATGATTTAATTTATGATTTATGATTTGATTCATGATTCATGATTCATGATTCAATTCATGATTCATGATTTATGATTTAATTCATGATTCATGATTCAATTCATGATTCATGATTCGATTCATGATTCATAATTCATGATTCGATTCATGATTCATGATTCATGATTCAATTCATGATTCATGATTCGATTCATGATTCAATTCATGATTCAATTCATTATTCAATTCATGATTCATGATTCGATTCATGATTCAATTCATGATTCATGATTCAATTCATGATTCATGATTCAATTCATGATTCATGATTCAATTCATGATTCATTTCATGATTCATGATTCGATTCATGATTCATGATTCGATTCATGATTCATGATTCGATTCATGATTCATGATTCATAATTCATGATTCAATTCATGATTCATGATTCATGATTCAATTCATGATTCATGATTCGATTCATGATTCATGATTCAATTCATGATTCATGAATCAATTCATGATTCAATTCATGATTCATGATTCATGATTCATGATTCAATTCATGATTCATGATTCGATTTATGATTCATGATTCAATTCATGATTCATGATTCATGATTCGATTCATGATTCATGATTCAATTCATGATTCATGATTCAATTCATGATTCAATTCATGATTCATGATTCATGATTCAATTCATGATTCATGATTCAATTCATGATTCGAGATTCATGATTCGATTCATGATTCAATTCATGATTCATGATTCATGATTCGCTTCATGATTCAATTCATGATTAATGATTCATGATTCAATTCATGATTCATGATGCAATTCATGACTTATGATTCAAATCATGATTCATGATTCAATTCATGTTTCATGATTCATTTCATGATTCATGATTCAATTCATGATTCATGATTCAATTCATGATTCATGATTCAATTCATGATTCATTTCATGATTCATGATTCAATTCATTATTCATGATTCATGATTCAATTCATGATTCAATTCATTATTCATTTCATGATTCATGATTCAATTCATGATTCATTTCATGATTCATGATTCATGATTTAATTCATGATTAATAATTCATGATTCAATTCATAATTCATGATGCAATTCATGATTCATGATTATATTCATGATTTATGATTCAATTCATGATTCATGATTTGATTTATGATTCATGATTCAATTCATGATTTATGATTCAATTCATGATTCAATTCATGATTCATGATTCAATTCATGATTCGAGATTCATGATTCGAATTATGATTCAAGATTCAATTCATAATTCATGATTCATGATTCGATTCATGATTCAATTCATGATTCATGATTCATGATTCGATTCATGATTCAATTCATGATTCATGATTCGATTCATGATTCATGATTTAATTTATGATTTATGATTTGATTCATGATTCATGATTCATGATTCAATTCATGATTCATAATTCATGATTCAATTCATGATTCATGATTCAATTCATGATTCATGATTCGATTCATTATTCATGATTCATGATTCATGATTCGATTCATGATTCTTGATTCATTTCATGATTCATGATTCATGATTCAATTCATGATTCATGCTTCGATTCATGATTCATGATTCAATTCATGATTCATGATTCGATTCATGATTCATGATTCATAATTCATGATTCAATTCATGATTCATGATTCATGATTCATGATTCATGATTCAATTCATGATTCATGATTCAATTCATGATTCATGATTCAATTCATGATTCATGATTCGATTCATGATTCATGATTCTTGATTCATGAATCATGATTCGATTCATGATTCATGATTTATGATTCAATTCATGATTTATGATTTATGATTCAATTTATAATTCAATTCATGATTCATGATTCATGATTCATGATTCATGATTCGATTCATGATTCAAGATTCAATTCATGATTCATGATTCATTATTTAATTCATCATTCGATTCATGATTTATGATTCAATTCATTATTCATGATTCATGATTCATTTCATGATTCATGATTCGATTCATGATTCATGATTCATAATTCATGATTCAATTCATGATTCATGATTCGATTCATGATTCATGATTCAATTCAGGATTCTTGATTTATGATTCAATTCATGATTCAATTCATGATTCATGTTTCATGATTCTATTCATGATTCATGATTCGATTTATGATTCATGATTCAATACATGATTCATGATTTATGATTCAATACATGATTCAATTCATGATTTATGATTCAATTCATGATTCGAGATTCATGATTCAATTCATGATTCATGATTCAAATCATGATTCATTTCATGATTCATGATTCAATTCATGATTCATGATTCAATTCATGATTCATGATTCAATTCATGATTCATTTCATGATTCATGATTCAATTCATTATTCATGATTCATGATTCAATTCATGATTCAATTCATTATTCATTTCATGATTCATGATTCAATTCATGATTCATTTCATGATTCATGATTCATGATTTAATTCATGATTAATAATTCATGATTCAATTCATGATTCATGATGCAATTCATGATTCATGATTATATTTATGATTTATGATTCAATTCATGATTCATGATTCGATTCATGATTCATGATTTAATTTATGATTTATGATTTGATTCATGATTCATGATTCATGATTCAATTCATGATTCATGATTTATGATTTAATTCATGATTCATGATTCAATTCATGATTCATGATTCGATTCATGATTCATAATTCATGATTCGATTCATGATTCATGATTCATGATTCAATTCATGATTCATGATTCGATTCATGATTCAATTCATGATTCAATTCATGATTCAATTCATGATTCAATTCATTATTCAATTCATGATTCATGATTCGAGATTCATGATTCGATTCATGATTCATGATTCAATTCATGATTCATGATTCAATTCATGATTCATGATTCAATTCATGATTCATTTCATGATTCATGATTCGATTCATGATTCATGATTCGATTCATGATTCATGATTCGATTCATGATTCATGATTCATAATTCATGATTCAATTCATGATTCATGATTCATGATTCAATTCATGATTCATGATTCGATTCATGATTCATGATTCAATTCATGATTCATGATTCAATTCATGATTCAATTCATGATTCATGATTCATGATTCATGATTCAATTCATGATTCATGATTCGATTCATGATTCATGATTCAATTCATGATTCATGATTCATGATTCGATTCATGATTCATGATTCAATTCATGATTCATGATTCAATTCATGATTCAATTCATGATTCATGATTCATGATTCATGATTCAATTCATGATTCATGATTCAATTCATGATTCGAGATTCATGATTCGATTCATGATTCAATTCATGATTCATGATTCATGATTCGCTTCATGATTCAATTCATGATTAATGATTCATGATTCAATTCATGAATCATGATGCAATTCATGACTTATGATTCAAATCATGATTCATGATTCAATTCATGTTTCATGATTCGATTCATGATTCATGATTCAATTCATGATTCATGATTCATGATTCAATTCATGATTCATTTCATGATTCATGATTCAATTCATGATTCATGATTCAATTCATGATTCATGATTCAATTCATGATTCATTTCATGATTCATGATTCAATTCATTATTCATGATTCATGATTCAATTCATGATTCAATTCATTATTCATTTCATGATTCATGATTCAATTCATGATTCATTTCATGATTCATGATTCATGATTTAATTCATGATTAATAATTCATGATTCAATTCATGATTCATGATGCAATTCATGATTCATGATTATATTCATGATTCATGATTTGATTTATGATTCATGATTCAATTCATGATTTATGATTCAATTCATGATTCAATTCATGATTCATGATTCAATTCATGATTCGAGATTCATGATTCGAATTATGATTCAAGATTCAATTCATAATTCATGATTCATGATTCGATTCATGATTCAATTCATGATTCATGATTCATGATTCGATTCATGATTCAATTCATGATTCATGATTCATGATTCATGATTCAATTCATGATTCAATTCATGATTCATGATTCGATTCATGATTCATGATTTAATTTATGATTTATGATTTGATTCATTATTCATGATTCATGATTATATTCATGATTCATGATTCATGATTCAATTCATGATTCATTTCATGATTCATTATTCAATTCATGATTCATTTCATGATTCATGATTCAATTCATTATTCATGATTCATGATTCAATTCATGATTCAATTCATGATTCATTTCATGATTCATGATTCAATTCATGATTCATTTCATGATTCATGATTCATGATTTAATTCATGATTAATGATTCATGATTCAATTCATGATTCATGATGCAATTCATGATTCATGATTATATTCATGATTCATGATTCAATTCTAGATTCATGATTTGATTTGTGATTCATGATTCAATTCATGATTCATGATTTATGATTCAATTCATGATTCATGATTCATGATTCGAATTATGATTCATGATTCAATTCATGATTCTGGATTCGATTCATGATTCAATTCATGATTCATGATTCATGATTCATGATTCAATTCATGATTCATGATTCGATTCATGATTCATGATTCATGATTTAATTCATGATTCATGATTCAATTCATGATTCATGATTCGATTCATGATTCATAATTCATGATTCGATTCATGATTCATGATTCAATTCATGATTCATGATTCGATTCATGATTCAATTCATGATTCAATTCATTATTCAATTCATGATTCATGATTCAATTCATGATTCGAGATTCATGATTCGATTCATGATTCATGATTCAATTCATGATTCATGATTCAATTCATGATTCATGATTCAATTCATGATATATGATTCAATTCATGATTCATGATTCAATTCATGATTCATTTCATGATTCATGATTCGATTCATGATTCATGATTCGATTCATGATTCATGATTCGATTCATGATTCATGATTCATAATTCATGATTCAATTCATGATTCATGATTCAATTCATGATTCATGATTTGATTCATGATTCATGATTCAATTCATGATTCATGATTCATGATTCAATTCATGATTCAATTCATGATTCATGATTCATGATTCATGATTCAATTCATGATTCATGATTCGATTCATGATTCATGATTCAATTCATGATTCATGATTCATGATTCAATTCATGATTCAATTCATGATTCATGATTCATGATTCGATTTAAGATTCATGATTCAATTCATGATTCATGATTTATTGATCAATTCATAATTCAATTCATGATTCATGATTCAATTCATGATTCGAGATTCATGATTCGATTCATGATTCAATTCATGATTCATGATTCATGATTCGCTTCATGATTCAATTCATGATTAATGATTCATGATTCAATTCATGATTCATGATGCAATTTATGACTTATGATTCAAATCATGATTCATGATTCAATTCATGTTTCATGATTCGATTCATGATTCATGATTCAATTCATGATTCATGATTCATGATTCAATTCATGATTCATGATTCGATTCATGATTCATGATTCACGATTTGATTCATGATTCATGATTCATGATTCGATTCATGATTCATGATTCGATTTATGATTCATGATTCAATTCATGATTCATGATTTATGATTCAATTCATGATTCAATTCATGATTCATGATTCAATTCATGATTCGAGATTCATGATTTGATTCATGATTCATGATTCAATTCATGATACATAATTCGATTCATGATTTAATTCATGATTCATGATTGATGATTCAATTCATGATTCATGATTCATGATTCGATTCATGATTCATGATTCATGATTCAAATCATGATTCAAATCATGATTCATGATTCAATTCATGATTTATGATTCAATTCATGATTCATGATTTAATTCATGATTCATAATTCGATTCATGATTAATGATTTATGATTTGTTTCATGATTCATTTCATGATTTGTGTTTCGATTCATAATTCATGATTCAATTCATGATTCATGATTCGATTCATGATTCAATTCATGATTCATGATTCAATTCATGAATCAATTCATGATTCATGATTCATGATTCGATTTAAGATTCATGATTCAATTCATGATTCATGATTTATTGATCAATTCATGATTCAATTCATGATTCATGATTCAATTCATGATTCGAGATTCATGATTCGATTCATGATTCAATTCATGATTCATGATTCATGATTCGCTTCATGATTCAATTCATGATTAATGATTCATGATTCAATTCATGATTCATGATGCATGATTCGATTCCTGATTCTTGATTCATTTCATGATTCATGATTCATGATTCAATTCATGATTCATGTTTCGATTCATGGTTCATGATTCATAATTCATGATTCAATTCATGATTCATGATTCGATTCATGATTCATGATTCAATTCATGATTTATGATTTATGATTCAATTTATGATTCAATTCATGATTCATGATTCGATTCATGATTCATGATTCAATTCATGATTCATGATTTATGATTCAACTCATGATTCAATTCATGATTCATGATTCATGATTCGATTCATGATTCATGATTGGATTCATTATTCATGATTCATGATTCATGATTCGATTCATGATTCTTGATTCATTTCATGATTCATGATTCATAATTCATGATTCAATTCATGATTCATGATTCATGATTCATTTCATGATTCATGATTCAATTCATGATTCATGATTCAATTCATGATTCATGATTTATGATTCAATTCATGATTCATGATTCGATTCATGATTCATGATTCGATTCATGATTCATGATTCGATTCATGATTCATGATTCATAATTCATGATTCAATTCATGATTCATGATTCATGATTCAATTCATGATTCATGATTCCATTCATGATTCAATTCATGATTCATGATTCATGATTCAATTCATGATTCAATTCATGATTCATGATTCATGATTCATGATTCAATTCATGATTCATGATTCGATTCATGATTCATGATTCAATTCATGATTCATGATTCATGATTCAATTCATGATTTAATTCATGATTCATGATTCATGATTCATGATTCGATTTAAGATTCATGATTCAATTCATGATTAATGATTTATTGATCAATTTATGATTCAATTCATGATTCATGATTCAATTCATGATTCGAGATTCATGATTCGATTCATGATTCATGATTCATGATTCATGATTCATGATTCATGATTCATGATTCGATTCATGATTCAATTCATGATTCATGATTCATGATTCAATTCATGATTCAATTCATGAATCATGATTCAATTTATGATGCATGATTTGATTCATGATTCATGATTCAATTCATGAATCATGATTCATGATTCAATTCATGATTCATGATTCATGATTCAAATCATGATTCATTTCATGATTCATGATTCAATTCATGATTCATGATTCAATTCATGATTCATGATTCAATTCATGATTCATTTCATGATTCATGATTCAATTCATTATTCATGATTCATGATTCAATTCATGATTCAATTCATTATTCATTTCATGATTCATGATTCAATTCATGATTCATTTCATGATTCATGATTCATGATTTAATTCATGATTAATAATTCATGATTCAATTCATGATTCATGATGCAATTCATGATTCATGATTATATTCATGATTTATGATTCAATTCATGATTCATGATTCGATTCATGATTCATGATTTAATTTATGATTTATGATTTGATTCATGATTCATGATTCATGATTCAATTCATGATTCATGATTTATGATTTAATTCATGATTCATGATTCAATTCATGATTCATGATTCGATTCATGATTCATAATTCATGATTCGATTCATGATTCATGATTCATGATTCAATTCATGATTCATGATTCGATTCATGATTCAATTCATGATTCAATTCATTATTCAATTCATGATTCATGATTCGAGATTCATGATTCGATTCATGATTCATGATTCAATTCATGATTCATGATTCAATTCATGATTCATGATTCAATTCATGATTCATTTCATGATTCATGATTCGATTCATGATTCATGATTCGATTCATGATTCATGATTCATGATTCGATTCATGATTCATAATTCATGATTCAATTCATGATTCATGATTCAATTCATGATTCATGATTCGATTCATGATTCATGATTCAATTCATGATTCATGATTCAATTCATGATTCAATTCATGATTCATGATTCATGATTCATGATTCAATTCATGATTCATGATTCAATTCATGATTCATGATTCAATTCATGATTCATTTCATGATTCATGATTCAATTCATTATTCATGATTCATGATTCAATTCATGATTCAATTCATTATTCATTTCATGATTCATGATTCAATTCATGATTCATTTCATGATTCATGATTCATGATTTAATTCATGATTAATAATTCATGATTCAATTCATAATTCATGATGCAATTCATGATTCATGATTATATTCATGATTTATGATTCAATTCATGATTCATGATTTGATTTATGATTCATGATTCAATTCATGATTTATGATTCAATTCATGATTCAATTCATGATTCATGATTCAATTCATGATTCGAGATTCATGATTCGAATTATGATTCAAGATTCAATTCATAATTCATGATTCATGATTCGATTCATGATTCAATTCATGATTCATGATTCATGATTCGATTCATGATTCAATTCATGATTCATGATTCGATTCATGATTCATGATTTAATTTATGATTTATGATTTGATTCATGATTCATGATTCATGATTCAATTCATGATTCATAATTCATGATTCAATTCATGATTCATGATTCAATTCATGATTCATGATTCGATTCATTATTCATGATTCATGATTCATGATTCGATTCATGATTCTTGATTCATTTCATGATTCATGATTCATGATTCAATTCATGATTCATGCTTCGATTCATGATTCATGATTCAATTCATGATTCATGATTCGATTCATGATTCATGATTCATAATTCATGATTCAATTCATGATTCATGATTCATGATTCATGATTCAATTCATGATTCATGATTCAATTCATGATTCATGATTCAATTCATGATTCATGATTCGATTCATGATTCATGATTCTTGATTCATGAATCATGATTCGATTCATGATTCATGATTTATGATTCAATTCATGATTTATGATTTATGATTCAATTTATAATTCAATTCATGATTCATGATTCATGATTCATGATTCATGATTCGATTCATGATTCAAGATTCAATTCATGATTCATGATTCATTATTTAATTCATCATTCGATTCATGATTTATGATTCAATTCATTATTCATGATTCATGATTCATTTCATGATTCATGATTCGATTCATGATTCATGATTCATAATTCATGATTCAATTCATGATTCATGATTCGATTCATGATTCATGATTCAATTCAGGATTCTTGATTTATGATTCAATTCATGATTCAATTCATGATTCATGTTTCATGATTCTATTCATGATTCATGATTCGATTTATGATTCATGATTCAATTCATGATTCATGATTTATGATTCAATACATGATTCAATTCATGATTTATGATTCAATTCATGATTCGAGATTCATGATTCGATTCATGATTCATGATTCATGATTCATGATTCATGATTCATGATTCATGATTCGATTCATGATTCAATTCATGATTCATGATTCATGATTCAATTCATGATTCAATTCATGATTCATGATTCAATTTATGATGCATGATTTGATTCATGATTCATGATTCAATTCATGAATCATGATTCATGATTCAATTCATGATTCATGATTCAAATCATGATTCATTTCATGATTCATGATTCAATTCATGATTCATGATTCAATTCATGATTCATGATTCAATTCATGATTCATTTCATGATTCATGATTCAATTCATTATTCATGATTCATGATTCAATTCATGATTCAATTCATTATTCATTTCATGATTCATGATTCAATTCATGATTCATTTCATGATTCATGATTCATGATTTAATTCATGATTAATAATTCATGATTCAATTCATGATTCATGATGCAATTCATGATTCATGATTATATTTATGATTTATGATTCAATTCATGATTCATGATTCGATTCATGATTCATGATTTAATTTATGATTTATGATTTGATTCATGATTCATGATTCATGATTCAATTCATGATTCATGATTTATGATTTAATTCATGATTCATGATTCAATTCATGATTCATGATTCGATTCATGATTCATAATTCATGATTCGATTCATGATTCATGATTCAATTCATTATTCAATTCATGATTCATGATTCGAGATTCATGATTCGATTCATGATTCATGATTCAATTCATGATTCATGATTCAATTCATGATTCATGATTCAATTCATGATTCATGATTCAATTCATGATTCATTTCATGATTCATGATTCGATTCATGATTCATGATTCGATTCATGATTCATGATTCGATTCATGATTCATGATTCATAATTCATGATTCAATTCATGATTCATGATTCATGATTCAATTCATGATTCATGATTCGATTCATGATTCATGATTCAATTCATGATTCATGATTCAATTCATGATTCAATTCATGATTCATGATTCATGATTCATGATTCAATTCATGATTCATGATTCGATTCATGATTCATGATTCAATTCATGATTCATGATTCATGATTCGATTCATGATTCATGATTCAATTCATGATTCATGATTCAATTCATGATTCAATTCATGATTCATGATTCATGATTCGTGATTCAATTCATGATTCATGATTCAATTCATGATTCGAGATTCATGATTCGATTCATGATTCAATTCATGATTCATGATTCATGATTCGCTTCATGATTCAATTCATGATTAATGATTCATGATTCAATTCATGAATCATGATGCAATTCATGACTTATGATTCAAATCATGATTCATGATTCAATTCATGTTTCATGATTCGATTCATGATTCATGATTCAATTCATGATTCATGATTCATGATTCAATTCATGATTCATTTCATGATTCATGATTCAATTCATGATTCATGATTCAATTCATGATTCATGATTCAATTCATGATTCATTTCATGATTCATGATTCAATTCATTATTCATGATTCATGATTCAATTCATGATTCAATTCATTATTCATTTCATGATTCATGATTCAATTCATGATTCATTTCATGATTCATGATTCATGATTTAATTCATGATTAATAATTCATGATTCAATTCATGATTCATGATGCAATTCATGATTCATGATTATATTCATGATTCATGATTTGATTTATGATTCATGATTCAATTCATGATTTATGATTCAATTCATGATTCAATTCATGATTCATGATTCAATTCATGATTCGAGATTCATGATTCGAATTATGATTCAAGATTCAATTCATAATTCATGATTCATGATTCGATTCATGATTCAATTCATGATTCATGATTCATGATTCGATTCATGATTCAATTCATGATTCATGATTCATGATTCATGATTCAATTCATGATTCAATTCATGATTCATGATTCGATTCATGATTCATGATTTAATTTATGATTTATGATTTGATTCATTATTCATGATTCATGATTCAATTCATGATTCATGATTCATGATTCAATTCATGATTCATTTCATGATTCATTATTCAATTCATGATTCATTTCATGATTCATGATTCAATTCATTATTCATGATTCATGATTCAATTCATGATTCAATTCATTATTCATTTCATGATTCATGATTCAATTCATGATTCATTTCATGATTCATGATTCATGATTTAATTCATGATTAATGATTCATGATTCAATTCATGATTCATGATGCAATTCATGATTCATGATTATTTTCATGATTCATGATTCAATTCTAGATTCATGATTTGATTTGTGATTCATGATTCAATTCATGATTCATGATTTATGATTCAATTCATGATTCATGATTCATGATTCGAATTATGATTCATGATTCAATTCATGATTCTGGATTCGATTCATGATTCAATTCATGATTCATGATTCATGATTCATGATTCAATTCATGATTCATGATTCGATTCATGATTCATGATTCATGATTTAATTCATGATTCATGATTCAATTCATGATTCATGATTCGATTCATGATTCATAATTCATGATTCGATTCATGATTCATGATTCAATTCATGATTCATGATTCGATTCATGATTCAATTCATGATTCAATTCATTATTCAATTCAAGATTCATGATTCAATTCATGATTCGAGATTCATGATTCGATTCATGATTCATGATTCAATTCATGATTCATGATTCAATTCATGATTCATGATTCAATTCATGATATATGATTCAATTCATGATTCATGATTCAATTCATGATTCATTTCATGATTCATGATTCGATTCATGATTCATGATTCGATTCATGATTCATGATTCGATTCATGATTCATGATTCATAATTCATGATTCAATTCATGATTCATGATTCAATTCATGATTCATGATTTGATTCATGATTCATGATTCAATTCATGATTCATGATTCATGATTCAATTCATGATTCAATTCATGATTCATGATTCATGATTCATGATTCAATTCATGATTCATGATTCGATTCATGATTCATGATTCAATTCATGATTCATGATTCATGATTCAATTCATGATTCAATTCATGATTCATGATTCATGATTCGATTTAAGATTCATGATTCAATTCATGATTCATGATTTATTGATCAATTCATAATTCAATTCATGATTCATGATTCAATTCATGATTCGAGATTCATGATTCGATTCATGATTCAATTCATGATTCATGATTCATGATTCGCTTCATGATTCAATTCATGATTAATGATTCATGATTCAATTCATGATTCATGATGCAATTTATGACTTATGATTCAAATCATGATTCATGATTCAATTCATGTTTCATGATTCGATTCATGATTCATGATTCAATTCATGATTCATGATTCATGATTCAATTCATGATTCATGATTCGATTCATGATTCATGATTCACGATTTGATTCATGATTCATGATTCATGATTCGATTCATGATTCATGATTCGATTTATGATTCATGATTCAATTCATGATTCATGATTTATGATTCAATTCATGATTCAATTCATGATTCATGATTCAATTCATGATTCGAGATTCATGATTTGATTCATGATTCATGATTCAATTCATGATACATAATTCGATTCATGATTTAATTCATGATTCATGATTGATGATTCAATTCATGATTCATGATTCATGATTCGATTCATGATTCATGATTCATGATTCAAATCATGATTCAAATCATGATTCATGATTCAATTCATGATTTATGATTCAATTCATGATTCATGATTTAATTCATGATTCATAATTCGATTCATGATTAATGATTTATGATTTGTTTCATGATTCATTTCATGATTTGTGTTTCGATTCATAATTCATGATTCAATTCATGAATCAATTCATGATTCATGATTCATGATTCATGATTCGATTTAAGATTCATGATTCAATTCATGATTCATGATTTATTGATCAATTCATGATTCAATTCATGATTCATGATTCAATTCATGATTCGAGATTCATGATTCGATTCATGATTCAATTCATGATTCATGATTCATGATTCGCTTCATGATTCAATTCATGATTAATGATTCATGATTCAATTCATGATTCATGATGCATGATTCGATTCCTGATTCTTGATTCATTTCATGATTCATGATTCATGATTCAATTCATGATTCATGTTTCGATTCATGGTTCATGATTCATAATTCATGATTCAATTCATGATTCATGATTCGATTCATGATTCATGATTCAATTCATGATTTATGATTTATGATTCAATTTATGATTCAATTCATGATTCATGATTCGATTCATGATTCATGATTCAATTCATGATTCATGATTTATGATTCAACTCATGATTCAATTCATGATTCATGATTCATGATTCGATTCATGATTCATGATTGGATTCATTATTCATGATTCATGATTCATGATTCGATTCATGATTCTTGATTCATTTCATGATTCATGATTCATAATTCATGATTCAATTCATGATTCATGATTCATGATTCATGATTCATTTCATGATTCATGATTCAATTCATGATTCATGATTCAATTCATGATTCATGATTCAATTCATGATTCATGTTTCGATTCATGGTTCATGATTCATAATTCATGATTCAATTCATGATTCATGATTCGATTCATGATTCATGATTCAATTCATGATTTATGATTTATGATTCAATTTATGATTCAATTCATGATTCATGATTCGATTCATGATTCATGATTCAATTCATGATTCATGATTTATGATTCAACTCATGATTCAATTCATGATTCATGATTCATGATTCGATTCATGATTCATGATTGGATTCATTATTCATGATTCATGATTCATGATTCGATTCATGATTCTTTATTCATTTCATGATTCATGATTCATAATTCATGATTCAATTCATGATTCATGATTCATGATTCATGATTCATTTCATGATTCATGATTCAATTCATGATTCATGATTCAATTCATGATTCATGATTTATGATTCAATTCATGATTCATGATTCGATTCATGATTCATGATTCGATTCATGATTCATGATTCGATTCATGATTCATGATTCATAATTCATGATTCAATTCATGATTCATGATTCATGATTCAATTCATGATTCATGATTCCATTCATGATTCATGATTCAATTCATGATTCATGATTCATGATTCATGATTCAATTCATGATTCAATTCATGATTCATGATTCATGATTCATGATTCAATTCATGATTCATGATTCGATTCATGATTCATGATTCAATTCATGATTCATGATACATGATTCAATTCATGATTTAATTCATGATTCATGATTCATGATTCATGATTCGATTTAAGATTCATGATTCAATTCATGATTAATGATTTATTGATCAATTTATGATTCAATTCATGATTCATGATTCAATTCATGATTCGAGATTCATGATTCGATTCATGATTCATGATTCATGATTCATGATTCATGATTCATGATTCATGATTCGATTCATGATTCAATTCATGATTCATGATTCATGATTCAATTCATGATTCAATTCATGATTCATGATTCAATTTATGATGCATGATTTGATTCATGATTCATGATTCAATTCATGAATCATGATTCATGATTCAATTCATGATTCATGATTCATGATTCAAATCATGATTCATTTCATGATTCATGATTCAATTCATGATACATGATTCAATTCATGATTCATGATTCAATTCATGATTCATTTCATGATTCATGATTCAATTCATTATTCATGATTCATGATTCAATTCATGATTCAATTCATTATTCATTTCATGATTCATGATTCAATTCATGATTCATTTCATGATTCATGATTCATGATTTAATTCATGATTAATAATTCATGATTCAATTCATGATTCATGATGCAATTCATGATTCATGATTATATTCATGATTTATGATTCAATTCATGATTCATGATTCGATTCATGATTCATGATTTAATTTATGATTTATGATTTGATTCATGATTCATGATTCATGATTCAATTCATGATTCATGATTTATGATTTAATTCATGATTCATGATTCAATTCATGATTCATGATTCGATTCATGATTCATAATTCATGATTCGATTCATGATTCATGATTCATGATTCAATTCATGATTCATGATTCGATTCATGATTCAATTCATGATTCAATTCATTATTCAATTCATGATTCAATTCATTATTCAATTCATGATTCATGATTCGAGATTCATGATTCGATTCATGATTCATGATTCAATTCATGATTCATGATTCAATTCATGATTCATGATTCAATTCATGATTCATTTCATGATTCATGATTCGATTCATGATTCATGATTCGATTCATGATTCATGATTCATGATTCGATTCATGATTCATGATTCATAATTCATGATTCAATTCATGATTCATGATTCAATTCATGATTCATGATTCGATTCATGATTCATGATTCAATTCATGATTCATGATTCAATTCATGATTCAATTCATGATTCATGATTCATGATTCATGATTCAATTCATGATTCATGATTCGATTCATGATTCATGATTCAATTCATGATTCATGATTCGATTCATGATTCATGATTCAATTCATGATTCATGATTCAATTCATGATTCAATTCATGATTCATGATTCATGATTCATGATTCAATTCATGATTCATGATTCAATTCATGATTCGAGATTCATGATTCGATTCATGATTCAATTCATGATTCATGATTCATGATTCGCTTCATGATTCAATTCATGATTAATGATTCAATTCATGATTCATGATGCAATTCATGACTTATGATTCAATTCATGATTCATGATTCAATTCATGATTCAATTCATGATTCATGATTCATGATTCATGATTCAATTCATGATTCATGATTCAATTCATGATTCGAGATTCATGATTCGATTCATGATTCAATTCATGATTCATGATTCATGATTCGCTTCATGATTCAATTCATGATTAATGATTCAATTCATGATTCATGATGCAATTCATGACTTATGATTCAAATCATGATTCATGATTCAATTCATGTTTCATGATTCGATTCATGATACATGATTCAATTCATGATTCATGATTCATGATTCAATTCATGATTCATTTCATGATTCATGATTCAATTCATGATTCATGATTCATTTCATGATTCATGATTCAATTCATTATTCATGATTCATGATTCAATTCATGATTCAATTCATTATTCATTTCATGATTCATGATTCAATTCATGATTCATTTCATGATTCATGATTCATGATTTAATTCATGATTAATAATTCATGATTCAATTCATGATTCATGATGCAATTCATGATTCATGATTATATTCATGATTTATGATTCAATTCATGATTCATGATTTGATTTATGATTCATGATTCAATTCATGATTTATGATTCAATTCATGATTCAATTCATGATTCATGATTCAATTCATGATTCGAGATTCATGATTCGAATTATGATTCAATATTCAATTCATAATTCATGATTCATGATTCGATTCATGATTCAATTCATGATTCATGATTCGTGATTCATGATTCGATTCATGATTCAATTCATGATTCATGATTCATGATTCATGATTCAATTCATGATTCAATTCATGATTCATGATTTGATTCATGATTCATGATTTAATTTATGATTTATGATTTGATTCATGATTCATGATTCATGATTCAATTCATGATTCATGATTCATGATTCAATTCATGATTCATTTCATGATTCATTATTCAATTCATGATTCATTTCATGATTCATGATTCAATTCATTATTCATGATTCATGATTCAATTCATGATTCAATTCATGATTCATTTCATGATTCATGATTCAATTCATGATTCATTTCATGATTCATGATTCATGATTTAATTCATGATTAATGATTCATGATTCAATTCATGATTCATGATGCAATTCATGATTCATGATTATATTCATGATTCATGATTCAATTCTAGATTCATGATTTGATTTATGATTCATGATTCAATTCATGATTCATGATTTATGATTCAATTCATGATTCATGATTCAATTCATGATTCGAGATTCATGATTCGAATTATGATTCATGATTCAATTCATGATTCTGGATTCGATTCATGATTCAATTCATGATTCATGATTCATGATTCATGATTCAATTCATGATTCATGATTCATGATTCGATTCATGATTCATGATTCATGATTTAATTCATGATTCATGATTCAATTCATGATTCGATTCATGATTCATAATTCATGATTCGATTCATGATTCATGATTCATGATTCAATTCATGATTCATGATTCGATTCATGATTCAATTCATGATTCAATTCATTATTCAATTCATGATTCATGATTCAATTCATGATTCGAGATTCATGATTCGATTCATGATTCATGATTCAATTCATGAATCATGATTCAATTCATGATTCATGATTCAATTCATGATTCATGATTCAATTCATGATTCATTTCATGATTCATGATTCGATTCATGATTCATGATTCGATTCATGATTCATGATTCGATTCATGATTCATGATTCATAATTCATGATTCAATTCATGATTCATGATTCATGATTCAATTCATGATTCATATTTCGATTCATGATTCATGATTCAATTCATGATTCATGATTCATGATTCAATTCATGATTCAATTCATGATTCATGATTCATGATTCATGATTCAATTCATGATTCATGATTCGATTCATGATTCATGATTCAATTCATGATTCATGATTCATGATTCAATTCATGATTCAATTCATGATTCATGATTCCTGATTCGATTTAAGATTCATGATTCAATTCATGATTCATGATTTATTGATCAATTCATGATTCAATTCATGATTCATGATTCAATTCATGATTCGAGATTCATGATTCGATTCATGATTCAATTCATGATTCATGATTCATGATTCGCTTCATGATTCAATTCATGATTAATGATTCATGATTCAATTCATGATTCATGATGCAATTCATGACTTATGATTCAAATCATGATTCATGATTCAATTCATGTTTCATGATTCGATTCATGATTCATGATTCAATTCATGATTCATGATTCATGATTCAATTCATGATTCATGATTCCATTCATGATTCATGATTCACGATTTGATTCATGATTCATGATTCATGATTCGATTCATGATTCATGATTCGATTTATGATTCATGATTCAATTCATGATTCATGATTTATGATTCAATTCATGATTCAATTCATGATTCATGATTCAATTCATGATTCGAGATTCATGATTTGATTCATGATTCATGATTCAATTCATGATACATAATTCGATTCATGATTTAATTCATGATTCATGATTGATGATTCAATTCATGATTCATGATTCATGATTCGATTCATGATTCATGATTCATGATTCATGATTCATGATTCAAATCATGATTCAAATCATGATTCATGATTCAATTCATGATTTATGATTCAATTCATGATTCATGATTTAATTCATGATTCATAATTCGATTCATGATTAATGATTTATGATTCGTTTTATGATTCATTTCATGATTTGTGTTTCGATTCATAATTCATGATTCAATTCATGATTCATGATTCGATTCATGATTCAATTCATGATTCATGATTCAATTCATGATTCAATTCATGATTCATGATTCATGATTCGATTTAAGATTCATGATTCAATTCATGATTCATGATTTATTGATCAATTCATGATTCAATTCATGATTCATGATTCAATTCATGATTCGAGATTCATGATTCGATTCATGATTCAATTCATGATTCATGATTCATGATTCGCTTCATGATTCAATTCATGATTAATGATTCATGATTCAATTCATGATTCATGATGCATGATTCGATTCCTGATTCTTGATTCATTTCATGATTCATGATTCATAATTCAATTCATGATTCATGTTTCGATTCATGATTCATGATTCATAATTCATGATTCAATTCATGATTCATGATTCGATTCATGATTCATGATTCAATTCATGATTTATGATTTATGATTCAATTTATGATTCAATTCATGATTCATGATTCGATTCATGATTCATGATTAAATTCATGATTCATGATTTATGATTCAACTCATGATTCAATTCATGATTCATGATTCGATTCATGATTCATGATTGGATTCATTATTCATGATTCATGATTCATGATTCGATTCATGATTCTTGATTCATTTCATGATTCATGATTCATAATTCATGATTCAATTCATGATTCATGATTTATTTCATGATTCATGATTCAATTCATGATTCATGATTCAATTCATGATTCATGATTTATGATTCAATTCATGATTCATGATTCGATTCATGATTCATGATTCGATTCATGATTCATGATTCATAATTCATGATTCAATTCATGATTCATGATTCATGATTCAATTCATGATTCATGATTCGATTCATGATTCATGATTCAATTCATGATTCATGATTCATGATATAATTCATGATTCAATTCATGATTCATGATTCATGATTCATGATTCATGATTCAATTCATGATTCATGATTCATGATTCAATTCATGATTTAATTCATGATTCATGATTCATGATTCATGATTCGATTTAAGATTCATGATTCAATTCATGATTAATGATTTATTGATCAATTTATGATTCAATTCATGATTCATGATTCAATTCATGATTCGTGATTCATGATTCGATTCATGATTCAATTCATGATTCATGATTCGCTTCATGATTCAATTCATGATTAATGATTAATGATTCAATTCATGATTCATGATGCAATTCATGACTTATGATTCAAATCATGATTCATGATTCAATTCATGATTCTTTTCATGATTCATGATTCATGATTTAATTCATGATTAATAATTCATGATTCAATTCATGATTCATGATGCAATTCATGATTCATGATTATATTCATGATTTATGATTCAATTCATGATTCATGATTCATGATTCGCTTCATGATTCAATTCATGATTAATGATTCATGATTCAATTCATGATTCATGATGCAATTCATGACTTATGATTCAAATCATGATTCATGATTCAATTCATGTTTCATGATTCGATTCATGATTCATGATTCAATTCATGATTCATGATTCATGATTCAATTCATGATTCATTTCATGATTCATGATTCAATTCATGATTCATGATTCAATTCATGATTCATGATTCAATTCATGATTCATTTCATGATTCATGATTCAATTCATTATTCATGATTCATGATTCAATTCAAGATTCAATTCATTATTCATTTCATGATTCATGATTCAATTCATGATTCATTTCATGATTCATGATTCATGATTTAATTCATGATTAATAATTCATGATTCAATTCATGATTCATGATGCAATTCATGATTCATGATTATATTCATGATTTATGATTCAATTCATGATTCATGATTTGATTTATGATTCATGATTCAATTCATGATTTATGATTCAATTCATGATTCAATTCATGATTCATGATTCAATTCATGATTCGAGATTCATGATTCGAATTATGATTCAAGATTCAATTCATAATTCATGATTCATGATTCGATTCATGATTCAATTCATGATTCATGATTCATGATTCATGATTCGATTCATGATTCAATTCATGATTCATGATTCATGATTCAATTCATGATTCAATTCATGATTCATGATTCGATTCATGATTCATGATTTAATTTATGATTTATGATTTGATTCATGATTCATGATTCATGATTCAATTCATGATTCATGATTCATGATTCAATTCATGATTCATTTCATGATTCATTATTCAATTCATGATTCATTTCATGATTCATGATTCAATTCATTATTCATGATTCATGATTCAATTCATGATTCAATTCATGATTCATTTCATGATTCATGATTCAATTCATGATTCATTTCATGATTCATGATTCATGATTTAATTCATGATTAATGATTCATGATTCAATTCATGATTCATGATGCAATTCATGATTCATGATTAAATTCATGATTCATGATTCAATTCTAGATTCATGATTTGATTTATGATTCATGATTCAATTCATGATTCATGATTTATGATTCAATTCATGATTCATGATTCAATTCATGATTCGAGATTCATGATTCGAATTATGATTTATGATTCAATTCATGATTCTGGATTCGATTCATGATTCAATTCATGATTCATGATTCATGATTCATGATTCAATTCATGATTCATGATTCATGATTCGATTCATGATTCATGATTTAATTCATGATTCATGATTCAATTCATGATTCATGATTCGATTCATGATTCATAATTCATGATTCGATTCATGATTCATGATTCATGATTCAATTCATGATTCATGATTCGATTCATGATTCAATTCATGATTCAATTCATTATTCAATTCATGATTCATGATTCAATTCATGATTCGAGATTCATGATTCGATTCATGATTCATGATTCAATTCATGATTCATGATTCAATTCATGATTCATGATTCATGATTTAATTCATGATTCATGATTCAATTCATGATTCATGATTCAATTCATGATTCATTTCATGATTCATGATTCGATTCATGATTCATGATTCGATTCATGATTCATGATTCGATTCATGATTCATGATTCATAATTCATGATTCACTTCATGATTCATGATTCATGATTCAATTCATGATTCATGATTCGATTCATGATTCATGATTCAATTCATGATTCATGATTCATGATTCAATTCATGATTCATGATTCAATTCATGATTCATGATTCGATTCATGATTCATGATTCAATTCATGATTCATGATTCATGATTCAATTCATGATTCAATTCATGATTCATGATTCATGATTCGATTTAAGATTCATGATTCAATTCATGATTCATGATTTATTGATCAATTCATGATTCAATTCATGATTCATGATTCAATTCATGATTCGAGATTCATGATTCGATTCATGATTCAATTCATGATTCATGATTTAATTCATGATTCATAATTCGATTCGTGATTAATGATTTATGATTCGTTTTATGATTCATTTCATGATTTGTGTTTCGATTCATAATTCATGATTCAATTCATGATTCATGATTCGATTCATGATTCAATTCATGATTCATGATTCAATTCATGATTCAATTCATGATTCATGATTCATGATTCGATTTAAGATTCATGATTCAATTCATGATTCATGATTCAATTCATGATTCGAGATTCATGATTCGATTCATGATTCAATTCATGATTCATGATTCATGATTCGCTTCATGATTCAATTCATGATTAATGATTCATGATTCAATTCATGATTCATGATGCATGATTCGATTCCTGATTCTTGATTCATTTCATGATTCATGATTCATAATTCAATTCATGATTCATGTTTCGATTCATGATTCATGATTCATAATTCATGATTCAATTCATGATTCATGATTCGATTCATGATTCATGATTCAATTCATGATTTATGATTTATGATTCAATTTATGATTCAATTCATGATTCATGATTCGATTCATGATTCATGATTAAATTCATGATTCATGATTTATGATTCAACTCATGATTCAATTCATGATTCATGATTCGATTCATGATTCATGATTGGATTCATTATTCATGATTCATGATTCATGATTCGATTCATGATTCTTGATTCATTTCATGATTCATGATTCATAATTCATGATTCAATTCATGATTCATGATTTATTTCATGATTCATGATTCAATTCATGATTCATGATTCAATTCATGATTCATGATTTATGATTCAATTCATGATTCATGATTCGATTCATGATTCATGATTCGATTCATGATTCATGATTCATAATTCATGATTCAATTCATGATTCATGATTCATGATTCAATTCATGATTCATGATTCGATTCATGATTCATGATTCAATTCATGATTCATGATTCATGATATAATTCATGATTCAATTCATGATTCATGATTCATGATTCATGATTCATGATTCAATTCATGATTCATGATTCGATTCATGATTCATGATTCAATTCATGATTCATGATTCATGATTCAATTCATGATTTAATTCATGATTCATGATTCATGATTCATGATTCGATTTAAGATTCATGATTCAATTCATGATTAATGATTTATTGATCAATTTATGATTCAATTCATGATTCATGATTCAATTCATGATTCGTGATTCATGATTCGATTCATGATTCAATTCATGATTCATGATTCGCTTCATGATTCAATTCATGATTAATGATTAATGATTCAATTCATGATTCATGATGCAATTCATGACTTATGATTCAAATCATGATTCATGATTCAATTCATGATTCTTTTCATGATTCATGATTCATGATTTAATTCATGATTAATAATTCATGATTCAATTCATGATTCATGATGCAATTCATGATTCATGATTATATTCATGATTTATGATTCAATTCATGATTCATGATTCATGATTCGCTTCATGATTCAATTCATGATTAATGATTCATGATTCAATTCATGATTCATGATGCAATTCATGACTTATGATTCAAATCATGATTCATGATTCAATTCATGTTTCATGATTCGATTCATGATTCATGATTCAATTCATGATTCATGATTCATGATTCAATTCATGATTCATTTCATGATTCATGATTCAATTCATGATTCATGATTCAATTCATGATTCATGATTCAATTCATGATTCATTTCATGATTCATGATTCAATTCATTATTCATGATTCATGATTCAATTCAAGATTCAATTCATTATTCATTTCATGATTCATGATTCAATTCATGATTCATTTCATGATTCATGATTCATGATTTAATTCATGATTAATAATTCATGATTCAATTCATGATTCATGATGCAATTCATGATTCATGATTATATTCATGATTTATGATTCAATTCATGATTCATGATTTGATTTATGAATCATGATTCAATTCATGATTTATGATTCAATTCATGATTCAATTCATGATTCATGATTCAATTCATGATTCGAGATTCATGATTCGAATTATGATTCAAGATTCAATTCATAATTCATGATTCATGATTCGATTCATGATTCAATTCATGATTCATGATTCATGATTCATGATTCGATTCATGATTCAATTCATGATTCATGATTCATGATTCAATTCATGATTCAATTCATGATTCATGATTCGATTCATGATTCATGATTTAATTTATGATTTATGATTTGATTCATGATTCATGATTCATGATTCAATTCATGATTCATGATTCATGATTCAATTCATGATTCATTTCATGATTCATTATTCAATTCATGATTCATTTCATGATTCATGATTCAATTCATTATTCATGATTCATGATTCAATTCATGATTCAATTCATGATTCATTTCATGATTCATGATTCAATTCATGATTCATTTCATGATTCATGATTCATGATTTAATTCATGATTAATGATTCATGATTCAATTCATGATTCATGATGCAATTCATGATTCATGATTAAATTCATGATTCATGATTCAATTCTAGATTCATGATTTGATTTATGATTCATGATTCAATTCATGATTCATGATTTATGATTCAATTCATGATTCATGATTCAATTCATGATTCGAGATTCATGATTCGAATTATGATTTATGATTCAATTCATGATTCTGGATTCGATTCATGATTCAATTCATGATTCATGATTCATGATTCATGATTCAATTCATGATTCATGATTCATGATTCGATTCATGATTCATGATTTAATTCATGATTCATGATTCAATTCATGATTCATGATTCGATTCATGATTCATAATTCATGATTCGATTCATGATTCATGATTCATGATTCAATTCATGATTCATGATTCGATTCATGATTCAATTCATGATTCAATTCATTATTCAATTCATGATTCATGATTCAATTCATGATTCGAGATTCATGATTCGATTCATGATTCATGATTCAATTCATGATTCATGATTCAATTCATGATTCATGATTCAATTCATGATTCATGATTCATGATTTAATTCATGATTCATGATTCAATTCATGATTCATGATTCAATTCATGATTCATTTCATGATTCATGATTCGATTCATGATTCATGATTCGATTCATGATTCATGATTCGATTCATGATTCATGATTCATAATTCATGATTCACTTCATGATTCATGATTCATGATTCAATTCATGATTCATGATTCGATTCATGATTCATGATTCAATTCATGATTCATGATTCATGATTCAATTCATGATTCATGATTCATGATTCAATTCATGATTCAATTCATGATTCATGATTCGATTCATGATTCATGATTTAATTTATGATTTATGATTTGATTCATGATTCATGATTCATGATTCAATTCATGATTCATGATTCATGATTCAATTCATGATTCATTTCATGATTCATTATTCAATTCATGATTCATTTCATGATTCATGATTCAATTCATTATTCATGATTCATGATTCAATTCATGATTCAATTCATGATTCATTTCATGATTCATGATTCAATTCATGATTCATTTCATGATTCATGATTCATGATTTAATTCATGATTAATGATTCATGATTCAATTCATGATTCATGATGCAATTCATGATTCATGATTAAATTCATGATTCATGATTCAATTCTAGATTCATGATTTGATTTATGATTCATGATTCAATTCATGATTCATGATTTATGATTCAATTCATGATTCATGATTCAATTCATGATTCGAGATTCATGATTCGAATTATGATTTATGATTCAATTCATGATTCTGGATTCGATTCATGATTCAATTCATGATTCATGATTCATGATTCATGATTCAATTCATGATTCATGATTCATGATTCGATTCATGATTCATGATTTAATTCATGATTCATGATTCAATTCATGATTCATGATTCGATTCATGATTCATAATTCATGATTCGATTCATGATTCATGATTCATGATTCAATTCATGATTCATGATTCGATTCATGATTCAATTCATGATTCAATTCATTATTCAATTCATGATTCATGATTCAATTCATGATTCGAGATTCATGATTCGATTCATGATTCATGATTCAATTCATGATTCATGATTCAATTCATGATTCATGATTCATGATTTAATTCATGATTCATGATTCAATTCATGATTCATGATTCAATTCATGATTCATTTCATGATTCATGATTCGATTCATGATTCATGATTCGATTCATGATTCATGATTCGATTCATGATTCATGATTCATAATTCATGATTCACTTCATGATTCATGATTCATGATTCAATTCATGATTCATGATTCGATTCATGATTCATGATTCAATTCATGATTCATGATTCATGATTCAATTCATGATTCATGATTCAATTCATGATTCATGATTCGATTCATGATTCATGATTCAATTCATGATTCATGATTCATGATTCAATTCATGATTCAATTCATGATTCATGATTCATGATTCGATTTAAGATTCATGATTCAATTCATGATTCATGATTTATTGATCAATTCATGATTCAATTCATGATTCATGATTCAATTCATGATTCGAGATTCATGATTCGATTCATGATTCAATTCATGATTCATGATTCATGATTCGCTTCATGATTCAATTCATGATTAATGATTCATGATTCAATTCATGATTCATGATGCAATTCATGACTTATGATTCAAATCATGATTCATGATTCAATTCATGTTTCATGATTCGATTCATGATTCATGATTCAATTCATGATTCATGATTCATGATTCAATTCATGATTCATGATTCAATTCATGATTCATGATTCACGATTTGATTCATGATTCATGATTCATGATTCGATTCATGATTTATGATTCATGATTCAATTCATGATTCATGATTTATGATTCAATTCATGATTCAATTCATGATTCATGATTCAATTCATGATTCGAGATTCATGATTTGATTCATGATTGATGATTCAATTCATGATACATAATTCGATTCATGATTTAATTCATGATTCATGATTGATGATTCAATTCATGATTCATGATTCGATTCATGATTCATGATTCATGATTCATGATTCATGATTCAAATCATGATTCAAATCATGATTCATGATTCAATTCATGATTTATGATTCAATTCATGATTCATGATTTAATTCATGATTTATAATTCGATTCATGATTAATGATTTATGATTCGTTTCATGATTCATTTCATGATTCGTGTTTCGATTCATAATTCATGATTCAATTCATGATTCATGATTCGATTCATGATTCATAATTCAATTCATGATTCATGATTCAATTCATGATTCAATTCATGATTCATGATTTATTGATCAATTCAAGATTCAATTCATGATTCATGATTCAATTCATGATTCGAGATTCATGATTCGATTCATGATTCAATTCATGATTCATGATTCATGATTCGCTTCATGATTCAATTCATGATTAATGATTCATGATTCAATTCATGATTCATGATGCATGATTCGATTCCTGATTCTTGATTCATTTCATGATTCATGATTCATGATTCAATTCATGATTCATGTTTCGATTCATGATTCATGATTCATAATTCATGATTCAATTCATGATTCATGATTCGATTCATGATTCATGATTCAATTCATGATTTATGATTTATGATTCAATTTATGATTCAATTCATGATTCATGATTCGATTCATGATTCATGATTCAATTCATGATTCATGATTTATGATTCAACTCATGATTCAATTCATGATTCATGATTCATGATTCGATTCATGATTCATGATTGGATTCATTATTCATGATTCATGATTCATGATTCGATTCATGATTCTTGATTCATTTCATGATTCATGATTCATAATTCATGATTCAATTCATGATTCATGATTCATGATTCATGATTCATGATTCATGATTCATTTCATGATTCATGATTCAATTCATGATTCATGATTCAATTCATGATTCATGATTTATGATTCAATTCATGATTCATGATTCGATTCATGATTCATGATTCGATTCATGATTCATGATTCATAATTCATGATTCAATTCATGATTCATGATTCATGATTCAATTCATGATTCATGATTCGATTCATGATTCATGATTCAATTCATGATTCATGATTCATGATTCAATTCATGATTCAATTCATGATTCATGATTCATGATTCATGATTCAATTCATGATTCATGATTCGATTCATGATTCATGATTCAATTCATGATTCATGATTCATGATTCAATTCATGATTTAATTCATGATTCATGATTCATGATTCGATTTAAGATTCATGATTCAATTCATGATTAATGATTTATTGATCAATTTATGATTCAATTCATGATTCATGATTCAATTCATGATTCGAGATTCATGATTCGATTAATGATTCAATTCATGATTCATGATTCATGATTCGCTTCATGATTCAATTCATGATTAATGATTCATGATTCAATTCATGATTCATGATGCAATTCATGTTTCATGATTCGATTTATGATTCATGATTCAATTCATGATACATGATTCAATTCATGATTTATTTCATGATTCATGATTCAATTCATTATTCATGATTCATGATTCAATTCATGATTCAATTCATTATTCATTTCATGATTCATGATTCAATTCATGATTCTTTTCATGATTCATGATTCATGATTTAATTCATGATTAATAATTCATGATTCAATTCATGATTCATGATGCAATTCATGATTCATGATGCAATTCATGATTCATGATTATGTTCATGATTTATGATTCAATTCATGATTCATGATTCGATTCATGATTCTTTTCATGATTCATGATTCATGATTCAATTCATGATTCATGATTCGATTTAAGATTCATGATTCAATTCATGATTCATGATTTATTGATCAATTCATGATTCAATTCATGATTCATGATTCAATTCATGATTCGAGATTCATGATTCGATTCATGATTCAATTCATGATTCATGATTCATGATTCGCTTCATGATTCAATTCATGATTAATAATTCATGATTCAATTCATGATTCATGATGCAATTCATGATTCATGATTATATTTATGATTTATGATTCAATTCATGATTCATGATTCGATTTATGATTCATGATTCAATTCATGATTTATGATTCAATTCATGATTCAATTCATGATTCATGATTCAATTCATGATTCGAGATTCATGATTCGAATTATGATTCAAGATTCAATTCATAATTCATGATTCATGATTCGATTCATGATTCAATTCATGATTCATGATTCATGATTCATGATTCGATTCATGATTCAATTCATGATTCATGATTCATGATTCATGATTCAATTCATGATTCAATTCATGATTCATGATTCGATTCATGATTCATGATTTAATTTATGATTTATGATTTGATTCATGATTCATGATTCATGATTCAATTCATGATTCATGATTCATGATTCAATTCATGATTCATTTCATGATTCATTATTCAATTCATGATTCATTTCATGATTCATGATTCAATTCATTATTCATGATTCATGATTTAATTCATGATTAAATTCATGATTCATTTCATGATTCATGATTCAATTCATGATTCATTTCATGATTCATGATTCATGATTTAATTCATGATTAATGATTCATGATTCAATTCATGATTCATTTCATGATTCATGATTCATGATTCAATTCATGATTCATGATGCAATTCATGATTCATGATTATATTCATGATTCATGATTCAATTCATGATTCATGATGCAATTCATGATTCATGATTATATTCATGATTCATGATTTATGATTCAATTCTTGATTCAATTCATGATTCGAAATTCATGATTCGAATTATGATTCATGATTCAATTCATGATTCTGGATTCGATTCATGATTCAATTCATGATTCATGATTCATGATTCATGATTCAATACATGATTCATGATTCATGATTCGATTCATGATTCATGATTTAATTCATGATTCATGATTCAATTCATGATTCATGATGTGATTCATGATTCATAATTCATGATTCGATTCATGATTCATAATTCATGATTCAATTCATGATTCATGATGCAATTCATGATTCAATTCATTATTCATTTCATGATTCATGATTCAATTCATGATTCTTTTCATGATTCATGATTCATGATTTAATTCATGATTAATAATTCATGATTCAATTCATGATTCATGATGCAATTCATGATTCATGATTATGTTCATGATTTATGATTCAATTCATGATTCATGATTCGATTCATGATTCTTTTCATGATTCATGATTCATGATTCAATTCATGATTCATGATTCGATTTAAGATTCATGATTCAATTCATGATTCATGATTTATTGATCAATTCATGATTCAATTCATGATTCATGATTCAATTCATGATTCGAGATTCATGATTCGATTCATGATTCAATTCATGATTCATGATTCATGATTCGCTTCATGATTCAATTCATGATTAATAATTCATGATTCAATTCATGATTCATGATGCAATTCATGATTCATGATTATATTTATGATTTATGATTCAATTCATGATTCATGATTCGATTTATGATTCATGATTCAATTCATGATTTATGATTCAATTCATGATTCAATTCATGATTCATGATTCAATTCATGATTCGAGATTCATGATTCGAATTATGATTCAAGATTCAATTCATAATTCATGATTCATGATTCGATTCATGATTCAATTCATGATTCATGATTCATGATTCATGATTCGATTCATGATTCAATTCATGATTCATGATTCATGATTCATGATTCAATTCATGATTCAATTCATGATTCATGATTCGATTCATGATTCATGATTTAATTTATGATTTATGATTTGATTCATGATTCATGATTCATGATTCAATTCATGATTCATGATTCATGATTCAATTCATGATTCATTTCATGATTCATTATTCAATTCATGATTCATTTCATGATTCATGATTCAATTCATTATTCATGATTCATGATTTAATTCATGATTCAATTCATGATTCATTTCATGATTCATGATTCAATTCATGATTCATTTCATGATTCATGATTCATGATTTAATTCATGATTAATGATTCATGATTCAATTCATGATTCATTTCATGATTCATGATTCATGATTCAATTCATGATTCATGATGCAATTCATGATTCATGATTATATTCATGATTCATGATTCAATTCATGATTCATGATGCAATTCATGATTCATGATTATATTCATGATTCATGATTTATGATTCAATTCTTGATTCAATTCATGATTCGAAATTCATGATTCGAATTATGATTCATGATTCAATTCATGATTCTGGATTCGATTCATGATTCAATTCATGATTCATGATTCATGATTCAATACATGATTCATGATTCATGATTCGATTCATGATTCATGATTTAATTCATGATTCATGATTCAATTCATGATTCATGATGTGATTCATGATTCATAATTCATGATTCGATTCATGATTCATAATTCATGATTCAATTCATGATTCATGATGCAATTCATGATTCATGATTATATTCATGATTTATGATTCAATTCATGATTCATGATTTGATTTATGATTCATGATTCAATTCATGATTTATGATTCAATTCATGATTCAATTCATGATTCATGATTCAATTCATGATTCGAGATTCATGATTCGAATTATGATTCAAGATTCAATTCATAATTCATGATTCATGATTCGATTCATGATTCAATTCATGATTCATGATTCATGATTCATGATTCGATTCATGATTCAATTCATGATTCATGATTCATGATTCAATTCATGATTCAATTCATGATTCATGATTCGATTCATGATTCATGATTTAATTTATGATTTGATTCATGATTCATGATTCATGATTCAATTCATGATTCATGATTCAATTCATGATTCATGATTCAATTCATGATTCATTTCATGATTCATTATTCAATTCATGATTCATTTCATGATTCATGATTCAATTCATTATTCATGATTCATGATTCAATTCATGATTCAATTCATGATTCAATTCATGATTCATGATTCAATTCATGATTCATTTCATGATTCATGATTCATGATTTAATTCATGATTAATGATTCATGATTCAAATCATGATTCATGATGCAATTCATGATTCATGATTATATTCATGATTCATGATTCAATTCTAGATTCATGATTTGATTTATGATTCATGATTCAATTCATGATTCATGATTTATGATTCAATTCATGATTCATGATTCAATTCATGATTCGAGATTCATGATTCGAATTATGATTCATGATTCAATTCATGATTCTGGATTCGATTCATGATTCAATTCATGATTCATGATTCATGATTCATGATTCAATTCATGATTCATGATTCATGATTCGATTCATGATTCATGATTTAATTCATGATTCATGATTCAATTCATGATTCATGATTCGATTCATGATTCATAATTCATGATTCGATTCATGATTCATGATTCATGATTCAATTCATGATTCATGATTCGATTCATGATTCAATTCATGATTCAATTCATTATTCAATTCATGATTCATGATTCAATTCATGATTCATGATTCAATTCATGATTCATGATTCAATTCATGATTCATGATTCAATTCATGATTCATGATTCAATTCATAATTCATTTCATGATTCATGATTCGATTCATGATTCATGATTCGATTCATGATTCATGATTCGATTCATGATTCATGATTCATAATTCATGATTCAATTCATGATTCATGATTCATGATTCAATTCATGATTCATGATTCGATTCATGATTCATGATTCAATTCATGATTCATGATTCATGATTCAATTCATGATTCAATTCATGATTCATGATTCATGAGTCATGAATTAATTCATGATTCATGATTCGATTCATGATTCATGATTCAATTCATGATTCATGATTCATGATTCAATTCATGATTCAATTCATGATTCATGATTCATGATTCGATTTAAGATTCATGATTCAATTCATGATTCATGATTTATTGATCAATTCATGATTCAATTCATGATTCATGATTCAATTCATGATTCGAGATTCATGATTCGATTCATGATTCAATTCATGATTCATGATTCATGATTCGCTTCATGATTCAATTCATGATTAATGATTCATGATTCAATTCATGATTCATGATGCAATTCATGACTTATGATTCAAATCATGATTCATGATTCAATTCATGTTTCATGATTCGATTCATGATTCATGATTCAATTCATGATTCATGATTCATGATTCAATTCATGATTCATGATTCGATTCATGATTCATGATTCACGATTTGATTCATGATTCATGATTCATGATTCGATTCATGATTCATGATTCGATTTATGATTCATGATTCAATTCATGATTCATGATTTATGATTCAATTCATGATTCAATTCATGATTCATGATTCAATTCATGATTCGAGATTCATGATTTGATTCATGATTCATGATTCAATTCATGATACATAATTCGATTCATGATTTAATTCATGATTCATGATTGATGATTCAATTCATGATTCATGATTCGATTCATGATTCATGATTCATGATTCATGATTCATGATTCAAATCATGATTCAAATCATGATTCATGATTCAATTCATGATTTATGATTCAATTCATGATTCATGATTTAATTCATGATTCATAATTCGATTCATGATTAATGATTTATGATTCGTTTCATTATTCATTTCATGATTCGTGTTTCGATTCATAATTCATGATTCAATTCATGATTCATGATTCGATTCATGATTCATGATTCAATTCATGATTCATGATTCAATTCATGATTCAATTCATGATTCATGATTCATGATTCATGATTCGATTTAAGATTCATGATTCAATTCATGATTCATGATTTATTGATCAATTCATGATTCAATTCATGATTCATGATTCAATTCATGATTCGAGATTCATGATTCGATTCATGATTCAATTCATGATTCATGATTCATGATTCGCTTCATGATTCAATTCATGATTAATGATTCATGATTCAATTCATGATTCATGATGCATGATTCGATTCCTGATTCTTGATTCATTTCATGATTCATGATTCATGATTCAATTCATGATTCATGTTTCGATTCATGATTCATGATTCATAATTCATGATTCAATTCATGATTCATGATTCGATTCATGATTCATGATTCAATTCATGATTTATGATTTATGATTCAATTTATGATTCAAGTCATGATTCATGATTCGATTCATGATTCATGATTCAATTCATGATTCATGATTTATGATTCAACTCATGATTCAATTCATGATTCATGATTCATGATTCGATTCATGATTCATGATTCGATTCATTATTCATGATTCATGATTCATGATTCGATTCATGATTCTTGATTCATTTCATGATTCATGATTCATAATTCATGATTCAATTCATGATTAATGATTCATGATTCATGATTCATTTCATGATTCATGATTCAATTCATGATTCATGATTCAATTCATGATTCATGATTTATGATTCAATTCATGATTCATGATTCGATTCATGATTCATGATTCGATTCATGATTCATGATTCATAATTCATGATTCAATTCATGATTCATGATTCATGATTCAATTCATGATTCATGATTCGATTCATGATTCATGATTCAATTCATGATTCATGATTCATGATTCAATTAATGATTCAATTCATGATTCATGATTCATGATTCATGATTCAATTCATGATTCATGATTCGATTCATGATTCATGATTCAATTCATGATTCATGATTCATGATTCAATTCATGATTTAATTCATGATTCATGATTCATGATTCATGATTCGATTTAAGATTCATGATTCAATTCATGATTAATGATTCAATTCATGATTCGAGATTCATGATTCGATTCATGATTCAATTCATGATTAATGATTCATGATTCAATTCATGATTCGAGATTCATGATTCGATTCATGATTCAATTCATGATTCATGATTCATGATTCGCTTCATGATTCAATTCATGATTAATGATTCATGATTCAATTCATGATTCATGATGCAATTCATGACTTATGATTCAAATCATGATTCATGATTCAATTCATGTTTCATGATTCGATTTATGATTCATGATTCAATTCATGATACATGATTCATGATTCAATTCATGAATCATTTCATGATTCATGATTCAATTCATGATTCATGATTCAATTCATGATTCATGATTCAATTCATGATTTATTTCATGATTCATGATTCAATTCATTATTCATGATTCATGATTCAATTCATGATTCAATTCATTATTCATTTCATGATTCATGATTCAATTCATGATTCTTTTCATGATTCATGATTCATGATTTAATTCATGAATAATAATTCATGATTCAATTCATGATTCATGATGCAATTCATGATTCATGATTATATTCATGATTTATGATTCAATTCATGATTCATGATTCGATTTATCATTCATGATTCAATTCATGATTTATGATTCAATTCATGATTCAATTTATGATTCATGATTCAATTCATGATTCGAGATTCATGATTCGAATTATGATTCAAGATTCAATTCATAATTCATGATTCATGATTCGATTCATGATTCAATTCATGATTCATTTCATGATTCATTATTCAATTCATGATTCATTTCATGATTCATTTCATGATTCATTATTCAATTCATGATTCATTTCATGATTCATGATTCAATTCATTATTCATGATTCATGATTTAATTCATGATACAATTCATGATTCATTTCATGATTCATGATTCATTTCATGATTCATTTCATGATTCATGATTCATGATTTAATTCATGATTAATGATTCATGATTCAATTCATGATTCATTTCATGATTCATGATTCAATTCATGATTCATGATGCAATTCATGATTCATGATTATATTCATGATTCATGATTCAATTCATGATTCATGATGCAATTCATGATTCATGATTATATTCATGATTCATGATTTATGATTCAATTCTTGATTCAATTCATGATTCATGATTCAATTCAATATTTCGAGATTCATGATTCGAATTATGATTCATGATTCAATTCATGATTCTGGATTCGATTCATGATTCAATTCATGATTCATGATTCATGATTCATGATTCAATTCATGATTCATGATTCATGATTCGATTCATGATTCATGATTCATGATTTAATTCATGATTCATGATTCAATTCATGATTCATGATGTGATTCATGATTCATAATTCATGATTCGATTCATGATTCATGATTCATGATTCGATTCATGATTCATGATTCATGATTTAATTCATGATTCATGATTCAATTCATAATTCATGATTCGATTCATGATTCATAATTCATGATTCGATTCATGATTCATGATTCATGATTCAATTCATGATTCATGATTCGATTCATGATTCAATTCATGATTCAATTCATTATTCAATTCATGATTCATGATTCAATTCATGATTCGAGATTCATGATTCGATTCATGATTCATGATTCAATTCATGATTCATGATTCAATTCATGATTCATGATTCAATTCATGATTCATGATTCAATTCATGATTCATGATTCAATTCATGATTCATTTCATGATTCATGATTCGATTCATGATTCATGTTTCTTTTCATGATTCATGATTCGATTCATGATTCATGATTCATAATTCATGATTCATGATTCATAATTCATGATTCAATTCATGATTCATGATTCAATTCATGATTCATGATTCAATTCATGATTCATGATTCATGATTCAATTCATGATTCAATTCATGATTCATGATTCATGATTCAATTCATGATTCATGATTCGATTCATGATTCATGATTCAATTCATGATTCATGATTCATGATTCAATTCATGATTCAATTCATGATTCATGATTCATGATTCATGATTCGATTTAAGATTCATGATTCAATTCATGATTCATGATTTATTGATCAATTCATGATTCATGATTCAATTCATGATTCGAGATTCATGATTCTATTCATGATTTAATTCATGATTCATGATTCATGATTCGCTTCATGATTCAATTCATGATTAATGATTCATGATTCAATTCATGATTCATGATGCAATTCATGACTTATGATTCAAATCATGATTCATGATTCAATTCATGATTCATGATTCGATTCATGATTCATGATTCATGATTCAATTCATGATTCATGATTCATGATTCATGAGTCGATTCATGATTCATGATTCGATTTATGATTCATGATTCAATTCATGATTCATGATTTATGATTCAATTCATGATTCAATTCATGATTCATGATTTAATTCATGATTCGAGATTCATGATTTGATTCATGATTCATGATTCAATTCATGATACATGATTCGATTCATGATTTAATTCATGATTCATTATTGATGATTCAATTCATGATTCATGATTCATGATTCGATTCATGATTCATGATTCATGATTCATGATTCATGATTCATGATTCAAATCATGATTCAAATCATGATTCATGATTCAATTCATGATTTATGATTCAATTCATGATTCATGATTTAATTCATGATTCATAATTCGATTCATGATTAATGATTTATGATTCGTTTCATGATTCATTTTATGATTCGTGTTTCGATTCATAATTCATGATTCATGTTCATAATTCATGATTCAATTCATGATTCATGATTCATGATTCAATTCATGATTCATGATTCGATTCATGATTCATGATTCAATTCATGATTCATGATTTATGATTCAATTCATGATTCAATTCATGATTCATGATTCATGATTCAATTCATGATTCATGATTCGATTCATGATTCATGATTCAATTCATGATTCATGATTCATGATTCAATTCATGATTCAATTCATGATTCATGATTTATGATTCGATTTAAGATTCATGATTCAATTCATGATTCATGATTTATTGATCAATTCATGATTCAATTCATGATTCATGATTCAATTCATGATTCGAGATTCATGATTCGATTCATGATTCAATTCATGATTCATGATTCATGATTCGCTTCATGATTCAATTCATGATTAATGATTCATGATTCAATTCATGATGCAATTCATGACTTATGATTCAAATCATGATTCATGATTCAATTCATGTTTCATGATTCGATTCATGATTTAATGATTCAATTCATGATTCATGATTCATGATTCATGATTCAATTCATGATTCATGATTCGATTCATGATTCATGATTCAATTCATGATTCATGATTCAATTCATGATTCAATTCATGATTCATGATTCATGATTCGATTTAAGATTCATGATTCAATTCATGATTAATGATTTATTGATCAATTTATGATTCAATTCATGATTCATGATTCAATTCATGATTCGAGATTCATGATTCGATTCATGATTCAATTCATGATTCATGATTCATGATTCGCTTCATGATTCAATTCATGATTAATGATTCATGATTCAATTCATGATTCATGATGCAATTCATGACTTATGATTCAAATCATGATTCATGATTCAATTCATGTTTCATGATTCGATTTATGATTCATGATTCAATTCATGATACATGATTCATGATTCAATTTATGATTCATTTCATGATTCATGATTCAATTCATGATTCATGATTCAATTCATGATTCATGATTCAATTCATGATTCATGATTCAATTCATGATTCATTTCATGATTCATGATTCAATTCATTATTCATGATTCATGATTCAATTCATGATTCAATTCATTATTCATTTCATGATTCATGATTCAATTCATGATTCATTTCATGATTCATGATTCATGATTTAATTCATGATTAATAATTCATGATTCAATTCATGATTCATGATGCAATTCATGATTCATGATTATATTCATGATTTATGATTCAATTCATGATTCATGATTCGATTTATGATTCATGATTCAATTCATTATTTATGATTCAATTCATGATTCAATTCATGATTCATGATTCAATTCATGATTCGAGATTCATGATTCGAATTATGATTCAAGATTCAATTCATAATTCATGATTCATGATTCGATTCATGATTCATGATTCATGATTCGATTCATGATTCATGATTCGATTTATGATTCATGATTCAAATCATGATTCATGATTCAATTCATGTTTCATGATTCGATTCATGATTCATGATTCAATTCATGATTCATGATTCATGATTCAATTCATGATTCATGATTCGATTCATGATTCATGATTCACGATTTGATTCATGATTCATGATTCATGATTCGATTCATGATTCATGATTCGATTTATGATTCATGATTCAATTCATGATTCATGATTTATGATTCAATTCATGATTCAATTCATGATTCATGATTCAATTCATGATTCGAGATTCATGATTTGATTCATGATTCATGATTCAATTCATGATACATAATTCGATTCATGATTTAATTCATGATTCATGATTGATGATTCAATTCATGATTCATGATTCGATTCATGATTCATGATTCATGATTCATGATTCATGATTCAAATCATGATTCAAATCATGATTCATGATTCAATTCATGATTTATGATTCAATTCATGATTCATGATTTAATTCATGATTCATAATTCGATTCATGATTAATGATTTATGATTTGTTTCATGATTCATTTCATGATTCGTGTTTCGATTCATAATTCATGATTCAATTCATGATTCATGATTCGATTCATGATTCATGATTTAATTCATGATTCATGATTCAATTCATGATTCAATTCATGATTCATGATTCATGATTCATGATTCGATTTAAGATTCATGATTCAATTCATGATTCATGATTTATTGATCAATTCATGATTCAATTCATGATTCATGATTCAATTCATGATTCGAGATTCATGATTCGCTTCATGATTCAATTCATGATTAATGATTCATGATTCAATTCATGATTCATGATGCATGATTCGATTCCTGATTCTTGATTCATTTCATGATTCATGATTCATGATTCAATTCATGATTCATGTTTCGATTCATGATTCATAATTCATGATTCAATTCATGATTCATGATTCGATTCATGATTCATGATTCAATTCATGATTTATGATTTATGATTCAATTTATGATTCAATTCATGATTCATGATTCGATTCATGATTCATGATTCAATTCATGATTCATGATTTATGATTCAACTCATGATTCAATTCATGATTCATGATTCATGATTCGATTCATGATTCATGATTGGATTCATTATTCATGATTCATGATTCATGATTCGATTCATGATTCTTGATTCATTTCATGATTCATGATTCATAATTCATGATTCAATTCATGATTCATGATTCATGATTCATGATTCATTTCATGATTCATGATTCAATTCATGATTCATGATTCAATTCATGATTCATGATTTATGATTAAATTCATGATTCATGATTCGATTCATGATTCATGATTCGATTCATGATTCATGATTCATAATTCATGATTCAATTCATGATTCAATTCATGATTCATGATTCATGATTCAATTCATGATTCATGATTCGATTCATGATTCATGATTCAATTCATGATTCATGATTCATGATTCAATTCATGATTCAATTCATGATTCATGATTCATGATTCATGATTCAATTCATGATTCATGATTCGATTCATGATTCAATTCATGATTCATGATTCATGATTCAATTCATGATTTAATTCATGATTCATGATTCTTGATTCATGATTCGATTTAAGATTCATGATTCAATTCATGATTAATGATTTATTGATCAATTTATGATTCAATTTATGATTCATGATTCAATTCATGATTCGAGATTCATGATTCGATTCATGATTCAATTCATGATTCATGATTCATGATTCGCTTCATGATTCAATTCATGATTAATGATTCATGATTCAATTCATGATTCATGATGCAATTCATGACTTATGATTTAAATCATGATTCATGATTCAATTCATGTTTCATGATTCGATTTATGATTCATGATTCAATTCATGACTCATGATTCAATTCATGATTTATTTCATGATTCATGATTCAATTCATTATTCATGATTCATGATTCAATTCATGATTCAATTCATTATTCATTTCATGATTCATGATTCAATTCATGATTCTTTTCATGATTCATGATTCATGATTTAATTCATTAATAATAATTCATGATTCAATTCATGATTCATGATGCAATTCATGATTCATGATTATATTCATGATTTATGATTCAATTCATGATTCATGATTCGATTTATGATTCATGATTCAATTCATGATTTATGATTCAATTCATGATTCAATTCATGATTAGTGATTCAATTCATGATTCGAGATTCATGATTCGAATTATGATTCAAGATTCAATTCATAATTCATGATTCATGATTCGATTCATGATTCAATTCATGATTCATGATTCATGATTCGATTCATGATTCAATTCATGATTCATGATTCATGATTCAATTCATGATTCAATTCATGATTCATGATTCGATTCATGATTCATGATTTAATTTATGATTTATTATTTGATTCATGATTCATGATTCATGATTCAATTCATGATTCATGATTCATGATTCAATTCATGATTCATTTCATGATTCATTATTTAATTCATGATTCATTTCATGATTCATGATTCAATTCATTATTCATGATTCATGATTTAATTCATGATTCAATTCATGATTCATTTCATGATTCATGATTCAATTCATGATTCATTTCATGATTCATGATTCATGATTTAATTCATGATTAATGATTCATGTTTCAATTCATGATTCATTTCATGATTCATGATTCATGATTCAATTCATGATTCCTGATGCAATTCATGATTCATGATTATATTCATGATTCATGATTCAATTCATGATTCATGATGCAATTCATGATTCATGATTATATTCATGATTCATGATTTATGATTCAATTCTTGATTCAATTCATGATTCATGATTCAATTCATGATTCGAGATTCATGATTCGAATTATGATTCATGATTCAATTCATGATTCTGGATTCGATTCATGATTCAATTCATGATTCATGATTCATGATTCATGATTCAATTCATGATTCATGATTCATGATTCGATTCATGATTCATGATTCATGATTTAATTCATGATTCATGATTCAATTCATGATTCATGATGTGATTCATGATTCATAATTCATGATTCGATTCATGATTCATGATTCATGATTCGATTCATGATTCATGATTCATGATTTAATTCATGATTCATGATTCAATTCATGATTCATGATTCGATTCATGATTCATAATTCCTGATTCGATTCATGATTCATGATTCATGATTCAATTCATGATTCATGATTCGATTCATGATTCAATTCATGATTCAATTCATTATTCAATTCATGATTCATGATTCAATTCATGATTCGAGATTCATGATTCGATTCATGATTCATGATTCAATTCATGATTCATGATTCAATTCATGATTAATGATTCAATTCATGATTCATGATTCAATTCATGAATCATTTCATGATTCATGATTCGATTCATGATTCATGTTTCTTTTCATGATTCATGATTCGATTCATGATTCATGATTCATAATTCATGATTCAATTCATGATTCATGATTCATGATTCAATTCATGATTCATGATTCGATTCATGATTCATGATTCAATTCATGATTCATGATTCATGATTCAATTCATGATTCAATTCATGATTCATGATTCATGATTCAATTCATGATTCATGATTCGATTCATGATTCATGATTCAATTCATGATTCATGATTCATGATTCAATTCATGATTCAATTCAATATTTCATGATTCGATTTAAGATTCATGATTCAATTCATGATTCATGATTTATTGATCAATTCATGATTCATGATTCAATTCATGATTCGAGATTCATGATTCGATTCATGATTCAATTCATGATTCATGATTCATGATTCGCTTCATGATTCAATTCATGATTAATGATTCATGATTCAATTCATGATTCATGATGCAATTCATGACTTATGATTCAAATCATGATTCATGATTCAATTCATGTTTCATGATTCGATTCATGATTCATGATTCAATTCATGATTCATGATTCATGATTCAATTCATGATTCATGATTCGATTCATGATTCATGATTCATGATTCAATTCATGATTCATGATTCATGAGTCGATTCATGATTCATGATTCAATTCATGATTCATGATTTATGATTCAATTCATGATTCAATTCATGATTCATGATTCAATTCATGAATCGAGATTCATGATTTGATTCATGATTCATGATTCAATTCATGATACATGATTCGATTCATGATTTAATTCATGATTCATTATTGATGATTCAATTCATGATTCATGATTCATGATTCGATTCATGATTTATGATTCATGATTCATGATTCATGATTCAAATCATGATTCAAATCATGATTCATGATTCAATTCATGATTTATGATTCAATTCATGATTCATGATTTAATTCATGATTCATAATTCGATTCATGATTAATGATTTATGATTCGTTTCATGATTCATTTCATGATTCGTGTTTCGATTCATAATTCATGATTCATGATTCATAATTCATGATTCAATTCATGATTCATGATTCATGATTCAATTCATGATTCATGATTCGATTCATGATTCATGATTCAATTCATGATTCATGATTCATTAATTCAATTCATGATTCAATTCATGATTCATGATTCATGATTCATGATTCAATTCATGATTCATGATTCGATTCATGATTCATGATTCAATTCATGATTCATGATTCATGATTCAATTCATGATTCAATTCATGATTCATGATTCATGATTCGATTTAAGATTCATGATTCAATTCATGATTAATGATTTATTGATCAATTTATGATTCAATTCATGATTCATGATTCAATTCATGATTCGAGATTCATGATTCGATTCATGATTCAATTCATGATTCATGATTCATGATTCTCTTCATGATTCAATTCATGATTAATGATTCATGATTCAATTCATGATTCATGATGCAATTCATGACTTATGATTCAAATCATGATTCATGATTCAATTCATGTTTCATGATTCGATTTATGATTCATGATTCAATTCATGATACATGATTCATGATTCAATTCATGATTCATTTCATGATTCATGATTCAATTCATGATTCATGATTCAATTCATGATTCATGATTCAATTCATGATACATTTCATGATTCATGATTCAATTCATTATTCATGATTCATGATTCAATTCATGATTCAATTCATTATTCATTTCATGATTCATGATTCAATTCATGATTCATTTCATGATTCATGATTCATGATTTAATTCATGATTAATAATTCATGATTCAATTCATGATTCATGATGCAATTCATGATTCATGATTATATTCATGATTTATGATTCAATTCATGATTCATGATTCGATTTATGATTCATGATTCAATTCATGATTTATGATTCAATTCATGATTCAATTCATGATTCATGATTCAATTCATGATTCGAGATTCATGATTCGAATTATGATTCAAGATTCAATTCATAATTCATGATTCATGATTCGATTCATGATTCAATTCATGATTCATGATTCATGATTCATGATTCGATTCATGATTCAATTCATGATTCATGATTTATGATTCATGATTCAATTCATGATTCAATTCATGATTCATGATTCGATTCATGATTCATGATTTAATTTATGATTTATGATTTGATTCATGATTCATGATTCATGATTCAATTCATGATTCATGATTCATGATTCAATTCATGATTCATTTCATGATTCATTATTCAATTCATGATTCATTTCATGATTCATGATTCAATTCATTATTCATGATTCATGATTCAATTCATGATTCAATTCATGATTCATTTCATGATTCATGATTCAATTCATGATTCATTTCATGATTCATGATTCATGATTTAATTCATGATTAATGATTCATGATTCAATTCATGATTCATGATGCAATTCATGATTCATGATTATATTCATGATTCATGATTCAATTCATGATTCATGATGCAATTCATGATTCATGATTATATTCATGATTCATGATTTATGATTCAATTCATGATTCAATTCATGATTCATGATTCAATTCATGATTCGAGATTCATGATTCGAATTATGATTCATGATTCAATTTATGATTCTGGATTAGATTCATGATTCGAATTATGATTCATGATTCAATTCATGATTCTGGATTCGATTCATGATTCAATTCATGATTCATGATTCATGATTCATGATTCAATTCATGATTCATGATTCATGATTCGATTCATGATTCATGATTTAATTCAAGATTCATGATTCAATTCATGATTCATGATGCGATTCATGATTCATAATTCATGATTCGATGCATGATTCATGATTCATGATTCGATTCATGATTCATGATTCATGATTTAATTCATGATTCATGATTCAATTCATGATTCATGATTCGATTCATGATTCATAATTCATGATTCGATTCATGATTCATGATTCATGATTCAATTCATGATTCATGATTCGTTTCATGATTCAATTCATGATTCAATTCATTATTCAATTCATGATTCATGATTCAATTCATGATTCGAGATTCATGATTCGATTCATGATTCATGATTCAATTCATGATTCATGATTCAATTCATGATTCATGATTCAATTGATGATTCATGATTCAATTCATGATTCATGATTCAATTCATGATTCATTTCATGATTCATGATTCGATTCATGATTCATGATTCGATTCATGATTCATGATTCGATTCATGATTCATGATTCATAATTCATGATTCAATTCATGATTCATGATTCATGATTCAATTCATGATTCATGATTCGATTCATGATTCATGATTCAATTCATGATTCATGATTCATGATTCAATTCATGATTCAATTCATGATTCATGATTCATGATTCAATTCATGATTCATGATTCGATTAATGATTCATGATTCAATTCATGATTCATGATTCATGATTCAATTCATGATTCAATTCATGATTCATGATTCATGATTCATGATTCGATTTAAGATTCATGATTCAATTCATGATTCATGATTTATTGATCAATTCATGATTCATGATTCAATAAATGATTCGAGATTCATGATTCAATTCATGATTCATGATTCATGATTCGCTTCATGATTCAATTCATGATTAATGATTCATGGTTCAATTCATGATTCATGATGCAATTCATGACTTATGATTCAAATCATGATTCATGATTCAATTCATGTTTCATGATTCGATTCATGATTCATGATTCAATTCATGATTCATGATTCGATTCATGATTCATGATTCATGATTCAATTCATGATTCATGATTCATGATTCATGAGTCGATTCATGATTCATGATTCGATTTATGATTCATGATTCAATTCATGATTCATGATTTATGATTCAATTCATGATTCAATTCATGATTCATGATTCAATTCATGATTCGAGATTCATGATTTGATTCATGATTCATGATTCAATTCATGATACATGATTCGATTCATGATTTAATTCATGATTCATTATTGATGATTCAATTCATGATTCATGATTCATGATTCGATTCATGATTCATGATTCATGATTCATGATTCATGATTCATGATTCAAATCATGATTTAAATCATGATTCATGATTCAATTCATGATTTATGATTCAATTCATGATTCATGATTTAATTCATGATTCATAATTCGATTCATGATTAATGATTTATGATTCGTTTCATGATTCATTTCATGATTCGTGTTTTGATTCATAATTCATGATTCATGATTCATAATTCATGATTCAATTCATGATTCATGATTCATGATTCAATTCATGATTCATGATTCGATTCATGATTCATGATTCAATTCATGATTCATGATTCATGATTCAATTCATGATTCAATTCATGATTCATGATTCATGATTCATGATTCATGATTCAATTCATGATTCATGATTCATGATTCAATTCATGATTCAATTCATGATTCATGATTCATGATTCGATTTAAGATTCATGATTCAATTCATGATTCATGATTTATTGATCAATTCATGATTCAATTCATGATTCATGATTCAATTCATGATTCGAGATTCATGATTCGATTCATGATTCAATTCATGATTCATGATTCATGATTCGCTTCATGATTCAATTCATGATTAATGATTCATGATTCAATTCATGATTCATGATGCAATTCATGACTTATGATTCAAATCATGATTCATGATTCAATTCATGTTTCATGATTCGATTCATGATTCATGATTCAATTCATGATTCATGATTCATGATTCAATTCATGATTCATGATTCGATTCATGATTCATGATTCACGATTTGATTCATGATTCATGATTCATGATTCGATTCATGATTCATGATTCGATTTGTGATTCATGATTCAATTCATGATTCATGATTTATGATTCAATTCATGATTCAATTCATGATTCATGATTCAATTCATGATTCGAGATTCATGATTTGATTCATGATTCATGATTCAATTCATGATACATGATTCGATTCATGATTTAATTCATGATTCATGATTGATGATTCAATTCATGATTCATGATTCATGATTCGATTCATGATTCATGATTCATGATTCATGATTCATGATTCAATCATGATTCAAATCATGATTCATGATTCAATTCATGATTTATGATTCAATTCATGATTCATGATTTAATTCATGATTCATAATTCGATTCATGATTAATGATTTATGATTCGTTTCATGATTCATTTCATGATTCGTGTTTCGATTCATAATTCATGATTCAATTCATGATTCATGATTCGATTCATGATTCATGATTCAATTCATGATTCATGATTCAATTCATGAATCAATTCATGATTCATGATTCATGATTCATGATTCGATTTAAGATTCATGATTCAATTCATGATTCATGATTTATTGATCAATTCATGATTCAATTCATGATTCATGATTCAATTCATGATTCGAGATTCATGATTCGATTCATGATTCAAATCATGATTCATGATTCATGATTCGCTTCATGATTCAATTCATGATTAATGATTCATGATTCAATTCATGATTCATGATGCATGATTCGATTCCTGATTCTTGATTCATTTCATGATTCATGATTCATGATTCAATTCATGATTCATGTTTCGATTCATGATTCATGATTCATAATTCATGATTCAATTCATGATTCATGATTCGATTCATGATTCATGATTCAATTCATGATTTATGATTTATGATTCAATTTATGATTCAATTCATGATTCATGATTCGATTCATGATTCATGATTCAATTCATGATTCATGATTTATGATTCAACTCATGATTCAATTCATGATTCATTATTCATGATTCGATTCATGATTCATGATTGGATTCATTATTCATGATTCATGATTCATGATTCGATTCATGATTCATGTTTCGATTCATGATTCATGATTCGATTCATGATTCATGATTCATAATTCATGATTCAATTCATGATTCATGATTCATGATTCATAATTCATTTCATGATTCATGATTCAATTCATGATTCATGATTCAATTCATGATTCATGATTTATGATTCAATTCATGATTCATGATTCGATTCATGATTCATGATTCGATTCATGATTCATGATTCATGATTCATGATTTAATTCATGATTCATGATTCATGATTCAATTCATGATTCATGATTCGATTCATGATTCATGATTCAATTCATGATTCATGATTCATGATTCAATTCATGATTCAATTCATGATTCATGATTCATGATTCATGATTCAATTCATGATTCATGATTCGATTCATGATTCATGATTCAATTCATGATTCATGATTCATGATTCAATTCATGATTTAATTCATGATTCATGATTCATGATTCATGATTAGATTTAAGATTCATGATTCAATTCATGATTAATGATTTATTGATCAATTTATGATTCAATTCATGATTCATGATTCAATTCATGATTCGAGATTCATGATTAATGATTCATGATTCAATTCATGATTCATGATGCAATTCATGACTTATGATTCAAATCATGATTCATGATTCAATTCATGTTTCATGATTCGATTTATGATTCATGATTCAATTCATGATTCATGATTCATGATTCAATTCATGATTCATTTCATGATTCATGATTCAATTCATGATTCATGATTCAATTCATGATTCATGATTCAATTCATGATTCATTTCATGATTCATGATTCAATTCATTATTCATGATTCATGATTCAATTCATGATTCAATTCATTATTTATTTCATGATTCATGATTCAATTCATGATTCATTTCATGATTCATGATTCATGATTTAATTCATGATTAATAATTCATGATTCAATTCATGATTCATGATGCAATTCATGATTCATGATTATATTCATGATTTATGATTCAATTCATGATTCATGATTCGATTTATGATTCATGATTCAATTCATGATTTATGATTCAATTCATGATTCAAATTATGATTCATGATTCAATTCATGATTCGAGATTCATGATTCGAATTATGATTCAAGATTCAATTCATAATTCATGATTCATGATTCGATTCATGATTCAATTCATGATTCATGATTCATGATTCATGATTCGATTCATGATTCAATTCATGATTCATGATTCATGATTCATGATTCAATTCCTGATTCAATTCATGATTCATGATTCGATTCATGATTCATGATTTAATTCATGATTAATGATTCATGATTCAATTCATGATTCATGATGCAATTCATGATTCATGATTATATTCATGATTCATGATTCAATTCATGATTCATGATGCAATTCATGATTCATGATTATATTCATGATTCATGATTTATGATTCAATTCATGATTCAATTCATGATTCATGATTCAATTCATGATTCGAGATTCATGATTCGAATTATGATTCATGATTCAATTCATGATTCTGGATTTGATTCATGATTCAATTCATGATTCATGATTCATGATTCATGATTCAATTCATGATTCATGATTCATGATTCGATTCATGAATCATGATTCATGATTTAATTCATGATTCATGATTCAATTCATGATTCATGATGCGATTCATGATTCATAATTCATGATTCGATTCATGATTCATGAATTATGATTCGATTCATGATTCATGATTCATGATTTAATTCATGATTCATGATTCAATTCATGATTCATGATTCGATTCATGATTCATAATTCATGATTCGATTCATGATTCATAATTCATGATTCGATTCATGATTCATGATTCATGATTCAATTCATGATTCATGATTCGATTCATGATTCAATTCATGATTCAATTCATTATTCAATTCATGATTCATGATTCAATTCATGATTCGAGATTCATGATTCGATTTATGATTCATGATTCAATTCATGATTCATGATTCAATTCATGATTCATGATTCAATTCATGATTCATGATTCAATTCATGATTCATTTCATGATTCATGATTCGATTCATGATTCATGATTCGATTCATGATTCATGATTCGATTCATGATTCATGATTCATAATTCATGATTCAATTCATGATTCATGATTCATGATTCAATTCATGATTCATGATTCGATTCATGATTCATGATTCAATTCATGATTCATGATTCATGATTCAATTCATGATTCAATTCATGATTCATGATTCATGATTCATGATTCAATTCATGATTCATGATTCGATTCATGATTCATGATTCAATTCATGATTCATGATTCATGATTCAATTCATGATTCAATTCATGATTCATGATTCATGATTCGATTTAAGATTCATGATTCAATTCATGATTCATGATTTATTGATCAATTCATGATTCAATTCATGATTCATGATTCAATTCATGATTCGCGATTCATGATTCGATTCATGATTCAATTCATGATTCATGATTCGCTTCATGATTCAATTCATGATTAATGATTCATGATTCAATTCATGATTCATTATGCAATTCATGACTTATGATTCAAATCATGATTCATGATTCAATTCATGTTTCATGATTCGATTCATGATTCATGATTTAATTCATGATTCATGATTCATGATTCAATTCATGATTCATGATTCGATTCATGATTCATGATTCATGATTCAATTCATGATTCATGATTCATGATTCATGATTCGATTCATGATTCATGATTCGATTTATGATTCATGATTCAATTCATGAATCATGATTTATGATTCAATTCATGATTCAATTCATGATTCATGATTCAATTCATGATTCGAGATTCATGATTTGATTCATGATTCATGATTCAATTCATGATACATGATTCGATTCATGATTTAATTTATGATTCATTATTGATGATTCAATTCATGATTCATGATTCATGATTCGATTCATGATTCATGATTCATGATTCATGATTCATGATTCAAATCATGATTCAAATCATGATTCATGATTCAATTCATGATTTATGATTCAATTCATGATTCATGATTTAATTCATGATTCATAATTCGATTCATGATTAATGATTTATGATTCGTTTCATGATTCATTTCATGATTCGTGTTTCGATTCATAATTCATGATTCAATTCATGAGTCATGATTCGATTCATTATTCATGATTCATGATTCATGATTCGATTCCTGATTCTTGATTCATTTCATGATTCATGATTCATGATTCAATTCATGATTCATGTTTCGATTCATGATTCATGATTCGATTCATGATTCATGATTCGATTCATGATTCATGATTCAATTCATGATTTATGATTTATGATTCAATTTATGATTCAATTCATGATTCATGATTCGATTCATGATTCATGATTCAATTCATGATTTATGATTTATGATTCAACTCATGATTCAATTCATGATTCATGATTCATGATTCGATTCATGATTCATGATTCGATTCATTATTCATGATTCATGATTCATGATTCGATTCATGATTCTTGATTCATTTAATGATTCATGATTCAATTCATGATTCATGATTCATGATTCAATTCATGATTCATGATTCGATTTATGATTCATGATTCAATTCAAGATTCGAGATTTATGATTCGATTCATGATTCATGATTCGATTTATGATTCATGATTCAATTCAAGATTCGAGATTTATGATTCGATTCATGAGTCATGATTCAATTCATGATTCATGATTCGATTCATGATTCAATTCATGATTCATGATTCATGATTCAATTCATGATTCAAATTATGATTCATGATTCAATTCATGATTCATGATTCAATTCATGATTCATGATTCGATTCATGAGTAATGATTTATGATTCATTTCATGATTCATGATTCATTTTATGATTCTTGTTTCAATTCATAATTCATGATTCAATTCATGATTCATGATTCGATTCATTATTCATGATTCATGATTCATGATTCGATTCATGATTCTTGATTCATTTCATGATTCATGATTCATGATTCAATTCATGATTCATGTTTCGATTCATGATTCATGATTCGATTCATGATTCATGATTCAATTCATGATTCATGATTCATAATTCATGATTCAATTCATGATTCATGATTCATGATTCAATTCATGATTCATGATTCGATTCATGATTCATGATTCAATTCATGATTCATGATTCATGATTCAATTCATGATTCAATTCATGATTCATGATTCATGATTCATGATTCATGATTCAATTCATGATTCATGATTCATGATTCAATTCATGATTCAATTCATGATTCATGATTCATGATTCGATTTAAGATTCATGATTCAATTCATGATTCATGATTTATTGATCAATTCATGATTCAATTCATGATTCATGATTCAATTCATGATTCGAGATTCATGATTCGATTCATGATTCAATTCATGATTCATGATTCATGATTCGCTTCATGATTCAATTCATGATTAATGATTCATGATTCAATTCATGATTCATGATGCAATTCATGACTTATGATTCAAATCATGATTCATGATTCAATTCATGTTTCATGATTCGATTCATGATTCATGATTCAATTCATGATTCATGATTCATGATTCAATTCATGATTCATGATTCGATTCATGATTCATGATTCACGATTTGATTCATGATTCATGATTCATGATTCGATTCATGATTCATGATTCGATTTGTGATTCATGATTCAATTCATGATTCATGATTTATGATTCAATTCATGATTCAATTCATGATTCATGATTCAATTCATGATTCGAGATTCATGATTTGATTCATGATTCATGATTCAATTCATGATACATGATTCGATTCATGATTTAATTCATGATTCATGATTGATGATTCAATTCATGATTCATGATTCATGATTCGATTCATGATTCATGATTCATGATTCATGATTCATGATTCAATCATGATTCAAATCATGATTCATGATTCAATTCATGATTTATGATTCAATTCATGATTCATGATTTAATTCATGATTCATAATTCGATTCATGATTAATGATTTATGATTCGTTTCATGATTCATTTCATGATTCGTGTTTCGATTCATAATTCATGATTCAATTCATGATTCATGATTCGATTCATGATTCATGATTCAATTCATGATTCATGATTCAATTCATGAATCAATTCATGATTCATGATTCATGATTCATGATTCGATTTAAGATTCATGATTCAATTCATGATTCATGATTTATTGATCAATTCATGATTCAATTCATGATTCATGATTCAATTCATGATTCGAGATTCATGATTCGATTCATGATTCAAATCATGATTCATGATTCATGATTCGCTTCATGATTCAATTCATGATTAATGATTCATGATTCAATTCATGATTCATGATGCATGATTCGATTCCTGATTCTTGATTCATTTCATGATTCATGATTCATGATTCAATTCATGATTCATGTTTCGATTCATGATTCATGATTCATAATTCATGATTCAATTCATGATTCATGATTCGATTCATGATTCATGATTCAATTCATGATTTATGATTTATGATTCAATTTATGATTCAATTCATGATTCATGATTCGATTCATGATTCATGATTCAATTCATGATTCATGATTTATGATTCAACTCATGATTCAATTCATGATTCATTATTCATGATTCGATTCATGATTCATGATTGGATTCATTATTCATGATTCATGATTCATGATTCGATTCATGATTCATGTTTCGATTCATGATTCATGATTCGATTCATGATTCATGATTCATAATTCATGATTCAATTCATGATTCATGATTCATGATTCATAATTCATTTCATGATTCATGATTCAATTCATGATTCATGATTCAATTCATGATTCATGATTTATGATTCAATTCATGATTCATGATTCGATTCATGATTCATGATTCGATTCATGATTCATGATTCATGATTCATGATTTAATTCATGATTCATGATTCATGATTCAATTCATGATTCATGATTCGATTCATGATTCATGATTCAATTCATGATTCATGATTCATGATTCAATTCATGATTCAATTCATGATTCATGATTCATGATTCATGATTCAATTCATGATTCATGATTCGATTCATGATTCATGATTCAATTCATGATTCATGATTCATGATTCAATTCATGATTTAATTCATGATTCATGATTCATGATTCATGATTAGATTTAAGATTCATGATTCAATTCATGATTAATGATTTATTGATCAATTTATGATTCAATTCATGATTCATGATTCAATTCATGATTCGAGATTCATGATTAATGATTCATGATTCAATTCATGATTCATGATGCAATTCATGACTTATGATTCAAATCATGATTCATGATTCAATTCATGTTTCATGATTCGATTTATGATTCATGATTCAATTCATGATTCATGATTCATGATTCAATTCATGATTCATTTCATGATTCATGATTCAATTCATGATTCATGATTCAATTCATGATTCATGATTCAATTCATGATTCATTTCATGATTCATGATTCAATTCATTATTCATGATTCATGATTCAATTCATGATTCAATTCATTATTTATTTCATGATTCATGATTCAATTCATGATTCATTTCATGATTCATGATTCATGATTTAATTCATGATTAATAATTCATGATTCAATTCATGATTCATGATGCAATTCATGATTCATGATTATATTCATGATTTATGATTCAATTCATGATTCATGATTCGATTTATGATTCATGATTCAATTCATGATTTATGATTCAATTCATGATTCAAATTATGATTCATGATTCAATTCATGATTCGAGATTCATGATTCGAATTATGATTCAAGATTCAATTCATAATTCATGATTCATGATTCGATTCATGATTCAATTCATGATTCATGATTCATGATTCATGATTCGATTCATGATTCAATTCATGATTCATGATTCATGATTCATGATTCAATTCCTGATTCAATTCATGATTCATGATTCGATTCATGATTCATGATTTAATTCATGATTAATGATTCATGATTCAATTCATGATTCATGATGCAATTCATGATTCATGATTATATTCATGATTCATGATTCAATTCATGATTCATGATGCAATTCATGATTCATGATTATATTCATGATTCATGATTTATGATTCAATTCATGATTCAATTCATGATTCATGATTCAATTCATGATTCGAGATTCATGATTCGAATTATGATTCATGATTCAATTCATGATTCTGGATTTGATTCATGATTCAATTCATGATTCATGATTCATGATTCATGATTCAATTCATGATTCATGATTCATGATTCGATTCATGAATCATGATTCATGATTTAATTCATGATTCATGATTCAATTCATGATTCATGATGCGATTCATGATTCATAATTCATGATTCGATTCATGATTCATGAATTATGATTCGATTCATGATTCATGATTCATGATTTAATTCATGATTCATGATTCAATTCATGATTCATGATTCGATTCATGATTCATAATTCATGATTCGATTCATGATTCATAATTCATGATTCGATTCATGATTCATGATTCATGATTCAATTCATGATTCATGATTCGATTCATGATTCAATTCATGATTCAATTCATTATTCAATTCATGATTCATGATTCAATTCATGATTCGAGATTCATGATTCGATTTATGATTCATGATTCAATTCATGATTCATGATTCAATTCATGATTCATGATTCAATTCATGATTCATGATTCAATTCATGATTCATTTCATGATTCATGATTCGATTCATGATTCATGATTCGATTCATGATTCATGATTCGATTCATGATTCATGATTCATAATTCATGATTCAATTCATGATTCATGATTCATGATTCAATTCATGATTCATGATTCGATTCATGATTCATGATTCAATTCATGATTCATGATTCATGATTCAATTCATGATTCAATTCATGATTCATGATTCATGATTCATGATTCAATTCATGATTCATGATTCGATTCATGATTCATGATTCAATTCATGATTCATGATTCATGATTCAATTCATGATTCAATTCATGATTCATGATTCATGATTCGATTTAAGATTCATGATTCAATTCATGATTCATGATTTATTGATCAATTCATGATTCAATTCATGATTCATGATTCAATTCATGATTCGCGATTCATGATTCGATTCATGATTCAATTCATGATTCATGATTCGCTTCATGATTCAATTCATGATTAATGATTCATGATTCAATTCATGATTCATTATGCAATTCATGACTTATGATTCAAATCATGATTCATGATTCAATTCATGTTTCATGATTCGATTCATGATTCATGATTTAATTCATGATTCATGATTCATGATTCAATTCATGATTCATGATTCGATTCATGATTCATGATTCATGATTCAATTCATGATTCATGATTCATGATTCATGATTCGATTCATGATTCATGATTCGATTTATGATTCATGATTCAATTCATGAATCATGATTTATGATTCAATTCATGATTCAATTCATGATTCATGATTCAATTCATGATTCGAGATTCATGATTTGATTCATGATTCATGATTCAATTCATGATACATGATTCGATTCATGATTTAATTTATGATTCATTATTGATGATTCAATTCATGATTCATGATTCATGATTCGATTCATGATTCATGATTCATGATTCATGATTCATGATTCAAATCATGATTCAAATCATGATTCATGATTCAATTCATGATTTATGATTCAATTCATGATTCATGATTTAATTCATGATTCATAATTCGATTCATGATTAATGATTTATGATTCGTTTCATGATTCATTTCATGATTCGTGTTTCGATTCATAATTCATGATTCAATTCATGAGTCATGATTCGATTCATTATTCATGATTCATGATTCATGATTCGATTCCTGATTCTTGATTCATTTCATGATTCATGATTCATGATTCAATTCATGATTCATGTTTCGATTCATGATTCATGATTCGATTCATGATTCATGATTCGATTCATGATTCATGATTCAATTCATGATTTATGATTTATGATTCAATTTATGATTCAATTCATGATTCATGATTCGATTCATGATTCATGATTCAATTCATGATTTATGATTTATGATTCAACTCATGATTCAATTCATGATTCATGATTCATGATTCGATTCATGATTCATGATTCGATTCATTATTCATGATTCATGATTCATGATTCGATTCATGATTCTTGATTCATTTAATGATTCATGATTCAATTCATGATTCATGATTCATGATTCAATTCATGATTCATGATTCGATTTATGATTCATGATTCAATTCAAGATTCGAGATTTATGATTCGATTCATGATTCATGATTCGATTTATGATTCATGATTCAATTCAAGATTCGAGATTTATGATTCGATTCATGAGTCATGATTCAATTCATGATTCATGATTCGATTCATGATTCAATTCATGATTCATGATTCATGATTCAATTCATGATTCAAATTATGATTCATGATTCAATTCATGATTCATGATTCAATTCATGATTCATGATTCGATTCATGAGTAATGATTTATGATTCATTTCATGATTCATGATTCATTTTATGATTCTTGTTTCAATTCATAATTCATGATTCAATTCATGATTCATGATTCGATTCATTATTCATGATTCATGATTCATGATTCGATTCATGATTCTTGATTCATTTCATGATTCATGATTCATGATTCAATTCATGATTCATGTTTCGATTCATGATTCATGATTCGATTCATGATTCATGATTCGATTCATGATTCATGATTCATAATTCATGATTCATGATTCAATTCATGATTCATGATTCATGATTCAATTCATGATTCATGATTCAATTCATGATTCATGATTCATGATTCATGATTCGATTTAAGATTCATGATTCAATTCATGATTCATGATTTATTGATCAATTCATGATTCATGATTCAATTCATGATTCGAGATTCATGATTCAATTCATGATTCAATTCATAAATCATGATTCATGATTCGCTTCATGATTCAATTCATGATTAATGATTCATGATTCAATTCATGATTCATGATGCAATTCATGACTTATGATTCAAATCATGATTCATGATTCAATTCATGTTTCATGATTCGATTCATGATTCATGATTCAATTCATGATTCATGATTCGATTCATGATTCATGATTCAATTCATGATTCATGATTCATGATTCATGAGTCGATTCATGATTCATGATTCGATTTATGATTCATGATTCAATTCATGATTCATGATTTATGATTCAATTCATGATTCAATTCATGATTCATGATTCAATTCATGATTCGAGATTCATGATTTGATTCATGATTCATGATTCAATTCATGATACATGATTCGATTCATGATTTAATTCATGATTCATTATTGATGACTCAATTCATGATTCATGATTCATGATTCGATTCATGATTCATGATTCATTTCATGATTCATGATTCATGATTTAATTCATGATTAATGATTCATGATTCAATTCATGATTCATGATGCAATTCATGATTCATTATTATATTCATAATTCATGATTCAATTCATGATTCATGATGCAATTCATGATTCATGATTATATTCATGATTCATGATTTATGATTCAATTCATGATTCAATTCATGATTCATGATTCAATTCATGATTCGAGATTCATGATTCGAATTATGATTCATGATTCAATTCATGATTCTGGATTAGATTCATGATTCGAATTATGATTCATGATTCAATTCATGATTCTGGATTCGATTCATGATTCAATTCATGATTCATGATTCATGATTCATGATTCAATTCATGATTCATGATTCATGATTCGATTCATGATTCATGATTCATGATTTAATTCATGATTCATGATTCAATTCATGATTCATGATGCGATTCATGATTCATAATTCATGATTCGATGCATGATTCATGATTCATGATTCGATTCATGATTCATGATTCATGATTTAATTCATGATTCATGATTCAATTCATGATTCATGATTCGATTCATGATTCATAATTCATGATTCGATTCATGATTCATGATTCATGATTCAATTCATGATTCATGATTCGATTCATGATTCAATTCATGATTCAATTCATTATTCAATTCATGATTCATGATTCAATTCATGATTCGAGATTCATGATTCGATTCATGATTCATGATTCAATTCATGATTCATGATTCAATTCATGATTCATGATTCAATTGATGATTCATGATTCAATTCATGATTCATGATTTAATTCATGATTCATTTCATGATTCATGATTCGATTCATGATTCGATTCATGATTCATGATTCGATTCATGATTCATGATTCATAATTCATGATTCAATTCATGATTCATGATTCATGATTCAATTCATGATTCATGATTCGATTCATGATTCATGATTCAATTCATGATTCATGATTCATGATTCAATTCATGATTCAATTCATGATTCATGATTCATGATTCAATTCATGATTCATGATTCGATTCATGATTCATGATTCAATTCATGATTCATGATTCATGATTCAATTCATGATTCAATTCATGATTCATGATTCATGATTCATGATTCGATTTAAGATTCATGATTCAATTCATGATTCATGATTTATTGATCAATTCATGATTCATGATTCAATAAATGATTCGAGATTCATGATTCAATTCATGATTCAATTCATGATTCATGATTCATGATTCGCTTCATGATTCAATTCATGATTAATGATTCATGATTCAATTCATGATTCATGATGCAATTCATGACTTATGATTCAAATCATGATTCATGATTCAATTCATGTTTCATGATTCGATTCATGATTCATGATTCAATTCATGATTCATGATTCGATTCATGATTCATGATTCATGATTCAATTCATGATTCATGATTCATGATTCATGAGTCGATTCATGATTCATGATTCGATTTATGATTCATGATTCAATTCATGATTCATGATTTATGATTCAATTCATGATTCAATTCATGATTCATGATTCAATTCATGATTCGAGATTCATGATTTGATTCATGATTCATGATTCAATTCATGATACATGATTCGATTCATGATTTAATTCATGATTCATTATTGATGATTCAATTCATGATTCATGATTCATGATTCGATTCATGATTCATGATTCATGATTCATGATTCATGATTCATGATTCAAATCATGATTTAAATCATGATTCATGATTCAATTCATGATTTATGATTCAATTCATGATTCATGATTTAATTCATGATTCATAATTCGATTCATGATTAATGATTTATGATTCGTTTCATGATTCATTTCATGATTCGTGTTTTGATTCATAATTCATGATTCATGATTCATAATTCATGATTCAATTCATGATTCATGATTCATGATTCAATTCATGATTCATGATTCGATTCATGATTCATGATTCAATTCATGATTCATGATTCATGATTCAATTCATGATTCAATTCATGATTCATGATTCATGATTCATGATTCATGATTCATTTCATGATTCATGATTCATGATTCAATTCATGATTCAATTCATGATTCATGATTCATGATTCGATTTAAGATTCATGATTCAATTCATGATTCATGATTTATTGATCAATTCATGATTCATGATTCAATTCATGATTCGAGATTCATGATTCGATTCATGATTCAATTCATGATTCATGATTCATGATTCGCTTCATGATTCAATTCATGATTAATGATTCATGATTCAATTCATGATTCATGATGCAATTCATGACTTATGATTCAAATCATGATTCATGATTCAATTCATGTTTCATGATTCGATTCATGATTCATGATTCAATTCATGATTCATGATTCATGATTCAATTCATGATTCATGATTCGATTCATGATTCATGATTCACGATTTGATTCATGATTCATGATTCATGATTCGATTCATGATTCATGATTCGATTTGTGATTCATGATTCAATTCATGATTCATGATTCGATTCATGATTCATGATTCACGATTTGATTCATGATTCATGATTTATGATTCAATTCATGATTCAATTCATGATTCATGATTCAATTCATGATTCGAGATTCATGATTTGATTCATGATTCATGATTCAATTCATGATACATGATTCGATTCATGATTTAATTCATGATTCATGATTGATGATTCAATTCATGATTCATGATTCATGATTCGATTCATGATTCATGATTCATGATTCATGATTCATGATTCAATCATGATTCAAATCATGATTCATGATTCAATTCATGATTTATGATTCAATTCATGATTCATGATTTAATTCATGATTCATAATTCGATTCATGATTAATGATTAATGATTCGTTTCATGATTCATTTCATGATTCGTGTTTCGATTCATAATTCATGATTCAATTCATGATTCATGATTCGATTCATGATTCATGATTCAATTCATGATTCATGATTCAATTCATGAATCAATTCATGATTCATGATTCATGATTCATGATTCGATTTAAGATTCATGATTCAATTCATGATTCATGATTTATTGATCAATTCATGATTCAATTCATGATTCATGATTCAATTCATGATTCGAGATTCATGATTCGATTCATGATTCAAATCATGATTCATGATTCATGATTCGCTTCATGATTCAATTCATGATTAATGATTCATGATTCAATTCATGATTCATGATGCATGATTCGATTCCTGATTCTTGATTAATTTCATGATTCATGATTCATGATTCAATTCATGATTCATGTTTCGATTCATGATTCATGATTCATAATTCATGATTCAATTCATGATTCATGATTCGATTCATGATTCATGATTCAATTCATGATTTATGATTTATGATTCAATTTATGATTCAATTCATGATTCATGATTCGATTCATGATTCATGATTCAATTCATGATTCATGATTTATGATTCAACTCATGATTCAATTCATGATTCATTATTCATGATTCGATTCATGATTCATGATTGGATTCATTATTCATGATTCATGATTCATGATTCGATTCATGATTCATGTTTCGATTCATGATTCATGATTCGATTCATGATTCATGATTCATAATTCATGATTCAATTCATGATTCATGATTCATGATTCATAATTCATTTCATGATTCATGATTCAATTCATGATTCATGATTTATGATTCAATTCATGATTCATGATTCGATTCATGATTCATGATTCGATTCATGATTCATGATTCATGATTCATGATTTAATTCATGATTCATGATTCATGATTCAATTCATGATTCATGATTCGATTCATGATTCATGATTCAATTCATGATTCATGATTCATGATTCAATTCATGATTCAATTCATGATTCATGATTCATGATTCATGATTCAATTTATGATTCATGATTCGATTCATGATTCATGATTCAATTCATGATTCATGATTCATGATTCAATTCATGATTTAATTCATGATTCATGATTCATGATTCATGATTAGATTTAAGATTCATGATTCAATTCATGATTAATGATTTATTGATCAATTTATGATTCAATTCATGATTCATGATTCAATTCATGATTCGAGATTCATGATTAATGATTCATGATTCAATTCATGATTCATGATGCAATTCATGACTTATGATTCAAATCATGATTCATGATTCAATTCATGTTTCATGATTCGATTTATGATTCATGATTCAATTCATGATTCATGATTCATGATTCAATTCATGATTCATTTCATGATTCATGATTCAATTCATGATTCATGATTCAATTCATGAATTATGATTCAATTCATGATTCATTTCATGATTCATGATTCAATTCATTATTCATGATTCATGATTCAATTCATGATTCAATTCATTATTCATTTCATGATTCATGATTCAATTCATGATTCATTTCATGATTCATGATTCATGATTTAATTCATGATTAATAATTCATGATTCAATTCATGATTCATGATGCAATTCATGATTCATGATTATATTCATGATTTATGATTCAATTCATGATTCATGATTCGATTTATGATTCATGACTCAATTCATGATTTATGATTCAATTCATGATTCAAATTATGATTCATGATTCAATTCATGATTCGAGATTCATGATTCGAATTATGATTCAAGATTCAATTCATAATTCATGATTCATGATTCGATTCATGATTCAATTCATGATTCATGATTCATGATTCATGATTCGATTCATGATTTAATTCATGATTCATTATTGATGATTCAATTCATGATTCATGATTCATGATTCGATTCATGATTCATGATTCATGATTCATGATTCATGATTCATGATTCATGATTCATGATTCAAATCATGATTTAAATCATGATTCATGATTCAATTCATGATTTATGATTCAATTCATGATTCATGATTTAATTCATGATTCATAATTCGATTCATGATTAATGATTTATGATTCGTTTCATGATTCATTTCATGATTCGTGTTTTGATTCATAATTCATGATTCATGATTCATAATTCATGATTCAATTCATGATTCATGATTCATGATTCAATTCATGATTCATGATTCGATTCATGATTCATGATTCAATTCATGATTCATGATTCATGATTCAATTCATGATTCAATTCATGATTCATGATTCATGATTCATGATTCATTTCATGATTCATGATTCATGATTCAATTCATGATTCAATTCATGATTCATGATTCATGATTCGATTTAAGATTCATGATTCAATTCATGATTCATGATTTATTGATCAATTCATGATTCAATTCATGATTCATGATTCAATTCATGATTCGAGATTCATGATTCGATTCATGATTCAATTCATGATTCATGATTCATGATTCGCTTCATGATTCAATTCATGATTAATGATTCATGATTCAATTCATGATTCATGATGCAATTCATGACTTATGATTCAAATCATGATTCATGATTCAATTCATGTTTCATGATTCGATTCATGATTCATGATTCAATTCATGATTCATGATTCATGATTCAATTCATGATTCATGATTCGATTCATGATTCATGATTCACGATTTGATTCATGATTCATGATTCATGATTCGATTCATGATTCATGATTCGATTTGTGATTCATGATTCAATTCATGATTCATGATTCGATTCATGATTCATGATTCACGATTTGATTCATGATTCATGATTTATGATTCAATTCATGATTCAATTCATGATTCATGATTCAATTCATGATTCGAGATTCATGATTTGATTCATGATTCATGATTCAATTCATGATACATGATTCGATTCATGATTTAATTCATGATTCATGATTGATGATTCAATTCATGATTCATGATTCATGATTCGATTCATGATTCATGATTCATGATTCATGATTCATGATTCAATCATGATTCAAATCATGATTCATGATTCAATTCATGATTTATGATTCAATTCATGATTCATGATTTAATTCATGATTCATAATTCGATTCATGATTAATGATTTATGATTCGTTTCATGATTCATTTCATGATTCGTGTTTCGATTCATAATTCATGATTCAATTCATGATTCATGATTCGATTCATGATTCATGATTCAATTCATGATTCATGATTCAATTCATGAATCAATTCATGATTCATGATTCATGATTCATGATTCGATTTAAGATTCATGATTCAATTCATGATTCATGATTTATTGATCAATTCATGATTCAATTCATGATTCATGATTCAATTCATGATTCGAGATTCATGATTCGATTCATGATTCAAATCATGATTCATGATTCATGATTCGCTTCATGATTCAATTCATGATTAATGATTCATGATTCAATTCATGATTCATGATGCATGATTCGATTCCTGATTCTTGATTCATTTCATGATTCATGATTCATGATTCAATTCATGATTCATGTTTCGATTCATGATTCATGATTCATAATTCATGATTCAATTCATGATTCATGATTCGATTCATGATTCATGATTCAATTCATGATTTATGATTTATGATTCAATTTATGATTCAATTCATGATTCATGATTCGATTCATGATTCATGATTCAATTCATGATTCATGATTTATGATTCAACTCATGATTCAATTCATGATTCATTATTCATGATTCGATTCATGATTCATGATTGGATTCATTATTCATGATTCATGATTCATGATTCGATTCATGATTCATGTTTCGATTCATGATTCATGATTCGATTCATGATTCATGATTCATAATTCATGATTCAATTCATGATTCATGATTCATGATTCATAATTCATTTCATGATTCATGATTCAATTCATGATTCATGATTTATGATTCAATTCATGATTCATGATTCGATTCATGATTCATGATTCGATTCATGATTCATGATTCATGATTCATGATTTAATTCATGATTCATGATTCATGATTCAATTCATGATTCATGATTCGATTCATGATTCATGATTCAATTCATGATTCATGATTCATGATTCAATTCATGATTCAATTCATGATTCATGATTCATGATTCATGATTCAATTCATGATTCATGATTCGATTCATGATTCAATTCATGATTCATGATTCATGATTCAATTCATGATTTAATTCATGATTCATGATTCATGATTCATGATTAGATTTAAGATTCATGATTCAATTCATGATTAATGATTTATTGATCAATTTATGATTCAATTCATGATTCATGATTCAATTCATGATTCGAGATTCATGATTAATGATTCATGATTCAATTCATGATTCATGATGCAATTCATGACTTATGATTCAAATCATGATTCATGATTCATGATTCAATTCATGATTCATTTCATGATTCATGATTCAATTCATGATTCATGATTCAATTCATGAATTATGATTCAATTCATGATTCATTTCATGATTCATGATTCAATTCATTATTCATGATTCATGATTCAATTCATGATTCAATTCATTATTCATTTCATGATTCATGATTCAATTCATGATTCATTTCATGATTCATGATTCATGATTTAATTCATGATTAATAATTCATGATTCAATTCATGATTCATGATGCAATTCATGATTCATGATTATATTCATGATTTATGATTCAATTCATGATTCATGATTCGATTTATGATTCATGACTCAATTCATGATTTATGATTCAATTCATGATTCAAATTATGATTCATGATTCAATTCATGATTCGAGATTCATGATTCGAATTATGATTCAAGATTCAATTCATAATTCATGATTCATGATTCGATTCATGATTCAATTCATGATTCATGATTCATGATTCGATTCATGATTCAATTCATGATTCATGATTCATGATTCATGATTCAATTCCTGATTCAATTCATGATTCATGATTCGATTCATGATTCATGATTTAATTCATGATTAATGATTCATGATTCAATTCATGATTCATGATGCAATTCATGATTCATGATTATATTCATGATTCATGATTCAATTCATGATTCATGATGCAATTCATGATTCATGATTATATTCATGATTCATGATTTATGATTCAATTCATGATTCAATTCATGATTCATGATTCAATTCATGATTCGAGATTCATGATTTGAATTATGATTCATGATTCAATTCATGATTCTGGATTCGATTCATGATTCAATTCATGATTCATGATTCATGATTCATGATTCAATTCATGATTCATGATTCATGATTCGATTCATGAATCATGATTCATGATTTAATTCATGATTCATGATTCAATTCATGATTCATGATGCGATTCATGAGTCATAATTCATGATTTGATTCATGATTCATGAATTATGATTCGATTCGTGATTCATGATTCATGATTTAATTCATGATTCATGATTCAATTCATGATTCATGATTCGATTCATGATTCATAATTCATGATTCGATTCATGATTCATAATTCATGATTCGATTCATGATTCATGATTCATGATTCAATTCATGATTCATGATTCGATTCATGATTCAATTCATGATTCAATTCATTATTCAATTCATGATTCATGATTCAATTCATGATTCGAGATTCATGATTCGATTCATGATTCATGATTCAATTCATGATTCATGATTCAATTCATGATTCATGATTCAATTCATGATTCATGATTCAATTCATGATTCATGATTCAATTCATGATTCATGATTCAATTCATGATTCATGATTCAATTCATGATTCATTTCATGATTCATGATTCGATTCATGATTCATGATTCGATTCATGATTCATGATTCGATTCATGATTCATGATTCATAATTCATGATTCAATTCATGATTCATGATTCATGATTCAATTCATGATTCATGATTCGATTCATGATTCATGATTCAATTCATGATTCATGATTCATGATTCAATTCATGATTCAATTCATGATTCATGATTCATGATTCATGATTCAATTCATGATTCATGATTCGATTCATGATTCATGATTCAATTCATGATTCATGATTCATGATTCAATTCATGATTCAATTCATGATTCATGATTCATGATTCGATTTAAGATTCATGATTCAATTCATGATTCATGATTTATTGATCAATTCATGATTCAATTCATGATTCATGATTCGATTCATTATTCATGATTCATGATTCATGATTCGATTCCTGATTCTTGATTCATTTCATGATTCATGATTCATGATTCAATTCATGTTTCATGTTTCGATTCATGATTCATGATTCGATTCATGATTCATGATTCGATTCATGATTCATGATTCAATTCATGATTTATGATTTATGATTCAATTTATGATTCAATTCATGATTCATGATTCGATTCATGATTCATGATTCAATTCATGATTTATGATTTATGATTCAACTCATGATTCAATTCATGATTCATGATTCATGATTCGATTCATGATTCATGATTCGATTCATTATTCATGATTCATGATTCATGATTCGATTCATGATTCTTGATTCATTTAATGATTCATGATTCAATTCATGATTCATGATTCATGATTCAATTCATGATTCATGATTCGATTTATGATTCATGATTCAATTCAAGATTCGAGATTTATGATTCGATTCATGATTCATGATTCGATTTATGATTCATGATTCAATTCAAGATTCGAGATTTATGATTCGATTCATGAGTCATGATTCAATTCATGATTCATGATTCGATTCATGATTCAATTCATGATTCATGATTCATGATTCGATTCATGATTCATGATTCAATTCATGATTCATGATTCAATTCATGAATCAATTCATGATTCATGATTCATGATTCATGATTCGATTTAAGATTCATGATTCAATTCATGATTCATGATTTATTGATCAATTCATGATTCAATTCATGATTCATGATTCAATTCATGATTCGAGATTCATGATTCGATTCATGATTCAAATCATGATTCATGATTCATGATTCGCTTCATGATTCAATTCATGATTAATGATTCATGATTCAATTCATGATTCATGATGCATGATTCGATTCCTGATTCTTGATTCATTTCATGATTCATGATTCATGATTCAATTCATGATTCATGTTTCGATTCATGATTCATGATTCATAATTCATGATTCAATTCATGATTCATGATTCGATTCATGATTCATGATTCAATTCATGATTTATGATTTATGATTCAATTTATGATTCAATTCATGATTCATGATTCGATTCATGATTCATGATTCAATTCATGATTCATGATTTATGATTCAACTCATGATTCAATTCATGATTCATTATTCATGATTCGATTCATGATTCATGATTGGATTCATTATTCATGATTCATGATTCATGATTCGATTCATGATTCATGTTTCGATTCATGATTCATGATTCGATTCATGATTCATGATTCATAATTCATGATTCAATTCATGATTCATGATTCATGATTCATAATTCATTTCATGATTCATGATTCAATTCATGATTCATGATTTATGATTCAATTCATGATTCATGATTCGATTCATGATTCATGATTCGATTCATGATTCATGATTCATGATTCATGATTTAATTCATGATTCATGATTCATGATTCAATTCATGATTCATGATTCGATTCATGATTCATGATTCAATTCATGATTCATGATTCATGATTCAATTCATGATTCAATTCATGATTCATGATTCATGATTCATGATTCAATTCATGATTCATGATTCGATTCATGATTCAATTCATGATTCATGATTCATGATTCAATTCATGATTTAATTCATGATTCATGATTCATGATTCATGATTAGATTTAAGATTCATGATTCAATTCATGATTAATGATTTATTGATCAATTTATGATTCAATTCATGATTCATGATTCAATTCATGATTCGAGATTCATGATTAATGATTCATGATTCAATTCATGATTCATGATGCAATTCATGACTTATGATTCAAATCATGATTCATGATTCATGATTCAATTCATGATTCATTTCATGATTCATGATTCAATTCATGATTCATGATTCAATTCATGAATTATGATTCAATTCATGATTCATTTCATGATTCATGATTCAATTCATTATTCATGATTCATGATTCAATTCATGATTCAATTCATTATTCATTTCATGATTCATGATTCAATTCATGATTCATTTCATGATTCATGATTCATGATTTAATTCATGATTAATAATTCATGATTCAATTCATGATTCATGATGCAATTCATGATTCATGATTATATTCATGATTTATGATTCAATTCATGATTCATGATTCGATTTATGATTCATGACTCAATTCATGATTTATGATTCAATTCATGATTCAAATTATGATTCATGATTCAATTCATGATTCGAGATTCATGATTCGAATTATGATTCAAGATTCAATTCATAATTCATGATTCATGATTCGATTCATGATTCAATTCATGATTCATGATTCATGATTCATGATTCGATTCATGATTCAATTCATGATTCATGATTCATGATTCATGATTCAATTCCTGATTCAATTCATGATTCATGATTCGATTCATGATTCATGATTTAATTCATGATTAATGATTCATGATTCAATTCATGATTCATGATGCAATTCATGATTCATGATTATATTCATGATTCATGATTCAATTCATGATTCATGATGCAATTCATGATTCATGATTATATTCATGATTCATGATTTATGATTCAATTCATGATTCAATTCATGATTCATGATTCAATTCATGATTCGAGATTCATGATTTGAATTATGATTCATGATTCAATTCATGATTCTGGATTCGATTCATGATTCAATTCATGATTCATGATTCATGATTCATGATTCAATTCATGATTCATGATTCATGATTCGATTCATGAATCATGATTCATGATTTAATTCATGATTCATGATTCAATTCATGATTCATGATGCGATTCATGAGTCATAATTCATGATTTGATTCATGATTCATGAATTATGATTCGATTCGTGATTCATGATTCATGATTTAATTCATGATTCATGATTCAATTCATGATTCATGATTCGATTCATGATTCATAATTCATGATTCGATTCATGATTCATAATTCATGATTCGATTCATGATTCATGATTCATGATTCAATTCATGATTCATGATTCGATTCATGATTCAATTCATGATTCAATTCATTATTCAATTCATGATTCATGATTCAATTCATGATTCGAGATTCATGATTCGATTCATGATTCATGATTCAATTCATGATTCATGATTCAATTCATGATTCATGATTCAATTCATGATTCATGATTCAATTCATGATTCATGATTCAATTCATGATTCATGATTCAATTCATGATTCATGATTCAATTCATGATTCATTTCATGATTCATGATTCGATTCATGATTCATGATTCGATTCATGATTCATGATTCGATTCATGATTCATGATTCATAATTCATGATTCAATTCATGATTCATGATTCATGATTCAATTCATGATTCATGATTCGATTCATGATTCATGATTCAATTCATGATTCATGATTCATGATTCAATTCATGATTCAATTCATGATTCATGATTCATGATTCATGATTCAATTCATGATTCATGATTCGATTCATGATTCATGATTCAATTCATGATTCATGATTCATGATTCAATTCATGATTCAATTCATGATTCATGATTCATGATTCGATTTAAGATTCATGATTCAATTCATGATTCATGATTTATTGATCAATTCATGATTCAATTCATGATTCATGATTCGATTCATTATTCATGATTCATGATTCATGATTCGATTCCTGATTCTTGATTCATTTCATGATTCATGATTCATGATTCAATTCATGTTTCATGTTTCGATTCATGATTCATGATTCGATTCATGATTCATGATTCGATTCATGATTCATGATTCAATTCATGATTTATGATTTATGATTCAATTTATGATTCAATTCATGATTCATGATTCGATTCATGATTCATGATTCAATTCATGATTTATGATTTATGATTCAACTCATGATTCAATTCATGATTCATGATTCATGATTCGATTCATGATTCATGATTCGATTCATTATTCATGATTCATGATTCATGATTCGATTCATGATTCTTGATTCATTTAATGATTCATGATTCAATTCATGATTCATGATTCATGATTCAATTCATGATTCATGATTCGATTTATGATTCATGATTCAATTCAAGATTCGAGATTTATGATTCGATTCATGATTCATGATTCGATTTATGATTCATGATTCAATTCAAGATTCGAGATTTATGATTCGATTCATGAGTCATGATTCAATTCATGATTCATGATTCGATTCATGATTCAATTCATGATTCATGATTCATGATTCAATTCATGATTCATGATTCATGATTCATGATTCATGATTCCTGATTCAAATCATGATTCAAATTATGATTCATGATTCAATTCATGATTCATGATTCAATTCATGATTCATGATTCGATTCATGAGTAATGATTTATGATTCATTTCATGATTCATGATTCATTTTATGATTCTTGTTTCAATTCATAATTCATGATTCAATTCATGATTCATGATTCGATTCATTATTCATGATTCATGATTCATGATTCGATTCATGATTCTTGATTCATTTCATGATTCATGATTCATGATTCAATTCATGATTCATGTTTCGATTCATGATTCATGATTCGATTCATGATTCATGATTCGATTCATGATTCATGATTCATAATTCATGATTCATGATTCAATTCATGATTCATGATTCATGATTCAATTCATGATTCATGATTCAATTCATGATTCAAGATTCATGATTCAATTCATGATTCATGATTTATTGATCAATTCATGATTCATGATTCAATTCATGATTCGAGATTCATGATTCAATTCATGATTCAATTCATGATTCATGATTCATGATTCGCTTCATGATTCAATTCATGATTAATGATTCATGATTCAATTCATGATTCATGATGCAATTCATGACTTATGATTCAAATCATGATTCATGATTCAATTCATGTTTCATGATTCGATTCATGATTCATGATTCAATTCATGATTCATGATTCGATTCATGATTCATGATTCATGATTCAATTCATGATTCATGATTCATGATTCATGAGTCGATTCATGATTCATGATTCGATTTATGATTCATGATTCAATTCATGATTCATGATTTATGATTCAATTCATGATTCAATTCATGATTCATGATTCAATTCATGATTCGAGATTCATGATTTGATTCATGATTCATGATTCAATTCATGATACATGATTCGATTCATGATTTAATTCATGATTCATTATTGATGATTCAATTCATGATTCATGATTCATGATTCGATTCATGATTCATGATTCATGATTCATGATTCATGATTCAAATCATGATTTAAATCATGATTCATGATTCAATTCATGATTTATAATTCAATTCATGATTCATGATTTAATTCATGATTCATAATTCGATTCATGATTAATGATTTATGATTCGTTTCATGATTCATTTCATGATTCGTGTTTCGATTCATAATTCATGATTCATGATTCATAATTCATGATTCAATTCATGATTCATGATTCAATTCATGATTCATGATTCGATTCATGATTCATGATTCAATTCATGATTCATGATTCATGATTCAATTCATGATTCAATTCATGATTCATGATTCATGATTCATGATTCAATTCATGATTCATGATTCGATTCATGATTCATGATTCAATTCATGATTCATGATTCATGATTCAATTCATGATTCAATTCATGATTCATGATTCATGATTTGATTTAAGATTCATGATTCAATTCATGATTCATGATTTATTGATCAATTCATGATTCAATTCATGATTCATGATTCAATTCATGATTCGAAATTCATGATTCGATTCATGATTCAATTCATGATTCATGATTCATGATTCGCTTCATGATTCAATTCATGATTAATGATTCATGATTTAATTCATGATTCATGATGCAATTCATGACTTATGATTCAAATCATGATTCATGATTCAATTCATGTTTCATGATTCGATTCATGATTCATGATTCAATTCATGATTCATGATTCATGATTCAATTCATGATTCATGATTCGATTCATGATTCATGATTCACGATTTGATTCATGATTCATGATTCATGATTCGATTCATGATTCATGATTCGATTTGTGATTCATGATTCAATTCATGATTCATGATTTATGATTCAATTCATGATTCAATTCATGATTCATGATTCAATTCATGATTCGAGATTCATGATTTGATTCATGATTCATGATTCAATTCATGATACATGATTCGACTCATGATTTAATTCATGATTCATGATTGATGATTCAATTCATGATTCATGATTCATGATTCGATTCATGATTCATGATTCATGATTCATGATTCATGATTCAAATCATGATTCAAATCATGATTCATGATTCAATTCATGATTTATGATTCAATTCATGATTCATGATTTAATTTATGATTCATAATTTGATTCATGATTAATGATTTATGATTCGTTTCATGATTCATTTCATGATTCGTGTTTCGATTCATAATTCATGATTCAATTCATGATTCATGATTCGATTCATGATTCATGATTCAATTCATGATTCATGATTCAATTCATGAATCAATTCATGATTCATGATTCATGATTCATGATTCGATTTAAGATTCATGATTCAATTCATGATTCATGATTTATTGATCAATTCATGATTCAATTCATGATTCATGATTCAATTCATGATTCGAGATTCATGATTCGATTCATGATTCAAATCATGATTCATGATTCATGATTCGCTTCATGATTCAATTCATGATTAATGATTCATGATTCAATTCATGATTCATGATGCATGATTCGATTCCTGATTCTTGATTCATTTCATGATTCATGATTCAATTCATGATTCATGTTTCGATTCATGATTCATGATTCATAATTCATGATTCAATTCATGATTCATGATTCGATTCATGATTCATGATTCAATTCATGATTTATGATTTATGATTCAATTTATGATTCAATTCATGATTCATGATTTGATTCATGATTCATGATTCAATTCATGATTCATGATTTATGATTCAACTCATGATTCAATTCATGATTCATGATTCATGATTTGATTCATGATTCATGATTGGATTCATTATTCATGATTCATGATTCATGATTCGATTCATGATTCATGTTTCGATTCATGATTCATGATTCGATTCATGATTCATGATTCATAATTCATGATTCAATTCATGATTCATGATTCATGATTCATAATTCATTTCATGATTCATGATTCAATTCATGATTCATGATTCAATTCATGATTCATGATTTATGATTCAATTCATGATTCATGATTCGATTCATGATTCATGATTCATGATTCATGATTTAATTCATGATTCATGATTCATGATTCAATTCATGATTCATGATTCGATTCATGATTCATGATTCAATTCATGATTCATGATTCATGATTCAATTCATGATTCAGTTCATGATTCATGATTCATGATTCATGATTCAATTCATGATTCATGATTCGATTCATGATTCATGATTCAATTCATGATTCATGATTCATGATTCAATTCATGATTTAATTCATGATTCATGATTCATGATTAGATTTAAGATTCATGATTCAATTCATGATTAATGATTTATTGATCAATTTATGATTCAATTCATGATTCATGATTCAATTCATGATTCGAGATTCATGATTCGATTCATGATTCAATTCATGATTCATGATTCATGATTCGCTTCATGATTCAATTCATGATTAATGATTCATGATTCAATTCATGATTCATGATGCAATTCATGACTTATGATTCAAATCATGATTTATGATTCAATTCATGTTTCATGATTCGATTTATGATTCATGATTCAATTCATGATTCATGATTCATGATTCAATTCATGATTCATTTCATGATTCATGATTCAATTCATGATTCATGATTCAATTCATGATTCATTTCATGATTCATGATTCAATTCATTATTCATGATTCATGATTCAATTCATGATTCAATTCATTATTCATTTCATGATTCATGATTCAATTCATGATTCATTTCATGATTCATGATTCATGATTTAATTCATGATTAATAATTCATGATTCAATTCATGATTCATGATGCAATTCATGATTCATGATTATATTCATGATTTATGATTCAATTCATGATTCATGATTCAATTTATGATTCATGATTCAATTCATGATTTATGATTCAATTCATGATTCAAATTATGATTCATGATTCAATTCATGATTCAAAATTCATGATTCGAATTATGATTCAAGATTCAATTCATAATTCATGATTCATGATTCGATTCATGATTCAATTCATGATTCATGATTCATGATTCATGATTCGATTCATGATTCAATTAATGATTCATGATTCATGATTCAATTCCTGATTCAATTCATGATTCATGATTCGATTCATGATTCATGATTTAATTCATGATTAATGATTCATGATTCAATTCATGATTCATGATGCAATTCATGATTCATGATTATATTCATGATTCATGATTCAATTCATGATTCATGATGCAATTCATGATTCATGATTATATTCATGATTCATGATTTATGATTCAATTCATGATTCAATTCATGATTCATGATTCAATTCATGATTCGAGATTCATGATTCGAATTATGATTCATGATTCAATTCATGATTCTGGATTCGATTCATGATTAAATTCATGATTCATGATTCATGATTCATGATTCAATTCATGATTCATGATTCATGATTCGATTCATGAATCATGATTCATGATTTAATTCATGATTCATGATTCAATTCATGATTCATGATGCGATTCATGATTCATAATTCATGATTCGATTCATGATTCATGATTCATGATTCGATTCATGATTCAATTCATGATTCATGATTCATGATTCATGATTCAATTCCTGATTCAATTCATGATTCATGATTCGATTCATGATTCATGATTTAATTCATGATTAATGATTCATGATTCAATTCATGATTCATGATGCAATTCATGATTCATGATTATATTCATGATTCATGATTCAATTAATGATTCATGATGCAATTCATGATTCATGATTATATTCATGATTCATGATTTATGATTCAATTCATGATTCAATTCATGATTCATGATTCAATTCATGATTCGAGATTCATGATTCGAATTATGATTCATGATTCAATTCATGATTCTGGATTCGATTCATGATTCAATTCATGATTCGATTCATGATTCATAATTCATGATTCGATTCATTATTCATAATTCATGATTCGATTCATGATTCATGATTCATGATTCAATTCATGATTCATGATTCGATTCATGATTCAATTCATGATTCAATTCATTATTCAATTCATGATTCATGATTCAATATATGATTCGAGATTCATGATTCGATTCATGATTCATGATTCAATTCATGATTCATGATTCATTTCATGATTCATGATTCGATTCATGATTCATGATTCGATTCATGATTCATGATTCGATTCATGATTCATGATTCATAATTCATGATTCAATTCATGATTTATGATTCATGATTCAATTCATGATTCATGATTCGATTCATGATTCATGATTCAATTCATGATTCATGATTCATGATTCAATTCATGATTCAATTCATGATTCATGATTCATGATTCATTTCATGATTCATGATTCGATTCATGATTCATAATTCATGATTCGATTCATTATTCATAATTCATGATTCGATTCATGATTCATGATTCATGATTCAATTCATGATTCATGATTCGATTCATGATTCAATTCATGATTCAATTCATTATTCAATTCATGATTCATGATTCAATATATGATTCGAGATTCATGATTCGATTCATGATTCATGATTCAATTCATGATTCATGATTCAATTCATGATTCATGATTCAATTCATGATTCATGATTCAATTCATGATTCATGATTCAATTCATGATTCATTTCATGATTCATGATTCGATTCATGATTCATGATTCGATTCATGATTCATGATTCGATTCATGATTCATGATTCATAATTCATGATTCAATTCATGATTTATGATTCATGATTCAATTCATGATTCATGATTCGATTCATGATTCATGATTCAATTCATGATTCATGATTCATGATTAAATTCATGATTCAATTCATGATTCATGATTCATGATTCATTTCATGATTCATGATTCGATTCATGATTCATGATTCAATTCATGATTCATGATTCATGATTCAATTCATGATTCAATTCATGATTCATGATTCATGATTCATGATTCGATTTAAGATTCACGATTCAATTCATGATTCATGATTTATTGATCAATTCATGATTCAATTCATGATTCATGATTCAATTCATGATTCGAGATTCATGATTCGATTCATGATTCAGTTCATGATTCATGATTCGCTTCATGATTCAATTCATGATTAATGATTCATGATTCAATTCATGATTCATGATGCAATTCATGACTTATGATTCAAATCATGATTCATGATTCAATTCATGTTTCATGATTTGATTCATGATTCATGATTCAATTCATGATTCATGATTCATGATTCAATTCATGATTCATGATTCGATTCATGATTCATGATTCATGATTCAATTCATGATTCATGATTCATGATTCATGATTCGATTCATGATTCATGATTCGATTTATGATTCATGATTCAATTCATGAATCATGATTTATGATTCAATTCATGATTCAATTCATGATTCATGATTCAATTCATGATTCGAGATTCATGATTTGATTCATGATTCATGATTCAATTCATGATACATGATTCGATTCATGATTTAATTCATGATTCATTATTGATGATTCAATTCATGATTCATGATTCATGATTCGATTCATGATTCATGATTCATGATTCATGATTCATGAATTATGATTCATGATTCAAATCATGATTCAAATCATGATTCATGATTCAATTCATGATTTATGATTCAATTCATGATTCATGATTTAATTCATGATTCATAATTCGATTCATGATTAATGATTTATGATTCGTTTCATGATTCATTTCATGATTCGTGTTTCGATTCATAATTCATGATTCAATTCATGATTCATGATTCGATTCATTATTCATGATTCATGATTCATGATTCGATTCCTGATTCTTGATTCATTTCATGATTCATGATTCATGATTCAATTCATGATTCATGTTTCGATTCATGATTCATGATTCGATTCATGATTCATGATTCAATTCATGATTTATGATTCAATTTATGATTCAATTCATGATTCATGATTCGATTCATGATTCATGATTCAATTCATGATTCATGATTTATGATTCAACTCATGATTCAATTCATGATTCATGATTCATGACTCGATTCATGATTCATGATTCGATTCATTATTCATGATTCATGATTCATGATTCGATTCATGATTCTTGATTCATTTCATGATTCATGATTCAATTCATGATTCATGATTCATGATTTAATTCATGATTAATGATTCATGATTCAATTCATGATTCATGATGCAATTCATGATTCATGATTCAATTCATGATTCATGATTCGATTTATGATTCATGATTCAATTCAAGATTCGAGATTTATGATTCGATTCATGAGTCATGATTCAATTCATGATTCATGATTCGATTCATGATTCAATTCATGATTCATGATTCATGATTCAATACATGATTCATGATTCATGATTCATGATTCATGATTCAAATCATGATTCAAATTATGATTCATGATTCAATTCATGATTCATGATTCAATTCATGATTCATGATTCGATTCATGAGTAATGATTTATGATTCATTTCATGATTCATGATTCATTTTATGATTCTTGTTTCAATTCATAATTCATGATTCAATTCATGATTCATGATTCGATTCATTATTCATGATTCATGATTCATGATTCGATTCATGATTCTTGATTCATTTCATGATTCATGATTCATGATTCAATTCATGATTCATGTTTCGATTCATGATTCATGATTCGATTTATGATTCATGATTCGATTCATGATTCATGATTCATAATTCATGATTCATGATTCAATTCATGATTCATGATTCATGATTCAATTCATGATTCATGATTCAATTCATGATTCATGATTCATGAATCATGATTCGATTCATGATTCATGATTTATGATTCAATTCATGATTTATGATTTATGATTCAATTTATTATTGAATTCATGATTTATGATTCATGATTCATGATTCGATTCATGTTTCATGATTCATGATTCATGATTCAATTCATGATTCATGATTCATGATTCGATTCATGATTCATGATTCATAATTCATTATTCGATTTATGATTCATGATTCATGATTTAATTCATGATTCATGATTCAATTCATGATTCATGATTCGATTCATGATTCATAATTCATGATTCGATTCATGATTCATGATTCATGATTCAATTCATGATTCATGATTCGATTCATGATTCATGATTCAATTCATGATTCAATTCATGATTCAATTCATGATTCATGATTCAATTCATGATTCGAGATTCATGATTCGATATATGATTCATGATTCAATTCATGATTCATGATTCAATTCATGATTCATGATTTAATTCATGATTCATTTCATGAATTATGATTTGATTCATGATTCATGATTCGATTCATGATTCACGATTCGATTCATGATTCATGATTCATAATTTATGATTCAATTCATGATTCATGTTTCATGATTCAATTCATGATTCATGATTCAATTCATGATTCATGATTCATGATTCATGATTCATGATTCATGATTCATGATTCGATTCATGATTCATGATTCATGATTCAATTCATGATTCATTTCATGAATTATGATTTGATTCATGATTCATGATTCGATTCATGATTCATGATTCGATTCATGATTCATGATTCATAATTTATGATTCAATTCATGATTCATGTTTCATGATTCAATTCATGATTCATGATTCGATTCATGATTCATGATTTGATTCATGATTCATGATTCATGATTCATGATTCATGATTTATGATTCGATTCATGATTCATGATTCATGATTCAATTCATGATTCATGATTCGATTCATGATTCATGATTCATGATTCATGATTCAATTCATGATTCATGATTCGATTCATGATTCGTGATTCAATTCATGATTCATGATTCATGATTCAATTCATGATTCAATTCATGATTCATGATTCATGATTCATGATTCGATTCATGATTCATGATTCGATTTATGATTCATGATTCAATTCATGATTCATGATTTATTGATCAAGTCATGATTCAATTCATGATTCATGATTCAATTCATGATTCATGATTCAATTCATGATTCGAGATTCATGATTCGATTCATGATTCATGATTCGATTCATGATTCATGATTCAATTCATGATTTAATTCATGATTCATGATTCATGATTCATGATTAGATTTAAGATTCATGATTCAATTCATGATTAATGATTTATTGATCAATTTATGATTCAATTCATGATTCATGATTCAATTCATGATTCGAGATTCATGATTCGATTCATGATTCAATTCATGATTCATGATTCATGATTCGCTTCATGATTCAATTCATGATTAATGATTCATGATTCAATGCATGATTCATGATGCAATTCATGACTTATGATTCAAATCATGATTCATGATTCAATTCATGTTTCATGATTCGATTTATGATTCATGATTCAATTCATGATTCATGATTCATGATTCAATTCATGATTCATTTCATGATTCATGATTCAATTCATGATTCATGATTCAATTCATGATTCATGATTCAATTCATGATTCATTTCATGATTCATGATTCAATTCATTATTCATGATTCATGATTCAATTCATGATTCAATTCATTATTCATTTCATGATTCATGATTCAATTCATGATTCATTTCATGATTCATGATTCATGATTTAATTCATGATTAATAATTCATGATTCAATTCATGATTCATGATGCAATTCATGATTCATGATTATATTCATGATTTATGATTCAATTCATGATTCATGATTCGATTTATGATTCATGATTCAATTCATGATTTATGATTCAATTCATGATTCAAATTATGATTCATGATTCAATTCATGATTCGAGATTCATGATTCGAATTATGATTCAAGATTCAATTCATAATTCATGATTCATGATTCGATTCATGATTCAATTCATGATTCATGATTCATGATTCATGATTCGATTCATGATTCAATTTATGATTCATGATTCATGATTCAATTCCTGATTCAATTCATGATTCATGATTCGATTCATGATTCATGATTTAATTCATGATTAATGATTCATGATTCAATTCATGATTCATGATGCAATTCATGATTCATGATTATATTCATGATTCATGATTCAATTCATGATTCATGATGCAATTCATGATTCATGATTATATTCATGATTCATGATTTATGATTCAATTCATGATTCAATTCATGATTCATGATTCAATTCATGATTCGAGATTCATGATTCGAATTATGATTCATGATTCAATTCATGATTCTGGATTCGATTCATGATTCAATTCATGATTCATGATTCATGATTCATGATTCAATTCATGATTCATGATTCATGATTCGATTCATGAATCATGATTCATGATTTAATTCATGATTCATGATTCAATTCATGATTCATGATGCGATTCATGATTCATAATTCATGATTCGATTCATGATTCATGAATTATGATTCGATTCATGATTCATGATTCATGATTTAATTCATGATTCATGATTCAATTCATGATTCATGATTCGATTCATGATTCATAATTCATGATTCGATTCATGATTCATAATTCATGATTCGATTCATGATTCATGATTCATGATTCAATTCATGATTCATGATTCGATTCATGATTCAATTCATGATTCAATTCATTATTCAATTCATGATTCATGATTCAATTCATGATTCGAGATTCATGATTCGATTCATGATTCATGATTCAATTCATGATTCATGATTCAATTCATGATTCATGATTCAATTCATGATTCATGATTCAATTCATGATTCATGATTCAATTCATGATTCATGATTCAATTCATGATTCATTTCATGATTCATGATTCGATTCATGATTCATGATTCGATTCATGATTCATGATTCGATTCATGATTCATGATTCATAATTCATGATTCAATTCATGATTCATGATTAATGATTCAATTCATGATTCATGATTCGATTCATGATTCATGATTCAATTCATGATTCATGATTCATGATTCAATTCATGATTCAATTCATGATTCATGATTCATGATTCATGATTCAATTCATGATTCATGATTCGATTCATGATTCATGATTCAATTCATGATTCATGATTCATGATTCAATTCATGATTCAATTCATGATTCATGATTCATGATTCATGATTCGATTTAAGATTCACGATTCAATTCATGATTCATGATTTATTGATCAATTCATGATTCAATTCATGATTCATGATTCAATTCATGATTCGAGATTCATGATTCGATTCATGATTCAATTCATGATTCATGATTCATGATTCGCTTCATGATTCAATTCATGATTAATGATTCATGATTCAATTCATGATTCATGATGCAATTCATGACTTATGATTCAAATCATGATTCATGATTCAATTCATGTTTCATGATTCGATTCATGATTCATGATTCAATTCATGATTCATGATTCATGATTCAATTCATGATTCATGATTCGATTCATGATTCATGATTCATGATTCAATTCATGATTCATGATTCATGATTCATGATTCGATTCATGATTCATAATTCGATTTATGATTCATGATTCAATTCATGAATCATGATTTATGATTCAATTCATGATTCAATTCATGATTCATGATTCAATTCATGATTCGAGATTCATTATTTGATTCATGATTCATGATTCAATTCATGATACATGATTCGATTCATGATTTAATTCATGATTCATTATTGATGATTCAATTCATGATTCATGATTCGATTCATGATTCATGATTCATGATTCATGATTCATGATTCATGATTCAAATCATGATTCAAATCATGATTCATGATTCAATTCATGATTTATGATTCAATTCATGATTCATGATTTAATTCATGATTCATAATTCGATTCATGATTAATGATTTATGATTCGTTTCATGATTCATTTCATGATTCGTGTTTCGATTCATAATTCATGATTCAATTCATGATTCATGATTCGATTCATTATTCATGATTCATGATTCATGATTCGATTCCTGATTCTTGATTCATTTCATGATTCATGATTCATGATTCAATTCATGATTCATGTTTCGATTCATGATTCATGATTCGATTCATGATTCATGATTCGATTCATGATTCATGATTCAATTCATGATTTATGATTTATGATTCAATTTATGATTCAATTCATGATTCATGATTCAATTCATGATTCATGATGCAATTCATGATTCATGATTATATTCATGATTCATGATTTATGATTCAATTCATGATTCAATTCATGATTCATGATTCAATTCATGATTCGAGATTCATGATTCGAATTATGATTCATGATTCAATTCATGATTCTGGATTCGATTCATGATTCAATTCATGATTCATGATTCATGATTCATGATTCAATTCATGATTCATGATTCATGATTCGATTCATGAATCATGATTCATGATTTAATTCATGATTCATGATTCAATTCATGATTCATGATGCGATTCATGATTCATAATTCATGATTCGATTCATGATTCATGAATTATGATTCGATTCATGATTCATGATTCATGATTTAATTCATGAATCATGATTCAATTCATGATTCATGATTCGATTCATGATTCATAATTCATGATTCGATTCATGATTCATGATTCATGATTCATGATTCATGATTCATGATTCAAATCATGATTCAAATTATGATTCATGATTCAATTCATGATTCATGATTCAATTCATGATTCATGATTCGATTCATGAGTAATGATTTATGATTCATTTCATGATTCATGATTCATTTTATGATTCTTGTTTCAATTCATAATTCATGATTCAATTCATGATTCATGATTCGATTCATTATTCATGATTCATGATTCATGATTCGATTCATGATTCTTGATTCATTTCATGATTCATGATTCATGATTCAATTCATGATTCATGTTTCGATTCATGATTCATGATTCGATTTATGATTCATGATTCGATTCATGATTCATGATTCATAATTCATGATTCATGATTCAATTCATGATTCATGATTCATGATTCAATTCATGATTCATGATTCAATTCATGATTCATGATTCATGAATCATGATTCGATTCATGACTCATGATTTATGATTGAATTCATGATTTATGATTTATGATTCAATTTATTATTGAATTCATGATTCATGATTCATGATTCATGATTCGATTCATGTTTCATGATTCATGATTCATGATTCAATTCATGATTCATGATTCATGATTCGATTCATGATTCATGATTCATAATTCATTATTCAATTTATGATTCATGATTCATGATTTAATTCATGATTCATGATTCAATTCATGATTCATGATTCGATTCATGATTCATAATTCATGATTTGATTCATGATTCATGATTCATGATTCAATTCATGATTCATGATTCGATTCATGATTCATGATTCAATTCATGATTCAATTCATGATTCAATTCATGATTCATGATTCAATTCATGATTCGAGATTCATGATTCGATATATGATTCATGATTCAATTCATGATTCATGATTCAATTCATGATTCATGATTTAATTCATGATTCATTTCATGAATTATGATTTGATTCATGATTCATGATTCGATTCATGATTCACAATTCGATTCATGATTCATGATTCATAATTTATAATTCAATTCATGATTCATGTTTCATGATTCAATTCATGATTCATGATTCAATTCATGATTCATGATTCATGATTCATGATTCATGATTCATGATTCATGATTCATGATTCGATTCATGATTCATGATTCATGATTCAATTCATGATTCATTTCATGAATTATGATTTGATTCATGATTCATGATTCGATTCATGATTCATGATTCGATTCATGATTCATGATTCATAATTTATGATTCAATTCATGATTCATGTTTCATGATTTAATTCATGATTCATGATTCGATTCATGATTCATGATTCATGATTCATGATTCATGATTTATGATTCGATTCATGATTCATGATTCATGATTCAATTCATGATTCATGATTCGATTCATGATTCATGATTCATGATTCATGATTCAATTCATGATTCATGATTCGATTCATGATTCGTGATTCAATTCATGATTCATGATTCATGATTCAATTCATGATTCAATTCATGATTCATGATTCATGATTCATGATTCGATTCATGATTCATGATTCGATTTATGATTCATGATTCAATTCATGATTCATGATTTATTGATCAAGTCATGATTCAATTCATGATTCATGATTCAATTCATGATTCATGATTCAATTCATGATTCGAGATTCATGATTCGATTCATGATTCATGATTCAATTCATGATTCATGATTCATGATTCAATTCATGATTTAATTCATGATTCATGATTCATGATTAGATTTAAGATTCATGATTCAATTCATGATTAATGATTTATTGATCAATTTATGATTCAATTCATGATTCATGATTCAATTCATGATTCGAGATTCATGATTCGATTCATGATTCAATTCATGATTCATGATTCATGATTCGCTTCATGATTCAATTCATGATTAATGATTCATGATTCAATGCATGATTCATGATGCAATTCATGACTTATGATTCAAATCATGATTCATGATTCAATTCATGTTTCATGATTCGATTTATGATTCATGATTCAATTCATGATTCATGATTCATGATTCAATTCATGATTCATTTCATGATTCATGATTCAATTCATGATTCATGATTCAATTCATGATTCATGATTCAATTCATGATTCATTTCATGATTCATGATTCAATTCATTATTCATGATTCATGATTCAATTCATGATTCAATTCATTATTCATTTCATGATTCATGATTCAATTCATGATTCATTTCATGATTCATGATTCATGATTTAATTCATGATTAATAATTCATGATTCAATTCATGATTCATGATGCAATTCATGATTCATGATTATATTCATGATTTATGATTCAATTCATGATTCATGATTCGATTTATGATTCATGATTCAATTCATGATTTATGATTCAATTCATGATTCAAATTATGATTCATGATTCAATTCATGATTCGAGATTCATGATTCGAATTATGATTCAAGATTCAATTCATAATTCATGATTCATGATTCGATTCATGATTCAATTCATGATTCATGATTCATGATTCATGATTCGATTCATGATTCAATTCATGATTCATGATTCATGATTCATGATTCAATTCCTGATTCAATTCATGATTCATGATTCGATTCATGATTCATGATTTAATTCATGATTAATGATTCATGATTCAATTCATGATTCATGATGCAATTCATGATTCATGATTATATTCATGATTCATGATTCAATTCATGATTCATGATGCAATTCATGATTCATGATTATATTCATGATTCATGATTTATGATTCAATTCATGATTCAATTCATGATTCATGATTCAATTCATGATTCGAGATTCATGATTCGAATTATGATTCATGATTCAATTCATGATTCTGGATTCGATTCATGATTCAATTCATGATTCATGATTCATGATTCATGATTCAATTCATGATTCATGATTCATGATTCGATTCATGAATCATGATTCATGATTTAATTCATGATTCATGATTCAATTCATGATTCATGATGCGATTCATGATTCATAATTCATGATTCGATTCATGATTCATGAATTATGATTCGATTCATGATTCATGATTCATGATTTAATTCATGATTCATGATTCAATTCATGATTCATGATTCGATTCATGATTCATAATTCATGATTCGATTCATGATTCATAATTCATGATTCGATTCATGATTCATGATTCATGATTCAATTCATGATTCATGATTCGATTCATGATTCAATTCATGATTCAATTCATTATTCAATTCATGATTCATGATTCAATTCATGATTCGAGATTCATGATTCGATTCATGATTCATGATTCAATTCATGATTCATGATTCAATTCATGATTCATGATTCAATTCATGATTCATGATTCAATTCCTGATTCATGATTCAATTCATGATTCATTTCATGATTCATGATTCGATTCATGATTCATGATTCGATTCATGATTCATGATTCATAATTCATGATTCAGTTCATGATTCATGATTAATGATTCAATTCATGATTCATGATTCGATTCATGATTCATGATTCAATTCATGATTCATGATTCATGATTCAATTCATGATTCATTTCATGATTCATGATTCATGATTCATGATTCAATTCATGATTCATGATTCGATTCATGATTCATGATTCAATTCATGATTCATGATTCATGATTCAATTCATGATTCAATTCATGATTCATGATTCATGATTCGATTTAAGATTCACGATTCAATTCATGATTCATGATTTATTGATCAATTCATGATTCAATTCATGATTCATGATTCAATTCATGATTCGAGATTCATGATTCGATTCATGATTCAATTCATGATTCATGATTCATGATTCGCTTCATGATTCAATTCATGATTAATGATTCATGATTCAATTCATGATTCATGATGCAATTCATGACTTATGATTCAAATCATGATTCATGATTCAATTCATGTTTCATGATTCGATTCATGATTCATGATTCAATTCATGATTCATGATTCATGATTCAATTCATGATTCATGATTCGATTCATGATTCATGATTCATGATTCAATTCATGATTCATGATTCATGATTCGATTCATGATTCATGATTCGATTTATGATTCATGATTCAATTCATGAATCATGATTTATGATTCAATTCATGATTCAATTCATGATTCATGATTCAATTCATGATTCGAGATTCATGATTTGATTCATGATTCATGATTCAATTCATGATACATGATTCGATTCATGATTTAATTCATGATTCATTATTGATGATTCAATTCATGATTCATGATTCATGATTCGATTCATGATTCATGATTCATGATTCAAATCATGATTCAAATCATGATTCATGATTCAATTCATGATTTATGATTCAATTCATGATTCATGATTTAATTCATGATTCATAATTCGATTCATGATTAATGATTTATGATTCGTTTCATGATTCATTTCATGATTCGTGTTTCGATTCATAATTCATGATTCAATTCATGATTCATGATTCGATTCATTATTCATGATTCATGATTCGATTCCTGATTCTTGATTCATTTCATGATTCATGATTCATGATTCAATTCATGATTCATGTTTCGATTCATGATTCATGATTCGATTCATGATTCATGATTCGATTCATGATTCATGATTCAATTCATGATTTATGATTTATGATTCAATTTATGATTCAATTCATGATTCATGATTCAATTCATGATTCATGATGCAATTCATGATTCATGATTATATTCATGATTCATGATTTATGATTCAATTCATGATTCAATTCATGATTCATGATTCAATTCATGATTCGAGATTCATGATTCGAATTATGATTCATGATTCAATTCATGATTCTGGATTCGATTCATGATTCAATTCATGATTCATGATTCATGATTCATGATTCAATTCATGATTCATGATTCATGATTCGATTCATGAATCATGATTCATGATTTAATTCATGATTCATGATTCAATTCATGATTCATGATGCGATTCATGATTCATAATTCATGATTCGATTCATGATTCATGAATTATGATTCGATTCATGATTCATGATTCATGATTTAATTCATGATTCATGATTCAATTCATGATTCATGATTCGATTCATGATTCATAATTCATGATTCGATTCATGATTCATAATTCATGATTCGATTCATGATTCATGATTCATGATTCAATTCATGATTCATGATTCGATTCATGATTCAATTCATGATTCAATTCATTATTCAATTCATGATTCATGATTCAATTCATGATTCGAGATTCATGATTCGATTCATAATTCAATTCATGATTCAATTCATGATTCATTTCATGATTCATGATTCGATTCATGATTAATGATTCGATTCATGATTCATGATTCGATTCATGATTCATGATTCATAATTCATGATTCAATTCATGATTCATGATTCATGATTCAATTCATGATTCATGATTCGATTCATGATTCATGATTCAATTCATGATTCATGATTCATGATTCAATTCATGATTCAATTCATGATTCATGATTCATGATTCATGATTCAATTCATGATTCATGATTCGATTCATGATTCATGATTCAATTCATGATTCATGATTCATGATTCAATTCATGATTCAATTCATGATTCATGATTCATGATTCATGATTCGATTTAAGATTCAAGATTCAATTCATGATTCATGATTTATTGATCAATTCATGATTCAATTCATGATTCATGATTCAATTCATGATTCGAGATTCATGATTCGATTCATGATTCAATTCATGATTCATGATTCATGATTCGCTTCATGATTCAATTCATGATTAATGATTCATGATTCAATTCATGATTCATGATGCAATTCATGACTTATGATTCAAATCATGATTCATGATTCAATTCATGTTTCATGATTCGATTCATGATTCATGATTCAATTCATGATTCATGATTCATGATTCAATTCATGATTCATGATTCGATTCATGATTCATGATTCAATTCATGATTCATGATTCATGATTCATGATTTGATTCATGATTCATGATTCGATTTATGATTCATGATTCAATTCATGAATCATGATTTATGATTCAATTCATGATTCAATTCATGATTCATGATTCAATTCATGATTCGAGATTCATGATTTGATTCATGATTCATGATTCAATTCATCATACATGATTCGATTCATGATTTAATTCATGATTCATTATTGATGATTCAATTCATGATTCATGATTCATGATTCGATTCATGATTCATGATTCATGATTCAAATCATGATTCAAATCATGATTCATGATTCAATTCATGATTTATGACTCAATTCTTGATTCATGATTTAATTCATGATTCATAATTCGATTCATGATTAATGATTTATGATTCGTTTCATGATTCATTTCATGATTCGTGTTTCGATTCATAATTCATGATTCAATTCATGATTCATGATTCGATTCATTATTCATGATTCATGATTCATGATTCGATTCCTGATTCTTGATTCATTTCATGATTCATGATTCATGATTCAATTCATGATTCATGTTTCGATTCATGATTCATGATTCGATTCATGATTCATGATTCGATTCATGATTCATGATTCAATTCATGATTTATGATTTATGATTCAATTTATGATTCAATTCATGATTCATGATTCGATTCATGATTCATGATTCAATTCATGATTCATGATTTATGATTCAACTCATGATTCAATTCATGATTCATGATTCATGATTCGATTCATGATTCATGATTCGATTCATTATTCATGATTCATGATTCATGATTCGATTCATGATTCTTGATTCATTTCATGATTCATGATTAAATTCATGATTCATGATTCATGATTTAATTCATGATTAATGATTCATGATTCAATTCATGATTCAATTCATTATTCAATTCATGATTCATGATTCAATTCATGATTCGAGATTCATGATTCGATTCATGATTCAATTCATGATTCAATTCATGATTCATTTCATGATTCATGATTCGATTCATGATTCATGATTCGATTCATGATTCATTATTCGATTCATGATTCATGATTCATAATTCATGATTCAATTCATGATTCATGATTCATGATTCAATTCATGATTCATGATTCGATTCATGATTCATGATTCAATTCATGATTCATGATTCATGATTCAATTCATGATTCAATTCATGATTCATGATTCATGATTCATGATTCAATTCATGATTCATGATTCGATTCATGATTCATGATTCAATTCGTGATTCATGATTCATGATTCAATTCATGATTCAATTCATGATTCATGATTCATGATTCATGATTCGATTTAAGATTCAAGATTCAATTCATGATTCATGATTTATTGATCAATTCATGATTCAATTCATGATTCATGATTCAATTCATGATTCGAGATTCATGATTCGATTCATGATTCAATTCATGATTCATGATTCATGATTCGCTTCATGATTCAATTCATGATTAATGATTCATGATTCAATTCATGATTCATGATGCATTTCATGACTTATGATTCAAATCATGATTCATGATTCAATTCATGTTTCATGATTCGATTCATGATTCATGATTCAATTCATGATTCATGATTCATGATTCAATTCATGATTCATGATTCGATTCATGATTCATGATTCAATTCATGATTCATGATTCATGATTCATGATTTGATTCATGATTCATGATTCGATTTATGATTCATGATTCAATTCATGAATCATGATTTATGATTCAATTCATGATTCAATTCATGATTCATTATTCAATTCATGATTCGAGATTCATGATTTGATTCATGATTCATGATTCAATTCATCATACATGATTCGATTCATGATTTAATTCATGATTCATTATTGATGATTCAATTCATGATTCATGATTCATGATTCGATTCATGATTCATGATTCATGATTCATGATTCATGATTCAAATCATGATTCAAATCATGATTCATGATTCAATTCATGATTTATGACTCAATTCTTGATTCATGATTTAATTCATGATTCATAATTCGATTCATGATTAATGATTTATGATTCGTTTCATGATTCATTTCATGATTCGTGTTTCGATTCATAATTCATGATTCAATTCATGATTCATGATTCGATTCATTATTCATGATTCATGATTCATGATTCGATTCCTGATTCTTGATTCATTTCATGATTCATGATTCATGATTCAATTCATGATTCATGTTTCGATTCATGATTCATGATTCGATTCATGATTCATGATTCGATTCATGATTCATGATTCAATTCATGATTTATGATTTATGATTCAATTTATGATTCAATTCATGATTCATGATTCGATTCATGATTCATGATTCAATTCATGATTCATGATTTATGATTCAACTCATGATTCAATTCATGATTCATGATTCATGATTCGATTCATGATTCATGATTCGATTCATTATTCATGATTCATGATTCATGATTCGATTCATGATTCTTAATTCATTCCATGATTCATGATTAAATTCATGATTCATGATTCATGATTTAATTCATGATTAATGATTAATGATTCAATTCATGATTCATGATGCAATTCATGATTCATGATTCAATTCATGATTCATGATTCGATTTATGATTCATGATTCAATTCAAGATTCGAGATTTATGATTCGATTCATAAGTCATGATTCAATTCATGATTCATGATTCAATTCATGATTCATGATTCATGATTCAATTCATGATTCATGATTCATGATTCATGATTCAAATCATGATTCAAATTATGATTCATGATTCAATTCATGATTCATGATTCAATTCATGATTCGATTCATGAGTAATGATTTATGATTCATTTCATGATTCATGATTCGATTCATGATTCATGATTCATAATTCATGATTCATGATTCAATTCATGATTCATGATTCATGATTCAATTCATGATTCATGATTCAATTCATGATTCATGATTCATGAATCATGATTCGATTCATGATTCATGATTTATGATTCAATTCATGATTTATGATTTATGATTCAATTTATTATTGAATTCATGATTCATGATTCATGATTCGATTCATGATTCATGATTCATGATTCATGATTCAATTCATGATTCATGATTCATGATTCGATTCATGATTCATGATTCATAATTCATTATTCGATTTATGATTCATGATTCATGATTTAATTCATGATTCATGATTCAATTCATGATTCATGATTCGATTCATGATTCATAATTCATGATTCGATTCATGATTTATGATTCATGATTCAATTCATGATTCATGATTCGATTCATGATTCATGATTCAATTCATGATTCAATTCATGATTCAATTCATGATTCATGATTCAATTCATGATTCGAGATTCATGATTCGATATATGATTCATGATTCAATTCATGATTCATGATTCATGATTCAATTCATGATTCATGATTTAATTCATGATTCATTTCATGAATTATGATTTGATTCATGATTCATGATTCGATTCATGATTCACGATTCGATTCATGATTCATAATTTATGATTCAATTCATGATTCATGTTTCATGATTCAATTCATGATTCATGATTCAATTCATGATTCATGATTCATGATTCATGATTCATGATTCATGATTCGATTCATGATTCATGATTCATGATTCAATTCATGATTCATTTCATGAATTATGATTTGATTCATGATTCATGATTCGATTCATGATTCATGATTCGATTCATGATTCATGATTCATAATTTATGATTCAATTCATGATTCATGTTTCATGATTCAATTCATGATTCATGATTCGATTCATGATTCATGATTCGATTCATGATTCATGATTCATGATTCATGATTCATGATTTATGATTTGATTCATGATTCATGATTCATGATTCAATTCATGATTCATGATTCGATTCATGATTCATGATTCATGATTCTTGATTCAATTCATGATTCATGATTCGATTCATGATTCGTGATTCAATTCATGATTCATGATTCATGATTCAATTCATGATTCAATTCATGATTCATGATTCATGATTCATGATTCGATTCATGATTCATGATTCGATTTATGATTCATGATTCAATTCATGATTCATGATTTATTGATCAAGTCATGATTCAATTCATGATTCATGATTCAATTCATGATTCATGATTCAATTCATGATTCGAGATTCATGATTCGATTCATGATTCAATTCATGATTCATGATTCATGATTCGCTTCATGATTCAATTCCTGATTAATGATTCATGATTCAATTCATGATTCATGATGCAATTCATGACTTATGATTCAAATCATGATTCATGATTCAATTCATGTTTCATGATTTGATTCATGATTCATGATTCAATTCATGATTCATGATTCAATTCATGATTCATGATTCATGATTTGATTCATGATTCATGATTCAATTCATGATTCATGATTCGATTTATGATTCATGATTCAATTCATGATTCATGATTTATGATTCAATTCATGATTCAATTCATGATTCATGATTCAATTCATGATTCGAGATTCATTATTCGATTCATGATTCATGATTCAATTCATGATACATGATTCGATTCATGATTTAATTCATGATTCATGATTGATGATTCAATTCATGATTCATGATTCATGATTCGATTCATGATTCATAATTCATGATTCGTGATTCATGATTCAAATCATGATTCAAATCATGATTCATGATTCAATTCATGATTTATGATTCAATTCATGATTCATGATTTAATTCATGATTCATAATTCGATTCATGATTAATGATTTATGATTCGTTTCATGATTCATTTCATGATTCGATTCATTATTCATGATTCATGATTCATGATTCGATTCATGATTCTTGATTCATTTCATGATTCATGATTCAATTCATGATTCATGTTTCGATTCATGATTCATGATTCGATTCATGATTCATGATTCATAATTCATGATTCAATTCATGATTCATGATTCATGATTCATGATTCAAATCATGATTCAAATCATGATTCATGATTCAATTCATGATTTATGATTCAATTCATGATTCTTGATTTAATTCATGATTCATGATTCCATTCATGATTAATGATTTATGATTCGTTTCATGATTCATTTCATGATTCGTGTTTCGATTCATAATTCATGATTCAATTCATGATTCATGATTCGATTCATTATTCATGATTCATGATTCATGATTCGATTCCTGATTCTTGATTCATTTCATGATTCATGATTCATAATTCAATTCATGATTCATGTTTCGATTCATGATTCATGATTCGATTCATGATTCATGATTCGATTCATTATTCATGATTCATGATTTATGATTCGATTCATGATTCTTGATTCATTTCATGATTCATGATTCATGATTCAATTCATGATTCATGATTCATGATTTGATTCATGATTCATGATTCAATTCATGATTCATGATTCGATTTATGATTCATGATTCAATTCATGATTCATGATTTATGATTCAATTCATGATTCAATTCATGATTCATGATTCAATTCATGATTCGAGATTCATTATTCGATTCATGATTCATGATTCAATTCATGATACATGATTCGATTCATGATTTAATTCATGATTCATGATTGATGATTCAATTCATGATTCATGATTCATGATTCGATTCATGATTCATAATTCATGATTCGTGATTCATGATTCAAATCATGATTCAAATCATGATTCATGATTCAATTCATGATTTATGATTCAATTCATGATTCATGATTTAATTCATGATTCATAATTCGATTCATGATTAATGATTTATGATTCGTTTCATGATTCATTTCATGATTCGATTCATTATTCATGATTCATGATTCATGATTCGATTCATGATTCTTGATTCATTTCATGATTCATGATTCAATTCATGATTCATGTTTCGATTCATGATTCATGATTCGATTCATGATTCATGATTCATAATTCATGATTCAATTCATGATTCATGATTCATGATTCATGATTCAAATCATGATTCAAATCATGATTCATGATTCAATTCATGATTTATGATTCAATTCATGATTCTTGATTTAATTCATGATTCATGATTCCATTCATGATTAATGATTTATGATTCGTTTCATGATTCATTTCATGATTCGTGTTTCGATTCATAATTCATGATTCAATTCATGATTCATGATTCGATTCATTATTCATGATTCATGATTCATGATTCGATTCCTGATTCTTGATTCATTTCATGATTCATGATTCATAATTCAATTCATGATTCATGTTTCGATTCATGATTCATGATTCGATTCATGATTCATGATTCGATTCATTATTCATGATTCATGATTTATGATTCGATTCATGATTCTTGATTCATTTCATGATTCATGATTCATGATTCAATTCATGATTCATGTTTCGATTCATGATTCATGATTCGATTCATGATTCGATTCATGATTCATGATTCATAATTCATGATTCAATTCATGATTCATGATTCATGATTCATGATTCAATTCATGATTCATGATTCAATTCATGATTCATGATTCATGATTCATGAATCATGATTCGATTCATGATTCATGATTTATGATTCAATTCATGATTTATGATTTATGATTCAATTTATTATTGAATTCATGATTCATGATTCATGATTCATGATTCGATTCATCATTCATGATTCATGATTCACGATTCAATTCATGATTCATGATTCATGATTCGATTCATGATTCATGATTCGATTCATGATTCGATTCATGATTCATGATTCATAATTCATGATTCAATTCATGATTCATGATTCATGATTCATGATTCAATTCATGATTCATGATTCAATTCATGATTCATGATTCATGATTCATGAATCATGATTCGATTCATGATTCATGATTTATGATTCAATTCATGATTTATGATTTATGATTCAATTTATTATTGAATTCATGATTCATGATTCATGATTCATGATTCGATTCATCATTCATGATTCATGATTCACGATTCAATTCATGATTCATGATTCATGATTTAATTCATGATTCATGATTCAATTCATGATTCATGATTCGATTCATGATTTATAATTCATGATTCGATTCATGATTCTTGATTCATGATTCATGATTCATGATTCAATTCATGATTCATGATTCGATTCATGATTCATTATTCAATTCATGATTCAATTCATGATTCATGATTCAATTCATGATTCATGATTTATTTCATGATTCATTTCATGAATTATGATTTGATTCATGATTCATGATTTGATTCATGATTCATGATTCGATTCATGATTCATGATTCATAATTTATGATTCAATTCATGATTCATGTTTCATGATTCAATTCATGATTCATGATTCAATTCATGATTCATGATTCGATTCATGATTCATGATTCATGATTCATGATTCATGATTCATGATTCGATTCATGATTCATGATTCATGATTCAGTTCATGATTCATGATTCGATTCATGATTCATGATTCATGATTCAATTCATGATTCATGATTCGATTCATGATTCATGATTCAATTCATGATTCATGATTCAATTCATGATTCAATTCATGATTCATGATTCGATTCATGATTCATGATTCGATTTATGATTCATTATTCAATTCATGATTCATGATTTATTGATCAATTCATCATTCAATTCATGATTCATGATTCAATTCATGATTCGAGATTCATGATTCGATTCATGATTCAATTCATGATTCATGATTTATTGATCAATTCATGATTCATAATTCATGATTCAATTCATGATTCATGATTCAGTTCATGATTCATGATTCAATTCATGATTCATGATTCAATTCATTATTCATGATTCATGATTCATGATTCATGATTCAATTCATGATTCATGATTCGATTCATGATTCATGATTTATGATTCAATTCATGATTCATGATTTGATTCATGATTCATGATTCAATTCATGAATCATGATTCATGATTCATGATTCAATTCATGATCCATGATTCATGATTCAATTCATGATTCATTTCATGATTCATGATTCAATTCATGATTCATGATTCAATTCGTGATTAATTTCATGATTCATGATTCAATTCATGATTCAATTTATGATTCATTTCATGATTCAATTCATGATTCATGATTCATGATTCAATTCATGATTCAATTCATGATTCATTTCATGATTCATGATTCATGATTTAATTCATGATTAATGATTCATGATTCAATTCATGATTCATGATGCAATTCATATTTCATAATTCAATTCATGATTCATGATTTATGATTCAACTCATGATTCAATTCATGATTCATGATTCATGATTCATGATTCGATTCATGATTCATGATTCAATTCCTGATTCATGATTTGATTCATGATTCATGATTCATGATTCGATTCATGATTCATGATTCGATTTATGATTCATGATTCAATTCATGATTCATGATTTATTGATCAATTCATGATTCAATTCATGATTCATGATTCAATTCATGATTCATGATTCAATTCATGATTCGAGATTCATGATTCGATTCATGATTCAATTCATTATTCATGATTCGCTTCATGATTCAATTCCTGATTAATGATTCATGATTCAATTCATGATTCATGATGCAATTCATGACTTATGATTCAAATCATGATTCATGATTCAATTCATGTTTCATGATTTGATTCATGATTCATGATTTAATTCATGATTCATGATTCAATTCATGATTCATGATTCATGATTCAATTCATGACTCATGATTCATAATTTGATTCATGATTCATGATTCAATTCATGATTCATGATTCGATTTATGATTCATGATTCAATTCATGATTCATGATTTATGATTCAATTCATGATTCAATTCATGATTCATGATTCAATTCATGATTCGAGATTCATGATTCGATTCATGATTCATGATTCAATTCATGATACATGATTCGATTCATGATTTAATTCATGATTCATGATTGATGATTCAATTCATGATTCATGATTCATGATTCGATTCATGATTCATGATTCATGATTCATGATTCATGATTCAAATCATGATTCAAATCATGATTCATGATTCAATTCATGATTTATGATTCAATTCATGATTCATGATTTAATTCATGATTCATAATTCGATTCATGATTAATGATTTATGATTCGTTTCATGATTCATTTCATGATTCGATTCATTATTCATGATTCATGATTCATGATTCGATTCATGATTCTTGATTCATTTCATGATTCATGATTCAATTCATGATTCATGTTTCGATTCATGATTCATGATTCGATTCATGATTCATGATTCATAATTCATGATTCAATTCATGATTCATGATTCATGATTCATGATTCAAATCATGATTCATGATTCAATTCATGATTTATGATTTAATTCATGATTCTTGATTTAATTCATGATTCATGATTCCATTCATGATTAATGATTTATGATTCGTTTCATGATTCATTTCATGATTCGTGTTTCGATTCATAATTCATGATTCAATTCATGATTCATGATTCGATTCATTATTCATGATTCATGATTCATGATTCGATTCCTGATTCTTGATTCATTTCATGATTCATTATTCATAATTCAATTCATGATTCATGTTTCGATTCATGATTCATGATTCGATTCATGATTCATGATTCGATTCATTATTCATGATTCATGATTTATGATTCGATTCATGATTCTTGATTCATTTCATGATTCATGATTCATGATTCAATTCATGATTCATGTTTCGATTCATGATTCATGATTCGATTCATGATTCATGATTCGATTCATGATTCATGATTCATAATTCATGATTCAATTCATGATTCATGATTCATGATTCATGATTCAATTCATGATTCATGATTCGATTCATGATTCATGATTTATGATTCAATTCATGATTTATGATTTATGATTCAATTTATTATTGAATTCATGATTCATGATTCATGATTCAATTCATGATTCATGTTTCATGATTCGATTCATGATTCATGATTCATGATTCATGATTCATGATTCGATTCATGATTCATGATTCATGATTCAGTTCATGATTCATGATTCGATTCATGATTCATGATTCATGATTCATGATTCAATTCATGATTCATGATTCGATTCATGATTCATGATTCAATTCATGATTCATGATTCAATTCATGATTCAATTCATGAATCATGATTCGATTCATGATTCATGATTCGATTTATGATTCATGATTCAATTCATGATTCATGATTTATTGATTAATTCATCATTCAATTCATGATTCATGATTCAATTCATGATTCGAGATTCATGATTCGATTCATGATTCAATTCATGATTCATGATTTATTGATCAATTCATGATTCATAATTCATGATTCAATTCATGATTCATGATTCATGATTCAGTTCATGATTCATGATTCAATTCATGATTCATGATTCAATTCATTATTCATGATTCATGATTCATGATTCATGATTCATGATTCATGATTCAATTCATGATTCATGATTCGATTCATGATTCATGATTTATGATTCAATTCATGATTCATGATTTGATTCATGATTCATGATTCAATTCATGAATCATGATTCATGATTCATGATTCAATTCATGATTCATGATTCATGATTCAAATCATGATTCATTTCATGATTCATGATTCAATTCATGATTCATGATTCAATTCGTGATTCATTTCATGATTCATGATTCAATTCATGATTCAATTCATGATTCATTTCATGATTCATTTCATGATTCATGATTCATGATTCAATTCATGATTCAATTCATGATTCAATTCATGATTCATTTCATGATTCATGATTCATGATTTAATTCATGATTAATGATTCATGATTCAATTCATGATTCGTGATGCAATTCATATTTCATGATTCAATTCATGATTCATGATTTATGATTCAACTCATGATTCAATTCATGATTCATGATTCATGATTCGTGATTCAATTCATGATTCATGATTCGATTCATGATTCATGATTCATGATTCATGATTCATGATTCATGATTGAAATCATGATTCAATTCATGATTCATGATTCAATTCATGATTAATGATTTATGATTCGTTTCATGATTCATGATTCATTTCATGATTCTTGTTTCGATTCATAATTCATGATTCAATTCATGATTCATGATTCAATTCATGATTCATGATTCGATTCATTATTCATGATTCATGATTCATGATTCGATTCATGATTCATGATTCATAATTTATGATTCAATTCATGATTCATGTTTCATGATTCAATTCATGATTCATGATTTAATTCATGATTCATGATTCGATTCATGATTCATGATTCATGATTCATGATTCATAATTCATGATTCGATTCATGATTCATGATTCATGATTCAGTTCATGATTCATGATTCGATTCATGATTCATGATTCATGATTCATGATTCAATTCATGATTCATGATTCGATTCATGATTCATGATTCAATTCATGATTCATGATTCAATTCATGATTCAATTCATGATTCATGATTCGATTCATGATTCATGATTCGATTTATGATTCATAATTCAATTCATGATTCATGATTTATTGATCAATTCATCATTCAATTCATGATTCATGATTAAATTCATGATTCGAGATTCATGATTCGATTCATGATTCAATTCATGATTCATGATTTATTGATCAATTCATGATTCATAATTCATGATTCAATTCATGATTCATGATTCATGATTCAGTTCATGATTCATGATTCAATTCATGATTCATGATTCAATTCATTATTCATGATTCATGATTCATGATTCATGATTCAATTCATGATTCATGATTCGATTCATGATTCATGATTTATGATTCAATTCATGATTCATGATTTGATTCATGATTCATGATTCAATTCATGAATCATGATTCATGATTCATGATTCAATTCATGATTCATGATTCATGATTCAAATCATGATTCATTTCATGATTCATGATTCAATTCATGATTCATGATTCAAATCATGATTCATTTCATGATTCATGATTCGATTCATGATTCATGATTCATGATTCATGATTCAATTCATGATTCATGATTCATGATTCGATTCATGATTCATGATTCATAATTCATTATTCGATTTATGATTCATGATTCATGATTTAATTCATGATTCATGATTCAATTCATGATTCATGATTCGATTCATGATTCATAATTCATGATTCGATTCATGATTTATGATTCATGATTCAATTCATGATTCATGATTCGATTCATGATTCATGATTCAATTCATGATTCAATTCATGATTCAATTCATGATTCATGATTCAATTCATGATTCGAGATTCATGATTCGATATATGATTCATGATTCAATTCATGATTCATGATTCATGATTCAATTCATGATTCATGATTTAATTCATGATTCATTTCATGAATTATGATTTGATTCATGATTCATGATTCGATTCATGATTCACGATTCGATTCATGATTCATAATTTATGATTCAATTCATGATTCATGTTTCATGATTCAATTCATGATTCATGATTCAATTCATGATTCATGATTCATGATTCATGATTCATGATTCATGATTCGATTCATGATTCATGATTCATGATTCAATTCATGATTCATTTCATGAATTATGATTTGATTCATGATTCATGATTCGATTCATGATTCATGATTCGATTCATGATTCATGATTCATAATTTATGATTCAATTCATGATTCATGATTTAATTCATGATTCATTTCATGAATTATGATTTGATTCATGATTCATGATTCGATTCATGATTCACGATTCGATTCATGATTCATAATTTATGATTCAATTCATGATTCATGTTTCATGATTCAATTCATGATTCATGATTCAATTCATGATTCATGATTCATGATTCATGATTCATGATTCATGATTCGATTCATGATTCATGATTCATGATTCAATTCATGATTCATTTCATGAATTATGATTTGATTCATGATTCATGATTCGATTCATGATTCATGATTCGATTCATGATTCATGATTCATAATTTATGATTCAATTCATGATTCATGTTTCATGATTCAATTCATGATTCATGATTCGATTCATGATTCATGATTCGATTCATGATTCATGATTCATGATTCATGATTCATGATTTATGATTCGATTCATGATTCATGATTCATGATTCAATTCATGATTCATGATTCAATTCATGATTCATGATTCATGACTCTTGATTCAATTCATGATTCATGATTCGATTCATGATTCGTGATTCAATTCATGATTCATGATTCATGATTCAATTCATGATTCAATTCATGATTCATGATTCATGATTCATGATTCGATTCATGATTCATGATTCGATTTATGATTCATGATTCAATTCATGATTCATGATTTATTGATCAAGTCATGATTCAATTCATGATTCATGATTCAATTCATGATTCATGATTCAATTCATGATTCGAGATTCATGATTCGATTCATGATTCAATTCATGATTCATGATTCATGATTCGCTTCATGATTCAATTCCTGATTAATGATTCATGATTCAATTCATGATTCATGATGCAATTCATGACTTATGATTCAAATCATGATTCATGATTCAATTCATGTTTCATGATTTGATTCATGATTCATGATTCAATTCATGATTCATGATTCAATTCATGATTCATGATTCATGATTTGATTCATGATTCATGATTCAATTCATGATTCATGATTCGATTTATGATTCATGATTCAATTCATGATTCATGATTTATGATTCAATTCATGATTCAATTCATGATTCATGATTCAATTCATGATTCGAGATTCATTATTCGATTCATGATTCATGATTCAATTCATGATACATGATTCGATTCATGATTTAATTCATGATTCATGATTGATGATTCAATTCATGATTCATGATTCATGATTCGATTCATGATTTATGATTCAATTCATGATTCATGATTTAATTCATGATTCATAATTCGATTCATGATTAATGATTTATGATTCGTTTCATGATTCATTTCATGATTCGATTCATTATTCATGATTCATGATTCATGATTCGATTCATGATTCTTGATTCATTTCATGATTCATGATTCAATTCATGATTCATGTTTCGATTCATGATTCATGATTCGATTCATGATTCATGATTCATAATTCATGATTCAATTCATGATTCATGATTCATGATTCATGATTCAAATCATGATTCAAATCATGATTCATGATTCAATTCATGATTTATGATTCAATTCATGATTCTTGATTTAATTCATGATTCATGATTCCATTCATGATTAATGATTTATGATTCGTTTCATGATTCATTTCATGATTCGTGTTTCGATTCATAATTCATGATTCAATTCATGATTCATGATTCGATTCATTATTCATGATTCATGATTCATGATTCGATTCCTGATTCTTGATTCATTTCATGATTCATGATTCATAATTCAATTCATGATTCATGTTTCGATTCATGATTCATGATTCGATTCATGATTCATGATTCGATTCATTATTCATGATTCATGATTTATGATTCGATTCATGATTCTTGATTCATTTCATGATTCATGATTCATGATTCAATTCATGATTCATGTTTCGATTCATGATTCATGATTCGATTCATGATTCGATTCATGATTCATGATTCATAATTCATGATTCATAATTCATGATTCAATTCATGATTCATGATTCATGATTCATGATTCAATTCATGATTCATGATTCAATTCATGATTCATGATTCATGATTCATGAATCATGATTCGATTCATGATTCATGATTTATGATTCAATTCATGATTTATGATTTATGATTCAATTTATTATTGAATTCATGATTCATGATTCATGATTCATGATTCGATTCATCATTCATGATTCATGATTCACGATTCAATTCATGATTCATGATTCATGATTCGATTCATGATTCATGATTCATAATTCATTATTCGATTTATGATTCATGATTCATGATTTAATTCATGATTCATGATTCAATTCATGATTCATGATTCGATTCATGATTTATAATTCATGATTCGATTCATGATTCTTGATTCATGATTCATGATTCATGATTCAATTCATGATTCATGATTCGATTCATGATTCATTATTCAATTCATGATTCAATTCATGATTCATGATTCAATTCATGATTCATGATTTATTTCATGATTCATTTCATGAATTATGATTTGATTCATGATTCATGATTTGATTCATGATTCATGATTCGATTCATGATTCATGATTCATAATTTATGATTCAATTCATGATTCATGTTTCATGATTCAATTCATGATTCATGATTCAATTCATGATTCATGATTCGATTCATGATTCATGATTCATGATTCATGATTCATGATTCATGATTCGATTCATGATTCATGATTCATGATTCAGTTCATGATTCATGATTCGATTCATGATTCATGATTCATGATTCAATTCATGATTCATGATTCGATTCATGATTCATGATTCAATTCATGATTCATGATTCAATTCATGATTCAATTCATGATTCATGATTCGATTCATGATTCATGATTCGATTTATGATTCATTATTCAATTCATGATTCATGATTTATTGATCAATTCATCATTCAATTCATGATTCATGATTCAATTCATGATTCGAGATTCATGATTCGATTCATGATTCAATTCATGATTCATGATTTATTGATCAATTCATGATTCATAATTCATGATTCAATTCATGATTCATGATTCAGTTCATGATTCATGATTCAATTCATGATTCATGATTCAATTCATTATTCATGATTCATGATTCATGATTCATGATTCAATTCATGATTCATGATTCGATTCATGATTCATGATTTATGATTCAATTCATGATTCATGATTTGATTCATGATTCATGATTCAATTCATGATCCATGATTCATGATTCAATTCATGATTCATTTCATGATTCATGATTCAATTCATGATTCATGATTCAATTCGTGATTCATTTCATGATTCATGATTCAATTCATGATTCAATTTATGATTCATTTCATGATTCAATTCATGATTCATGATTCATGATTCAATTCATGATTCAATTCATGATTCATTTCATGATTCATGATTCATGATTTAATTCATGATTAATGATTCATGATTCAATTCATGATTCATGATGCAATTCATATTTCATAATTCAATTCATGATTCATGATTTATGATTCAACTCATGATTCAATTCATGATTCATGATTCATGATTCATGATTCGATTCATGATTCATGATTCAATTCCTGATTCATGATTTGATTCATGATTCATGATTCATGATTCGATTCATGATTCATGATTCGATTTATGATTCATGATTAAATTCATGATTCATGATTTATTGATCAATTCATGATTCAATTCATGATTCATGATTCAATTCATGATTCATGATTCAATTCATGATTCGAGATTCATGATTCGATTCATGATTCAATTCATTATTCATGATTCGCTTCATGATTCAATTCCTGATTAATGATTCATGATTCAATTCATGATTCATGATGCAATTCATGACTTATGATTCAAATCATGATTCATGATTCAATTCATGTTTCATGATTCGATTCATAATTCATGATTCAATTCATGATTCATGATTCGATTCATTATTCATGATTCATGATTCATGATTCGATTCCTGATTCTTGATTCATTTCATGATTCATTATTCATAATTCAATTCATGATTCATGTTTCGATTCATGATTCATGATTCGATTCATGATTCATGATTCGATTCATTATTCATGATTCATGATTTATGATTCGATTCATGATTCTTGATTCATTTCATGATTCATGATTCATGATTCAATTCATGATTCTTGTTTCGATTCATGATTCATGATTCGATTCATGATTCATGATTCGATTCATGATTCATGATTCATAATTCATGATTCAATTCATGATTCATGATTCATGATTCATGATTCAATTCATGATTCATGATTCAATTCATGATTCATGATTCATGATTCATGAATCATGATTCGATTCATGATTCATGATTTATGATTCAATTCATGATTTATGATTTATGATTCAATTTATTATTGAATTCATGATTCATGATTCATGATTCAATTCATGATTCATGTTTCATGATTCGATTCATGATTCATGATTCATGATTCATGATTCATGATTCGATTCATGATTCATGATTCATGATTCAGTTCATGATTCATGATTCGATTCATGATTCATGATTCATGATTCATGATTCAATTCATGATTCATGATTCGATTCATGATTCATGATTCAATTCATGATTCATGATTCAATTCATGATTCAATTCATGAATCATGATTCGATTCATGATTCATGATTCGATTTATGATTCATGATTCAATTCATGATTCATGATTTATTGATTAATTCATCATTCAATTCATGATTCATGATTCAATTCATGATTCGAGATTCATGATTCGATTCATGATTCAATTCATGATTCATGATTTATTGATCAATTCATGATTCATAATTCATGATTCAATTCATGATTCATGATTCATGATTCAGTTCATGATTCATGATTCAATTCATGATTCATGATTCAATTCATTATTCATGATTCATGATTCATGATTCATGATTCATGATTCATGATTCAATTCATGATTCATGATTCGATTCATGATTCATGATTTATGATTCAATTCATGATTCATGATTTGATTCATGATTCATGATTCAATTCATGAATCATGATTCATGATTCATGATTCAATTCATGATTCATGATTCATGATTCAAATCATGATTCATTTCATGATTCATGATTCAATTCATGATTCATGATTCAATTCGTGATTCATTTCATGATTCATGATTCAATTCATGATTCAATTCATGATTCATTTCATGATTCATTTCATGATTCATGATTCATGATTCAATTCATGATTCAATTCATGATTCATTTCATGATTCATGATTCATGATTCAATTCATGATTCGTGATGCAATTCATATTTCATGATTCAATTCATGATTCATGATTTATGATTCAACTCATGATTCAATTCATGATTCATGATTCATGATTCATGATTCGATTCATGATTCATGATTCAATTCCTGATTCATGATTTGATTCATGATTCATGATTCATGATTCAATTCATGATTCATGATTCATGATTCGATTCATGATTCATGATTCAATTCCAGATTCATGATTTGATTCATGATTCATGATTCGATTCATGATTCATGATTCAATTCATAATTCATGATTTGATTCATGATTCATGATTCAATTCATGATTCATGATTTATGATTCAATTCATGATTCAATTCATGATTCATGATTTATGATTCAATTCATGATTCAATTCATGATTCATGATTCATGATTCGATTCATAATTTATGATTCAATTCATGATTCATGATTTGATTCATGATTCATGATTCAATTCATGATTCATGATTCAATTCATGATTCATGATTCAATTCATGATTCATGATTCGATTTATGATTCATGATTCAATTCATGATTCGAGATTCATGATTCGATTCATGATTCATGATTCAATTCATGTTTCATGATTCATGATTCGATTCATGATTCAATTCATGATTCATGATTCATGATTCGTGATTCAATTCATGATTCATGATTCGATTCATGATTCATGATTCATGATTCATGATTCATGATTCATGATTGAAATCATGATTCAATTCATGATTCATGATTCAATTCATGATTAATGATTTATGATTCGTTTCATGATTCATGATTCATTTCATGATTCTTGTTTCGATTCATAATTCATGATTCAATTCATGATTCATGATTCAATTCATGATTCATGATTCGATTCATTATTCATGATTCATGATTCATGATTCGATTCATGATTCATGATTCATAATTTATGATTCAATTCATGATTCATGTTTCATGATTCAATTCATGATTCATGATTTAATTCATGATTCATGATTCGATTCATGATTCATGATTCATGATTCATGATTCATAATTCATGATTCGATTCATGATTCATGATTCATGATTCAGTTCATGATTCATGATTCGATTCATGATTCATGATTCATGATTCATGATTCAATTCATGATTCATGATTCGATTCATGATTCATGATTCAATTCATGATTCATGATTCAATTCATGATTCAATTCATGATTCATGATTCGATTCATGATTCATGATTCGATTTATGATTCATAATTCAATTCATGATTCATGATTTATTGATCAATTCATCATTCAATTCATGATTCATGATTAAATTCATGATTCGAGATTCATGATTCGATTCATGATTCAATTCATGATTCATGATTTATTGATCAATTCATGATTCATAATTCATGATTCAATTCATGATTCATGATTCATGATTCAGTTCATGATTCATGATTCAATTCATGATTCATGATTCAATTCATTATTCATGATTCATGATTCATGATTCATGATTCAATTCATGATTCATGATTCGATTCATGATTCATGATTTATGATTCAATTCATGATTCATGATTTGATTCATGATTCATGATTCAATTCATGAATCATGATTCATGATTCATGATTCAATTCATGATTCATGATTCATGATTCAAATCATGATTCATTTCATGATTCATGATTCAATTCATGATTCATGATTCAAATCATGATTCATTTCATGATTCATGATTCAATTCATGATTCAATTCATGATTCATTTCATGATTCATTTCATGATTCATGATTCATGATTCAATTCATGATTCAATTCATGATTCAATTCATGATTCATGATGCAATTCATATTTCATGATTCAATTCATGATTCATGATTTATGATTCAACTCATGATTCAATTCATGATTCATGATTCATGATTCATGATTCGATTCATGATTCATGATTCAATTCCTGATTCATGATTTGATTCATGATTCATGATTCATGATTCGATTCATGATTCATGATTCAATTCATGATTCATGATTTGATTCATGATTCATGATTCAATTCATGATTCATGATTTATGATTCAATTCATGATTCAATTCATGATTCATGATTTATGATTCAATTCATGATTCAATTCATGATTCATGATTCATGATTCGATTCATGATTTATGATTCAATTCATGATTCATGATTTGATTCATGATTCATGATTCAATTCATGATTCATTTCATGATTCATGATTCAATTCATGATTCATTTTTCATGATTCAATTCATGATTCAATTCATGATTCATTTCATGATTCATGATTCAATTCATGATTCATTTCATGATTCATGATTCATGATTTAATTCATGATTCATGATGCAATTCATGATTCATGATTCAATTCATGATTCATGATTCAATTCATGATTCATGATTCGATTTATGATTCATGATTCAATTCATGATTCGAGATTCATGATTCGATTCATGATTCATGATTCAATTCATGATTCATGATTCATGATTCGATTCATGATTCAATTCATGATTCATGATTCATGATTCGTGATTCAATTCATGATTCATGATTCGATTCATGATTCATGATTCATGATTCATGATTCATGATTCAAATCATGATTCAATTCATGATTCATGATTTAATTCATTATTAATGATTTATGATTCGTTTCATGATTCATGATTCATTTCATGATTCTTGTTTTGATTCATAATTCATGATTCAATTCATGATTCATGATTTAATTCATGATTCATGATTCGATTCATTATTCATGATTCATGATTCATGATTCGCTTCATGATTCTTGATTCATTTCATGATTCATGATTAATGATTCAATTCATGATTCATTTTTCGATTCATGATTCATGATTCAATTCATGATTCATGATTCGATTCATGATTCATGATTCATAATTCATGATTCAATTCATGATTCATGATTCATGATTCATGATTCAATTCATGATTCATGATTCAATTCATGATTCATGATTCGATTCATGATTCATGATTCTTGATTCATGAATCATGATTCGATTCATGATTCATGATTTATGATTCAATTTATGATTCAATTCATGATTCATGATTCATGATTCATGATTCATGATTCATTTCATGATTCATGATTCGATTCATTTCATGATTCATGATTCGATTCATGATTCATGATTCATAATTCATGATTCAATTCATGATTCATGATTCGATTCATGATTCATGATTCGATTCATGATTCATGATTCAATTCAGGATTCTTGATTTATGATTCAATTCATGATTCAATTCATGATTCATGATTCATGATTCGATACATGATTCATGATTCAATTTATGATTCATGATTCAATTCATGATTCATGATTTATGATTCAATTCATGATTCAATTCATGATTTATGATTCAATTCATGATTCGAGATTCATGATTCGATTCATGATTCATGATTCATGATTCATGATTCATGATTCGATTCATGATTCAATTCATGATTCATGATTCATGATTCAATTCATGATTCAATTCATGATTCATGATTCATGATTCGATTCATGATTCATGATTTAATTTATGATTCATGATTTGATTCATGATTTATGATTCAATTCATGAATCATGATTCATGATTCAATTCATGATTCATGATTCATGATTCAATTCATGATTCATTTCATGATTCATGATTCAATTCATGATTCATGAATCAATTCATGATTCATGATTCAATTCATGATTCATGATTCAATTCATGATTCATGATTCAATTCATGATTCATGATTCAATTCATGATTCATGATTCAATTCATGATTCATTTCATGATTCATGATTCAATTCATTATTCATGATTCATGATTCATTTCATGATTCAATTCATTATTCATTTCATGATTCATGATGCAATTCATGATTCATGATTATATTCATGATTCATGATTCAATTCATGATTCATGATTCGATTTATGATTCATGATTCAATTCATGATTTATGATTCAATTCATGATTCAATTCATGATTCATGATTCAATTCATGATTCGAGATTCATGATTCGAATTATGATTCAAGATTCAATTCATGATTCATGATTCATGATTCATGATTCGATTCATGATTCAATTCATGATTCATGATTCATGATTCAATTCATGATTCAATTCATGATTCATGATTCAAGATTTGATTCATGATTCATGATTTAATTTATGATTCATGATTTGATTCATGATTCATGATTCAATTCATGAATCATGATTCATGATTCATGATTCAATTCATGATTCATGATTCATGATTCAATTCATGATTCATTTTTATGATTCATTATTCAATTCATGATTCATGATTCAATTCATGATTCATGATTCAATTCATGATTCATTTCATGATTCATGATTCAATTCATTATTCATGATTCATGATTCAATTCATGATTCATTTCATTATTCATGATTTAATTCATGATTCATGATGCAATTCATGATTCATGATTCAATTCATGATTCATGATTCAATTCATGATTCATGATTCGATTTATGATTCATGATGCAATTCATGATTCGAGATTCATGATTCGATTCATGATTCATGATTCAATTCATGATTCATGATTCATGATTCGATTCATGATTCAATTCATGATTCATGATTCATGATTCGTGATTCAATTCATGATTCATGATTCGATTCATGATTCATTAATCATGATTCATGATTCATGATTCATGATTCAAATCATGATTCAATTCATGATTCATGATTCAATTCATGATTAATGATTTATGATTCGTTTCATGATTCATGATTCATTTCATGATTCTTGTTTCGATTCATAATTCATGATTCAATTCATGATTCATGATTCAATTCATGATTCATGATTCGATTCATTATTCATGATTCATGATTCATGATTCGATTCATGATTCATGATTCATAATTTATGATTCAATTCATGATTCATGTTTCATGATTCAATTCATGATTCATGATTTAATTCATGATTCATGATTCGATTCATGATTCATGATTCATGATTCATGATTCATGATTCGATTCATGATTCATGATTCATGATTCAGTTCATGATTCATGATTCGATTCATGATTCATGATTCATGATTCATGATTCAATTCATGATTCATGATTCGATTCATGATTCATGATTCAATTCATGATTCATGATTCAATTCATGATTCATGATTCGATTCATGATTCATGATTCGATTTATGATTCATAATTCAATTCATGATTCATGATTTATTGATCAATTCATCATTCAATTCATGATTCATGATTCAATTCATGATTCGAGATTCATGATTCGATTCATGATTCAATTCATGATTCATGATTTATTGATCAATTCATGATTCATAATTCATGATTCAATTCATGATTCATGATTCATGATTCAGTTCATGATTCATGATTCAATTCATGATTCATGATTCAATTCATTATTCATGATTCATGATTCATGATTCATGATTCAATTCATGATTCATGATTCATAATTCATGATTCAATTCATGATTCATGATTCATGATTCAGTTCATGATTCATGATTCAATTCATGATTCATGATTCAATTCATTATTCATGATTCATGATTCATGATTCATGATTCATGATTCAATTCATGATTCATGATTCGATTCATGATTCATGATTTATGATTCAATTCATGATTCATGATTTGATTCATGATTCATGATTCAATTCATGAATCATGATTCATGATTCAAATCATGATTCATTTCATGATTCATGATTCAATTCATGATTCATGATTCAATTCGTGATTCATTTCATGATTCATGATTCAATTCATGATTCAATTCATGATTCATTTCATGATTCATTTCATGATTCATGATTCATGATTCAATTCATGATTCAATTCATGATTCAATTCATGATTCATTTCATGATTCATGATTCATGATTTAATTCATGATTAATGATTCATGATTCAATTCATGATTCATGATGCAATTCATATTTCATGATTCAATTCATGATTCATGATTTATGATTCAACTCATGATTCAATTCATGATTCATGATTCATGATTCATGATTCGATTCATGATTCAATTCCTGATTCATGATTTGATTCATGATTCATGATTCATGATTCGATTCATGATTCATGATTCAATTCATGATTCATGATTTGATTCATGATTCATGATTCAATTCATGATTCATGATTTATGATTCAATTCATGATTCAATTCATGATTCATGATTTATGATTCAATTCATGATTCAATTCATGATTCGATTCATGATTTATGATTCAATTCATGATTCATGATTTGATTCATGATTCATGATTCAATTCATGATTCATTTCATGATTCATGATTCAATTCATGATTCATTTTTCATGATTCAATTCATGATTCAATTCATGATTCATTTCATGATTCATGATTCAATTCATGATTTATTTCATGATTCATGATTCATGATTTAATTCATGATTCATGATGCAATTCATGATTCATGATTCAATTCATGATTCATGATTCAATTCATGATTCATGACTCGATTTATGATTCATGATTCAATTCATGATTCGAGATTCATGATTCGATTCATGATTCATGATTCAATTCATGATTCATGATTCATGATTCGATTCATGATTCAATTCATGATTCATGATTCATGATTCGTGATTCAATTCATGATTCATGATTCGATTCATGATTCATGATTCATGATTCATGATTCATGATTCATGATTCAAATCATGATTCAATTCATGATTCATGATTCAATTCATGATTAATGATTTATGATTCGTGTCATGATTCATGATTCATTTCATGATTCTTGTTTCGATTCATAATTCATGATTCAATTCATGATTCATGATTCAATTCATGATTCATGATTCGATTCATTATTCATGATTCATGATTCATGATTCATGATTCGATTCATGATTCTTGATTCATTTCATGATTCATGATTCATGATTCAATTCATGATTCATGTTTCGATTCATGATTCATGATTCAATTCATGTTTCATGATTCGATTCATGATTCATGATTCATAATTTATGATTCAATTCATGATTCATGATTCATGATTCATGATTCAATTCATGATTCATGATTCAATTCATGATTCATGATTCAATTCATGATTCATGATTCTTGATTCATGATTCATGATTCTTGATTCATGAATCATGATTCGATTCATGATTCATGATTTATGATTCAATTCATGATTCAATTCATGATTCATGATTCAATTCATGATTCGAGATTCATGATTCGAATTATGATTCAAGATTCAATTCATGATTCATGATTCATGATTCATGATTCGATTCATGATTCAATTCATGATTCATGATTCATGATTCAATTCATGATTCAATTCATGATTCATGATTCAAGATTTGATTCATGATTCATGATTTAATTTATGATTCATGATTTGATTCATGATTCATGATTCAATTCATGAATCATGATTCATGATTCATGATTCAATTCATGATTCATGATTCATGATTCAATTCATGATTCATTTTTATGATTCATTATTCAATTCATGATTCATGATTCAATTCATGATTCATGATTCAATTCATGATTCATTTCATGATTCATGATTCAATTCATTATTCATGATTCATGATTCAATTCATGATTCATTTCATGATTCATGATTTAATTCATGATTCATGATGCAATTCATGATTCATGATTCAATTCATGATTCATGATTCAATTCATGATTCATGATTCGATTTATGATTCATGATGCAATTCATGATTCGAGATTCATGATTCGATTCATGATTCATGATTCAATTCATGATTCATGATTCATGATTCGATTCATGATTCAATTCATGATTCATGATTCATGATTCGTGATTCAATTCATGATTCATGATTCGATTCATGATTCATTAATCATGATTCATGATTCATGATTCATGATTCAAATCATGATTCAATTCATGATTCATGATTCAATTCATGATTAATGATTTATGATTCGTTTCATGATTCATGATTCATTTCATGATTCTTGTTTCGATTCATAATTCATGATTCAATTCATGATTCATGATTCAATTCAAGATTCATGATTCGATTCATTATTCATGATTCATGATTCATGATTCGATTCATGATTCATGATTCATAATTTATGATTCAATTCATGATTCATGTTTCATGATTCAATTCATGATTCATGATTTAATTCATGATTCATGATTCGATTCATGATTCATGATTCATGATTCATGATTCATGATTCGATTCATGATTCATGATTCATGATTCAGTTCATGATTCATGATTCGATTCATGATTCATGATTCATGATTCATGATTCAATTCATGATTCATGATTCGATTCATGATTCATGATTCAATTCATGATTCATGATTCAATTCATGATTCATGATTCGATTCATGATTCATGATTCGATTTATGATTCATAATTCAATTCATGATTCATGATTTATTGATCAATTCATCATTCAATTCATGATTCATGATTCAATTCATGATTCGAGATTCATGATTCGATTCATGATTCAATTCATGATTCATGATTTATTGATCAATTCATGATTCATAATTCATGATTCAATTCATGATTCATGATTCATGATTCAGTTCATGATTCATGATTCAATTCATGATTCATGATTCAATTCATTATTCATGATTCATGATTCATGATTCATGATTCAATTCATGATTCATGATTCATAATTCATGATTCAATTCATGATTCATGATTCATGATTCAGTTCATGATTCATGATTCAATTCATGATTCATGATTCAATTCATTATTCATGATTCATGATTCATGATTCATGATTCATGATTCAATTCATGATTCATGATTCGATTCATGATTCATGATTTATGATTCAATTCATGATTCATGATTTGATTCATGATTCATGATTCAATTCATGAATCATGATTCATGATTCAAATCATGATTCATTTCATGATTCATGATTCAATTCATGATTCATGATTCAATTCGTGATTCATTTCATGATTCATGATTCAATTCATGATTCAATTCATGATTCATTTCATGATTCATTTCATGATTCATGATTCATGATTCAATTCATGATTCAATTCATGATTCAATTCATGATTCATTTCATGATTCATGATTCATGATTTAATTCATGATTAATGATTCATGATTCAATTCATGATTCATGATGCAATTCATATTTCATGATTCAATTCATGATTCATGATTTATGATTCAACTCATGATTCAATTCATGATTCATGATTCATGATTCATGATTCGATTCATGATTCAATTCCTGATTCATGATTTGATTCATGATTCATGATTCATGATTCGATTCATGATTCATGATTCAATTCATGATTCATGATTTGATTCATGATTCATGATTCAATTCATGATTCATGATTTATGATTCAATTCATGATTCAATTCATGATTCATGATTTATGATTCAATTCATGATTCAATTCATGATTCGATTCATGATTTATGATTCAATTCATGATTCATGATTTGATTCATGATTCATGATTCAATTCATGATTCATTTCATGATTCATGATTCAATTCATGATTCATTTTTCATGATTCAATTCATGATTCAATTCATGATTCATTTCATGATTCATGATTCAATTCATGATTTATTTCATGATTCATGATTCATGATTTAATTCATGATTCATGATGCAATTCATGATTCATGATTCAATTCATGATTCATGATTCAATTCATGATTCATGACTCGATTTATGATTCATGATTCAATTCATGATTCGAGATTCATGATTCGATTCATGATTCATGATTCAATTCATGATTCATGATTCATGATTCGATTCATGATTCAATTCATGATTCATGATTCATGATTCGTGATTCAATTCATGATTCATGATTCGATTCATGATTCATGATTCATGATTCATGATTCATGATTCAAATCATGATTCAATTCATGATTCATGATTCAATTCATGATTAATGATTTATGATTCGTGTCATGATTCATGATTCATTTCATGATTCTTGTTTCGATTCATAATTCATGATTCAATTCATGATTCATGATTCAATTCATGATTCATGATTCGATTCATTATTCATGATTCATGATTCATGATTCATGATTCGATTCATGATTCTTGATTCATTTCATGATTCATGATTCATGATTCAATTCATGATTCATGTTTCGATTCATGATTCATGATTCAATTCATGTTTCATGATTCGATTCATGATTCATGATTCATAATTTATGATTCAATTCATGATTCATGATTCATGATTCATGATTCAATTCATGATTCATGATTCAATTCATGATTCATGATTCTTGATTCATGATTCATGATTCTTGATTCATGAATCATGATTCGATTCATGATTCATGATTTATGATTCAATTCATGATTTATGATTTATGATTCAATTTATGATTCAATTCATGATTCATGATTCATGATTCATGATTCGATTCATGATTCAAGATTCAATTCATGATTCATGATTCATTATTTAATTCATCATTCGATTCATGATTTATGATTCAATTCATGATTCATGATTCATGATTCATTTCATGATTCATGATTCGATTCATGATTCATGATTCATAATTCATGATTCATGATTCGATTCATGATTCATGATTCGATTCATGATTCATGATTCAATTCAGGATTCTTGATTTATGATTCAATTCATGATTCAATTCATGATTCATGATTCATGATTCGATTCATGATTCAATTTATGATTCATGATTCAATTCATGATTCATGATTTATGATTCAATTCATGATTCAATTCATGATTTATGATTCAATTCATGATTCGAGATTCATGATTCGATTCATGATTCATGATTCATGATTCATGATTCGATTCATGATTCATGATTTAATTTATGATTCATGATTTGATTCATGATTTATGATTCAATTCATGAATCATGATTCATGATTCAATTCATGATTCATGATTCATGATTCAATTCATGATTCATTTCATGATTCATGATTCAATTCATGATTCATGAATCAATTCATGATTCATGATTCAATTCATGATTCATGATTCAATTCATAATTCATGATTCAATTCATGATTCATTTCATGATTCATGATTCAATTCATTATTCATGATTCATGATTCATTTCATGATTCAATTCATTATTCATTTCATGATTCATGATGCAATTCATGATTCATGATTATATTCATGATTCATGATTCAATTCATGATTCATGATTCGATTTATGATTCATGATTCAATTCATGATTTATGATTCAATTCATGATTCAATTCATGATTCATGATTCAATTCATGATTCGAGATTCATGATTCGAATTATGATTCAAGATTCAATTCATGATTCATGATTCGTTTCATGATTCAATTCATGATTCATGATTTATGATTCATGATTCGATTCATGATTCAATTCATGATTCATGATTCATGATTCAATTCATGATTCAATTCATGATTCAAGATTTGATTCATGATTCATGATTTAATTTATGATTCATGATTTGATTCATGATTCATGATTCAATTCATGAATCATGATTCATGATTCATGATTCAATTCATGATTCATGATTCATGATTCAATTCATGATTCATTTTTATGATTCATTATTCAATTCATGATTCATGATTCAATTCATGATTCATGATTTAACTCATGATTAATGATTCATGATTCAATTCATTATTCATGATTCATGATTCAATTCATGATTCATTTCATGATTCATGATTCATGATTTAACTCATGATTAATGATTCATGATTCAATTCATGATTCATGATGCAATTCATGATTCATGATTATATTCATGATTCATGATTCAATTCATGATTCATGATTTGATTTATGATTCATGATTCAATTCATGATTCATGATTCAAATCATGATTCAAATTATGATTCATGATTCAATTCATGATTCATGATTCAATTCATGATTTATGATTCGATTCATGAGTAATGATTTATGATTCATTTCATGATTCATGATTCATTTTATGATTCTTGTTTCGATTCATAATTCATGATTCAATTCATGATTCATGATTCAATTCATGATTCATGATTCGATTCATTATTCATGATTCATGATTCATGATTCGATTCATGATTCTTGATTCATTTCATGATTCATGATTCATGATTCAATTCATGATTCATGTTTCGATTCATGATTCATGATTCGATTCATGATTCATGATTCGAATAATGATTCATGATTCATAATTCATGATTCAATTCATGATTCATGATTCATGATTCATGATTCAATTCATGATTCATGATTCAATTCATGATTCATAATTCATGATTCATGAATCATGATTCGATTCATGATTCATGATTTATGATTCAATTCATGATTTATGATTTATGATTCAATTTATTATTGAATTCATGATTCATGATTCATGATTCGATTCATGATTCATGATTCATGATTCACGATTCAATTCATGATTCATGATTCATGATTCATGATTCGATTCATGATTCATGATTCATAATTCATTATTCGATTTATGATTCATGATTCATGATTCGATTCATGATTCATGATTCACGATTCAATTCATGATTCATGATTCGATTCATGATTCATGATTCAATTCATGATTCAATTCATGATTCAATTCATGATTCATGATTCAATTCATGATTCGAGATTCATGATTCGATATATGATTCATGATTCAATTCATGATTCAATTCATGATTCAATTCATGATTCATGATTTAATTCATGATTCATTTCATGATTCATGATTTGATTCATGATTCATGATTCGATTCATGATTCATGATTCGATTCATGATTCATAATTTATGATTCAATTCATGATTCATGTTTCATGATTCAATTCATGATTCAATTCATGATTCATGATTCGATTCATGATTCATGATTCATGATTCATTATTCATGATTCATGATTCGATTCATGATTCATGATTCATGATTCAATTCATGATTCATGATTTGATTCATGATTCATGATTCATGATTCATGATTCAATTCATGATTCATGATTCGATTCATGATTCATGATTCAATTCATGATTCATGATTCGATTCATGATTCATGATTCATGATTCAATTCATGATTCATGATTCGATTCATGATTCATGATTCATGATTCATGATTCAATTCATGATTCATGATTCGATTCATGATTCATGATTCAATTCATGATTCATGATTCATGATTCAATTCATGATTCAATTCATGATTCATGATTCATGATTCGATTCATGATTCATGATTCGATTTATGATTCATGATTCAATTCATGATTCATGATTTATTGATCAATTCATGATTCAATTTATGATTCATGATTCAATTCATGATTCGAGATTCATGATTCGATTCATGATTCAATTCATGATTCATGATTCGCTTCATGATTCAATTCATGATTAATGATTCATGATTCAATTCATGATTCATGATGCAATTCATGACTTATGATACAAATCATGATTCATGATTCAATTCATGTTTCATGATTTGATTCATGATTCATGATTCAATTCATGATTCATGATTCAATTCATGATTCATGATTCATGATTCAATTCATGACTCATGATTCATGATTCGATTCATGATTCATGATTCAATTCATGATTCATGATTCGATTTATGATTCATGATTCAATTCATGATTCATGATTTATGATTCAATTCATGATTCAATTCATGATTCATGATTCAATTCATGATTCGAGATTCATGATTCGATTCATGATTTATGATTCAATTCATGATACATGATTTGATTCATGATTTAATTCATTATTCATGATTGATGATTCAATTCATGATTCATGATTCATGATTCGATTCATGATTCATGATTCATGATTCGATTCATGATTTATGATTCATGATTCCTGATTCATGATTCAAATCATGATTCAAATCATGATTCATGATTCAATTCATGATTTATGATTCAATTCATGATTCATGATTTAATTCATGATTCATGATTTAATTCATGATTCATAATTCGATTCATGATTAATGATTTATGATTCGTTTCATGATTCATTTCATGATTCGATTCATTATTCATGATTCATGATTCATGATTCGATTCATGATTCTTGATTCATTTCATGATTCATGATTCATGATTCAATTCATGATTCATGTTTCGATTTATGATTCATGATTCGATTCATGATTCATGATTCATAATTCATGATTCAATTCATGATTCATGATTCATGATTCATGATTCAGTTCATGATACTTTATTCAATTCATGATTCATGATTCGATTCATGATTCATGATTCATGATTCATGATTCATAATTCGATTCATGATTCATGATTCATGATTCATGATTCAAATCATGATTCAAATCATGATTCATGATTCAATTCATGATTTATGATTCAATTCATGATTCATGATTTGATTTATGATTCATGATTCAATTCATGATTCATGATTTGATTTATGATTCATGATTCAATTCATGATTCATGATTCAAATCATGATTCAAATTATGATTCATGATTCAATTCATGATTCATGATTCAATTCATGATTTATGATTCGATTCATGAGTAATGATTTATGATTCATTTCATGATTCATGATTCATTTTATGATTCTTGTTTCGATTCATAATTCATGATTCAATTCATGATTCATGATTCAATTCATGATTCATGATTCGATTCATTATTCATGATTCATGATTCATGATTCGATTCATGATTCTTGATTCATTTCATGATTCATGATTCATGATTCAATTCATGATTCATGTTTCGATTCATGATTCATGATTCGATTCATGATTCATGATTCGAATAATGATTCATGATTCATAATTCATGATTCAATTCATGATTCATGATTCATGATTCAATTCATGATTCATGATTCAATTCATGATTCATGATTCAATTCATGATTCATAATTCATGTTTCATGAATCATGATTCGATTCATGATTCATGATTTATGATTCAATTCATGATTTATGATTTATGATTCAATTTATTATTGAATTCATGATTCATGATTCATGATTCGATTCATGATTCATGATTCATGATTCACGATTCAATTCATGATTCATGATTCATGATTCATGATTCGATTCATGATTCATGATTCATAATTCATTATTCGATTTATGATTCATGATTCATGATTCGATTCATGATTCATGATTCACGATTCAATTCATGATTCATGATTCGATTCATGATTCATGATTCAATTCATGATTCAATTCATGATTCAATTCATGATTCATGATTCAATTCATGATTCGAGATTCATGATTCGATATATGATTCATGATTCAATTCATGATTCAATTCATGATTCAATTCATGATTCATGATTTAATTCATGATTCATTTCATGATTCATGATTCGATTCATGATTCATGATTCATAATTTATGATTCAATTCATGATTCATGTTTCATGATTCAATTCATGATTCAATTCATGATTCATGATTCAATTCATGATTCAATTCATGATTCATGATTCAATTCATGATTCATGATTCATGATTCATTATTCATGATTCATGATTCGATTCATGATTCATGATTCATGATTCAATTCATGATTCATGATTTGATTCATGATTCATGATTCATGATTCATGATTCAATTCATGATTCATGATTCGATTCATGATTCATGATTCAATTCATGATTCATGATTCGATTCATGATTCATGATTCATGATTCAATTCATGATTCATGATTCGATTCATGATTCATGATTCATGATTCATGATTCAATTCATGATTCATGATTCGATTCATGATTCATGATTCAATTCATGATTCATGATTCATGATTCAATTCATGATTCAATTCATGATTCATGATTCATGATTCGATTCATGATTCATGATTCGATTTATGATTCATGATTCAATTCATGATTCATGATTTATTGATCAATTCATGATTCAATTTATGATTCATGATTCAATTCATGATTCGAGATTCATGATTCGATTCATGATTCAATTCATGATTCATGATTCGCTTCATGATTCAATTCATGATTAATGATTCATGATTCAATTCATGATTCATGATGCAATTCATGACTTATGATACAAATCATGATTCATGATTCAATTCATGTTTCATGATTTGATTCATGATTCATGATTCAATTCATGATTCATGATTCAATTCATGATTCATGATTCATGATTCAATTCATGACTCATGATTCATGATTCGATTCATGATTCATGATTCAATTCATGATTCATGATTCGATTTATGATTCATGATTCAATTCATGATTCATGATTTATGATTCAATTCATGATTCAATTCATGATTCATGATTCAATTCATGATTCGAGATTCATGATTCGATTCATGATTTATGATTCAATTCATGATACATGATTTGATTCATGATTTAATTCATTATTCATGATTGATGATTCAATTCATGATTCATGATTCATGATTCGATTCATGATTCATGATTCATGATTCGATTCATGATTTATGATTCATGATTCCTGATTCATGATTCAAATCATGATTCAAATCATGATTCATGATTCAATTCATGATTTATGATTCAATTCATGATTCATGATTTAATTCATGATTCATGATTTAATTCATGATTCATAATTCGATTCATGATTAATGATTTATGATTCGTTTCATGATTCATTTCATGATTCTATTCATTATTCATGATTCATGATTCATGATTCGATTCATGATTCTTGATTCATTTCATGATTCATGATTCATGATTCAATTCATGATTCATGTTTCGATTCATGATTCATGATTCGATTCATGATTCATGATTCATAATTCATGATTCAATTCATGATTCATGATTCATGATTCATGATTCAGTTCATGATACTTTATTCAATTCATGATTCATGATTCGATTCATGATTCATGATTCATGATTCATGATTCATAATTCGATTCATGATTCATGATTCATGATTCATGATTCAAATCATGATTCAAATCATGATTCATGATTCAATTCATGATTTATGATTCAATTCATGATTCATGATTTAATTCATGATTCATGATTCCATTCATGATTAATGATTTATGATTCGTTTCATGATTCATTTCATGATTCGTGTTTCGATTCATAATTCATGATTCAAATCATGATTCATGATTTGATTCATTATTCATGATTCATGATTCGATTCCTGATTCTTGATTCATTTCATGATTCATGATTCATAATTCAATTCATGATTCATGATTCAATTCATGATTCGAGATTCATGATTCGATTCATGATTCAATTCATGATTCATGATTCATGATTCGCTTCATGATTCAATTCATGATTAATGATTCATGATTCAATTCATGATTCATGATGCAATTCATGACTTATGATTCAAATCATGATTCATGATTCAATTCATGTTTCATGATTTGATTCATGATTCAAGATTCAATTCATGATTCATGATTCAATTCATGATTCATGATTCATGATTCAATTCATGACTCATGATTCATGATTCGATTCATGATTCATGATTCAATTCATGATTCATGATTCGATTTATGATTCATGATTCAATTCATGATTCATGATTTATGATTCAATTCATGATTCAATTCATGATTCATGATTCAATTCATGATACATGATTCGATTCATGATTTAATTCATGATTCATGATTGATGATTCAATTCATGATTCATGATTCATGATTCGATTCATGATTCATGATTCATGATTCGATTCATGATTCATGATTCATGATTCATGATTCAAATCATGATTCAAATCATGATTCATGATTCAATTCATGATTTATGATTCAATTCATGATTCATGATTTAATTCATGATTCATAATTCGATTCATGATTAATGATTTATGATTCGTTTCATGATTCATTTCATGATTCGATTCATTATTCATGATTCATGATTCGAATCATGATTCTTGATTCATTTCATGATTCATGATTCATGATTCAATTCATGATTCATGTTTCGATTCATGATTCATGATTCGATTCATGATTCATGATTCATAATTCATGATTCAATTCATGATTCATGATTCATGATTCATGATTCAGTTCATGATTCATGATTCAATTCATGATTCATGATTCGATTCATGATTCATGATTCATGATTCATGATTTGATTCATGATTCATGATTCATGATTCATGATTCATGATTCAAATCATGATTCAAATCATGATTCATGATTCAATTCATGATTTATGATTCAATTCATGATTCATGATTTAATTCATGATTCATGATTCCATTCATGATTAATGATTTATGATTCGTTTCATGATTCATTTCATGATTCGTGTTTCGATTCATAATTCATGATTCATAATTTGATTCATTATTCATGATTCATGATTCATGATTCGATTCCTGATTCTTGATTCATTTCATGATTCATGATTCATAATTCAATTCATGATTCATGTTTCGATTCATGATTCATAATTCATGATTCAATTCATGATTCATGATTCATGATTCAGTTCATGATTCATGATTCAATTCATGATTCATGATTCAATTCATGATTCATGATTCATGATTTATGATTCCATTCATGATTCATGATTCGATTCATGATTCATGATTCAATTCATGATTTATGATTTATGATTCAATTTATGATTCAATTCATGATTCATGATTCATGATTCATATTTCAATTCATTTTTCATGATTCGATTCATGATTCATGATTCATGATTCAATTCATGATTCATGATTTGATTCATGATTCATGATTCAATTCATGAATCATGATTCATGATTCATGATTCAATTCATGATTCATGATTCAAATCATGATTCATTTCTTCATTCATGATTCAATTCATGATTCATGATTCATGATTCAAATCATGATTCATTTCATGATTCATAATTCAATTCATGATTCATGATTCATGATTCAATTCGTGATTCATTTCATGATTCATGATTCAATTCATGATGCATGATTCAATTCATGATTCAATTCATGATTCATTTCATGATTCATGATTCAATTCATGATTCATTTCATGATTCATGATTCATGATTTAATTCATGATTAATGATTCATGATTCAATTCATGATTTATGATGCAATTCATGATTCATGATTCAATTCATGATTCATGATTCAATTCATGATTCAACTCATGATTCAATTCATGATTCATGATTCATGATTTATGATTCAATTCATGATTCATGATTTGATTCATGATTCATGATTCATGATTCATGATTCATGATTCGATTCATGATTCATGATTCAATTCATGATTCATGATTTGATTCATGATTCATGATTCAATTCATGATTCATGATTTATGATTCAATTCATGATTCAATTCATAATTCATGATTTATGATTCAATTCATGATTCAATTCATGATTCATGATTCATGATTCATGATTCGATTCATGATTTATGATTCAATTCATGATTCATGATTTGATTCATGATTCATGATTTGATTCATGATTCATGATTTGATTCATGATTCATGATTCAATTCATGATTCATTTCATGATTCATGATTCAATTCATGATTCATGATTCATGATTCAATTCATGATTCATTTCATGATTCATGATTCATGATTTAATTCATGATTAATGATGCATGATTCAATTCATGATTCATGTTTCAATTCATAATTCATGATTCAATTTACGATTCATGATTCAATTCATGATTCGAGATTCATGATTCGATTCATGATTCATGATTCAATTCATGATTCATGATTCATGATTCGATTCATGATTCAATTCATGATTCATGATTCATGATTCGTGATTAAATTCATGATTCATGATTCGATTCATGATTCATGATTCATGATTCATGATTCAAATCATAATTCAATTCATGATTCATGATTCAATTCATGATTAATGATTTATGATTCGTTTCATGATTCATGATTCATTTCATGATTCTTGTTTCGATTCATAATTCATGATTCAATTCATGATTCATGATTCAATTCATGATTCATGATTCGATTCATTATTCATGATTCATGATTCATGATTCGATTCATGATTCTTGATTCATTTCATGATTCATGATTCATGATTCAATTCATGATTCATGTTTCGATTCATGATTCATGATTCAATTCATGATTCATGATTCGATTCATGATTCATGATTTATAATTCATGATTCAATTCATGATTCATGATTCATGATTCATGATTCAATTCATGATTCATGATTCAGTTCATGATTCATGATTCGATTCATGATTCATGATTCTTGATTCATGAATCATGATTCGATTCATGATTCATGATTTATGATTCAATTCATGATTTATGATTTATGATTCTATTTATGATTCAATTCATGATTCATGATTCATGATTCATGATTCGATTCATGATTCAAGATTCAATTCATGATTCATGATTCATTATTTAATTCATCATTCGATTCATGATTTATGATTCAATTCATGATTCATGATTCATGATTAATTTCATGATTCATGATTCGATTCATGATTCATGATTCATAATTCATGATTCAATTCATGATTCATTATTCGATTCATGATTCATGATTCAATTCATGATTCATGATTCGATTCATTATTCATGATTCATGATTCATGATTCGATTCATGATTCTTGATTCATTTCATGATTCATGATTCATGATTCAATTCATAATTCATGTTTCGATTCATGATTCATGATTCAATTCATGATTCATGATTCGATTCATGATTCATGATTCATAATTCATGATTCAATTCATGATTCATGATTCATGATTCATGATTCAATTCATGATTTATGATTCAGTTCATGATTCGATTCATGATTCATGATTCTTGATTCATGAATCATGATTCGATTCATGATTCATGATTTATGATTCAATTCATGATTTATGATTTATGATTCTATTTATGATTCAATTCATGATTCATGATTCGATTCATGATTCAAGATTCAATTCATGATTCATGATTCATTATTTAATTCATCATTCGATTCATGATTTATGATTCAATTCATGATTCATGATTCATGATTAATTTCATGATTCATGTTTCGATTCATGATTCATAATTCATGATTCAATTCATGATTCATGATTCGATTCATGATTCATGATTCAATTTAGGATTCTTGATTTATGATTCAATTCATGATTCAATTCATGATTCATGATTCGATTCATGATTCATGATTCATGATTCGATGCATGATTCAATTCATGATTCATGATTCATGATTCAATTCATGATTCAATTCATGATTCGAGATTCATGATTCGAATTATGATTCATGATGCAATTCATGAATCATGATTATATTCATGATTCATGATTCATGATTCGATTCATGATTCATGATTCATGATTCGATGCATGATTCAATTCATGATTCATGATTCATGATTCAATTCATGATTCAAATTATGATTCGAGATTCATGATTCGAATTATGATTCATGATGCAATTCATGAATCATGATTATATTCATGATTCATGATTCAATTCATGATTCATGATTTGATTTATGATTCATGATTCAATTCATGATTCATGATTTATGATTCAATTCATGATTCGAATTATGATTCATGATTCAATTCATGATTCATGATTCGATTCATGATTCAATTCATGATTCATGATTCATGATTCAATTCATGACTCATGATTCATGATTTGATTCATGATTCATGATTCAATTCATGATTCATGATTCGATTTATGATTCATGATTCAATTCATGATTCATGATTTATGATTCAATTCATGATTCATGATTCAATTCATGATACATGATTCGATTCATGATTTAATTCATGATTCATGATTGATGATTCAATTCATGATTCATGATTCATGATTCGATTCATGATTCATGATTCATGATTCGATTCATGATTCATGATTCATGATTCATGATTCAAATCATGATTCAAATCATGATTCATGATTCAATTCATGATTTATGATTCAGTTCATGATTCGATTCATGATTCATGATTCTTGATTCATGAATCATGATTCGATTCATGATTCATGATTTATGATTCAATTCATGATTTATGATATATGATTCTATTTATGATTCAATTCATGATTCATGATTCATTTCATGATTCATGATTCATGATTCAATTCATGATTCATGTTTCGATTCATGATTCATGATTCAATTCATGATTCATGATTCGATTCATGATTCATGATTTATAATTCATGATTCAATTCATGATTCATGATTCGATTCATGATTCATGATTCAATTCAGGATTCTTGATTTATGATTCAATTCATGATTCAATTCATGATTCGATTCATGATTCAATTCATGATTAATGATTTATGATTCAATTCATGATTCATGATTCATTTCATGATTCTTGTTTCAATTCATAATTCATGATTCAATTCATGATTCATGATTCAATTCATGATTCATGATTCGATTCATTATTCATGATTCATGATTCATGATTCGATTCATGATTCTTGATTCATGATTCGATTCATGATTCATGATTCAATTCATGATTCATGTTTCGATTCATGATTCATGATTCAATTCATGATTCATGATTCGATTCATGATTCATGATTCATAATTCATGATTCAATTCATGATTCATGATTCAATTCATGATTCATGATTCATGATTAATTTCATGATTCATGATTCGATTCATGATTCATGATTCATAATTCATGATTCAATTCATGATTCATGATTCGATTCATGATTCATGATTCAATTCAGGATTCTTGATTTATGATTCAATTCATGATTCAATTCATGATTCGATTCATGATTCAATTCATGATTAATGATTTATGATTCAATTCATGATTCATGATTCATTTCATGATTCTTGTTTCAATTCATAATTCATGATTCAATTCATGATTCATGATTCAATTCATGATTCATGATTCGATTCATTATTCATGATTCATGATTCATGATTCGATTCATGATTCTTGATTCATTTCATGATTCATGATTCATGATTCAATTCATGATTCATGTTTCGATTCATGATTCATGATTCAATTCATGATTCATGATTCGATTCATGATTCATGATTCATAATTCATGATTCAATTCATGATTCATGATTCATGATTCAATTCATGATTCATGATTCAGTTCATGATTCATGATTCGATTCATGATTCATGATTCTTGATTCATGAATCATGATTCGATTCATGATTCATGATTTATGATTCAATTCATGATTTATGATTTATGATTCTATTTATGATTCAATTCATGATTCATGATTCATGATTCATGATTCGATTCATGATTCAAGATTCAATTCATGATTCATGATTCATTATTTAATTCATCATTCGATTCATGATTTATGATTCAATTCATGATTCATGATTCATGATTAATTTCATGATTCATGTTTCGATTCATGATTCATAATTCATGATTCAATTCATGATTCATGATTCGATTCATGATTCATGATTCAATTTAGGATTCTTGATTTATGATTCAATTCATGATTCAATTCATGATTCATGATTCGATTCATGATTCATGATTCATGATTCGATGCATGATTCAATTCATGATTCATGATTCATGATTCAATTCATGATTCAATTCATGATTCGAGATTCATAATTCGAATTATGATTCATGATGCAATTCATGAATCATGATTATATTCATGATTCATGATTCATGATTCGATTCATGATTCATGATTCATGATTCGATGCATGATTCAATTCATGATTCATGATTCATGATTCAATTCATGATTCAATTCATGATTCGAGATTCATGATTCGAATTATGATTCATGATGCAATTCATGAATCATGATTATATTCATGATTCATGATTCATGATTCGATTCATGATTCATGATTCATGATTCGATGCATGATTCAATTCATGATTCATGATTCATGATTCAATTCATGATTCAATTCATGATTCGAGATTCATGATTCGAATTATGATTCATGATGCAATTCATGAATCATGATTATATTCATGATTCATGATTCAATTCATGATTCATGATTTGATTTATGATTCATGATTCAATTCATGATTCATGATTTATGATTCAATTCATGATTCAATTCATGATTCATGATTCAATTCATGATTCGAGATTCATGATTCGAATTATGATTCATGATTCAATTCATGATTCATGATTCGATTCATGATTCAATTCATGATTCATGATTCAATTCATGACTCATGATTCATGATTTGATTCATGATTCATGATTCAATTCATGATTCATGATTCGATTTATGATTCATGATTCAATTCATGATTCATGATTTATGCTTCAATTCATGATTCATGATTCAATTCATGATACATGATTCGATTCATGATTTAATTCATGATTCATGATTGATGATTCATTTCATGATTCATGATTCATGATTCGATTCATGATTCATGATTCCTGATTCGATTCATGATTCATGATTCATGATTCATGATTCAAATCATGATTCAAATCATGATTCATGATTCAATTCATGATTTATGATTCAGTTCATGATTCATGATTCGATTCATGATTCATGATTCTTGATTCATGAATCATGATTCGATTCATGATTCATGATTTATGATTCAATTCATGATTTGTGATTTATGATTCTATTTATGATTCAATTCATGATTCATGATTCATTTCATGATTCATGATTCATGATTCAATTCATGATTCATGTTTCGATTCATGATTCATGATTCAATTCATGATTCATGATTCGATTCATGATTCATGATTTATAATTCATGATTCAATTCATGATTCATGATTCATGATTCATGATTCAATTCATGATTCATGATTCAGTTCATGATTCATAATTCGATTCATGATTCATGATTCTTGATTCATGAATTATGATTCGATTCATGATTCATGATTTATGATTCAATTCATGATTTATGATTTATGATTCTATTTATGATTCAATTCATGATTCATGATTCATGATTCATGATTCGATTCATGATTCAAGATTCAATTCATGATTCATGATTCATTATTTAATTCATCATTCGATTCATGATTTATGATTCAATTCATGATTCATGATTCATGATTAATTTCATGATTCATGATTCGATTCATGATTCATGATTCATAATTCATGATTCAATTCATGATTCATGATTCGATTCATGATTCATGATTCAATTCAGGATTCTTGATTTATGATTCAATTCATGATTCAATTCATGATTCGATTCATGATTCAATTCATGATTAATGATTTATGATTCAATTCATGATTCATGATTCATTTCATGCTTCTTGTTTCAATTCATAATTCATGATTCAATTCATGATTCATGATTCAATTCATGATTCATGATTCGATTCATTATTCATGATTCATGATTCATGATTCGATTCATGATTCTTGATTCATTTCATGATTCATGATTCATGATTCAATTCATGATTCATGTTTCGATTCATGATTCATGATTCAATTAATGATTCATGATTCGATTCATGATTCATGATTCATAATTCATGATTCAATTCATGATTCATGATTCATGATTCAATTCATGATTCATGATTCAGTTCATGATTCATGATTCGATTCATGATTCATGATTCTTGATTCATGAATCATGATTCGATTCATGATTCATGATTTATGATTCAATTCATGATTTATGATTTATGATTCTATTTATGATTCAATTCATGATTCATGATTCATGATTCATGATTCGATTCATGATTCAAGATTCAATTCATGATTCATGATTCATTATTTAATTCATCATTCGATTCATGATTTATGATTCAATTCATGATTCATGATTCATGATTAATTTCATGATTCATGTTTCGATTCATGATTCATAATTCATGATTCAATTCATGATTCATGATTCGATTCATGATTCATGATTCAATTTAGGATTCTTGATTTATGATTCAATTCATGATTCAATTCATGATTCATGATTCGATTCATGATTCATGAATCGATGCATGATTCAATTCATGATTCATGATTCATGATTCAATTCATGATTCAATTCATGATTCGAGATTCATGATTCGAATTATGATTCATGATGCAATTCATGAATCATGATTATATTCATGATTCATGATTCATGATTCGATTCATGATTCATGATTCATGATTCGATGCATGATTCAATTCATGATTCATGATTCATGATTCAATTCATGATTCAATTCATGATTCGAGATTCATGATTCGAATTATGATTCATGATTTGATTTATGATTCATGATTCAATTCATGATTCATGATTTATGATTCAATTCATGATTCAATTCATGATTCATGATTCAATTCATGATTCGAGATTCATGATTCGAATTATGATTCATGATTCAATTCATGATTCATGATTCGATTCATGATTCAATTCATGATTCATGATTCAATTCATGACTCATGATTCATGATTCATGATTCAATTCATGATTCATGATTCGATTTATGATTCATGATTCAATTCATGATTCATGATTTATGATTCAATTCATGATTCATGATTCAATTCATGATACATGATTCGATTCATGATTTAATTCATGATTGATGATTGATGATTCAATTCATGATTCATGATTCATGATTCGATTCATGATTCATGATTCATGATTCGATTCATGATTCATGATTCATGATTCAAATCATGATTCAAATCATGATTCATGATTCAATTCATGATTTATGATTCAATTCATGATTCATGATTTAATTCATGATTCATAATTCGATTCATGATTAATGATTTATGATTCGTTTCATGATTCATTTCATGATTCGATTCATTATTCATGATTCATGATTCATGATTCGATTCATGATTCTTGATTCATTTCATGATTCATGATTCAATTCATGATTCATGTTTCGATTCATGATTCATGATTCGATTCATGATTCATGATTCATAATTCATGATTCAATTCATGATTCATGATTCATGATTCATGATTCAGTTCATGATTCAATTCATGATTCATGATTCGATTCATGATTCATGATTCATGATTCATGATTCATGATTCGATTCATGATTCATGATTCAAATCATGATTCAAATCATGATTCATGATTCAATTCATGATTTATGATTCAATTCATGATTCATGATTTAATTCATGATTCATGATTCCATTCATGATAAATGATTTATGATTCGTTTCATGATTCATTTCATGATTCGTGTTTCGATTCATAATTCATGATTCATGATTTGATTCATTATTCATGATTCATGATTCATGATTCGATTCCTGATTCTTCATTCATTTCATGATTCATGATTCATAATTCAATTCATGATTCATGTTTCGATTCATGATTCATGATTCGATTCATGATTCATGATTCATAATTCATGATTCAATTCATGATTCATGATTCATGATTCATGATTCAGTTCATGATTCATGATTAAATTCATGATTCATGATTCAATTCATGATTCATGATTCATGATTTATGATTCCATTCATGATTCATGATTCGATTCATGATTCATGATTCAATTCATGATTTATGATTTATGATTCAATTTATGATTCAATTCATGATTCATGATTTATGATTCAATTCATGATTCATGATTCGATTCATGATTCATGATTCATGATTCAATTCATGATTCATGATTTGATTCATGATTCATGATTCAATTCATGAATCATGATTCATGATTCATGATTCAATTCATGATTCATGATTCAAATCATGATTCATTTCTTGATTCATGATTCAATTCATGATTCATGATTCATGATTCATGATTCGATTCCTGATTCTTCATTCATTTCATGATTCATAATTCAATTCATGATTCATGTTTCGATTCATGATTCATGATTCGATTCATGATTCATGATTCATAATTCATGATTCAATTCATGATTCATGATTCATGATTTATGATTCCATTCATGATTCATGATTCGATTCATGATTCATGATTCAATTCATGATTTATGATTTATGATTCAATTTATGATTCAATTTATGATTCATGATTCATGATTCATGATTCATGATTCAATTCATGATTCATGATTCGATTCATGATTCATGATTCATGATTCAATTCATGATTCATGATTTGATTCATGATTCATGATTCAATTCATGAATCATGATTCATGATTCATGATTCAATTCATGATTCATGATTCAAATCATGATTCATTTCTTGATTCATGATTCAATTCATGATTCATGATTCATGATTCATGATTCAATTCATGATTCATGATTTGATTCATGATTCATGATTCATGATTCATGATTCATGATTCGATTCATGATTCATGATTCAATTCATGATTCATGATTTGATTCATGATTTATGATTCAATTCATGATTCATGATTTATGATTCAATTCATGATTCAATTCATAATTCATGATTTATGATTCAATTCATGATTCAATTTATGATTCATGATTCATGATTCGATTCATGATTTATGATTCAATTCATGATTCATGATTTGATTCATGATTCATGATTTGATTCATGATTCATGATTTGATTCATGATTCATGATTCAATTCATGATTCATTTCATGATTCATGATTCAATTCATGATTCATGATTCATGATTCAATTCATGATTCATTTCATGATTCATGATTCATGATTTAATTCATGATTAATGATTCATGATTCAATTCATGATTCATGTTTCAATTCATGGTTCATGATTCAATTTACGATTCATGATTCAATTCATGATTCGAGATTCATGATTCGATTCATGATTCATGATTTAATTCATGATTCATGATTCATGATTCGATTCATGATTCGATTCATGATTCATGATTCATGATTCATGATTCATGATTCATGATTCATGATTCAAATCATAATTCAATTCATGATTCATGATTCAATTCATGATTAATGATTTATGATTCGTTTCATGATTCATGATTCATTTCATGATTCTTGTTTCGATTCATAATTCATGATTTAATTCATGATTCATGATTCAATTCATGATTCATGATTCGATTCATTATTCATGATTCATGATTCATAATTCGATTCATGATTCTTGATTCATTTCATGATTCATGATTCATGATTCAATTCATGATTCATATTTTGATTCATGATTCATGATTCAATTCATGATTCATGATTCGATTCATGATTCATGATTCATAATTCATGATTCAATTCATGATTCATGATTCATGATTCATGATTCAATTCATGATTCATGATTCAGTTCATGATTCATGATTCGATTCAAGATTCATGATTCTTGATTCATGAATCATGATTTGATTCATGATTCATGATTTATGATTCAATTCATGATTTATGATTTATGATTCTATTTATGATTCAATTCATGATTCATGATTCATGATTCGATTCATGATTCAAGATTCAATTCATGATTCATGATTCATTATTTAATTCATCATTCGATTCATGATTTATGATTCAATTCATGATTCATGATTCATGATTAATTTCATGATTCATGATTCGATTCATGATTCATGATTCATAATTCATGATTCAATTCATGATTCATGATTCGATTCATGATTCATGATTCAATTCAGGATTCTTGATTTATGATTCAATTCATGATTCAATTCATGATTCATGATTCATGATTCGATTCATGATTCATGATTCGATTCATGATTCAATTCATGATTAATGATTTATGATTCGCTTCATGATTCATGATTCATTTCATGATTCTTGTTTCGATTCATAATTCATGATTCAATTCATGATTCATGATTCAATTCATGATTCATGATTCAATTCATGATTCATGATTCGATTCATTATTCATGATTCATGATTCGATTCATGATTCTTGATTCATTTCATGATTCATGATTCATGATTCAATTCATAATTCATGTTTCGATTCATGATTCATGATTCAATTCATGATTCATGATTCGATTCATGATTCATGATTCATAATTCATGATTCAATTCATGATTCATGATTCATGATTCAATTCATGATTCATGATTCAGTTCATGATTCATGATTCGATTCATGATTCATGATTCTTGATTCAATTCATGATTTATGATTTATGATTCTATTTATGATTCAATTCATGATTCATGATTCATGATTCATGATTCGATTCATGATTCAAGATTCAATTCAAGATTCATGATTCATTATTTAATTCATCATTCGATTCATGATTTATGATTCAATTCATGATTCATGATTCATGATTAATTTCATAATTCATGATTCGATTCATGATTCATGATTCATAATTCATGATTCAATTCATGATTCATGATTCGATTCATGATTCATGATTCAATTCAGGATTCTTGATTTATGATTCAATTCATGATTCAATTCATGATTCATGATTCATGATTCAATTCATGATTCATGATTCATGATTCGATGCATGATTCAATTCATGATTCATGATTCATGATTCAATTCATGATTCAATTCATGATTCGAGATTCATGATTCGAATTATGATTCATGATGCAATTCATGATTCATGATTATATTCATGATTCATGATTCAATTCATGATTCATGATTTGATTTATGATTCATGATTCAATTCATGATTCATGATTTATGATTCAATTCATGATTCAATTCATGATTCATGATTAAATTCATGATTCGAGATTCATGATTCGAATTATGATTCATGATTCAATTCATGATTCATGATTCGATTCATGATTCAATTCATGATTCATGATTCATGATTCGATTCATGATTCATGATTCATAATTCATTATTCGATTTATGATTCATGATTCATGATTTAATTCATGATTCATGATTCAATTCATGATTCATGATTCGATTTATGATTCATGATTCAATTCATGATTCATGATTTATGATTCAATTCATGATTCAATTCATGATTTATGATTCAATTCATGATTCGAGATTCATGATTCGAATCATGATTCATGATTCATGATTCGATGCATGATTCAATTCATGATTCATGATTCATGATTCAATTCATGATTCAATTCATGATTCGAGATTCATGATTCGAATTATGATTCATGATGCCATTCATGATTCATGATTATATTCATGATTCATGATTCAATTCATGATTCATGATTTGATTTATGATTCATGATTCAATTCATGATTCATGATTTATGATTCAATTCATGATTCAATTCATGATTCATGATTCAATTCATGATTCGAGATTCATGATTCGAATTATGATTAATGATTAAATTCATGATTCATGATTCGATTCATGATTCAATTCATGATTCATGATTCATGATTCAATTCATGATTCATGATTCATGATTTGATTCATGATTCATGATTCATAATTCATTATTCGATTTATGATTCATGATTCATGATTTAATTCATGATTCATGATTCAATTCATGATTCATGATTCGATTCATGATTCATAATTCATGATTCGATTCATGATTCATGATTCATGATTCAATTCATGATTCATGATTCGATTCATGATTCAATTCATGATTCAATTCATTATTCAATTCATGATTCATGATTCAATTCATGATTCGAGATTCATGATTCGATTCATGATTCATGATTCAATTCATGATTCATGATTCAATTCATGATTCATGATTCAATTCATGATTCATGATTCAATTCATGATTCATGATTCAATTCATGATTCATGATTCAATTCATGATTCATTTCATGATTCATGATTCGATTCATGATTCATGATTCGATTCATGATTCATGATTCATAATTCATGATTCAATTCATGATTCATGTTTCATGATTCAATTCATGATTAAAGATTCAATTCATGATTCATGATTCGATTCATGATTCATGATTCATGATTCATGATTAATGATTCGATTCATGATTCATGATTCATGATTCAATTCATGATTCATGATTCGATTCATGATTCATGATTCATGATTCATGATTCAATTCATGATTCATGATTCGATTCATGATTCATGATTCAATTCATGATTTATGATTCATGATTCAATTCATGATTCAATTCATGATTCATGATTCGATTTAAGATTCATGATTCAATTCATGATTCATGATTTATTGATCAATTCATGATTCAATTCATGATTCATGATTCAATTCATGATTCGAGATTCATGATTCGATTCATGATTCATTTCATGATTCGAGATTCATGATTCGATTCATGATTCAATTCATGATTCATGATTCATGATTCAATTCATGATTCATGATGCAATTCATGACTTATGATTCAAATCATGATTCATGATTCAATTCATGTTTCATGATTCGATTCATGATTCATGATTCATTTCATGATTCATGATTCATGATTCAATTCATGATTCATGATTAGATTCATGATTCATGATTCATGATTCGATTCATGATTCATGATTCGATTCATGATTCATGATTCGATTTATGATTCATGATTCAATTCATGATTCATGATTTATGATTCAATTCATGATTCAATTCATGATTCATGATTTAATTCATGATTCGAGATTCATGATTTGATTCATGATTCATGATTCAATTCATGATACATGATTCGATTCATGATTTAATTCATGATTCATGATTGATGATTCAATTCATGATTCATGATTCATGATTCGATTCATGATTCATGATTCATGATTCATGATTCATGATTCAAATCATGATTCAAATCATGATTCATGATTCAATTCATGATTCATGATTCAACTCATCATTTAATTCATTATTCATGATTCATGATTCATGATTCGATTCATGATTCATGATTCGATTCATTATTCATGATTCATGATTCATGATTCGGCTCATGATTCTTGATTCATTTCATGATTCATGATTCATGATTCAATTCATGATTCATGTTTCAATTCATGATTCATGATTCGATTCATGATTCATGATTCATAATTCATGATTCAATTCATGATTCATGATTCATGATTCATGATTCATTTCATGATTCATGATTCGATTCATGATTCATGATTCAACTCATGATTCAATTCATGATTCATGATTCATGATTCATGATTCGATTCATGATTCATGATTCAATTCATGATTCATGATTCATGATTCATGATTCGATTCATGATTCATGATTCAATTCATGATTCATGATTTGATTCATGATTCATGATTCAATTCATGATTCAATTCATGATTCATGATTCGATTCATGATTCATGATTCAATTCATGATTCATGATTTATGATTCAATTCATGATTCAATTCATGATTCATGATTTATGATTCAATTCATGATTCAATTAATGATTCATGATTCATGATTCATGATTCGATTCATGATTCAATTAATGATTCATGATTCATGATTCATGATTCAATTCATGATTCAATTCATGATTCATTTCATGATTCATGATTCAATTCATAATTCATGATTCATGATTCAATTCGTGATTCATTTCATGATTCATGATTCAATTCATGATTCATGATTCATGATACAATTCATGATTCAATTCATGATTCATTTCATGATTCATGATTCAATTCATGATTCATTTCATGATTCATGATTCAATTCATGATTCATGATTCATGATTCAATTCATGATTCATGATTCATGATTCAATTCAGGATTCAATTCATGATTCATTTCATGATTCATGATTCAATTCATGATTCATTTCATGATTCATGATTTAATTCATGATTAATGATTCATAATTCAATTCATGATTCATGATTCAATTCATGATTCATGATTCGATTTATGATTCATGATTCAATTCATGATTCGAGATTTATGATTCGATTCATGATTCATGATTCAATTCATGATTCATGATTCATGATTCGATTCATAATTCAATTCATGATTCATGATTCATGATTCATTATTTAATTCATGATTAATGATTCATGATTCATGATGCAATTCATGATTCATGATTCATGATTCGATTCATGATTCATGATTCAATTAATAATTCATGATTCATGATTCATGATTCGATTCATGATTCATGATTCAATTCATGATTCATAATTTGATTCATGATTCATGATTGGATTCATGATTCATGATTCAATTCATGATTCATGATTTGATTCATGATTCATGATTCAATTCATGATTCATGATTTATGATTCAATTCCTGATTCAGTTCATGATTCATGATTCATGATTCATGATTCGATTCATGATTCATGATTCAATTCATGATTCATGATTTGATTCATGATTCAGGATTCAATTTATGATTCATTTCATGATTCATGATTCAATTCATGATTCATGATTCAATTCATGATTCCATTCATGCTACATTTCATGATTCATGATTCAATTCATGATTCATGATTCATGATTCATTATTTAATTCATGATTAATGATTCATGATTCATGATGCAATTCATGATTCATGATTCATGATTCGATTCATGATTCATGATTCAATTAATAATTCATGATTCATGATTCATGATTCGATTCATGATTCATGATTCAATTCATGATTCATGATTTAATTCATGATTCATGATTCATGATTGGATTCATGATTCATGATTCAATTCATGATTCATGATTTGATTCATGATTCATGATTCAATTCATGATTCATGATTTATGATTCAATTCCTGATTCAATTCATGATTCATGATTCATGATTCATGATTCGATTTATGATTCATGATTCAATTCATGATTCATGATTTGATTCATGATTCAGGATTCAATTTATGATTCATTTCATGATTCATGATTCAATTCATGATTCATGATTCAATTCATGATTCCATTCATGATACATTTCATGATTCATGATTCAATTCATGATTCATTTCATGATTCATGATTCATGATTTAATTCATGATTAATGATTCATGATTCAAATCATGATTCATGATGCAATTCATGATTCATGATTCAATTCATGATTCATGATTCAATTCATGATTCATGATTCGATTTATGATTCATGATTCAATTCATGATTCGAGATTTATGATTCGATTCATGAATTATGATTCAATTCATGATTCATGATTCGATTCATGATTCAATTCATGATTCATGATTCATGATTCATGATTCAATTCATGATTCATGATTCATGATTCATGATTCATGATTCATGATTCAATTCATGATTCATGATTCAATTCATGATTCATGATTCGATTCATGAGTAATGATTTATGATTCATTTCATGATTCATGATTCATTTTATGATTCTTGTTTCGATTCATAATTCATGATTCAATTCATGATTCATGATTCAATTTATGATTCATGATTCGATTCATTATTCATGATTCATGATTCATGATTCAATTCATGATTCTTGATTCATTTCATGATTCATGATTCATGATTCAATTCATGATTCATGTTTCGATTCATGATTCATGATTCGATTCATGATTCATGATTCATAATTCATGATTCAATTCATGATTCATGATTCATGATTCATGATTCAATTCATGATTCATGATTCAATTCATGATTCATGATTCATGAATCATGATTCGATTCATGATTCATGATTTATGATTCAATTCATTATTTATGATTTATGATTCAATTTATGATTGAATTCATGATTCATGATTCATGATTCGATTCATGATTCATGATTCATGATTCAATTCATGATTCATGATTCATTATTTAATTCATGATTCGATTCATGATTTATGATTCAATTTATGATTCATGATTCATGATTCATTTCATGATTCATGATTCGATTCATGATTCATGATTCATAATTCATGATTCAATTCATGATTCATGATTCTATTCATGATTAATGATTCAATTCAGGATTCTTGATTTTTGATTCAATTCATGATTCAATTCATGATTCATGATTCATGATTCATGATTCATGATTCATGATTTGATTCATGATTCATGATTCGATTTATGATTCATGATTCAATTCATGATTCATGATTTATGATTCAATTCATGATTCATGATTCAATTCATGATTCGAGATTCAAGATTCGATTCATGATTCAATTCATGATTCATGATTCATGATTCATGATTCAATTCATGATTCAATTCATGATTCATGATTCATGATTCATGATTCGATTCATGATTCATGATTCAATTCATGATTCATGATTCGATTTATGATTTATGATTCAATTCATGATTCATGATTTATGATTCAATTCATGATTCAATTCATGATTCATGATTTAATTCATGATTCGAGATTCATGATTCGAATTATGATTCATGATTCAATTCATGATTCATGATTCGATTCATGATTCAATTCATGATTCATGATTCATGATTCATGATTCAATTCATGATTCATGATTCGATTTATGATTCATGATTCATGATTCAATTCATGATTCATGATTCAATTCATGATTCATGATTCGATTCATGATTCATAATTCATGATTCGATTCATGATTCATGTTTCATGATGCAATTCATGATTCATGATTCGATTCATGATTCATGATTCAATTCATGATTCATGATTCGATTGATGATTCATGATTCAATTCTTGATTCATGATTCGATTTATGATTCATGATTCGATTTATGATTCATGATTCATGATTCAATTCATGATTCATGATTCGATTTATGATTCATGATTCATGATTCAATTCATGATTCATGATTCAATTCATGATTCATGATTCGATTGATGATTCATAATTCATGATTCGATTGATGATTCATGTTTCATGATTCGATTGATGATTCATGATTCAATTCATGATTCATGATTCATTATTCAATTCATGATTCATGATTCAATTCATGATTCATGATTCGATTCATGATTCATAATTCATGATTCGATTCATGATTCATGTTTCATGATTCGATTGATGATTCATGATTCAATTCATGATTCATGATTCATTATTCAATTCATGATTCATGATTCAATTCATGATTCATTTCATGATTCATGATTCGATTCATGATTCATGATTCGATTCATTATTCATGATTCATGATTCATGATTCGGCTCATGATTCTTGATTCATTTCATGATTCATGATTCATGATTCAATTCATGATTCATGTTTCGATTTATGATTCATGATTCGATTCATGATTCATGATTCATAATTCATGATTCAATTCATGATTCATGATTCATGATTCATGATTCATTTCATGATTCATGATTCAATTCATGATTCATGATTCAATTCATGATTCATGATTCATGATTCATGATTCGATTCATGATTCATGATTCAATTCATGATTCATGATTCATGATTCATGATTCGATTCATGATTCATGATTCAATTCATGATTCATGATTTGATTCATGATTCATGATTCAATTCATGATTCAATTCATGATTCATGATTCGATTCATGATTCATGATTCAATTCATGATTCATGATTTATGATTCAATTCATGATTCAATTCATGATTCATGATTTATGATTCAATTCATGATTCAATTAATGATTCATGATTCATGATTCATGATTCGATTCATGATTCAATTAATGATTCATGATTCATGATTCATGATTTAATTCATGATTCAATTCATGATTCATGATTCATGATTCAAATCATGATTCATTTCATGATTCATGATTCATGATTCAATTCATGATTCATGTTTCGATTCATGATTCATGATTCGATTCATGATTCATGATTCATAATTCATGATTCAATTCATGATTCATGATTCATGATTCAATTCATGATTCATGATTCAATTCATGATTCATGATTCATGATTCATGAATCATGATTCGATTCATGATTCATGATTTATGATTCAATTCATTATTTATGATTTATGATTCAATTTATGATTGAATTCATGATTCATGATTCATGATTCGATTCATGATTCATGATTCATGATTCAATTCTTGATTCATGATTCATTATTTAATTCATGATTCGATTCATGATTTATGATTCAATTTATGATTCATGATTCATGATTCATTTCATGATTCATGATTCGATTCATGATTCATGATTCATAATTCATGATTCAATTCATGATTCATGATTCTATTCATGATTCATGATTCAATTCAGGATTCTTGATTTTTGATTCAATTCATGATTCAATTCATGATTCATGATTCATGATTCATGATTCATGATTTGATTCATGATTCATGATTCGATTTATGATTCATGATTCAATTCATGATTCATGATTTATGATTCAATTCATGATTCATGATTCAATTCATGATTCGAGATTCAAGATTCGATTCATGATTCAATTCATGATTCATGATTCATGATTCATGATTCAATTCATGATTCAATTCATGATTCATGATTCATGATTCATGATTCGATTCATGATTCATGATTCAATTCATGATTCATGATTCGATTTATGATTTATGATTCAATTCATGATTCATGATTTATGATTCAATTCATGATTCAATTCATGATTCATGATTCATGATTCATGATTCAATTCATGATTCAATTCATGATTCATGATTCATGATTCATGATTCGATTCATGATTCATGATTCAATTCATGATTCATGATTCGATTTATGATTTATGATTCAATTCATGATTCATGATTTATGATTCAATTCATGATTCAATTCATGATTCATGATTTAATTCATGATTCGAGATTCATGATTCGAATTATGATTCATGATTCAATTCATGATTCATGATTCGATTCATGATTCAATTCATGATTCATGATTCATGATTCATGATTCAATTCATGATTCATGATTCGATTTATGATTCATGATTCATGATTCAATTCATGATTCATGATTCAATTCATGATTCATGATTCGATTCATGATTCATAATTCATGATTCGATTCATGATTCATGTTTCATGATGCAATTCATGATTCATGATTCGATTCATGATTCATGATTCAATTCATGATTCATGATTCATGATTCGATTGATGATTCATGATTCAATTCTTGATTCATGATTCGATTTATGATTCATGATTCGATTTATGATTCATGATTCATGATTCAATTCATGATTCATGATTCGATTTATGATTCATGATTCATGATTCAATTCATGATTCATGATTCAATTCATGATTCATGATTCGATTCATGATTCATAATTCATGATTCGATTGATGATTCATGTTTCATGATTCGATTGATGATTCATGATTCAATTCATGATTCATGATTCATTATTCAATTCATGATTCATGATTCAATTCATGATTCATGATTCGATTCATGATTCATAATTCATGATTCGATTCATGATTCATGTTTCATGATTCGATTGATGATTCATGATTCAATTCATGATTCATGATTCATTATTCATTTCATGATTCATGATTCGATTCATGATTCATGATTCGATTCATTATTCATGATTCATGATTCATGATTCGGCTCATGATTCTTGATTCATTTCATGATTCATGATTCATGATTCAATTCATGATTCATGTTTCGATTCATGATTCATGATTCGATTCATGATTCATGATTCATAATTCATGATTCAATTCATGATTCATGATTCATGATTCATGATTCATTTCATGATTCATGATTCAATTCATGATTCATGATTCAATTCATGATTCATGATTCATGATTCATGATTCGATTCATGATTCATGATTCAATTCATGATTCATGATTCATGATTCATGATTCGATTCATGATTCATGATTCAATTCATGATTCATGATTTGATTCATGATTCATGATTCAATTCATGATTCAATTCATGATTCATGATTCGATTCATGATTCATGATTCAATTCATGATTCATGATTTATGATTCAATTCATGATTCAATTCATGATTCATGATTTATGATTCAATTCATGATTCAATTAATGATTCATGATTCATGATTCATGATTCGATTCATGATTCAATTAATGATTCATGATTCATGATTCATGATTCAATTCATGATTCAATTCATGATTCATGATTCATGATTCATGATTCAAATCATGATTCATTTCATGATTCATGATTCAATTCATAATTCATGATTCATGATTCAATTCGTGATTCATTTCATGATTCATGATTCAATTCATGATTCATGATACAATTCATGATTCAATTCATGATTCATTTCATGATTCATGATTCAATTCATGATTCATTTCATGATTCATGATTCAATTCATGATTCATGGTTCATGATTCAATTCAGGATTCAATTCATGATTCATTTCATGATTCATGATTCAATTCATGATTCATTTCATGATTCATGATTTAATTCATGATTAATGATTCATAATTCAATTCATGATTCATGATTCAATTCATGATTCATGATTCGATTTATGATTCATGATTCAATTCATGATTCGAGATTTATGATTCGATTCATGATTCATGATTCAATTCATGATTCATGATTCGATTCATAATTCAATTCATGATTCATGATTCATGATTCATTATTTAATTCATGATTAATGATTCATGATGCAATTCATGATTCATGATTCATGATTCGATTCATGATTCATGATTCAATTAATAATTCATGATTCATGATTCATGATTCGATTCATGATTCATGATTCAATTCATGATTCATGATTTGATTCATGATTCATGATTCATGATTGGATTCATGATTCATGATTCAATTCATGATTCATGATTTTATTCATGATTCATGATTCAATTCATGATTCATGATTTATGATTCAATTCCTGATTCAGTTCATGATTCATGATTCATGATTCATGATTCGATTCATGATTCATGATTCAATTCATGATTCATGATTTGATTCATGATTCAGGATTCAATTTATGATTCATTTCATGATTCATGATTCAATTCATGATTCATGATTCAATTCATGATTCCATTCATGCTACATTTCATGATTCATGATTCAATTCATGATTCATGATTCATGATTCATTATTTAATTCATGATTAATGATTCATGATTCATGATGCAATTCATGATTCATGATTCATGATTCGATTCATGATTCATGATTCAATTAATAATTCATGATTCATGATTCATGATTCGATTCATGATTCATGATTCAATTCATGATTCATGATTTGATTCATGATTCATGATTCATGATTGGATTCATGATTCATGATTCAATTCATGATTCATGATTTGATTCATGATTCATGATTCAATTCATGATTCATGATTTATGATTCAATTCCTGATTCAATTCATGATTCATGATTCATGATTCATGATTCGATTCATGATTCATGATTCAATTCATGATTCATGATTTGATTCATGATTCAGGATTCAATTTATGATTCATTTCATGATTCATGATTCAATTCATGATTCATGATTCAATTCATGATTCCATTCATGATACATTTCATGATTCATGATTCAATTCATGATTCATTTCATGATTCATGATTCATGATTTAATTCATGATTAATGATTCATGATTCAAATCATGATTCATGATGCAATTCATGATTCATGATTCAATTCATGATTCAATTCATGATTCATGATTCGATTTATGATTCATGATTCAATTCATGATTCGAGATTTATGATTCGATTCATGATTCATGATTCAATTCATGATTCATGATTCGATTCATGATTCAATTCATGATTCATGATTCATGATTCATGATTCAATTCATGATTCATGATTCATGATTCATGATTCATGATTCATGATTCATGATTCAATTCATGATTCATGATTCAATTCATGATTCATGATTCGATTCATGAGTAATGATTTATGATTCATTTCATGATTCATGATTCATTTTATGATTCTTGTTTCGATTCATAATTCATGATTCAATTCATGATTCATGATTCAATTTATGATTCATGATTCGATTCATTATTCATGATTCATGATTCATGATTCAATTCATGATTCTTGATTCATTTCATGATTCATGATTCATGATTCAATTCATGATTCATGTTTCGATTCATGATTCATGATTCGATTCATGATTCATAATTCATGATTCAATTCATGATTCATGATTCATGATTCATGATTCAATTCATGATTCATGATTCAATTCATGATTCATGATTCATGATTCATGAATCATGATTCGATTCATGATTCATGATTTATGATTCAATTCATTATTTATGATTTATGATTCAATTTATGATTGAATTCATGATTCATGATTCATGATTCATGATTCGATTCATGATTCATGATTCATGATTCAATTCATGATTCATGATTCATTATTTAATTCATGATTCGATTCATGATTTATGATTCAATTTATGATTCATGATTCATTTCATGATTCATGATTCGATTCATGATTCATGATTCATAATTCATGATTCAATTCATGATTCATGATTCTATTCATGATTCATGATTCAATTCAGGATTCTTGATTTTTGATTCAATTCATGATTCAATTCATGATTCATGATTCATGATTCATGATTCATGATTCATGATTCATGATTTGATTCATGATTCATGATTCGATTTATGATTCATGATTCAATTCATGATTCATGATTTATGATTCAATTCATGATTCATGATTCAATTCATGATTCGAGATTCAAGATTCGATTCATGATTCAATTCATGATTCATGATTCATGATTCATGATTCAATTCATGATTCAATTCATGATTCATGACTCATGATTCATGATTCGATTCATGATTCATGATTCAATTCATGATTCATGATTCGATTTATGATTTATGATTCAATTCATGATTCATGATTTATGATTCAATTCATGATTCAATTCATGATTCATGATTCAATTCATGATTCGAGATTCATGATCCGAATTATGATTCATGATTCAATTCATGATTCATGATTCGATTCATGATTCAATTCATGATTCATGATTCATGATTTATGATTCAATTCATGATTCATGATTCGATTTATGATTCATGATTCATGATTCAATTCATGATTCATGATTCAATTCATGATTCATGATTCGATTCATGATTCATAATTCATGATTCGATTCATGATTCATGTTTCATGATGCAATTCATGATTCATGATTTGATTCATGATTCATGATTCAATTCATGATTCATGATTCATGATTCGATTGATGATTCATGATTCAATTCTTGATTCATGATTCATGATTCATGATTCAATTCATGATTCATGATTCGATTTATGATTCATGATTCATGATTCAATTCATGATTCATGATTCAATTCATGATTCATGATTCGATTCATGATTCATAATTCATGATTCGATTCATGATTCATAATTCATGATTCGATTCATGATTCATGTTTCATGATTCGATTGATGATTCATGATTCAATTCATGATTCATGATTCATTATTCAATTCATGATTCATGATTCAATTCATGATTCATTTCATGATTAATGATTCGATTCATGATTCATGATTCGATTCATGATTCATGATTCGATTCATGATTCATGATTCGATTCATGATTCATAATTCATGATTCAATTCATGATTCATGTTTCATGATTCAATTCATGATTCATTATTCAATTCATGATTCATGATTCGATTCATGATTCATGATTCATGATTCATGATTCATGATTCATGATTCAATTCATGATTCATGATTCGATTTATGATTCATGATTCATGATTCAATTCATGATTCATGATTCGATTCATGATTCATAATTCATGATTCGATTCATGATTCATGTTTCATGATGCAATTCATGATTCATGATTCGATTGATGATTCATGATTCAATTCATGATTCATGATTCATGATTCGATTGATGATTCATGATTCAATTCATGATTCATGATTCATGATTCAATTCATGATTCATGATTCGATTTATGATTCATGATTCATGATTCAATTCATGATTCATGATTCAATTCATGATTCATGATTCGATTCATGATTCATAATTCATGATTCGATTCATGATTCATGTTTCATGATGCAATTCATGATTCATGATTCGATTCATGATTCATGATTCGATTTATGATTCATGATTCATGATTCAATTCATGATTCATGATTCAATTCATGATTCATGATTCGATTCATGATTCATGATTCGATTCATGATTCATGATTCAATTCATGATTCATGATTCGATTCATGATTCATAATTCATGATTCGATTCATGATTCATGATTCATGATTCGATTGATGATTCATGATTCAATTCATGATTCATGATTCATTATTCAATTCATGATTCATGATTCAATTCATGATTCATTTCATGATTAATAATTCGATTCATGATTCATGATTCGATTCATGATTCATGATTCGATTCATGATTCATGATTCATAATTCATGATTCAATTCATGATTCATGTTTCATGATTCAATTCATGATTCATTATTCAATTCATGATTCATGATTCGATTCATGATTCATGATTCATGATTCATGATTCATGATTCAATTCATGATTCATGATTCGATTCATGATTCATGATTCATGATTCAATTCATGATTCATGATTCGATTCATAATTCATGATTCGATTCATGATTCATGTTTCATGATGCAATTCATGATTCATGATTCGATTCATGATTCATGATTCAATTCATGATTCATGATTCATGATTCGATTGATGATTCATGATTCAATTCATGATTCATGATTCATGATTCAATTCATGATTCATGATTCGATTTATGATTCATGATTCATGATTCAATTCATGATTCATGATTCAATTCATGATTCATGATTCGATTCATGATTCATAATTCATGATTCGATTCATGATTCATGTTTCATGATGCAATTCATGATTCATGATTCGATTCATGATTCATGATTCGATTTATGATTCATGATTCATGATTCAATTCATGATTCATGATTCAATTCATGATTCATGATTCGATTCATGATTCATAATTCATGATTCGATTCATGATTCATGATTCGATTTATGATTCATGATTCATGATTCAATTCATGATTCATGATTCAATTCATGATTCATGATTCGATTCATGATTCATAATTCATGATTCGATTCATGATTCATGTTTCATGATGCAATTCATGATTCATGATTCGATTCATGATTCATGATTCAATTCATGATTCAATTCATGATTCAATTCATGATTCATGATTCAATTCATGATTCATGATTCATTATTCAATTCATGATTCATGATTCAATTCATGATTCATGATTCAATTCATGATTCATTTCATGATTAATGATTCGATTCATGATTCATGATTCGATTCATGATTCATGATTCGATACATGATTCATGATTCATAATTCATGATTCAATTCATGATTCATGTTTCATGATTCAATTCATGATTCATTATTCAATTCATGATTCATGATTCATGATTCATGATTCATGATTCGATTCATGATTCATGATTCATGATTCAATTCATGATTCAATTCATGATTCATGATTCATGATTCGATTCATAATTCATGATTCGAGATTCATGATTCGATTCATGATTCATGATTTATTGATCAATTCATGATTCAATTCATGATTCATGATTCAATTCATGATTCGAGATTCATGATTCGATTCATGATTCATTTCATGATTAATGATTCATGATTCAATTCATGATTCATGATGCAATTCATGACTTATGATTCACATCATGATTCATGATTCAATTCATGTTTCATGATTCAAATCATGATTCATGATTCAATTCATGTTTCATGATTCGATTCATAATTCATGATTCAATTCATGATTCATGATTCATGATTTGATTCATGATTCATGATTCGATTCATGATTCATGATTCAATTCATGATTCATGATTAGATTTATGATTCATGATTCAATTCATGATTCAAGATTTATGATTCAATTCATGATTCAATTCATGATTCAAAATTCAATTCATGATTCGAGATTCATGATTCGATTCATGATTCATGATTCGATTCATGATTTAATTCATGATTCATGATTGATGATTCAATTCATGATTCATGATTCATGATTCGATTCATGATTCATGATTCATGATTCATGATTCATGATTCATGATTCAAATCATGATTCAAATCATGATTCATGATTCAATTCATGATTTATGATTCAATTCATGATTCATGATTTAATTCATGATTCATAATTCGATTCATGATTAATGATTTATGATTTGTTTCATGATTCATTTCATGATTCGTGTTTCGATTCATGATTCAATTCCTTGTTCATGATTCGATTCCTGATTCTTGATTCATTTCATGATTCATGATTCATGATTCAATTCATGATTCATGTTTCGATTCATGATTCATGATTCGATTCATGTTTCGATTCATGATTCATGATTCGATTCATGATTCATAATTCATGATTCAATTCATGATTCATGATTCATGATTCATGATTCAGTTCATGATTCATGATTCAATTCATGATTCATGATTCGATTCATGATTCATGATTCAATTCATGATTTATGATTTATGATTCAACTCATGATTCAATTCATGATTTATGATTCATGATTCATGATTTGATTCATGATTCATGATTGGATTCATTATTCATGATTCATGATTCATGATTCGATTCATGATTCTTGATTCATTTCATGATTCATGATTCAATTCATGATTCATGTTTCGATTCATGATTCATGATTCGATTCATGATTCATGATTCATAATTCATAATTCAATTCATGATTCATGATTCATGATTCAGTTCATGATTCATGATTCAATTCATGATTCATGATTCAATTCATGATTCATGATTCATGATTCGATTCATGATTCATGATTCATGATTCATGATTCAATACATGATTCATGATTCGATTCATGATTCATGATTCAATTCATGATTCATGATTTATGATTCAACTCATGATTCAATTCATGATTCATGATTCAATTCATGATTCATGATTCGATTCATTATTCATGATTCATGATTCATGATTCGATTCCTGATTCTTGATTCATTTCATGATTCATGATTCATGATTCAATTCATGATTCATTTTTCGATTCATGATTCATGATTCGATTCATGATTCATGATTCATAATTCATGATTCAATTCATGATTCATGATTCATGATTCAGTTCATGATTCATGATTCAATTCATGATTCATGATTCAATTCATGATTCATGATTCATGATCTATGATTTATGATTCATGATTCGATTCATGATTCATGATTCAATTCATGATTTATGATTTATGATTCAATTTATGATTCAATCCATGTTTCATGATTCATGATTCATGATTCAATTCATGATTCATAATTCGATTCATGATTCATGATTCATGATTCATGATTCAATTCATGATTCATGATTCAATTAATGATTCATGATTCAATTCATGATTCATGAATCATGATTTAATTCATGATTCATGATTCGATTCATGATTCATGATTCGATTCATGATTCATGATTCAATTCATGATTCATGATTTATGATTCAATTCATGATTTATGATTTATGATTCAATTTATGATTCAATTCATGATTCATGATTCATGATTCATGATTCATGATTCGATTCATGATTTATGATTCAATTTATGATTCATGATTCATGATTCGATTCATGATTAATGATTCAATTCAGGATTATTGATTTATGATTCAATTCATGATTTAATTCATGATTCATGATTCATGATTCGATTCATGATTCATGATTCGATTCATGATTCATGATTCATGATTCATGATTCATGATTCATGATTCGATTCATGATTCAATTCATGATTCATGATTCATGATTCATGATTCGAGATTCATGATTCGATTCATGATTCATGATTCATGATTCATGATTCATGATTCATGATTCGATTCATGATTCATGATTCATGATTCATGATTCATGATTCGATTCATGATTCAATTCATGATTCATGATTCATGATTCATGATTCAATTCATGATTCAATTCATGATTCATGATTCATGATTTGATTCATGATTTATGATTCAATTTATGATTCATGATTCAATTCATGAATCATGATTCATGATTCAATTCATGATTCATGATTCATGATTCATGATTCATGATTCATGATTCATGATTCAATTCATGATTCATTTCATGATTCATGATTCAATTCATGATTCATGATTCAATTCATGATTCATGATTCAATTCATGATTCATTTCATGATTCATGATTCAATTCATGATTCATTTCATGATTCATGATTCATGATTTAATTCATGATTAATGATTCATGATTCAATTCATGATTCATGATGCAATTCATGATTCATGATTATATTCATGATTCATGATTCATGATTCGATTTATGATTCATGATTCAATTCATGATTCATGATTTATGATTCAATTCATGATTCAATTCATTATTCATGATTCAATTCATGATTCGAGATTCATGATTCGAATTATGATTCATGATTGAATTCATGATTCATGATTCATGATTCGATTCATGATTCAATTCATGATTCATGATTCATGATTCATGATTCAATTCATGATTCATTGATTCATGATTTGATTCATGATTCATGATTCGAGATTCATGATTCGAATTATGATTCATGATTGAATTCATGATTCATGATTCATGATTCGATTCATGATTCAATTCATGATTCATGATTCATGATTCATGATTCAATTCATGATTCATGATTCGATTCATGATTCATGATTCATAATTCATTATTCGATTTATAAATCATGATTCATGATTCAATTCATGATTCATGATTCAATTCATGATTCATGATTCGATTCATGATTCATAATTCATGATTCGATTCATGATTCATGATTCATGATTCAATTCATGATTCATGATTCAATTCATGATTCATGATTCAATTCATGATTCATGATTCATGATTCAATTCATGATTCATGATTCAATTCATGATTCATTTCATGATTCATGATTCGATTCATGATTCATGATTCAATTCATGATTCATGATTTATGATTCAACTCATGATTCAATTCATGATTCATGATTAAATTCATGATTCATGATTCATGATTTGATTCATGATTCATGATTCAATTCATAATTCATGATTCAATTCCTAAATCATTTCATGATTCATGATTCATGATTTAATTCATGATTCATGATTCAATTCATGATTCAATTCATGATTCATGATTTATGATTCAACTCATGATTCAATTCATGATTCATGATTCATAATTCATGATTCGATTCATGATTCATGATTCAATTCATGATTCATGATTTGATTCATGATTCATGATTTGATTCATGATTCATGATTCAATACATGAATCATGATTCATGATTCATGATTCAATTCATGATTCATGATTCAAGATTGAATTCATGATTCATTTCATGATTCATGATTCAATTCATGATTCATGATTCAATTCATGATTCATGATTCATGATTGAATTCATGATTCATTTCATGATTCATGATTCAATTCATGATTCATGATTCAATTCATGATTCATGATTCAATTCCTAAATCATTTCATGATTCATGATTCATGATTTAATTCATGATTCATGATTCATGATTCAATTCATGATTCATAATTCAATTTATGATTCACTGATTTTATTCATAATTAATGATTTATGATTCGTTTCAAGATTCATGATTCATTTCATGATTCGTGTTTCGATTCATAATTCATGATTCAATTCATGATTCATGATTCAATTCTTGATTCATGATTCGATTCATTATTCATGATTCATGATTCTTGATTCGATTCATGATTCTTGATTCATTTCATGATTCATGATTCATGATTCAATTCATGATTCATGTTTCGATTCATGTATCATGATTCGATTCATGATTCATGATTCATGATTCTTGATTCGATTCATGATTCTTGATTCATTTCATGATTCATGATTCATGATTCAATTCATGATTCATGTTTCGATTCATGTATCATGATTCGATTCATGATTCATGATTCGATTCATGATTCAATTCATGATTCATGATTCATGATTCATGATTCAATTCATGATTCATGATTCGATTTATGATTCATGATTCATGATTCAATTCATGATTCATGATTCAATTCATGATTCATGATTCGATTCATGATTCATAATTCATGATTCGATTCATGATTCATGTTTCATGATGCAATTCATGATTCATGATTCGATTCATGATTCATGATTCAATTCATGATTCATGATTCGATTGATGATTCATGATTCAATTCTTGATTCATGATTCGATTTATGATTCATGATTCGATTTATGATTCATGATTCATGATTCAATTCATGATTCATGATTCGATTTATGATTCATGATTCATGATTCAATTCATGATTCATGATTCAATTCATGATTCATGATTCGATTGATGATTCATAATTCATGATTCGATTGATGATTCATGTTTCATGATTCGATTGATGATTCATGATTCAATTCATGATTCATGATTCATTATTCAATTCATGATTCATGATTCAATTCATGATTCATGATTCGATTCATGATTCATAATTCATGATTCGATTCATGATTCATGTTTCATGATTCGATTGATGATTCATGATTCAATTCATGATTCATGATTCGATTCATGATTCATAATTCATGATTCGATTCATGATTCATGTTTCATGATTCGATTGATGATTCATGATTCAATTCATGATTCATGATTCATTATTCAATTCATGATTCATGATTCAATTCATGATTCATTTCATGATTCATGATTCGATTCATGATTCATGATTCGATTCATTATTCATGATTCATGATTCATGATTCGGCTCATGATTCTTGATTCATTTCATGATTCATGATTCATGATTCAATTCATGATTCATGTTTCGATTTATGATTCATGATTCGATTCATGATTCATGATTCATAATTCATGATTCAATTCATGATTCATGATTCATGATTCATGATTCATTTCATGATTCATGATTCAATTCATGATTCATGATTCAATTCATGATTCATGATTCATGATTCATGATTCGATTCATGATTCATGATTCAATTCATGATTCATGATTCATGATTCATGATTCGATTCATGATTCATGATTCAATTCATGATTCATGATTTGATTCATGATTCATGATTCAATTCATGATTCAATTCATGATTCATGATTCGATTCATGATTCATGATTCAATTCATGATTCATGATTTATGATTCAATTCATGATTCAATTCATGATTCATGATTTATGATTCAATTCATGATTCAATTAATGATTCATGATTCATGATTCATGATTCGATTCATGATTCAATTAATGATTCATGATTCATGATTCATGATTTAATTCATGATTCAATTCATGATTCATGATTCATGATTCAAATCATGATTCATTTCATGATTCATGATTCATGATTCAATTCATGATTCATGTTTCGATTCATGATTCATGATTCGATTCATGATTCATGATTCATAATTCATGATTCAATTCATGATTCATGATTCATGATTCAATTCATGATTCATGATTCAATTCATGATTCATGATTCATGATTCATGAATCATGATTCGATTCATGATTCATGATTTATGATTCAATTCATTATTTATGATTTATGATTCAATTTATGATTGAATTCATGATTCATGATTCATGATTCGATTCATGATTCATGATTCATGATTCAATTCTTGATTCATGATTCATTATTTAATTCATGATTCGATTCATGATTTATGATTCAATTTATGATTCATGATTCATGATTCATTTCATGATTCATGATTCGATTCATGATTCATGATTCATAATTCATGATTCAATTCATGATTCATGATTCTATTCATGATTCATGATTCAATTCAGGATTCTTGATTTTTGATTCAATTCATGATTCAATTCATGATTCATGATTCATGATTCATGATTCATGATTTGATTCATGATTCATGATTCGATTTATGATTCATGATTCAATTCATGATTCATGATTTATGATTCAATTCATGATTCATGATTCAATTCATGATTCGAGATTCAAGATTCGATTCATGATTCAATTCATGATTCATGATTCATGATTCATGATTCAATTCATGATTCAATTCATGATTCATGATTCATGATTCATGATTCGATTCATGATTCATGATTCAATTCATGATTCATGATTCGATTTATGATTTATGATTCAATTCATGATTCATGATTTATGATTCAATTCATGATTCAATTCATGATTCATGATTCATGATTCATGATTCAATTCATGATTCAATTCATGATTCATGATTCATGATTCATGATTCGATTCATGATTCATGATTCAATTCATGATTCATGATTCGATTTATGATTCAATTCATGATTCATGATTTATGATTCAATTCATGATTCAATTCATGATTCATGATTTAATTCATGATTCGAGATTCATGATTCGAATTATGATTCATGATTCAATTCATGATTCATGATTCGATTCATGATTCAATTCATGATTCATGATTCATGATTCATGATTCAATTCATGATTCATGATTCGATTTATGATTCATGATTCATGATTCAATTCATGATTCATGATTCAATTCATGATTCATGATTCGATTCATGATTCATAATTCATGATTCGATTCATGATTCATGTTTCATGATGCAATTCATGATTCATGATTCGATTCATGATTCATGATTCAATTCATGATTCATGATTCATGATTCGATTGATGATTCATGATTCAATTCTTGATTCATGATTCGATTTATGATTCATGATTCGATTTATGATTCATGATTCATGATTCAATTCATGATTCATGATTCGATTTATGATTCATGATTCATGATTCAATTCATGATTCATGATTCAATTCATGATTCATGATTCGATTCATGATTCATAATTCATGATTCGATTGATGATTCATGTTTCATGATTCGATTGATGATTCATGATTCAATTCATGATTCATGATTCATTATTCAATTCATGATTCATGATTCAATTCATGATTCATGATTCGATTCATGATTCATAATTCATGATTCGATTCATGATTCATGTTTCATGATTCGATTGATGATTCATGATTCAATTCATGATTCATGATTCATTATTCATTTCATGATTCATGATTCGATTCATGATTCATGATTCGATTCATTATTCATGATTCATGATTCATGATTCGGCTCATGATTCTTGATTCATTTCATGATTCATGATTCATGATTCAATTCATGATTCATGTTTCGATTCATGATTCATGATTCGATTCATGATTCATGATTCATAATTCATGATTCAATTCATGATTCATGATTCATGATTCATGATTCATTTCATGATTCATGATTCAATTCATGATTCATGATTCAATTCATGATTCATGATTCATGATTCATGATTCGATTCATGATTCATGATTCAATTCATGATTCATGATTCATGATTCGATTCATGATTCATGATTCAATTCATGATTCATGATTTGATTCATGATTCATGATTCAATTCATGATTCAATTCATGATTCATGATTCGATTCATGATTCATGATTCAATTCATGATTCATGATTTATGATTCAATTCATGATTCAATTCATGATTCATGATTTATGATTCAATTCATGATTCAATTAATGATTCATGATTCATGATTCATGATTCGATTCATGATTCAATTAATGATTCATGATTCATGATTCATGATTCAATTCATGATTCAATTCATGATTCATGATTCATGATTCATGATTCAAATCATGATTCATTTCATGATTCATGATTCAATTCATAATTCATGATTCATGATTCAATTCGTGATTCATTTCATGATTCATGATTCAATTCATGATTCATGATACAATTCATGATTCAATTCATGATTCATTTCATGATTCATGATTCAATTCATGATTCATTTCATGATTCATGATTCAATTCATGATTCATGGTTCATGATTCAATTCAGGATTCAATTCATGATTCATTTCATGATTCATGAATCAATTCATGATTCATTTCATGATTCATGATTTAATTCATGATTAATGATTCATAATTCAATTCATGATTCATGATTCAATTCATGATTCATGATTCGATTTATGATTCATGATTCAATTCATGATTCGAGATTTATGATTCGATTCATGATTCATGATTCAATTCATGATTCATGATTCGATTCATAATTCAATTCATGATTCATGATTCATGATTCATTATTTAATTCATGATTAATGATTCATGATGCAATTCATGATTCATGATTCATGATTCGATTCATGATTCATGATTCAATTAATAATTCATGATTCATGATTCATGATTCGATTCATGATTCATGATTCAATTCATGATTCATGATTTGATTCATGATTCATGATTCATGATTGGATTCATGATTCATGATTCAATTCATGATTCATGATTTGATTCATGATTCATGATTCAATTCATGATTCATGATTTATGATTCAATTCCTGATTCAGTTCATGATTCATGATTCATGATTCATGATTCGATTCATGATTCATGATTCAATTCATGATTCATGATTTGATTCATGATTCAGGATTCAATTTATGATTCATTTCATGATTCATGATTCAATTCATGATTCATGATTCAATTCATGATTCCATTCATGCTACATTTCATGATTCATGATTCAATTCATGATTCATGATTCATGATTCATTATTTAATTCATGATTAATGATTCATGATTCATGATGCAATTCATGATTCATGATTCATGATTCGATTCATGATTCATGATTCAATTAATAATTCATGATTCATGATTCATGATTCGATTCATGATTCATGATTCAATTCATGATTCATGATTTGATTCATGATTCATGATTCATGATTGGATTCATGATTCATGATTCAATTCATGATTCATGATTTGATTCATGATTCATGATTCAATTCATGATTCATGATTTATGATTCAATTCCTGATTCAATTCATGATTCATGATTCATGATTCATGATTCGATTCATGATTCATGATTCAATTCATGATTCATGATTTGATTCATGATTCAGGATTCAATTTATGATTCATTTCATGATTCATGATTCAATTCATGATTCATGATTCAATTCATGATTCCATTCATGATACATTTCATGATTCATGATTCAATTCATGATTCATTTCATGATTCATGATTCATGATTTAATTCATGATTAATGATTCATGATTCAAATCATGATTCATGATGCAATTCATGATTCATGATTCAATTCATGATTCAATTCATGATTCATGATTCGATTTATGATTCATGATTCAATTCATGATTCGAGATTTATGATTCGATTCATGATTCATGATTCAATTCATGATTCATGATTCGATTCATGATTCAATTCATGATTCATGATTCATGATTCATGATTCAATTCATGATTCATGATTCATGATTCATGATTCATGATTCATGATTCATGATTCAATTCATGATTCATGATTCAATTCATGATTCATGATTCGATTCATGAGTAATGATTTATGATTCATTTCATGATTCATGATTCATTTTATGATTCTTGTTTCGATTCATAATTCATGATTCAATTCATGATTCATGATTCAATTTATGATTCATGATTCGATTCATTATTCATGATTCATGATTCATGATTCAATTCATGATTCTTGATTCATTTCATGATTCATGATTCATGATTCAATTCATGATTCATGTTTCGATTCATGATTCATGATTCGATTCATGATTCATAATTCATGATTCAATTCATGATTCATGATTCATGATTCATGATTCAATTCATGATTCATGATTCAATTCATGATTCATGATTCATGATTCATGAATCATGATTCGATTCATGATTCATGATTTATGATTCAATTCATTATTTATGATTTATGATTCAATTTATGATTGAATTCATGATTCATGATTCATGATTCATGATTCGATTCATGATTCATGATTCATGATTCAATTCATGATTCATGATTCATTATTTAATTCATGATTCGATTCATGATTTATGATTCAATTTATGATTCATGATTCATTTCATGATTCATGATTCGATTCATGATTCATGATTCATAATTCATGATTCAATTCATGATTCATGATTCTATTCATGATTCATGATTCAATTCAGGATTCTTGATTTTTGATTCAATTCATGATTCAATTCATGATTCATGATTCATGATTCATGATTCATGATTCATGATTCATGATTTGATTCATGATTCATGATTCGATTTATGATTCATGATTCAATTCATGATTCATGATTTATGATTCAATTCATGATTCATGATTCAATTCATGATTCGAGATTCAAGATTCGATTCATGATTCAATTCATGATTCATGATTCATGATTCATGATTCAATTCATGATTCAATTCATGATTCATGACTCATGATTCATGATTCGATTCATGATTCATGATTCAATTCATGATTCATGATTCGATTTATGATTTATGATTCAATTCATGATTCATGATTTATGATTCAATTCATGATTCAATTCATGATTCATGATTCAATTCATGATTCGAGATTCATGATCCGAATTATGATTCATGATTCAATTCATGATTCATGATTCGATTCATGATTCAATTCATGATTCATGATTCATGATTTATGATTCAATTCATGATTCATGATTCGATTTATGATTCATGATTCATGATTCAATTCATGATTCATGATTCAATTCATGATTCATGATTCGATTCATGATTCATAATTCATGATTCGATTCATGATTCATGTTTCATGATGCAATTCATGATTCATGATTTGATTCATGATTCATGATTCAATTCATGATTCATGATTCATGATTCGATTGATGATTCATGATTCAATTCTTGATTCATGATTCATGATTCATGATTCAATTCATGATTCATGATTCGATTTATGATTCATGATTCATGATTCAATTCATGATTCATGATTCAATTCATGATTCATGATTCGATTCATGATTCATAATTCATGATTCGATTCATGATTCATAATTCATGATTCGATTCATGATTCATGTTTCATGATTCGATTGATGATTCATGATTCAATTCATGATTCATGATTCATTATTCAATTCATGATTCATGATTCAATTCATGATTCATTTCATGATTAATGATTCGATTCATGATTCATGATTCGATTCATGATTCATGATTCGATTCATGATTCATGATTCGATTCATGATTCATAATTCATGATTCAATTCATGATTCATGTTTCATGATTCAATTCATGATTCATTATTCAATTCATGATTCATGATTCGATTCATGATTCATGATTCATGATTCATGATTCATGATTCATGATTCAATTCATGATTCATGATTCGATTTATGATTCATGATTCATGATTCAATTCATGATTCATGATTCGATTCATGATTCATAATTCATGATTCGATTCATGATTCATGTTTCATGATGCAATTCATGATTCATGATTCGATTGATGATTCATGATTCAATTCATGATTCATGATTCATGATTCGATTGATGATTCATGATTCAATTCATGATTCATGATTCATGATTCAATTCATGATTCATGATTCGATTTATGATTCATGATTCATGATTCAATTCATGATTCATGATTCAATTCATGATTCATGATTCGATTCATGATTCATAATTCATGATTCGATTCATGATTCATGTTTCATGATGCAATTCATGATTCATGATTCGATTCATGATTCATGATTCGATTTATGATTCATGATTCATGATTCAATTCATGATTCATGATTCAATTCATGATTCATGATTCGATTCATGATTCATGATTCGATTCATGATTCATGATTCAATTCATGATTCATGATTCGATTCATGATTCATAATTCATGATTCGATTCATGATTCATGATTCATGATTCGATTGATGATTCATGATTCAATTCATGATTCATGATTCATTATTCAATTCATGATTCATGATTCAATTCATGATTCATTTCATGATTAATAATTCGATTCATGATTCATGATTCGATTCATGATTCATGATTCGATTCATGATTCATGATTCATAATTCATGATTCAATTCATGATTCATGTTTCATGATTCAATTCATGATTCATTATTCAATTCATGATTCATGATTCGATTCATGATTCATGATTCATGATTCATGATTCATGATTCAATTCATGATTCATGATTCGATTCATGATTCATGATTCATGATTCAATTCATGATTCATGATTCGATTCATAATTCATGATTCGATTCATGATTCATGTTTCATGATGCAATTCATGATTCATGATTCGATTCATGATTCATGATTCAATTCATGATTCATGATTCATGATTCGATTGATGATTCATGATTCAATTCATGATTCATGATTCATGATTCAATTCATGATTCATGATTCGATTTATGATTCATGATTCATGATTCAATTCATGATTCATGATTCAATTCATGATTCATGATTCGATTCATGATTCATAATTCATGATTCGATTCATGATTCATGTTTCATGATGCAATTCATGATTCATGATTCGATTCATGATTCATGATTCGATTTATGATTCATGATTCATGATTCAATTCATGATTCATGATTCAATTCATGATTCATGATTCGATTCATGATTCATAATTCATGATTCGATTCATGATTCATGATTCGATTTATGATTCATGATTCATGATTCAATTCATGATTCATGATTCAATTCATGATTCATGATTCGATTCATGATTCATAATTCATGATTCGATTCATGATTCATGTTTCATGATGCAATTCATGATTCATGATTCGATTCATGATTCATGATTCAATTCATGATTCAATTCATGATTCAATTCATGATTCATGATTCAATTCATGATTCATGATTCATTATTCAATTCATGATTCATGATTCAATTCATGATTCATGATTCAATTCATGATTCATTTCATGATTAATGATTCGATTCATGATTCATGATTCGATTCATGATTCATGATTCGATACATGATTCATGATTCATAATTCATGATTCAATTCATGATTCATGATTCATGATTCAATTCATGATTCATGATTCAATTCATGATTCATTTCATGATTAATGATTCGATTCATGATTCATGATTCGATTCATGATTCATGATTCGATACATGATTCATGATTCATAATTCATGATTCAATTCATGATTCATGTTTCATGATTCAATTCATGATTCATTATTCAATTCATGATTCATGATTCATGATTCATGATTCATGATTCGATTCATGATTCATGATTCATGATTCAATTCATGATTCAATTCATGATTCATGATTCATGATTCGATTCATAATTCATGATTCGAGATTCATGATTCGATTCATGATTCATGATTTATTGATCAATTCATGATTCAATTCATGATTCATGATTCAATTCATGATTCGAGATTCATGATTCGATTCATGATTCATTTCATGATTAATGATTCATGATTCAATTCATGATTCATGATGCAATTCATGACTTATGATTCACATCATGATTCATGATTCAATTCATGTTTCATGATTCAAATCATGATTCATGATTCAATTCATGTTTCATGATTCGATTCATAATTCATGATTCAATTCATGATTCATGATTCATGATTTGATTCATGATTCATGATTCGATTCATGATTCATGATTCAATTCATGATTCATGATTAGATTTATGATTCATGATTCAATTCATGATTCAAGATTTATGATTCAATTCATGATTCAATTCATGATTCAAAATTCAATTCATGATTCGAGATTCATGATTCGATTCATGATTCATGATTCGATTCATGATTTAATTCATGATTCATGATTGATGATTCAATTCATGATTCATGATTCATGATTCGATTCATGATTCATGATTCATGATTCATGATTCATGATTCAAATCATGATTCAAATCATGATTCATGATTCAATTCATGATTTATGATTCAATTCATGATTCATGATTTAATTCATGATTCATAATTCGATTCATGATTAATGATTTATGATTTGTTTCATGATTCATTTCATGATTCGTGTTTCGATTCATGATTCAATTCCTTGTTCATGATTCGATTCCTGATTCTTGATTCATTTCATGATTCATGATTCATGATTCAATTCATGATTCATGTTTCGATTCATGATTCATGATTCGATTCATGTTTCGATTCATGATTCATGATTCGATTCATGATTCATAATTCATGATTCAATTCATGATTCATGATTCATGATTCAGTTCATGATTCATGATTCAATTCATGATTCATGATTCGATTCATGATTCATGATTCAATTCATGATTTATGATTTATGATTCAACTCATGATTCAATTCATGATTTATGATTCATGATTCATGATTTGATTCATGATTCATGATTGGATTCATTATTCATGATTCATGATTCATGATTCGATTCATGATTCTTGATTCATTTCATGATTCATGATTCAATTCATGATTCATGTTTCGATTCATGATTCATGATTCGATTCATGATTCATGATTCATAATTCATAATTCAATTCATGATTCATGATTCATGATTCAGTTCATGATTCATGATTCAATTCATGATTCATGATTCAATTCATGATTCATGATTCATGATTCGATTCATGATTCATGATTCATGATTCATGATTCAATACATGATTCATGATTCGATTCATGATTCATGATTCAATTCATGATTCATGATTTATGATTCAACTCATGATTCAATTCATGATTCATGATTCAATTCATGATTCATGATTCGATTCATTATTCATGATTCATGATTCATGATTCGATTCCTGATTCTTGATTCATTTCATGATTCATGATTCATGATTCAATTCATGATTCATTTTTCGATTCATGATTCATGATTCGATTCATGATTCATGATTCATAATTCATGATTCAATTCATGATTCATGATTCATGATTCAGTTCATGATTCATGATTCAATTCATGATTCATGATTCAATTCATGATTCATGATTCATGATCTATGATTTATGATTCATGATTCGATTCATGATTCATGATTCAATTCATGATTTATGATTTATGATTCAATTTATGATTCAATCCATGTTTCATGATTCATGATTCATGATTCAATTCATGATTCATAATTCGATTCATGATTCATGATTCATGATTCATGATTCAATTCATGATTCATGATTCAATTAATGATTCATGATTCAATTCATGATTCATGAATCATGATTTAATTCATGATTCATGATTCGATTCATGATTCATGATTCGATTCATGATTCATGATTCAATTCATGATTCATGATTTATGATTCAATTCATGATTTATGATTTATGATTCAATTTATGATTCAATTCATGATTCATGATTCATGATTCATGATTCATGATTCGATTCATGATTTATGATTCAATTTATGATTCATGATTCATGATTCGATTCATGATTAATGATTCAATTCAGGATTATTGATTTATGATTCAATTCATGATTTAATTCATGATTCATGATTCATGATTCGATTCATGATTCATGATTCGATTCATGATTCATGATTCATGATTCATGATTCATGATTCATGATTCGATTCATGATTCAATTCATGATTCATGATTCATGATTCATGATTCGAGATTCATGATTCGATTCATGATTCATGATTCATGATTCATGATTCATGATTCATGATTCGATTCATGATTCATGATTCATGATTCATGATTCATGATTCGATTCATGATTCAATTCATGATTCATGATTCATGATTCATGATTCAATTCATGATTCAATTCATGATTCATGATTCATGATTTGATTCATGATTTATGATTCAATTTATGATTCATGATTCAATTCATGAATCATGATTCATGATTCAATTCATGATTCATGATTCATGATTCATGATTCATGATTCATGATTCATGATTCATGATTCAATTCATGATTCATTTCATGATTCATGATTCAATTCATGATTCATGATTCAATTCATGATTCATGATTCAATTCATGATTCATTTCATGATTCATGATTCAATTCATGATTCATTTCATGATTCATGATTCATGATTTAATTCATGATTAATGATTCATGATTCAATTCATGATTCATGATGCAATTCATGATTCATGATTATATTCATGATTCATGATTCAATTCATGATTCATGATTCGATTTATGATTCATGATTCAATTCATGATTCATGATTTATGATTCAATTCATGATTCAATTCATTATTCATGATTCAATTCATGATTCGAGATTCATGATTCGAATTATGATTCATGATTGAATTCATGATTCATGATTCATGATTCGATTCATGATTCAATTCATGATTCATGATTCATGATTCATGATTCAATTCATGATTCATTGATTCATGATTTGATTCATGATTCATGATTCGAGATTCATGATTCGAATTATGATTCATGATTGAATTCATGATTCATGATTCATGATTCATGATTCAATTCATGATTCATGATTCGATTCATGATTCATGATTCATAATTCATTATTCGATTTATAAATCATGATTCATGATTCAATTCATGATTCATGATTCAATTCATGATTCATGATTCGATTCATGATTCATAATTCATGATTCGATTCATGATTCATGATTCATGATTCAATTCATGATTCATGATTCGATTCATGATTCATGATTCAATTCATGATTCATGATTCATGATTCAATTCATGATTCATGATTCAATTCATGATTCATTTCATGATTCATGATTCGATTCATGATTCATGATTCAATTCATGATTCATGATTTATGATTCAACTCATGATTCAATTCATGATTCATGATTAAATTCATGATTCATGATTCATGATTTGATTCATGATTCATGATTCAATTCATAATTCATGATTCAATTCCTAAATCATTTCATGATTCATGATTCATGATTTAATTCATGATTCATGATTCAATTCATGATTCAATTCATGATTCATGATTTATGATTCAACTCATGATTCAATTCATGATTCATGATTCATAATTCATGATTCGATTCATGATTCATGATTCAATTCATGATTCATGATTTGATTCATGATTCATGATTTGATTCATGATTCATGATTCAATACATGAATCATGATTCATGATTCATGATTCAATTCATGATTCATGATTCAAGATTGAATTCATGATTCATTTCATGATTCATGATTCAATTCATGATTCATGATTCAATTCATGATTCATGATTCATGATTGAATTCATGATTCATTTCATGATTCATGATTCAATTCATGATTCATGATTCAATTCATGATTCATGATTCAATTCCTAAATCATTTCATGATTCATGATTCATGATTTAATTCATGATTCATGATTCATGATTCAATTCATGATTCATAATTCAATTTATGATTCACTGATTTTATTCATAATTAATGATTTATGATTCGTTTCAAGATTCATGATTCATTTCATGATTCGTGTTTCGATTCATAATTCATGATTCAATTCATGATTCATGATTCAATTCTTGATTCATGATTCGATTCATTATTCATGATTCATGATTCTTGATTCGATTCATGATTCTTGATTCATTTCATGATTCATGATTCATGATTCAATTCATGATTCATGTTTCGATTCATGTATCATGATTCGATTCATGATTCATGATTCATGATTCTTGATTCGATTCATGATTCTTGATTCATTTCATGATTCATGATTCATGATTCAATTCATGATTCATGTTTCGATTCATGTATCATGATTCGATTCATGATTCATGATTCGATTCATGATTCATGATTCATGATTCATGATTCAATTCATGATTCATGATTCAATTCATGATTCATGATTCGATTCATGATTTATGATTCATGATTCATTATTCAATTCATGATTCATGATTCGATTCATGATTCATGATTCAATTCATGATTTATGATTCATGATTCATGATTCGATTCATGATTCATGATTCAATTCATCATTCATGATTCATTATTTAATTCATGATTCGATTCATGATTCAAGATTCAATTCATCATTCATGATTCATGATTCGATTCATGATTTGAGATTCATGATTCAATTCATGATTATTGAGTCGATTAATGATTCATGATTCAATTCATGATTCATGATTTATAAATCAACTCATGATTCAATTCATGATTCATGATTCATGATTCGATTCATGATTCATGATTCAATTCATGATTCATGATTTGATTCATGATTCATGATTCATGATTCGATTCATGATTCATGATTCGATTCATGATTCATGATTCCATTCATGATTCATGATTCCATTCATGATTCATGATTCCATTCATGATTCAATTCATGATTCATGATTTATGATTCAATTCATGATTCAATTCATGATTCATGATTTATGATTCAACTCATGATTCAATTCATGATTCATGATTCATAATTCATGATTCGATTCATGATTCATGATTCAATTCATGATTCATGATTTGATTCATGATTCATGATTTGATTCATGATTCATGATTCAATACATGAATCATGATTCATGATTCATGATTCAATTCATGATTCATGATTCATGATTGAATTCATGATTCATTTCATGATTCATGATTCAATTCATGATTCATGATTCAATTCATGATTCATGATTCATGATTGAATTCATGATTCATTTCATGATTCATGATTCAATTCATGATTCATGATTCAATTCATGATTCATGATTCAATTCCTAAATCATTTCATGATTCATGATTCATGATTTAATTCATGATTCATGATTCATGATTCAATTCATGATTCATAATTCAATTTATGATTCATGATTCAATTCATGATTCGAGATTCATGATTCGATTCATGATTCATGATTCAATATATGATTCATGATTCATGATTCGATTCATGATTCAATTCATGATTCATGATTCATGATTCAATTCATGATTCATGATTCATGATTCAAATCATGATTCAATTCATGATTTATGATTCAATTCATGATTTATGATTCAATTCATGATTCATGATTCAATTCATGATTCATGATTCAATTCATGATTCATGATTCGATTCATGATTAATGATTTATGATTCGTTTCATGATTCATGATTCATTTCATGATTCGTGTTTCGATTCATAATTCATGATTCAATTCATGATTCATGATTCAATTCATGATTCATTATTCGATTCATTATTCATGATTCATTTCATGATTCAATATTCATGATTCGATTAATGATTCATGATTCAATTCATGATTCATGATTCATGATTCGATTCATGATTTAATTCATGATTCATGATTTATGAATTATGATTCAATTTATGATTCATGATTTGATTCATGATTCATGATTCATGATTCATGATTCAAATCATGATTCAATTCATGATTCATGATTCAATTCATGATTTATAATTCAATTCATGATTCATGATTTTATTCATAATTAATGATTTATGATTCGTTTCATGATTCATGATTCATTTCATGATTCGTGTTTCGATTCATAATTCATGATTCAATTCATGATTCATGATTCAATTCATGATTCATGATTCGATTCATTATTCATGATTCATGATTCATGATTCGATTTATGATTCTTGATTCATTTCATGATTCATGATTCATGATTTAATTCATGATTCATGATTCAATTCATGATTCATGATTCGATTCATGATTTATGATTCATGATTCATTATTCAATTCATGATTCATGATTCAATTCATGATTTATGATTCATGATTTATGATTCAATTCATGATTCATAATTCGATTCATGATTCATGATTTATGATTCAATTCATGATTCGATTTATGATTCATGATTCAATTCATGATTCATGATTTATGATTCAATTCATGATTCAATTCATGATTCATGATTCAATTCATGATTCGAGATTCATGATTCGATTCATGATTCATGATTCATGATTCATGATTCGATTCATGATTCAATTCATGATTCATGATTCATGATTCGAGATTCATGATTCGATTAATGATTCATGATTCAATTCATGATTCATGATTCATGATTCAATTCATGATTCATGATTCGATTTATGATTCATGATTCAATTCATGAATTATGATTTATGATTCAATTCATGATTCAATTCATGATTCATGATTGATTTCATGATTCGAGATTCATGATTCGATTAATGATTCATGATTCAATTCATGATTCATGATTCATGATTCGATTCATGATTTAATTCATGATTCATGATTCATGAATCATGCTTCAATTTATGATTCATGATTCATGAATCGATTCATGATTCATTATTCATGATTCAAATCATGATTCAATATATGATTCATGATTCAATTCATGATTGTCACAGGCACTAGGAGTCTTTACCCAGGGATCACCAGGTGGTAGGCTTACCAGAGCAATGTAGATGGTGATAGGGTACTCTGGTAGCTGGGTGATCACGGAACAGGAAATGGTAACTGATGAGATGCTCAGGAAAGTCTATGACTAGCAGCACTGGTAATATGGAGGTAATAGTACACGAGGAACTGTATGGACAAGGGCACGTGAAGATAGTCAGTGGTCTGCGATAGCAAGTTGTACCACTGCTATAGTGAGGAGGAATGTCCAACAGAGACAAGGAGGTGATGAGAGTCAGCGGTCTGCGGATAGCAAGTTGTACCGCTGTCTGAGTGAAGGAATGGAATCCAAGTGGAGGTATCCGGGTAGTCAGTGGTCTGCGGTAGCAAGTTGTACCACTGCTATGTGAGAGGACACTGGAACAGGTGATACAGGAAACAGGGATCAGTGGTCTGTCATGAGCAAGTTGTACCACTGAATATATATGTGAGGAGGTGCATGGGGAGAGACTGCAACACAGGATATACACAGGCACCTTATACACGATCCACAGTAATATGCACAATATATATATATAAATGACTGAGCAGGTCTGCAAATCTAGAAAGTCACTTGAAATAGTCCAGCACAAGATAACACAGTCAATGATGGCAAAAGACTCAGCGGATAGCAGACTCCAGAGAGAACCAAACACAGTCCAGCAAGATATGCAATACACCAGCACAGTCAATGAGAAGTATGCATACCGTGGTTCAGAAGCAGGCAGTCAGATAGGAGTGCAGCGATACCTGAGCGGCAGGAGGCCGACTGGATGAGAAGTCCCTGGATGGATGAGGCCGCGGTCTAGTAGGTGCAGCGCACAGGTAAGTAAACCAACAGGGACACGAATCCACAGGAATCAGTAACACGTGGAACTGGACTCATAGAGGACCCAGGAGAATGGAGATGATCCAGCAGAGGGGTAGTAGTTGAGATACGAATCCAATGCTGACAGGAGGGTAGAGACCAGCAAGACACGTGAAGGCGTGGAGAGCGGATCAGCAGGAGATGGACGATAGCGCTGATGGCAGCAGCAGGACTCTGCGCCCACGGAGGTAACCAGGGGCAACCAACAGGACCCACAGTGATGGAACACGGGATGGCAGAGTAGACCAGGAGCTGTAGATCCAGAAGTGTAGCAGATGGCAACGTGAGCAGTAGACTGGAAACACAGGAGAGCTGAGATGAGGCGGCAATGCACAGGGGCAGCGGATAGGAATCAGCTAACAGTCACGATGATGAACACAGGCGAGTTGCAAGCTGGAGACTGTAGTGCACGGAGGCAGCGGATAGGAATCAGCTAACAGTCACGATGATGAACACAGGCGAGTTGCAAGCTGGAGACTGTAGTGCACGGAGGCAGCAGATAGAAATCAGCTAACAGTCACGATGATGAACACAGGCGAGTTGCAAGCTGGAGACTGTAGTGCACGGAGGCAGTGGATAGGAATCAGCTCAGGAACTTGATGATGATCAGGTGAGTGGATGTGAAGTGAAGGCTGGAGTGCACGGAGGCAGCAGATAGGAATCAGCAACAGCCACAATGATAACAATAGCGTTGAAGTGTTTTAGAAGACTGTAGTGCACGGAGGCAGCGGATAGGAATCAGCAAACAGTCACGATGATACAGTTGATGGTAGAAGTGGTATGGGGACCACAGTAGTAGAAGTGGTTTGGAAACCACAGAGATAGAAGTGGTTTGGAAACCACAGGAATCAGCAGCGCTGAATACACGAGGAATACAGGAACACCTTCAGAGACTCATGGGGAATGAGACTCCAAGATCAGGCAACGTGGTGTTGACCACAGGTGCTTAATATAGGGAGTGTTGCCTGATCTGCCAATTGAGTTAAAGGGACATACACTGAAGTATAGGAAAGGGCTGCGCATGCGCAGACCCTCAGGATGGCGGACGGCCACGGTTCCTAAATGTCCGAGAAGAGGCACTCACGGTCCGGTGAGTGACAGTACCCCCCCTTTTAAAGGTGGGCACAGAACGCCTGGAACCGGGCTTGTCCGGATTTTTGGCATAAAACTTCTTCAAAAGGGCAGGAGCATTAAGATCTTCAGCCTTGATCCAAGAGCGCTCCTCAGGACCAAAGCCCTTCCAATGAACGAGGAAATGAAGACCTCCTCGCGAAGTTTTTGCGTCTAGCACCTCAGTAATTTCGAAATCCTCCTCCTGATGGACTTGAACTGGCTGCGGAGCTGAGGGAGGAGTTGAGAAGCGGTTGATAATCAGAGGTTTGAGCAAGGATACGTGGAAGGCATTAGAAATCCGAAGATTCTTAGGAAGAAGAAGTTTCACACATACTGGATTGATTACTTGAATGATCCTATATGGACCAATAAAACGAGGGGCGAATTTCATGGATGGAACCTTCAAACGAATATTTTTGGTGGATAACCAGACACGATCTCCAATTTTTAGTGGAGGAATAGCCCGCCTCTTCTTATCTGCGAAAGATTTGTATTTGATAGATGTCTTCTTTAAACAGGTTTTGACCTGAGACCAGATATTTTTAAAGGTCTGACAAACAGTTTCCACCGCAGGAACTTGGGTGGGCGGGAGGGCAGGAAATTCCGGAAAAGACGGATGGTGACCGTAGACCACAAAAAATGGAGTTTTGGATGATGACTCATGGTACATGTTGTTATGGGCGAATTCAGCCCAAGGAAGCAACTCTACCCAGTTGTCTTGATTGGCTGATGAAAACATTCTTATAAAAGTCTCAAGATCTTGATTGACACGTTCAGTTTGTCCGTTAGATTGCGGATGGTAAGAAGATGAGAGTGCTAATCGTATGCCCAAGGTTTTACAAAGGGCTCGCCAGAATCTGGAAACGAATTGTACTCCTCTATCAGACACAATCTCAGACGGACATCCATGGATACGGAAGATATCTTTAATGAAATGTTCAGCCAGGATGGACGAGGAAGGCAAACCAGGCAGAGGGATGAAATGAGCCATCTTCGAAAATCTGTCCACCACCACCCAAATAGTGTTATGATTCTTACTAGGTGGTAAGTCAGTAACGAAATCCATACTAATATGGGTCCATGGTTTGGACGGAATGGGTAGTGGTCGTAGCAACCCTGCTGGAGTTCTACGGGAGGATTTGAACTGAGAACATAGTTCACAGGAAGCAATGAACTCTTTGACGTCTCTCCTCATTGAAGGCCACCAGTAACTTCGAGAGAGGATCTCAAAGGTCTTGTGTTCACCGGCGTGTCCAGAAAAACGAGAGGCATGGAACCACGAGAGGATTTTCCTCCTTAGAGTAGGAGGCACGAGGGTCTTCCCAAATGGTAGCGTTTTGGTGGATGAAGCAGCCAGTGAGATACATTTGGGATCTAGAATAGTATGGTTGGAACCCTCTTCTATATCAGAGGACGTCACAAAGGCTCTAGATAAAGCATCAGCTTTTTTGTTCTTGGCAGCTGGTTTGAAGGTAATTATTAATTCAAAACGGGAAAAGAAAAGAGACCATCTTGCTTGACGAGGGTTCAAGCATTGGGCAGACTGGAGATATGACAAGTTCTTATGATCCGTGAAGATCGTCACCGGATGGCGAGCTCCCTCCAATAAGTATCTCCATTCCTCTAATGCGGCTTTGATAGCCAGTAATTCCTTGTCCCCGATGGTATAATTCTTCTCTGCTGGCAGGAGACCCCGAGAATAGAAGGCACAAGGATGGAACTTTTGCTGTTCCGAGCGTTGGGAGAGAATAGCTCCTAAGCCCACATTAGAGGCATCTACTTCTAGAAAGAAGGGGAGTGTCACATCAGGCTGTCGAAGGATTGGAGCCGAAGAGAAGGACTCTTTTAGTGTTTGAAAGGCTTGAAGAGCCTCAGGTGACCATTGCTTAGGATTAGCCCCTTTTCGAGTCAGGGCCACTATAGGAGATGCAATGGAGGAAAAGTCTTGAATGAAGCGTCTATAGTAATTGGCAAAACCTAAAAAACGCTGGATAGCATGAAGAGTAGTTGGCTGGGGCCAATGTAGTACAGCACTCACTTTGTCTGGATCCATCTTCAGGCCAACTCCGGAAACTATATACCCCAAGAATGGAATCTGGGGTAATTCGAATGAACATTTTTCTAATTTACAGAACAATGAATTTTTCCGTAGTCTGGAGAGGACTTCTGCCACATGTAGGTGGTGAGAAGGCAGGTCCTGTGAAAAGATCAGTATGTCGTCCAGGTAGACGACGACACATACATATAATAAGTCCCGAAAGATCTCATTGATGAAGCCTTGAAAAACAGCGGGGGCATTACACAGCCCGAAAGGCATTACCAGATATTCGTAATGCCCGTCTCTGGTGTTAAACGCTGTCTTCCATTCGTCACCGGAACGGATTCTGATTAAATTATAGGCACCACGAAGATCCAACTTAGTAAAGATACGGGCTCCCTTGATGCGATCGAATAGCTCAGTGATCAACGGAATGGGATACCGATTTTTGATAGTAATGGCATTGAGTCCACGAAAATCTATGCAAGGGCGTAATGATCCATCCTTCTTTTTGACGAAGAAGAACCCAGCTCCAGCGGGCGAGGTGGAAGGTCGAATGAACCCACGCTGGAGGTTCTCCTGTATATACTCAGAAGTAGCTTGAGTCTCAGGTAACGAGAGTGGATAGACCCGGCCCCTGGGGGGAGTCTTGCCAGGAAGAAGGTCGATCGGACAATCCCAAGAACGATGAGGAGGAAGACGTTCAGACTGAGCTTTATCAAAAACATCGGTAAATGAAGCATATTGAGGAGGGAGTCCCGATGAGGTAGATGAGATGGAAGATTGCTGTACTTTGAGAGGAATGACTTGGGAAAGGCAATGATGGTGACATTCAGGCCCCCAAGACGTGACTTGAGGGGTGCGCCAGTCAATCTGGGGAGAGTGACACTGAAGCCATGGAAGGCCTAAGACAATCGGACTTGTCGTAACAGGAAGGATTAAAAACGATATTTCTTCATGATGCAGGGCACCAATCTGAAGGGTTACTGGAGACGTACTCTGGGTGATGAGACCGTTGATGAGACGTGATCCATCGATAGCCGTCACAGTAATGGGTGTTTTTAAGGTAATCACTGGTAGAGACCATTGCTTTACTAATGATTTGGAAATGAAATTTCCTGCTGCTCCGGAATCAATCAATGCCTGTGACTCAAAGGTTTTAGTAGCAAAGGAAATTATAACATCAAAAGCGCAGATTTTAGATTTCATAGAAGATGGAGAGGACTCCAGGGACCCTAACTTCACCTCTCCAGAACTAGTTAGGGCCTGGCATTTCCCGACCTCTTAGGGCAGGAGCTGAGAACATGAGTGGAATCAGCACAATAGATACAAAGTCTATTCTTGACTCTTCGTTTCCTCTCCTCAGAAGATAATTTGGAACGTCCTATCTCCATGGGAATCACAGTGGGTGACACTGGACGAAATTGAGGGTTAGAACGAAGAGGTGCTCTAGCAGAAGTCGTTTTCTCAGCCTCTCTTTCACGAAATCTCATATCAACACGATGGCATAGAGAGATCAAATCCTCAAGTGACGAAGGAAGCTCCTGAGTAGTCAGTGCATCTTTAATTTTATCGGAGAGCCCCTGCCAGAAGGCGGCAACTAGGGCTTCAGTGTTCCACTGAAGTTCAGAGGCTAAGATCCTAAATTGAATGACGTACTGGCCTACTGTATGAGATCCTTGTCGCAGACGGAGGATGCTGGAAGCAGCGGAGGTCACACGACCTGGTTCATCGAACACACTTCGGAATGTAGAAATGAATTTGGCACTATCTTGTAGTATTGGATCGTTTCTCTCCCACAGAGGGGAGGCCCAAGCCAGGGCTTGTCCTGAAAACAAAGAGATAAGATAGGCCACTCTGGAACGATGGGTAGAAAAATTTTGAGGTTGGAGCTCAAAATGGACTGAACATTGGTTGAGGAAACCCCTACAAGTTTTGGGGTCTCCATCGTACTTTGACGGAGTAGGCAGGTGAAGCGTGGAAGCTGTAGACACCTGGGATGGCAATGGGGAAACGGAGGAAAGCACAGGAGCCTCAGTAGTAGCTGTCACAGTCTGTCCAGATGTTCCTTGGGAGGTTAATAACTGATAACACTGAAGTAACAGCTGTTGGCGGGCATCCTGTTGCTCCACACGGCTAACCAGATGCTGCAGCATCTCTTTGGCAGTAGGTTCCGTATCTGGGTCTGTCATGGCCTGATCTTACTGTCACGGGCACTAGGAGTCTTTACCCAGGGATCACCAGGTGGTAGGCTTACCAGAGCAATGTAGATGGTGATAGGGTACTCTGGTAGCTGGGTGATCACGGAACAGGAAATGGTAACTGATGAGATGCTCAGGAAAGTCTATGACTAGCAGCACTGGTAATATGGAGGTAATAGTACACGAGGAACTGTATGGACAAGGGCACGTGAAGATAGTCAGTGGTCTGCGATAGCAAGTTGTACCACTGCTATAGTGAGGAGGAATGTCCAACAGAGACAAGGAGGTGATGAGAGTCAGCGGTCTGCGGATAGCAAGTTGTACCGCTGTCTGAGTGAAGGAATGGAATCCAAGTGGAGGTATCCGGGTAGTCAGTGGTCTGCGGTAGCAAGTTGTACCACTGCTATGTGAGAGGACACTGGAACAGGTGATACAGGAAACAGGGATCAGTGGTCTGTCATGAGCAAGTTGTACCACTGAATATATATGTGAGGAGGTGCATGGGGAGAGACTGCAACACAGGATATACACAGGCACCTTATACACGATCCACAGTAATATGCACAATATATATATATAAATGACTGAGCAGGTCTGCAAATCTAGAAAGTCACTTGAAATAGTCCAGCACAAGATAACACAGTCAATGATGGCAAAAGACTCAGCGGATAGCAGACTCCAGAGAGAACCAAACACAGTCCAGCAAGATATGCAATACACCAGCACAGTCAATGAGAAGTATGCATACCGTGGTTCAGAAGCAGGCAGTCAGATAGGAGTGCAGCGATACCTGAGCGGCAGGAGGCCGACTGGATGAGAAGTCCCTGGATGGATGAGGCCGCGGTCTAGTAGGTGCAGCGCACAGGTAAGTAAACCAACAGGGACACGAATCCACAGGAATCAGTAACACGTGGAACTGGACTCATAGAGGACCCAGGAGAATGGAGATGATCCAGCAGAGGGGTAGTAGTTGAGATACGAATCCAATGCTGACAGGAGGGTAGAGACCAGCAAGACACGTGAAGGCGTGGAGAGCGGATCAGCAGGAGATGGACGATAGCGCTGATGGCAGCAGCAGGACTCTGCGCCCACGGAGGTAACCAGGGGCAACCAACAGGACCCACAGTGATGGAACACGGGATGGCAGAGTAGACCAGGAGCTGTAGATCCAGAAGTGTAGCAGATGGCAACGTGAGCAGTAGACTGGAAACACAGGAGAGCTGAGATGAGGCGGCAATGCACAGGGGCAGCGGATAGGAATCAGCTAACAGTCACGATGATGAACACAGGCGAGTTGCAAGCTGGAGACTGTAGTGCACGGAGGCAGCGGATAGGAATCAGCTAACAGTCACGATGATGAACACAGGCGAGTTGCAAGCTGGAGACTGTAGTGCACGGAGGCAGCAGATAGAAATCAGCTAACAGTCACGATGATGAACACAGGCGAGTTGCAAGCTGGAGACTGTAGTGCACGGAGGCAGCGGATAGGAATCAGCTCAGGAACTTGATGATGATCAGGTGAGTGGATGTGAAGTGAAGGCTGGAGTGCACGGAGGCAGCAGATAGGAATCAGCAACAGCCACAATGATAACAATAGCGTTGAAGTGTTTTAGAAGACTGTAGTGCACGGAGGCAGCGGATAGGAATCAGCAAACAGTCACGATGATACAGTTGATGGTAGAAGTGGTATGGGGACCACAGTAGTAGAAGTGGTTTGGAAACCACAGAGATAGAAGTGGTTTGGAAACCACAGGAATCAGCAGCGCTGAATACACGAGGAATACAGGAACACCTTCAGAGACTCATGGGGAATGAGACTCCAAGATCAGGCAACGTGGTGTTGACCACAGGTGCTTAATATAGGGAGTGTTGCCTGATCTGCCAATTGAGTTAAAGGGACATACACTGAAGTATAGGAAAGGGCTGCGCATGCGCAGACCCTCAGGATGGCGGACGGCCACGGTTCCTAAATGTCCGAGAAGAGGCACTCACGGTCCGGTGAGTGACAATGATTTATGATTCAATTCATGATTCATGATTCGATTCATAATTAATGATTTATGATTCGTTTCATGATTCATGATTCATTTCATGATTCGTGTTTCGATTCATAATTCATGATTCAATTCATGATTCATGATTCAATTCATGATTCATGATTCGATTCATTATACATGATTCATGATTCATGATTTGATTCATGATTCTTGATTCATTTCATGATTCATGATTCAATTCATGATTCATGATGCAATTCATGAATTATGATTCAAATCATGATTCATGATTCAATTCATGTTTCATGATTCGATTCATGATTTATGATTCAATTCATAAATCATGATTCATGATTCAATTCATGATTCATGATTTGATTCATGATTCATGATTCGATTCATGATTCATGATTCATGATTCATGATTCATGATTCAATTCATGATTCATGATTCATGTTTCAATTCATGATTCATGATTCAATTCATGATTCATGATTCAATTCATGATTCATGATTCATGATTCATGATTCATGATCCAATTAATGATTCATGATTTGATTCATGATTCATGATTCAATTCATGATTCATGATTCATGATTCAATTCATGATTCATGATTTATGATTCAATTCATGATTCAATTCATGATTCATGATTCAATTCATGATTCATGATTCATGATTTGATTCATGATTCATGATTTAATTCATGATTCATGATTCATGATTCAATTCATGAATCATGATTCATGATTTAATTCATGATTCATGATTCATGATTCAATTCATAATTCATTTCATGATTCATGATTCAATTCATGATTCATGATTCATGAATCATGATTCATGATTCAATTCATGATTCATGATTCGATTCATGATTAATGATTTATGATTCGTTTCATGATTCATGATTCATTTCATGATTCGTGTTTCGATTCATAATTCATGATTCAATTCATGATTCATGATGCAATTCATGATTCATGATTCAATTCATTATTCATGATTCATGATTCATGATTCGATTCATGATTCTTGATTCATTTCATGATTCATGATTCATGATTCAATTCATGATTCATATTTCGATTCATGATTCATGATTCGATTCATGATTCATGATTCATGATTCGATTCATGATTCATGATTCATGATTCGATTCATGATTCATAATTCATGATTCAATTCATGATTCATGATTCATGATTCATAATTCATGATTCAATTCATGATTCAATTCATGATTCATGATTCGATTCATGATTCATGATTTATGATTCAATTCATTAATCATGATTCAATTCATGATTCATGATTCGATTCATGATTAATGATTTATGATTCGTTTCATGATTCATGATTCATTTCATGATTCGTGTTTCGATTCATAATTCATGATTTAATTCATGATTCATGATTCAATTCATGATTCATGATTCAATTCATTATTCATGATTCATGATTCATGATTTGATTCATGATTCTTGATTCATTTCATGATTCATGATTCATGATTCAATTCATGATTCATATTTCGATTCATGATTCATGATTCGATTCATGATTCATGATTCATGATTCGATTCATGATTCATAATTCATGATTCAATTCATGATTCATGATTCATGATTCATGATTCAATTCATGATTCAATTCATGATTCATGATTCGATTCATGATTCATGATTTATGATTCAATTCACGATTCATGATTCGATTCATGATTCATGATTCAATTCATGATTTATGATTTATGATTCAATTTATGATTCAATTCATGATTCATGATTCATGATTTATGATTCATGATTCATGATTTATGATTCATGATTCGATTCATGATTCATGATTCAATTCATGATTCATGATTCATTATTTAATTCATGATTTGATTCATGATTTATGATTCAATTCATGATTCATGATTCATGATTCATGATTCGATTCATGATTCATGATTCAATTCATGATTCATGATTTGTGATTCAATTCATGATTTAATTCATGATTCATGATTCATGATTCATGATTTGATTCATGATTCATGATTCGATTTCTGATTCATGATTCAATTCATGATTCATGATTTATGATTCAATTCATGATTCAATTCATGATTCATGATTCAATTCATGATTCATGATTTAATTCATGATTCGAGATTCATGATTCGATTCATGATTCATGATTCATGATTCAATTCATGATTCATGATTCGATTCATAATTCATGATTCATGATTCAATTCATGATTCATGATTTATGATTCAATTCATGATTCAATTCATGATTCATGATTCAATTCATGATTCGAGATTCATGAGTCGATTCATGATTCATGATTCATGATTCATGATTCGATTCATAATTCATGATTCATGATTCAATTCATGATTCATGATTTATGATTCAATTCATGATTCAATTCATGATTCATGATTCAATTCATGATTCGAGATTCATGAGTCGATTCATGATTCATGATTCATGATTCATGATTCGATTCATGATTCATGATTCGATTCATAATTCATGATTCATGATTCATGATTCATGATTCATGATTCATTATTCATGATTCGATTCATGATTCATGATTCATGATTCAATTCATGATTCGATTTATGATTCATGATTTAATTCATGATTCATGATTTATGATTCAATTCATGATTCAATTCATGATTCATGATTCAATTCATGATTCGAGATTCATGATTCGATTCATGATTCATGATTCAATTCATGATTCATGATTCAATTCATGATTCAATTCATGATTCATGAGTCAATTTATGATTCATGATTCATGATTCGATTCATGATTCATGATTCATGATTCAAATCATGATTCAATTCATGATTCATGATTCAATTCATGATTTATGATTCAATTCATTATTCATGATTCATGATTCGATTCATGATTCTTGATTCATTTCATGATTCATGATTCAATTCATGATTCATGATGCAATTCATGAATTATGTATCAAATCATGATTCATGATTCGATTCATGATTCAATTCATGATTCATGATTAATGATTCATGATTCGATTCATGATTCAATTCATGATTCATGATTCATGATTCAATTCATGATTCATGATTCATGATTCAATTCATGATTCATGATTCAATTCATGATTCATGATTCATGATCCAAATAATGATTAATGATTCGATTCATGATTCATGATTCAATTCATGATTCATGATTAATGATTCAATTCATGATTCATGATTTATGATTCAATTCATGATTCAATTCATGATTCATGATTCAATTCATGATTCATGATTCGATTCATGATTCATGATTCATGATTCATGATTCATGATCCAAATAATGATTAATGATTTGATTCATGATTCATGATTTAATTCATGATTCATGATTCAATTCATGATTCATGATTCGATTTATGATTCATGATTCATGATTCATGATCCAAATAATGATTAATGATTTGATTCATGATTCATGATTTAATTCATGATTCATGATTCAATTCATAATTCATGATTCATGATTCAATTCATGATTCATGATTCATTTCATGATTCGTGTTTCGATTCATAATTCATGATTCAATTCATGATTCATGATTCAATTCATGATTCATGATTCAATTCATGATTCATGATTCATGATTCATGATTCGATTCATGATTCATATTTCGATTCATGATTCATGATTCGATTCATGATTCACGATTCATGATTCGATTCATGATTCATGATTCATGATTCAATTCATGATTCATGATTCATGATTCATGATTCAATTCATGATTCGATTCATGATTCATGATTCGATTCATGATTCATGATTTATGATTCAATTCACGATTCATGATTCGATTCATGATTCATGATTCATGATTCAATTCATGATTCATGATTCATGATTCAATTCATGATTCATGATTCGATTCATGATTCATGATTTATGATTCAATTCACGATTCATGATTCGATTCATGATTCATGATTCAATTCATGATTTATGATTTATGATTCAATTTATGATTCAATTCATGATTCATGATTCATGATTTATGATTCATGATTCATGATTTATGATTTATGATTCGATTCATGATTCATGATTCAATTCATGATTCATGATTCATTATTTAATTCATGATTTGATTCATGATTTATGATTCAATTCATGATTCATGATTCATGATTCATGATTCGATTCATGATTCATGATTCACAATTCATGATTCAATTAATGATTCATGATTCGATTTATGATTCATGATTCAATTCATGATTCATGATTTATAATTCAATTCATGATTCAATTCATGATTCATGATTCATGATTTGATTCATGATTCATGATTCGATTTCTGATTCATGATTCAATTCATGATTCATGATTTATGATTCAATTCATGATTCAATTCATGATTCATGATTCAATTCATGATTCATGATTTAATTCATGATTATAGATTCATGATTCGATTCATGATTCATGATTCATGATTCATGATTCAATTCATGATTCATGATTCGATTCATAATTCATGATTCATGATTCAATTCATGATTCATGATTCGATTCATAAATTATGATTCATGATTCAATTCATGATTCATGATTTATGATTCAATTCATGATTCAATTCATGATTCATGATTCAATTCATGATTCGAGATTCATGATTCGATTCATGATTCATGATTCATGATTCATGATTCGATTCATGATTCATGATTCATGATTCGATTCATAATTCATGATTCATGATTCGATTCATGATTCATGATTCGATTCATGATTCATGATTCATGATTCGATTCATGATTCATGATTCATGATTCAATTCATGATTCGATTTATGATTCATGATTTAATTCATGATTCATGATTTATGATTCAATTCATGATTCAATTCATGATTCATGATTCAATTCATGATTCGAGTATCATGATTCGATTCATGATTCATGATTCAATTCATGATTCATGATTCAATTCATGATTCATGAGTCAATTTATGATTCATGATTCATGATTCGATTCATGATTCATGATTCATGATTCAAATCATGATTTAATTCATGATTCATGATTCAATTCATGATTTATGATTCAATTCATGATTCATGATTCGATTCATGATTCGATTCATGATTCATGAGTCATGATTCGTTTCATGATTCATGATTCATGATTTGATTCATGATTCATGATTCAATTCATGATTCGATTTATGATTCATGATTCAATTCATGATTTATAATTCAATTCATGATTCGATTCATGATTCAATTCATGATTCGAGATTCATGATTCAATTCATGATTCATGATTCAATTCATGATTTGATTCATTATTCATGATTCATGATTCATGATTCGATTCATGATTCATGATTCGATTCATGATTCTTGATACATTTCATGATTCATGATTCATGATTCAATTCATGATTCATGTTTCGATTCATGTATCATGATTCGATTCATGATTCATGATTCGATTCATGATTCATGATTCATGATTCATGATTTATGATTCAATTCATGATTCATGATTCGATTCATGATTCATGATTCAATTCATGATTTATGATTTATGATTCAATTTATGATTCAATTCATGATTCACGATTCGATTCATGATTCATGATTCGATTCATGATTCATGATTCGATTCATGATCCATGATTCATTATTTAATTCATGATTCGATTGATGTTTCATGATTCAATTCATGATTCATGATTCATGATTCAATTCATGATTCATGATTCGATTCAAGATTCATGATTCAATTCATGATTCATGATTTATGATTCAACTCATGATTCAATTCATGATTCATGATTCAATTCATGATTCATGAGTCGATTCATTATTCATGATTCATGATTCGATTAATGATTCTTGATTCATTTCATGATTCATGATTCAATTCATGATTCATGTTTCGATTCATGTATCATGATTCGATTCATGATTCATGATTCGATTCATGATTCATGATTCATGATTCAATTCATGATTCATGATTCAATTCATGATTCATGATTCGATTCATGATTTATGATACATGATTCATGATTCAATTCATGATTCATGATTCGATTCATGATTCATGATTTATGAATCAATTCATGATTCAATTCATGATTCATGATTCATGATTCATGATTTGATTCATGATTCATGATTCGATTTATGATTCATGATTCAATTCATGATTCATGATTTATGATTCAATTCATGATTCAATTCATGATTCATGATTCAATTCATGATTCGAGATTCATGATTCGAATCATGATTCATGATTCATAATTCATGATTCAATTTATGATTCATTATTCAATTCATGATTCATGATTTATGATTCAATTCATGATTCAATTCATGATTCATGATTGATTTCATGATTCGAGATTCATGATTCGATTAATGATTCATGATTCAATTCATGATTCATGATTCATGATTCGATTCATGATTTAATTCATGATTCATGATTCATGATTCATGATTCAATTTATGATTCATGATTCATGATTCGATTCATGATTCATGATTCATGATTCAAATCAAGATTCAATATATGATTCATGATTCAATTCATGATTTATGATTCAATTCATGATTCATGATTCGATTCATAATTAATGATTAATGATTAGTTTCATGATTCATGATTCATTTCATGATTCGTGTTTCGATTCATAATTCATGATATGATTCATGATTCATGATTCAATTCATGATTCATGATTCGATTCATTATTCATGATTCATGATTCATGATTCGATTCATGATTCTTGATTAATTTCATGATTCATGATTCATGATTCAATTCATGATTCATGATGCAATTCATGAATTATGATTCAAATCATGATTCATGATTCAATTCATGTTTCATGATTCGATTCATAATTCAATTCATGATTCATGATTCATGATTCATGATTCAATTCATGATTCATGATTCGATTCATGATTCATGATTCAATTCATGATTTATGATTTATGATTCAATTTATGATTCAATTCATGATTCATGATTCGATTCATGATTCATGATTCATGATTCGATTCATGATTCATTATTCATTATTTAATTCATGATTCGATTCATGATTCATGATTCAATTCATGATTCATGATTCGATTCATGATTTATGATTCAATTCATGATTCATGATTTATGATTCAATTCATGATTCATGATTCATGATTCAATTCATGATTCATGATTCATGATTCAATTCATGATTCATGATTCGATTCATGATTCATGATTCATGATTCAATTCATGATTCATGATTCGATTCATGATTCAATTCATGGTTTATGATTTATGATTCAATTCATGATTCAATTCATGATTCAATTCATGATTCAATTCATGATTCGAGATTCATGATTCAATTCATGATTCATGATTCAATTCATGATTCATGATTCATGATTCGATTCATGATTCAATTCATGATTCATGATTCAATTCATGATTCATTTCATGATTCATGATTCGATTCATGATTCATGTTTCATGATTCGATTCATGATTAATGATTCGATTCATGATTCATGATTCATAATTCATGATTCGATTCATGATTCATGATTCATGATTCAATTCATGATTCATGATTCGATTCATGATTCAATTCATGATTTATGATTTATGATTCAATTTATGATTCAATTCATGATTCATGATTCAATTCATGATTCATGATTCATTATTCGATTCATGATTCATGATTCAATTCATGATTCATGATTCATTATTTAATTCATGACTCATGATTCGATTCATGATTCAATTCATGATTCATGATTCATGATTCAATTCATGATTCATGATTCATGATTCAATTCATGATTCATGATTCGATTCATGATTCATGATTCGATTCATGATTCATGATTCATGATTCATGGTTCATGATCCAATTAATGATTCATGATTTGATTCATGATTCATGATTTAATTCATGATTCATGATTTATGATTCAATTCATGATTCATGATTTATGATTCAATTCATGATTCAATTCATGATTCATGATTCAATTCATGATTCATGATTCATGATTTGATTCATGATTCATGATTTAATTCATGATTCATGATTCATGATTCAATTCATAATTCATGATTCATGATTCAATTCATGATTCATGATTCATGATTCAATTCATGATTCATTTTATGATTCATGATTCAATTCATGATTCATGATTCATGATTCAATTCATGATTCATGATTCAATTCATGATTCATGATTCGATTAATGATTAATGATTTATGATTCGTTTCCTGATTCATGATTCATTTCATGATTCGTGTTTCGATTCATAATTCATGATTCAATTCATGATTCATGATTCAATTCATGATTCATAATTTAATTCATTATTCATGATTCATGATTCGATTCATGATTCTTGATTCATTTCATGATTCATGATTCATGATTCAATTCATGATTCATATTTCGATTCATGATTCATGATTCGATTCATGATTCATGATTCATGATTCGATTCATGATTCATAATTCATGATTCAATTCATGATTCAATTCATGATTCATGATTCATGATTCAATTCATGATTCAATTCATGATTCATGATTCGATTCATGATTCATGATTTATGATTCAATTCACGATTCATGATTCGATTCATGATTCATGATTCAATTCATGATTTATGATTTATGATTCAATTTATGATTCAATTCATGATTCATGATTCATGATTTATGATTCATGATTCATGATTTATGATTCATGATTCAATTCATGATTCATGATTAAATTCATGATTCATGATTCATTATTTAATTCATGATTCGATTCATGATTTATGATTCAATTCATGATTCATGATTCATGATTCGATTCATGATTCATGATTCACAATTCATGATTCAATTAATGATTCATGATTCGATTCATGATTCATGATTCAATTCATGATTCATGATTTATGATTCAATTCATGATTCAATTCATGATTCATGATTCGATTCATAATTAATGATTAATGATTAGTTTCATGATTCATGATTCATTTCATGATTCGTGTTTCGATTCATAATTCATGATATGATTCATGATTCATGATTCAATTCATGATTCATGATTCGATTCATTATTCATGATTCATGATTCATGATTCGATTCATGATTCTTGATTCATTTCATGATTCATGATTCATGATTCAATTCATGATTCATGATGCAATTCATGAATTATGATTCAAATCATGATTCATGATTCAATTCATGTTTCATGATTCGATTCATAATTCAATTCATGATTCATGATTCATGATTCATGATTCAATTCATGATTCATGATTCGATTCATGATTCATGATTCAATTCATGATTTATGATTTATGATTCAATTTATGATTCAATTCATGATTCATGATTCGATTCATGATTCATGATTCATGATTCGATTCATGATTCATTATTCATTATTTAATTCATGATTCGATTCATGATTCATGATTCAATTCATGATTCATGATTCGATTCATGATTTATGATTCAATTCATGATTCATGATTTATGATTCAATTCATGATTCATGATTCATGATTCAATTCATGATTCATGATTCATGATTCAATTCATGATTCATGATTCGATTCATGATTCATGATTCATGATTCAATTCATGATTCATGATTCGATTCATGATTCAATTCATGGTTTATGATTTATGATTCAATTCATGATTCAATTCATGATTCAATTCATGATTCAATTCATGATTCGAGATTCATGATTCAATTCATGATTCATGATTCAATTCATGATTCATGATTCATGATTCGATTCATGATTCAATTCATGATTCATGATTCAATTCATGATTCATTTCATGATTCATGATTCGATTCATGATTCATGTTTCATGATTCGATTCATGATTAATGATTCGATTCATGATTCATGATTCATAATTCATGATTCGATTCATGATTCATGATTCATGATTCAATTCATGATTCATGATTCGATTCATGATTCAATTCATGATTTATGATTTATGATTCAATTTATGATTCAATTCATGATTCATGATTCAATTCATGATTCATGATTCATTATTCGATTCATGATTCATGATTCAATTCATGATTCATGATTCATTATTTAATTCATGACTCATGATTCGATTCATGATTCAATTCATGATTCATGATTCATGATTCAATTCATGATTCATGATTCATGATTCAATTCATGATTCATGATTCGATTCATGATTCATGATTCGATTCATGATTCATGATTCATGATTCATGGTTCATGATCCAATTAATGATTCATGATTTGATTCATGATTCATGATTTAATTCATGATTCATGATTTATGATTCAATTCATGATTCATGATTTATGATTCAATTCATGATTCAATTCATGATTCATGATTCAATTCATGATTCATGATTCATGATTTGATTCATGATTCATGATTTAATTCATGATTCATGATTCATGATTCAATTCATAATTCATGATTCATGATTCAATTCATGATTCATGATTCATGATTCAATTCATGATTCATTTTATGATTCATGATTCAATTCATGATTCATGATTCATGATTCAATTCATGATTCATGATTCAATTCATGATTCATGATTCGATTAATGATTAATGATTTATGATTCGTTTCATGATTCATGATTCATTTCATGATTCGTGTTTCGATTCATAATTCATGATTCAATTCATGATTCATGATTCAATTCATGATTCATAATTTAATTCATTATTCATGATTCATGATTCGATTCATGATTCTTGATTCATTTCATGATTCATGATTCATGATTCAATTCATGATTCATATTTCGATTCATGATTCATGATTCGATTCATGATTCATGATTCATGATTCGATTCATGATTCATAATTCATGATTCAATTCATGATTCAATTCATGATTCATGATTCATGATTCAATTCATGATTCAATTCATGATTCATGATTCGATTCATGATTCATGATTTATGATTCAATTCACGATTCATGATTCGATTCATGATTCATGATTCAATTCATGATTTATGATTTATGATTCAATTTATGATTCAATTCATGATTCATGATTCATGATTTATGATTCATGATTCATGATTTATGATTCATGATTCAATTCATGATTCATGATTAAATTCATGATTCATGATTCATTATTTAATTCATGATTCGATTCATGATTTATGATTCAATTCATGATTCATGATTCATGATTCGATTCATGATTCATGATTCACAATTCATGATTCAATTAATGATTCATGATTCGATTCATGATTCATGATTCAATTCATGATTCATGATTTATGATTCAATTCATGATTCAATTCATGATTCATGATTTAATTCATGATTCGAGATTCATGATTCGATTCATGATTCATGATTCATGATTCATGATTCATGATTCATGATTTGATTCATGATTCATGATTCATGATTCGATTCATAATTCATGATTCATGATTCGATTCATGATTCATGATTTGATTCATGATTCATGATTCGATTTCTGATTCATGATTCAATTCATGATTCATGATTTATGATTCAATTCATGATTCAATTCATGATTCATGATTTAATTCATGATTCGAGATTCATGATTCGATTCATGATTCATGATTCATGATTCATGATTTGATTCATGATTCATGATTCATGATTCGATTCATAATTCATGATTCATGATTCGATTCATGATTCATGATTCGATTCATGATTCATAATTCATGATTCATGATTCATGATTCATGATTCAATTCATGATTCGATTTATGATTCATGATTCAATTCATGATTCATGATTTATGATTCAATTCATGATTCAATTCATGATTCATGATTCAATTCATGATTCGAGTATCATGATTCGATTCATGATTCATGATTCAATTCATGATTCATGATTCGATTCATGATTCAATTCATGATTCATGATTTATGAGTCAATTTATGATTCATGATTCATGATTCGATTCATGATTCATGATTCATAATTCAAATCATGATTCATTTCATGATTCATGATTCAATTCATGATTTATTATTCAATTCATGATTCAAGATTCAATTCATGATTCGATTCATGATTCGTGATTCTTGATTCGATTCATAATTCATGATTCATGATTCGATACATGATTCATGATTCATGATTCGATTCATGATTCATGATTCATGATTCAATTCATGATTCGATTTATGATTCATGATTCAATTCATGATTCATGATTTATAATTCAATTCATGATTCGATTCATGATTCAATTCATGATTCATGATTCAATTCTTGATTCATTTCATGATTCATGATTCATGATTCGATTCATTATTCATGATTCGATTCATGATTCTTGATTCATTTCATGATTCATGATTCATGATTCAATTCATGATTCATGTTTCGATTCATGTATCATGATTCGATTCATGATTCATGATTCGATTCATGACTCATGATTCATGATTCAATTCATGATTCATGATTCAATTCATGATTCATGATTCGATTCATGATTCATGATTCATGATTCATGATTCAATTCATGATTCATGATTCGATTCATCATTCATGATTCAATTCATGATTTCTGATTTATGATTCAATTTATGATTCAATTCATGATTCACGATTCGATTCATGATTCATGATTCGATTCATGATTCGATTCATGATTCATGATTCAATTCATGATCCATGATTCATTATTTAATTCATGATTCGATTGATGTTTCATGATTCAATTCATGATTCATGATTCATGATTCAATTCATGATTCATGATTCGATTCAAGATTCATGATTCAATTCATGATTCATGATTCATTATTCGATTCATGATTCATGATTCAATTCATGATTCATGATTCATTATTTAATTCATGACTCATGATTCGATTCATGATTCAATTCATGATTCATGATTCATGATTCAATTCATGATTCGATTCATGATTCATGATTCATGATTCATGATTCATGATCCAATTAATGATTCATGATTCGATTCATGATTCATGATTTAATTCATGATTCATGATTTATGATTCAATTCATGATTCATGATTTATGATTCAATTCATGATTCAATTCATGATTCATGATTCAATTCATGATTCATGATTCATGATTTGATTCATGATTCATGATTTAATTCATGATTCATGATTCATGATTCAATTCATAATTCATGATTCATGATTAAATTCATGATTCATGATTCATGATTCAATTCATGATTCATTTTATGATTCATGATTCAATTCATGATTCATGATTCATGATTCAATTCATGATTCATGATTCAATTCATGATTCATGATTCGATTCATGATTAATGATTTATGATTCGTTTCATGATTCATGATTCATTTCATGAATCGTGTTTCGATTCATAATTCATGATTCAATTCATGATTCATGATTCAATTCATGATTCATGATTCAATTCATTATTCATGATTCATGATTCATGATTCGATTCATGATTCTTGATTCATTTCATGATTCATGATTCATGATTCAATTCATGATTCATATTTCGATTCATGATTCGATTCATGATTCATAATTCATGATTCAATTCATGATTCATGATTCAATTCATGATTCATGATTCATGATTCAATTCATGATTCAATTCATGATTCATGATTCGATTCATGATTCATGATTTATGATTTAATTCACGATTCATGATTCGATTCATGATTCATGATTCAATTCATGATTTATGATTTATGATTCAATTTATGATTCAATTCATGATTCATGATTCATGATTTATGATTCATGATTCATGATTTATGATTCATGATTCATGATTTATGATTCATGACTCGATTCATGATTCATGATTCAATTCATGATTCATGATTCATTATTTAATTCATGATTCGATTCATGATTTATGATTCAATTCATGATTCATGATTCATGATTCATGATTCGATTCATGATTCATGATTCACAATTCATGATTCAATTAATGATTCATGATTCGATTCATGATTCATGATTCAATTCATGATTCATGATTTATGATTCAATTCATGATTCAATTCATGATTCATGATTTAATTCATGATTCGAGATTCATGATTCGATTCATGATTCATGATTCATGATTCATGATTTGATTCATGATTCACGATTCATGATTCGATTCATAATTCATGATTCATGATTCGATTCATGATTCATGATTCGATTCATGATTTATGATTCATGATTCGATTCATGATTCATGATTCATGATTCAATTCATGATTCGATTTATGATTCATGATTCAATTCATGATTCATGATTTATGATTCAATTCATGATTCATGATTCAATTCATGATTCGAGTATCATGATTCGATTCATGATTCATGATTCAATTCATGATTCATGATTCGATTCATGATTCAATTCATGATTCATGATTCATGAATCAATTTATGATTCATGATTCATGATTCGATTCATGATTCATAAATCATGATTCAAATCATGATTCAATTCATGATTCATGATTCAATTCATGATTTATTATTCAATTCATGATTCAATTCATGATTCGATTCATGATTCGTGATTCATGATTCGATTCATAATTCATGATTCATGATTCGATTCATGATTCATGATTCATGATTCGATTCATGATTCTTGATTCATGATTCAATTCATGATTCGATTTATGATTCATGATTCAATTCATGATTCATGATTTATAATTCAATTCATGATTCGATTCATGATTCAATTCATGATTCGAGATTCATGATTCAATTCATGATTCATGATTCAATTCATGATTCGATTTATTATTCATGATTCATGATTCAATTCCTGATTCATATTTCGATTCATGTATCATGATTCGATTCATGATTCATGATTCGATTCATGACTCATGATTCATGATTCAATTCATGATTCATGATTCAATTCATGATTCATGATTCGATTCATGATTCATGATTCATGATTCATGATTCATGATTCAATTCATGATTCATGATTCGATTCATGATTCATGATTCAATTCATGATTTATGATTTATGATTCAATTTATGATTCAATTCATGATTCACGATTCGATTCATGATTCATGATTCGATTCATGATTCATGATTCGATTCATGATTCATGATTCAATTCATGATCCATGATTCATTATTTAATTCATGATTCGATTGATGTTTCATGATTTAATTCATGATTCATGATTCATGATTCAATTCATGATTCATGATTCGATTCAAGATTCATGATTCAATTCATGATTCATGATTTATGATTCAACTCATGATTCAATTCATGATTCATGATTCAATTCATGATTCATGATTCGATTCATTATTCATGATTCATGATTCGATTCATGATTCTTGATTCATTTCATGATTCATGATTCATGATTCAATTCATGATTCATGCTTCGATTCATGTATCATGATTCGATTCATGATTCATGATTCGATTCATGATTCATGATTCATGATTGATGATTCAATTCATGATTCATGATTCATGATTCGATTCATGATTTATGATACATGATTCATGATTCAATTCATGATTCATGATTCGATTCATGATTCATGATTCAATTCATGATTTATGATTTATGATTCAATTTATGATTCAATTCATGATTCATGATTCGATTCATGATTCATGATTTATGAATCAATTCATGATTCAATTCATGATTTATGATTCATGATTCATGATTCGATTCATGATTCATGATTCGATTTATGATTCATTATTCAATTCATGATTCATGATTTATGATTCAATTCATGATTCAATTCATGATTCATGATTCAATTCATGATTCGAGATTCATGATTTAAATCATGAATCATGATTCATGATTCGATTCATGATTCAATTCATGATTCATGATTCATGATTCATGATTCAATTTATGATTCCTTATTCATGATTCGATTCATAATTCATGATTCATGATTCAATTCATGATTCATGATTCGATTTATGATTCATGATTCAATTCATGATTCATGATTTATGATTCAATTCATGATTCAATTCATGATTCATGATTGATTTCATGATTCGAGATTCATGATTCGATTAATGATTCATGATTCAATTCATGATTCATGATTCATGATTCGATTCATGATTTAAATTATGATTCATGATTCATGATTCAATTTATGATTCATGATTCATGATTCGATTCATGATTCATTATTCATGATTCAAATCAAGATTCAATATATGATTCATGATTCAATTCATGATTTATGATTCAATTCATGATTCATGATTCAATTCATGATTCATGATTCATGATTCAATTCATGATTCGATTCATTATTCATGATTCATGATTCATGATTCGATTCATGATTCATGATTCGATTCATGATTCTTGATTCATTTCATGATTCATGATTCATGATTCAATTCATGATTCATGTTTCGATTCATGTATCATGATTCGATTCATGATTCATGATTCGATTCATGACTCATGATTCATGATTCAATTCATGATTCATGATTCAATTCATGATTCATGATTCAATTCATGATTCATGATTCATGATTCATGATTCATGATTCAATTCATGATTCATGATTCGATTCATGATTCATGATTCAATTCATGATTTATGATTTATGATTCAATTCATGATTCAATTCATGATTCACGATTCGATTCATGATTCATGATTCGATTCATGATTCATGATTCGATTCATGATACATGATTCAATTCATGATCCATGATTCATTATTTAATTCATGATTCGATTGATGTTTCATGATTCAATTCATGATTCATGATTCATGATTCAATTCATGATTCATGATTCGATTCAAGATTCATGATTCAATTCATGATTCATGATTTATGATTCAACTCATGATTCAATTCATGATTCATGATTCAATTCATGATTCATGATTTGATTCATTATTCATGATTCATGATTCGATTCATGATTCTTGATTCATTTCATGATTCATGATTCATGATTCAATTCATGATTCATGTTTCGATTCATGTATCATGATTCGATTCATGATTCATGATTCGATTCATGATTCATGATTCATGATTCATGATTCAATTCATGGTTCATGATTCAATTCATGATTCATGATTCGATTCATGATTTATGATGCATGATTCATGATTCAATTCATGATTCATGATTCGATTCATGATTCATGATTCGATTCATGATTCATGATTTATAAATCAATTCATGATTCGATTTATGATTCATGATTCAATTCATGATTCATGATTTATAATTCAATTCATGATTCGATTCATGATTCAATTCATGATTCGAGATTCATGATTCAATTCATGATTCATGATTCAATTCATGATTCGATTTATTATTCATGATTCATGATTCGATTCATGATTCATGATTCGATTCATAATTCTTGATTCATTTCATGATTCATGATTCATGATTCAATTCATGATTCATGTTTCGATTCATGTATCATGATTCGATTCATGATTCATGATTCGATTCATGACTCATGATTCATGATTCAATTCATGATTCATGAGTCGATTCAAGATTCATGATTAAATTCATGATTCATGATTTATGATTCAACTCATGATTCAATTCATGATTCATGATTCAATTCATGATTCATGATTCGATTCATTATTCATGATTCATGATTCGATTCATGATTCTTGATTCATTTCATGATTCATGATTCATGATTTAATTCATGATTCATGTTTCGATTCATGTATCATGATTCGATTCATGATTCATGATTCGATTCATGATTCATGATTCATAATTCATGATTCAATTCATGATTCATGATTCATGATTCGATTCATGATTTATGATACATGATTCATGATTCAATTCATGATTCATGATTCAATTCATGATTCATGATTCGATTTATGATTCATGATTCAATTCATGATTCATGATTTATGATTCAATTCATGATTCAATTCATGATTCATGATTGATTTCATGATTCGAGATTCATGATTCGATTAATGATTCATGATTCAATTCATGATTCATGATTCATGATTCGATTCATGATTTAATTCATGATTCATGATTCATGATTCATGATTTAATTTATGATTCATGATTCATGATTCGATTCATGATTCATTATTCATGATTAAAATCAAGATTCAATATATGATTCATGATTCAATTCATGATTTATGATTCAATTCATGATTCATGATTCAATTCATGATTCATGATTTATAATTCAATTCATGATTCGATTTATGATTCAATTCATGATTCGAGATTCATGATTCAATTCATGATTCATGATTCAATTCATTATTCATGATTCATGATTCATGATTCGATTCATGATTCATGATTCGATTCATGATTCTTGATTCATTTCATGATTCATGATTCATGATTCAATTCATGATTCATGTTTCGATTCATGTATCATGATTCGATTCATGATTCATGATTCGATTCATGACTCATGATTCATGATTCAATTCATGATTCATGATTCAATTCATGATTCATGATTCGATTCATGATTTATGATTCATGATTCATGATTTATGATTCATGATTCGATTCATGATTCATGATTCAATTCATGATTCATGATTCATTATTTAATTCATGATTCGATTCATGATTTATGATTCAATTCATGATTCATGATTCATGATTCATGATTCGATTCATGATTCATGATTCACAATTCATGATTCAATTAATGATTCATGATTCGATTCATGATTCTTGATTCAATTCATGATTCATGATTAATGATTCAATTCATGATTCAATTCATGATTCATGATTTAATTCATGATTCGAGATTCATGATTCGATTCATGATTCATGATTCATGATTCATGATTTGATTCATGATTCACGATTCATGATTCGATTCATAATTCATGATTCATGATTCGATTCATGATTCATGATTCGATTCATGATTTATGATTCATGATTCGATTCATAATTTATGATTCATGATTCAATTCATGATTCGATTTATGATTCATGATTCAATTCATGATTCATGATTTATGATTCAATTCATGATTCATGATTCAATTCATGATTCGAGTATCATGATTCGATTCATGATTCATGATTCAATTCATGATTCATGATTCGATTCATGATTCAATTCATGATTCATGATTCATGATTCAATTCATGATTCATGATTCAATTCATGATTTATTATTCAATTCATGATTCAAGATTTAATTCATGATTCGATTCATGATTCGTGATTCATGATTCGATTCATAATTCATGATTCATGATTCGATTCATGATTCATGATTCATGATTCGATTCATGATTCTTGATTCATGATTCAATTCATGATTCGATTTATGATTCATGATTCAATTCATGATTCATGATTTATAATTCAATTCATGATTCGATTCATGATTCAATTCATGATTCGAGATTCATGATTCAATTCATGATTCATGATTCAATTCATGATTCGATTTATTATTCATGATTCATGATTCAATTCCTGATTCATGTTTCGATTCATGTATCATGATTCGATTCATGATTCATGATTCGATTCATGACTCATGATTCATGATTCAATTCATGATTCATGATTCAATTCATGATTCATGATTCGATTCATGATTCATGATTCATGATTCATGATTCATGATTCAATTCATGATTCATGATTCGATTCATGATTCATGATTCAATTCATGATTTATGATTTATGATTCAATTTATGATTCAATTCATGATTCACGATTCGATTCATGATTCATGATTCGATTCATGATTCATGATTCGATTCATGATTCATGATTCAATTCATGATCCATGATTCATTATTTAATTCATGATTCGATTGATGTTTCATGATTCAATTCATGATTCATGATTCATGATTCAATTCATGATTCATGATTCGATTCAAGATTCATGATTCGATTCATTATTCATGATTCATGATTCGATTCATGATTCTTGATTCATTTCATGATTCATGATTCATGATTCAATTCATGATTCATGCTTCGATTCATGTATCATGATTCGATTCATGATTCATGATTCGATTCATGATTCATAATTCATGATTGATGATTCAATTCATGATTCATGATTCATGATTCGATTCATGATTTATGATACATGATTCATGATTCAATTCATGATTCATGATTCGATTCATGATTCATGATTCAATTCATGATTTATGATTTATGATTCAATTTATGATTCAATTCATGATTCATGATTCGATTCATGATTCATGATTTATGAATCAATTCATGATTCATGATTCAATTCATGATTCATGATTTATAATTCAATTCATGATTCAATTTATGATTCAATTCATGATTCGAGATTCATGATTCAATTCATGATTCATGATTCAATTCATGATTCGATTCATTATTCATGATTCATGATTCATGATTCGATTCATGATTCATGATTCGATTCATGATTCTTGATTCATTTCATGATTCATGATTCATGATTCAATTCATGATTCATGTTTCGATTCATGTATCATGATTCGATTCATGATTCATGATTCGATTCATGACTCATGATTCATGATTCAATTCATGATTCATGATTCAATTCATGATTCATGATTCAATTCATGATTCATGATTCATGATTCATGATTCATGATTCAATTCATGATTCATGATTCGATTCATGATTCATGATTCAATTCATGATTTATGATTTATGATTCAATTCATGATTCAATTCATGATTCACGATTCGATTCATGATTCATGATTCGATTCATGATTCATGATTCGATTCATGATACATGATTCAATTCATGATCCATGATTCATTATTTAATTCATGATTCGATTGATGTTTCATGATTCAATTCATGATTCATGATTCATGATTCAATTCATGATTCATGATTCGATTCAAGATTCATGATTCAATTCATGATTCATGATTTATGATTCAACTCATGATTCAATTCATGATTCATGATTCAATTCATGATTCATGATTTGATTCATTATTCATGATTCATGATTCGATTCATGATTCTTGATTCATTTCATGATTCATGATTCATGATTCAATTCATGATTCATGTTTCGATTCATGTATCATGATTCGATTCATGATTCATGATTCGATTCATGATTCATGATTCATGATTCATGATTCAATTCATGGTTCATGATTCAATTCATGATTCATGATTCGATTCATGATTTATGATGCATGATTCATGATTCAATTCATGATTCATGATTCGATTCATGATTCATGATTCGATTCATGATTCATGATTTATAAATCAATTCATGATTCGATTTATGATTCATGATTCAATTCATGATTCATGATTTATAATTCAATTCATGATTCGATTCATGATTCAATTCATGATTCGAGATTCATGATTCAATTCATGATTCATGATTCAATTCATGATTCGATTTATTATTCATGATTCATGATTCGATTCATGATTCATGATTCGATTCATAATTCTTGATTCATTTCATGATTCATGATTCATGATTCAATTCATGATTCATGTTTCGATTCATGTATCATGATTCGATTCATGATTCATGATTCGATTCATGACTCATGATTCATGATTCAATTCATGATTCATGAGTCGATTCAAGATTCATGATTAAATTCATGATTCATGATTTATGATTCAACTCATGATTCAATTCATGATTCATGATTCAATTCATGATTCATGATTCGATTCATTATTCATGATTCATGATTCGATTCATGATTCTTGATTCATTTCATGATTCATGATTCATGATTTAATTCATGATTCATGTTTCGATTCATGTATCATGATTCGATTCATGATTCATGATTCGATTCATGATTCATGATTCATAATTCATGATTCAATTCATGATTCATGATTCATGATTCGATTCATGATTTATGATACATGATTCATGATTCAATTCATGATTCATGATTCAATTCATGATTCATGATTCGATTTATGATTCATGATTCAATTCATGATTCATGATTTATGATTCAATTCATGATTCAATTCATGATTCATGATTGATTTCATGATTCGAGATTCATGATTCGATTAATGATTCATGATTCAATTCATGATTCATGATTCATGATTCGATTCATGATTTAATTCATGATTCATGATTCATGATTCATGATTTAATTTATGATTCATGATTCATGATTCGATTCATGATTCATTATTCATGATTAAAATCAAGATTCAATATATGATTCATGATTCAATTCATGATTTATGATTCAATTCATGATTCATGATTCAATTCATGATTCATGATTTATAATTCAATTCATGATTCGATTTATGATTCAATTCATGATTCGAGATTCATGATTCAATTCATGATTCATGATTCAATTCATTATTCATGATTCATGATTCATGATTCGATTCATGATTCATGATTCGATTCATGATTCTTGATTCATTTCATGATTCATGATTCATGATTCAATTCATGATTCATGTTTCGATTCATGTATCATGATTCGATTCATGATTCATGATTCGATTCATGACTCATGATTCATGATTCAATTCATGATTCATGATTCAATTCATGATTCATGATTCGATTCATGATTTATGATTCATGATTCATGATTTATGATTCATGATTTGATTCATGATTCATGATTCAATTCATGATTCATGATTCATTATTTAATTCATGATTCGATTCATGATTTATGATTCAATTCATGATTCATGATTCATGATTCATGATTCGATTCATGATTCATGATTCACAATTCATGATTCAATTAATGATTCATGATTCGATTCATGATTCATGATTCAATTCATGATTCATGATTAATGATTCAATTCATGATTCAATTCATGATTCATGATTTAATTCATGATTCGAGATTCATGATTCGATTCATGATTCATGATTCATGATTCATGATTTGATTCATGATTCACGATTCATGATTCGATTCATAATTCATGATTCATGATTCGATTCATGATTCATGATTCGATTCATGATTTATGATTCATGATTCGATTCATAATTTATGATTCATGATTCAATTCATGATTCGATTTATGATTCATGATTCAATTCATGATTCATGATTTATGATTCAATTCATGATTCATGATTCAATTCATGATTCGAGTATCATGATTCGATTCATGATTCATGATTCAATTCATGATTCATGATTCGATTCATGATTCAATTCATGATTCATGATTCATGAGTCAATTTATGATTCATGATTCATGATTCGATTCATGATTCATAAATCATGATTTAAATCATGATTCAATTCATGATTCATGATTCAATTCATGATTTATTATTCAATTCATGATTCAAGATTTAATTCATGATTCGATTCATGATTCGTGATTCATGATTCGATTCATAATTCATGATTCATGATTCGATTCATGATTCATGATTCATGATTCGATTCATGATTCTTGATTCATGATTCAATTCATGATTCGATTTATGATTCATGATTCAATTCATGATTCATGATTTATAATTCAATTCATGATTCGATTCATGATTCAATTCATGATTCGAGATTCATGATTCAATTCATGATTCATGATTCAATTCATGATTCGATTTATTATTCATGATTCATGATTCAATTCCTGATTCATGTTTCGATTCATGTATCATGATTCGATTCATGATTCATGATTCGATTCATGACTCATGATTCATGATTCAATTCATGATTCATGATTCAATTCATGATTCATGATTCGATTCATGATTCATGATTCATGATTCATGATTCATGATTCAATTCATGATTCATGATTCGATTCATGATTCATGATTCAATTCATGATTTATGATTTATGATTCAATTTATGATTCAATTCATGATTCACGATTCGATTCATGATTCATGATTCGATTCATGATTCATGATTCGATTCATGATTCATGATTCAATTCATGATCCATGATTCATTATTTAATTCATGATTCGATTGATGTTTCATGATTCAATTCATGATTCATGATTCATGATTCAATTCATGATTCATGATTCGATTCAAGATTCATGATTCGATTCATTATTCATGATTCATGATTCGATTCATGATTCTTGATTCATTTCATGATTCATGATTCATGATTCAATTCATGATTCATGCTTCGATTCATGTATCATGATTCGATTCATGATTCATGATTCGATTCATGATTCATGATTCATGATTGATGATTCAATTCATGATTCATGATTCATGATTCGATTCATGATTTATGATACATGATTCATGATTCAATTCATGATTCATGATTCGATTCATGATTCATGATTCAATTCATGATTTATGATTTATGATTCAATTTATGATTCAATTCATGATTCATGATTCGATTCATGATTCATGATTTATGAATCAATTCATGATTCATGATTCAATTCATGATTCATGATTTATAATTCAATTCATGATTCAATTTATGATTCAATTCATGATTCGAGATTCATGATTCAATTCATGATTCATGATTCAATTCATGATTCGATTCATTATTCATGATTCATGATTCATGATTCGATTCATGATTCATGATTCGATTCATGATTCTTGATTCATTTCATGATTCATGATTCATGATTCAATTCATGATTCATGTTTCGATTCATGTATCATGATTCGATTCATGATTCATGATTCGATTCATGACTCATGATTCATGATTCAATTCATGATTCATGATTCAATTCATGATTCATGATTCAATTCATGATTCATGATTCATGATTCATGATTCATGATTCAATTCATGATTCATGATTCGATTCATGATTCATGATTCAATTCATGATTTATGATTTATGATTCAATTTATGATTCAATTCATGATTCACGATTCGATTCATGATTCATGATTCGATTCATGATTCATGATTCGATTCATGATACATGATTCAATTCATGATCCATGATTCATTATTTAATTCATGATTCGATTGATGTTTCATGATTCAATTCATGATTCATGATTCATGATTCAATTCATGATTCGATTCAAGATTCATGATTCAATTCATGATTCATGATTTATGATTCAACTCATGATTCAATTCATGATTCATGATTCAATTCATGATTCATGATTCGATTCATTATTCATGATTCATGATTCGATTCATGATTCTTGATTCATTTCATGATTCATGATTCATGATTCAATTCATGATTCATGTTTCGATTCATGTATCATGATTCGATTCATGATTCATGATTCGATTCATGATTCATGATTCATGATTCATGATTCAATTCATGGTTCATGATTCAATTCATGATTCATGATTCGATTCATGATTTATGATGCATGATTCATGATTCAATTCATGATTCATGATTCGATTCATGATTCATGATTCGATTCATGATTCATGATTTATAAATCAATTCATGATTCGATTTATGATTCATGATTCAATTCATGATTCATGATTTATAATTCAATTCATGATTCGATTCATGATTCAATTCATGATTCGAGATTCATGATTCAATTCATGATTCATGATTCAATTCATGATTCGATTTATTATTCATGATTCATGATTCGATTCATGATTCATGATTCGATTCATAATTCTTGATTCATTTCATGATTCATGATTCATGATTCAATTCATGATTCATGTTTCGATTCATGTATCATGATTCGATTCATGATTCATGATTCGATTCATGACTCATGATTCATGATTCAATTCATGATTCATGATTCAATTCATGATTCATGATTCGATTCATGATTCATGATTCATGATTCATGATTCATGATTCAATTCATGATTCATGATTCGATTCCTGATTCATGATTCAATTCATGATTTATGATTTATGATTCAATTCATGATTCACGATTCGATTCATGATTCATGATTCGATTCATGATTCATGATTCGATTCATGATTCATGATTCAATTCATGATCCAAGATTCATTATTTAATTCATGATTTGATTGATGTTTCATGATTCAATTCATGATTCATGATTCATGATTCAATTCATGATTCATGAGTCGATTCAAGATTCATGATTCAATTCATGATTCATGATTTATGATTCAACTCATGATTCAATTCATGATTCATGATTCAATTCATGATTCATGATTCGATTCATTATTCATGATTCATGATTCGATTCATGATTCTTGATTCATTTCATGATTCATGATTCATGATTTAATTCATGATTCATGTTTCGATTCATGTATCATGATTCGATTCATGATTCATGATTCGATTCATGATTCATGATTCATAATTCATGATTCAATTCATGATTCATGATTCCTGATTCGATTCATGATTTATGATACATGATTCATGATTAAATTCATGATTCATGATTCGATTCATGATTCATGATTCAATTCATGATTTATGATTTATGATTCAATTTATGATTCAATTCATGATTCATGATTCGATTCATGATTCATGATTTATGAATCAATTCATGATTCAATTCATGATTTATGATTCATGATTCATGATTCGATTCATGATTCATGATTCGATTTATGATTCATGATTCAATTCATGATTCATGATTTATGATTCAATTCATGATTCAATTCATGATTCATGATTCAATTCATGATTCGAGATTCATGATTCGAATCATGATTCATGATTCATGATTCGATTCATGATTCAATTCATGATTCATGATTCATGATTTATGATTCAATTTATGATTCATTATTCATGATTCGATTCATAATTCATGATTCATGATTCAATTCATGATTCATGATTCGATTTATGATTCATGATTCAATTCATGATTCATGATTTATGATTCAATTCATGATTCAATTCATGATTCATGATTGATTTCATGATTCGAGATTCATGATTCGATTAATGATTCATGATTCAATTCATGATTCATGATTCATGATTCGATTCATGATTTAATTCATGATTCATGATTCATGATTCATGATTCAATTTATGATTCATGATTCATGATTCGATTCATGATTCATTATTCATGATTCAAATCAAGATTCAATATATGATTCATCATTCAATTCATGATTTATGATTCAATTCATGATTCATGATTCAATTCATGATTCATGATTTATAATTCAATTCATGATTCGATTTATGATTCAATTCATGATTCGAGATTCATGATTTAATTCATGATTCATGATTCAATTCATGATTCGATTCATTATTCATGATTCATGATTCATGATTCGATTCATGATTCATGATTCGATTCATGATTCTTGATTCATTTCATGATTCATGATTCATGATTCAATTCATGATTCATGTTTCGATTCATGTATCATGATTCGATTCATGATTCATGATTCGATTCATGACTCATGATTCATGATTCAATTCATGATTCATGAATCAATTCATGATTCATGATTCGATTCATGATTCATGTTTCATGATTCATGATTCATGATTCAATTCATGATTCATGATTTGATTCATGATTCATGATTCAATTCATGATTTATGATTTATGATTCATTTTATGATTCAATTCATGATTCACGATTCGATTCATGATTCATGATTCGATTCATGATTCATGATTCGATTCATGATACATGATTCAATTCATGATCCATGATTCATTATTTAATTCATGATTCGATTGATGTTTCATAATTCAATTCATGACTCATGATTCATGATTCAATTCATGATTCATGATTCGATTCAAGATTCATGATTCAATTCATGATTCATGATTTATGATTCAATTCATGATTCATGATTCGATTCAAGATTCATGATTCAATTCATGATTCATGATTTATGATTCAACTCATGATTCAATTCATGATTCATGATTCAATTCATGATTCATAATTCAATTCATTATTCATGATTCATGATTCGATTCATGATTCTTGATTCATTTCATGATTCATGATTCATGATTCAATTCATGATTCATGTTTCGATTCATGTATCATGATTCGATTCATGATTCATGATTCGATTCATGATTCATGATTCATGATTCATGATTCAATTCATGGTTCATGATTCAATTCATGATTCATGATTCGATTCATGATTTATGATGCATGATTCATGATTCAATTCATGATTCATGATTCGATTCATGATTCATGATTCGATTCATGATTCATGATTTATAAATCAATTCATGATTCAATTCATGATTCATGATTCATGATTCATGATTTGATTCATGATTCATGATTCGATTTATGATTCATGATTCAATTCATGATTCAATTCATGATTCATGATTCGATTTATGATTCATGATTCAATTCATGATTTATGATTTATGATTCAATTCATGATTCAATTCATGATTCATGATTCATTATTTAATTCATGACTCATGATTCGATTCATGATTCAATTCATGATTCATGATTCATGATTCAATTCATGATTCATGATTCATGATTCAATTCATGATTCATGATTCAATTCATGATTCGATTCATGATTCATGATTCATGATTCATGATCCAAATAATGATTAATGATTCGATTCATGATTCATGATTCAATTCATGATTCATGATTTATGATTCAATTCATGATTCATGATTTATGATTCAATTCATGATTCAATTCATGATTCATGATTCAATTCATGATTCATGATTCGATTCATGATTCATGATTCATGATTCATGATTCATGATCCAAATAATGATTAATGATTTGATTCATTAATCATGATTCAATTCATGATTCATGATTCGATTCATGATTCATGATTCATGATTCATGATTCATGATTCATGATCCAAATAATGATTAATGATTTGATTCATGATTCATGATTTAATTCATGATTCATGATTCATGATTCAATTCATAATTCATGATTCATGATTCAATTCATGATTCATGATTCATAATTCAATTCATGATTAATTTCATGATTCATGATTCAATTCATGATTCATGATTCATGATTCAATTCATTAATCATGATTCAAATCATGATTCATGATTCGATTCATGATTAATGATTTATGATTCGTTTCATGATTCATGATTCATTTCATGATTCAATTCATGATTCATGATTCATGATTCAATTCATGATTCATGATTCAATTCATGATTCATGATTCAATTCATTATTCATGATTCATGATTCATGATTCTATTCATGATTCTTGATTCATTTCATGATTCATGATTCATGATTCAATTCATGATTCATATTTCGATTCATGATTCATGATTCGATTCATGATTCATAATTCATAATTCAATTCATGATCCATGATTCATGATTCAATTCATGATTCAATTCATGATTCATGATTCGATTCATGATTCATGATTTATGATTCAATTCACGATTCATGATTCGATTCATGATTCATGATTCAATTCATGATTTATGATTTATGATTCAATTTATGATTCAATTCATGATTCATGATTCATGATTTATGATTCATGATTCATGATTTATGATTCATGATTCGATTCATGATTCATGATTCAATTCATGATTCATGATTCATTATTTAATTCATGATTTGATTCATGATTTATGATTCAATTCATGATTCATGATTCATGATTCATGGTTCGATTCATGATTCATGATTCACAATTCATGATTCAATTAATGATTCATAATTCGATTCATGATTCATGATTCAATTCATGATTCATGATTTATGATTCAATTCATGATTCATGATTCATGATTTGATTCATGATTCATGATTCGATTTCTGATTCATGATTCAATTCATGATTCATGATTTATGATTCAATTCATGATTCAATTCATGATTCATGATTTAATTCATGATTCGAGATTCATGATTCGATTCATGATTCATGATTCATGATTCATGATTCGATTCATGATTCATGATTCATGATTCGATTCATATTTCATGATTCATGATTCGATTCATGATTCATGATTCGATTCATGATTCATGATTCATGATTCAATTCATGATTCGATTTATGATTCATGATTCAATTCATGATTCATGATTTATGATTCAATTCATGATTCAATTCATGATTCATGATTCAATTCATGATTCGAGTATCATGATTCGATTCATGATTCATGACTCAATTCATGATTCATGATTCATGAGTCAATTTATGATTCATGATTCATGATTCGATTCATGATTCATGATTCATGATTCATGATTCAAATCATGATTCAATTCATGATTCATGATTCGATTCATGATTCGATTCATGATTCATGATTCATGATTCGATTCATAATTCATGATTCATGATTCGATTCATGATTCATGATTCATGATTCGATTCATGATTCATGATTCATGATTCAATTCATGATTCGATTTATGATTCATGATTCAATTCATGATTCATGATTTATAATTCAATTCATGATTCGATTCATGATTCAATTCATGATTCGAGATTCATGATTCAATTCATGATTCATGATTCAATTCATGATTCGATTCATTATTCATGATTCATGATTCATGATTCGATTCATGATTCATGATTCGATTCATTATTCATGATTCATGATTCATGATTCGATTCATGATTCATGATTCGATTCATGATTCTTGATTCATTTCATGATTCATGATTCATGATTCAATTCATGATTCATGATTCGATTCATGATTCATGATTCAATTCATGATTTATGATTTATGATTCAAATTATGATTCAATTCATGATTCACGATTTGATTCATGATTCATGATTCGATTCATGATTCATGATTCAATTCATGATCCATGATTCATTATTTAATTCATGATTCGATTGATGTTTCATGATTCAATTCATGATTCATGATTCATGATTCAATTCATGATTCATGATTCGATTCAAGATTCATGATTCAATTCATGATTCATGATTTATGATTCAACTCATGATTCAATTCATGATTCATGATTCAATTCATGATTCATGATTCGATTCATTATTCATGATTCATGATTCAATTCATGATTCTTGATTCATTTCATGATTCATGATTCAATTCATGATTCATTATTCGATTCATGATTCATGATTCATGATTCATGATTCAATTCATGATTCATGATTCGATTTTTGATTCATGATTCAATTCATGATTCATGATTTATGATTCAATTCATGATTCCATTCATGATTCATGATTGAATTCATGATTCGAGATTCATGATTCGATTCATGATTCATGATTCGATTCATGATTCATGATTCGATTCATGATTTAATTCATGATTCATGATTCATGATTCATGGTTTAATTTATGATTCATGATTCATGATTCGATTCATGATTCATTATTTATGATTCAAATCAAGATTCAATATATGATTCATGATTCAATTCATGATTTATGATTCAATTCATGATTCATGATTCGATTCATAATTAATGATTTATGATTAGTTTCATGATTCATGATTCATTTCATGATTCGTGTTTCGATTCATAATTCATGATATGATTCATGATTCATGATTTAATTCATGATTCATGATTCGATTCATTATTCATGATTCATGATTCATGATTCGATTCATGATTCTTGATTCATTTCATGATTCATGATTCATGATTCAATTCATGATTCATGATGCAATTTATGAATTATGATTCAAATCATGATTCATGATTTAATTCATGTTTCATGATTCGATTCATGATTCATGATTCAATTCATAATTCATGATTCAATTCATGATTCATGATTCATTATTCGATTCATGATTCATGATTCAATTCATGATTCATTATTTAATTCATGACTCATGATTCGATTCATGATTCAATTCATGATTCATGATTCATGATTCAATTCATGATTCATGATTCATGATTCAATTCATGATTCATGATTCAATTCATGATTCATGATTCGATTCATGATTCATGATTCATGATTCATGATTCATGATTCATGATCCAATTAATGATTCATGATTCGATTCATGATTCATGAATCAATTCATGATTCATGATTTATGATTCATTTCATGATTCATGATTTATGATTCAATTCATGATTCAATTCATGATTCATAATTCAATTCATAATTTATGATTCATGATTCAATTCATGATTCATGATTCATGATTCAATTCATGATTCATTTCATGATTCATGATTCAATTCATGATTCATTAATCATGATTCAATTCATGATTCATGATTCAATTCATGATTCATGATGCGATTCATGATTAATGATTTATGATTCGTTTCATGATTCATGATTCATTTCATGATTCGTGTTTCGATTCATAATTCATGATTTAATTCATGATTCATGATTCAATTCATGATTCATGATTCAATTCATTATTCATGATTCATGATTCATGATTCGATTCATGATTCTTGACTCATTTCATGATTCATGATTCATGATTCAATTCATGATTCATATTTCGATTCATGATTCATGATTCGATTCATGATTCGTGATTCGATTCATGATTCATAATTCATGATTCAATTCATGATTTATGATTCATGATTCATGATTCAATTCATGATTCAATTCATGATTCATGATTCGATTCATGATTCATGATTTATGATTCAATTCACGATTCATGATTCGATTCATGATTCATGATTCAATTCATGATTTATGATTTATGATTCAATTTATGATTCAATTCACGATTCATGATTCGATTCATGATTCATGATTCAATTCATGATTTATGATTTATGATTCAATTTATGATTCAATTCATGATTCATGATTCATGATTTATGATTCATGATTCATGATTTATGATTCATGATTCATGATTTATGATTCATGATTCGATTCATGATTCATGATTCAATTCATGATTCATGATTCATTATTTAATTCATGATTCGATTCATGATTTATGATTCACAATTCATGATTCAATTAATGATTCGATTCATGATTCATGCTTCAATTCATGATTCATGATTTATGATTAAATTCATGATTCAATTCATGATTCATGAATTATGATTCATGATTTGATTCATGATTCATGATTCGATTTCTGATTCATGATTCAATTCATGATTCATGATTTATGATTCAATTCATGATTCAATTCATGATTCAATTCATGATTCATGAATTATGATTCATGATTTGATTCATGATTCATGATTCGATTTCTGATTCATGATTCAATTCATGATTCATGATTTATGATTCAATTCATGATTCAATTCATGATTCATGATTTAATTCATGATTCGAGATTCATGATTCGATTCATGATTCATGATTCATGATTCATGATTCGATTCATGATTCATGATTCATGATTCGATTCATGATTCATGATTCATGATTCGATTCATAATTCATGATTCATGATTCGATTCATGATTCATGATTCGATTCATGATTCATGATTCATGATTCGATTCATGATTCATGATTCATGATTCAATTCATGATTCGATTTATGATTCATGATTCAATTCATGATTCATGATTTATGATTCATGATTCAATTCATGATTCATGATTCAATTCATGATTCGAGTATCATGATTCGATTCATGATTCATGATTCAATTCATGATTCAATTCATGATTCATGATTCATGAGTCAATTTATGATTCATGATTCATGATTCGATTCATGATTCATGATTCATGATTCAAATCATGATTCAATTCATGATTCATGATTCAATTCATGATTTATAATTCAATTCATGATTCATGATTCGATTCATGATTCGATTCATGATTCATGATTCATGATTCATGATTCATGATTCGATTCATAATTCATGATTCATGATTCGATTCATGATTCATGATTCATGATTCGATTCATGATTCATGATTCATGATTCAATTCATGATTCGATTTATGATTCATGATTCAATTCATGATTCATGATTTATAATTCAATTCATGATTCGATTCATGATTCAATTCATGATTCGAGATTCATGATTCAATTCATGATTCATGATTCAATTCATGATTCGATTCATTATTCATCATTCATGATTCATGATTCGATTCATGTATCATGATTCGATTCATGATTCATGATTCGATTCATGACTCATGATTCATGATTCAATTCATGATTCATGATTCAATTCATGATTCATGATTCGATTCATGATTCATGATTTAATTCATGATTCATGATTCATGATTCAATTCATAATTCATGATTCATGATTCAATTCATGATTCATGATTCATAATTCAATTCATGATTAATTTCATGATTCATGATTCAATTCATGATTCATGATTCATGATTCAATTCATTAATCATGATTCAATTCATGATTCATGATTCGATTCATGATTAATGATTTATGATTCGTTTCATGATTCATGATTCATTTCATGATTCAATTCATGATTCATGATTCATGATTCAATTCATGATTCATGATTCAATTCATGATTCATGATTCAATTCATTATTCATGATTCATGATTCATGATTCTATTCATGATTCTTGATTCATTTCATGATTCATGATTCATGATTCAATTCATGATTCATATTTCGATTCATGATTCATGATTCGATTCATGATTCATAATTCATGATTCAATTCATGATTCATGATTCATGATTCATGATTCAATTCATGATTCAATTCATGATTCATGATTCGATTCATGATTTATGATTCAATTCACGATTCATGATTCGATTCATGATTCATGATTCAATTCATGATTTATGATTTATGATTCAATTTATGATTCAATTCATGATTCATGATTCATGATTTATGATTCATGATTCATGATTTATGATTCATGATTCGATTCATGATTCATGATTCAATTCATGATTCATGATTCATTATTTAATTCATGATTTGATTCATGATTTATGATTTAATTCATGATTCATGATTCATGATTCATGGTTCGATTCATGATTCATGATTCACAATTCATGATTCAATTAATGATTCATAATTCGATTCATGATTCATGATTCAATTCATGATTCATGATTTATGATTCAATTCATGATTCATGATTCATGATTCATGATTTGATTCATGATTCATGATTCGATTTCTGATTCATGATTCAATTCATGATTCATGATTTATGATTCAATTCATGATTCAATTCATGATTCATGATTTAATTCATGATTCGAGATTCATGATTCGATTCATGATTCATGATTCATGATTCATGATTCGATTCATGATTCATGATTCATGATTCGATTCATATTTCGTGATTCATGATTCGATTCATGATTCATGATTCGATTCATGATTCATGATTCATGATTCGATTCATGATTCATGATTCATGATTCAATTCATGATTCGATTTATGATTCATGATTCAATTCATGATTCATGATTTATGATTCAATTCATGATTCAATTCATGATTCATGATTCAATTCATGATTCGAGTATCATGATTCGATTCATGATTCATGACTCAATTCATGATTCATGATTCATGAGTCAATTTATGATTCATGATTCATGATTCGATTCATGATTCATGATTCATGATTCATGATTCAAATCATGATTCAATTCATGATTCATGATTCGATTCATGATTCGATTCATGATTCATGATTCATGATTCGATTCATAATTCATGATTCATGATTCATGATACATGATTCGATTCATGATTCATGATTCATGATTCAATTCATGATTCGATTTATGATTCATGATTCAATTCATGATTCATGATTTATAATTCAATTCATGATTCGATTCATGATTCAATTCATGATTCGAGATTCATGATTCAATTCATGATTCATGATTCAATTCATGATTCGATTCATTATTCATGATTCATGATTCATGATTCGATTCATGATTCATGATTCGATTCATTATTCATGATTCATGATTCATGATTCGATTCATGATTCATGATTCGATTCATGATTCTTGATTCATTTCATGATTCATGATTCATGATTCAATTCATGATTCATGATTCGATTCATGATTCATGATTCAATTCATGATTTATGATTTATGATTCAAATTATGATTCAATTCATGATTCACGATTTGATTCATGATTCATGATTCGATTCATGATTCATGATTTATGATTCAACTCATGATTCAATTCATGATTCATGATTCAATTCATGATTCATGATTCGATTCATTATTCATGATTCATGATTCAATTCATGATTCTTGATTCATTTCATGATTCATGATTCAATTCATGATTCATTATTCGATTCATGATTCATGATTCATGATTCGATTCATGATTCATGATTCATGATTCAATTCATGATTCATGATTCGATTTTTGATTCATGATTCAATTCATGATTCATGATTTATGATTCAATTCATGATTCCATTCATGATTCATGATTGAATTCATGATTCGAGATTCATGATTCGATTCATGATTCATGATTCAATTCATGATTCATGATTCATGATTCGATTCATGATTTAATTCATGATTCATGATTCATGATTCATGGTTTAATTTATGATTCATGATTCATGATTCGATTCATGATTCATTATTTATGATTCAAATCAAGATTCAATATATGATTCATGATTCAATTCATGATTTATGATTCAATTCATGATTCATGATTCGATTCATAATTAATGATTTATGATTAGTTTCATGATTCATGATTAATTTCATGATTCGTGTTTCGATTCATAATTCATGATATGATTCATGATTTAATTCATGATTCATGATTCGATTCATTATTCATGATTCATGATTCATGATTCGATTCATGATTCTTGATTCATTTCATGATTCATGATTCATGATTCAATTCATGATTCATGATGCAATTTATGAATTATGATTCAAATCATGATTCATGATTTAATTCATGTTTCATGATTCGATTCATGATTCATGATTCAATTCATAATTCATGATTCAATTCATGATTCATGATTCATTATTCGATTCATGATTCATGATTCAATTCATGATTCATTATTTAATTCATGACTCATGATTCGATTCATGATTCAATTCATGATTCATGATTCATGATTCAATTCATGATTCATGATTCATGATTCAATTCATGATTCATGATTCAATTCATGATTCATGATTCGATTCATGATTCATGATTCATGATTCATGATTCATGATTCATGATCCAATTAATGATTCATGATTCGATTCATGATTCATGAATCAATTCATGATTCATGATTTATGATTCATTTCATGATTCATGATTTATGATTCAATTTATGATTAAATTCATGATTCATAATTCAATTCATAATTTATGATTCATGATTCAATTCATGATTCATGATTCATGATTCAATTCATGATTCATTTCATGATTCATGATTCAATTCATGATTCATTAATCATGATTCAATTCATGATTCATGATTCAATTCATGATTCATGATTCAATTCATGATTCGTGTTTCGATTCATAATTCATGATTTAATTCATGATTCATGATTCAATTCATGATTCATGATTCAATTCATTATTCATGATTCATGATTCATGATTCGATTCATGATTCTTGACTCATTTCATGATTCATGATTCATGATTCAATTCATGATTCATATTTCGATTCATGATTCATGATTCGATTCATGATTCATGATTCGATTCATGATTCATGATTCATGATTCGATTCATGATTCATGATTCATGATTCATGATTCATGATTCATGATCCAATTAATGATTCATGATTCGATTCATGATTCATGAATCAATTCATGATTCATGATTTATGATTCATTTCATGATTCATGATTTATGATTCAATTTATGATTAAATTCATGATTCATAATTCAATTCATAATTTATGATTCATGATTCAATTCATGATTCATGATTCATGATTCAATTCATGATTCATTTCATGATTCATGATTCAATTCATGATTCATTAATCATGATTCAATTCATGATTTATGATTCGTTTCATGATTCATGATTCAATTCATGATTCGTGTTTCGATTCATAATTCATGATTTAATTCATGATTCATGATTCAATTCATGATTCATGATTCAATTCATTATTCATGATTCATGATTCATGATTCGATTCATGATTCTTGACTCATTTCATGATTCATGATTCATGATTCAATTCATGATTCATATTTCGATTCATGATTCATGATTCGATTCATGATTCATGATTCGATTCATGATTCATGATTCATGATTCGATTCATGATTCATGATTCATGATTCAATTCATGATTCGATTTATGATTCATGATTCAATTCATGATTCATGATTTATGATTCAATTCATGATTCAATTCATGATTCATGATTCAATTCATGATTCGAGTATCATGATTCGATTCATGATTCATGACTCAATTCATGATTCATGATTCATGAGTCAATTTATGATTCATGATTCATGATTCGATTCATGATTCATGATTCATGATTCATGATTCAAATCATGATTCAATTCATGATTCATGATTCGATTCATGATTCGATTCATGATTCATGATTCATGATTCGATTCATAATTCATGATTCATGATTCGATTCATGATTCATGATACATGATTCGATTCATGATTCATGATTCATGATTCAATTCATGATTCGATTTATGATTCATGATTCAATTCATGATTCATGATTTATAATTCAATTCATGATTCGATTCATGATTCAATTCATGATTCGAGATTCATGATTCAATTCATGATTCATGATTCAATTCATGATTCGATTCATTATTCATGATTCATGATTCATGATTCGATTCATGATTCATGATTCGATTCATTATTCATGATTCATGATTCATGATTCGATTCATGATTCATGATTCGATTCATGATTCTTGATTCATTTCATGATTCATGATTCATGATTCAATTCATGATTCATGATTCGATTCATGATTCATGATTCAATTCATGATTTATGATTTATGATTCAAATTATGATTCAATTCATGATTCACGATTTGATTCATGATTCATGATTCGATTCATGATTCATGATTTATGATTCAACTCATGATTCAATTCATGATTCATGATTCAATTCATGATTCATGATTCGATTCATTATTCATGATTCATGATTCAATTCATGATTCTTGATTCATTTCATGATTCATGATTCAATTCATGATTCATTATTCGATTCATGATTCATGATTCATGATTCGATTCATGATTCATGATTCATGATTCAATTCATGATTCATGATTCGATTTTTGATTCATGATTCAATTCATGATTCATGATTTATGATTCAATTCATGATTCCATTCATGATTCATGATTGAATTCATGATTCGAGATTCATGATTCGATTCATGATTCATGATTCAATTCATGATTCATGATTCATGATTCGATTCATGATTTAATTCATGATTCATGATTCATGATTCATGGTTTAATTTATGATTCATGATTCATGATTCGATTCATGATTCATTATTTATGATTCAAATCAAGATTCAATATATGATTCATGATTCAATTCATGATTTATGATTCAATTCATGATTCATGATTCGATTCATAATTAATGATTTATGATTAGTTTCATGATTCATGATTAATTTCATGATTCGTGTTTCGATTCATAATTCATGATATGATTCATGATTTAATTCATGATTCATGATTCGATTCATTATTCATGATTCATGATTCATGATTCGATTCATGATTCTTGATTCATTTCATGATTCATGATTCATGATTCAATTCATGATTCATGATGCAATTTATGAATTATGATTCAAATCATGATTCATGATTTAATTCATGTTTCATGATTCGATTCATGATTCATGATTCAATTCATAATTCATGATTCAATTCATGATTCATGATTCATTATTCGATTCATGATTCATGATTCAATTCATGATTCATTATTTAATTCATGACTCATGATTCGATTCATGATTCAATTCATGATTCATGATTCATGATTCAATTCATGATTCATGATTCATGATTCAATTCATGATTCATGATTCAATTCATGATTCATGATTCGATTCATGATTCATGATTCATGATTCATGATTCATGATTCATGATCCAATTAATGATTCATGATTCGATTCATGATTCATGAATCAATTCATGATTCATGATTTATGATTCATTTCATGATTCATGATTTATGATTCAATTTATGATTAAATTCATGATTCATAATTCAATTCATAATTTATGATTCATGATTCAATTCATGATTCATGATTCATGATTCAATTCATGATTCATTTCATGATTCATGATTCAATTCATGATTCATTAATCATGATTCAATTCATGATTCATGATTCAATTCATGATTCATGATTCAATTCATGATTAATGATTTATGATTCGTTTCATGATTCATGATTCATTTCATGATTCGTGTTTCGATTCATAATTCATGATTTAATTCATGATTCATGATTCAATTCATGATTCATGATTCAATTCATTATTCATGATTCATGATTCATGATTCGATTCATGATTCTTGACTCATTTCATGATTCATGATTCATGATTCAATTCATGATTCATATTTCGATTCATGATTCATGATTCGATTCATGATTCGTGATTCGATTCATGATTCATAATTCATGATTCAATTCATGATTTATGATTCATGATTCATGATTCAATTCATGATTCAATTCATGATTCATGATTCGATTCATGATTCATGATTTATGATTCAATTCACGATTCATGATTCGATTCATGATTCATGATTCAATTCATGATTTATGATTTATGATTCAATTTATGATTCAATTCATGATTCATGATTCATGATTTATGATTCATGATTCATGATTTATGATTCATGATTCATGATTTATGATTCATGATTCGATTCATGATTCATGATTCAATTCATGATTCATGATTCATTATTTAATTCATGATTCGATTCATGATTTATGATTCAATTCATGATTCATGATTCATGATTCATGATTCGATTCATGATTCATGATTCACAATTCATGATTCAATTAATGATTCATGATACGATTCATGATTCATGCTTCAATTCATGATTCATGATTTATGATTCAATTCATGATTCAATTAATGATTCATGAATTATGATTCATGATTTGATTCATGATTCATGATTCGATTTCTGATTCATGATTCAATTCATGATTCATGATTTATGATTCAATTCATGATTCAATTCATGATTCAATTCATGATTCATGAATTATGATTCATGATTTGAATTATGATTCATGATTCGATTTCTGATTCATGATTCAATTCATGATTCATGATTTATAATTCAATTCATGATTCAATTCATGATTCATGATTTAATTCATGATTCGAGATTCATGATTCGATTCATGATTCATGATTCATGATTCATGATTCGATTCATGATTCATGATTCATGATTCGATTCATGATTCATGATTCATGATTCGATTCATAATTCATGATTCATGATTCGATTCATGATTCATGATTCGATTCATGATTCATGATTCATGATTCGATTCATGATTCATGATTCATGATTCAATTCATGATTCGATTTATGATTCATGATTCAATTCATGATTCATGATTTATGATTCAATTCATGATTCAATTCATGATTCATGATTCGATTCATGATTCATGATTCATGATTCATGATTCAAATCATGATTCAATTCATGATTCATGATTCAAATCATGATTCAATTCATGATTCATGATTCAATTCATGATTTATAATTCAATTCATGATTCATGATTCGATTCATGATTCGATTCATGATTCATGATTCATGATTCGATTCATAATTCATGATTCATGATTCGATTCATGATTCATGATTCATGATTCAATTCATGATTCGATTTATGATTCATGATTCAATTCATGATTCATGATTTATAATTCAATTCATGATTCGATTCATGATTCAATTCATGATTCGAGATTCATGATTCAATTCATGATTCATGATTCAATTCATGTATCATGATTCGATTCATGATTCATGATTCGATTCATGACTCATGATTCATGATTCAATTCATGATTCATGATTCAATTCATGATTCATGATTCGATTCATGATTCATGATTCATGATTCATGATTCATGATTCAATTCATGATTCATGATTCGATTCATGATTCATGATTCAATTCATGATTCATGATTTATGATTCAATTCATGATTCAATTCATGATTCAATTCATGATTCATGAATTATGATTCATGATTTGAATTATGATTCATGATTCGATTTCTGATTCATGATTCAATTCATGATTCATGATTTATGATTCAATTCATGATTCATGATTTAATTCATGATTCGAGATTCATGATTCGATTCATGATTCATGATTCATGATTCATGATTCGATTCATGATTCATGATTCATGATTCGATTCATGATTCATGATTCGATTCATAATTCATGATTCATGATTCGATTCATGATTCATGATTCAATTCATGATCCATGATTCATTATTTAATTCATGGTTCGATTGATGTTTCATGATTCAATTCATGATTCATGATTCATGATTCAGTTCATGATTCATGATTCGATTCAAGATTCATGATTCAATTAATGATTCATGATTTATGATTCAACTCATGATTCGATTCAAGATTCATGATTCAATTCATGATTCATGATTCGATTCATTATTCATGATTCATGATTCAATTCATGATTCTTGATTCATTTCATGATTCATGATTCATGATTCAATTCATAATTCATGTTTCGATTCATGTATCATGATTTGATTCATGATTCATGATTCGATTCATGATTCATGATTCATGATTCAATTCATGATTCATGATTCGATTCAAGATTCATGATTCAATTCATGATTTATGATTTATGATTCAATTTATGATTCAATATTCGATTCATGATTCATGATTTATGAATCAATTCATGATTCAATTCATGATTCATGATTCATGATTCATGATTCGATTCATGATTCATGATTCGATTTATGATTCATGATTCAATTCATGATTCATGATTTATGATTCAATTCATGATTCAATTCACGATTTATGATTCAATTCATGATTTGAGATTCATGATTCGAATCATGATTCATGATTCATGATTCGATTCATGATTCAATTCATTATTCATGATTCATGATTCAATTTATGATTCATTATTCATGATTCGATTCATAATTCATGATTCATGATTCAATTCATGATTCATGATTCGATTTATGATTCATGATTCAATTCATGATTCATGATTCATGATTCAATTCATGATTCATAATTCGATTCAAGATTCATGATTCAATTCATGATTTATGATTTATGATTCATTTTATGATTTAATATTCGATTCATGATTCATGATTTATGAATCAATTCATGATTCAATTCATGATTCATGATTCATGATTCATGATTCGATTCATGATTCATGATTCGATTTATGATTCATGATTCAATTCATGATTCATGATTTATGATTCAATTCATGATTCAATTCATGATTCATGATTCAATTCATGATTCGAGATTCATAAATCGAATCATGATTCATGATTCATGATTCGATTCATGATTCAATTCATGATTCATGATTCATGATTCAATTTATGATTCATTATTCATGATTCGATTCATAATTCATGATTCATGATTCAATTCATGATTCATGATTCGATTTATGATTCATGATTCAATTCATGATTCATGATTTATGATTCAATTCATGATTCATGAATGATTCATGAATGATTTCATGATTCGAGATTCATGATTCGATTCATAAATAATGATTTATGATTAGTTTCATGATTCATGATTCATTTCATGATTCGTGTTTCGATTCATAATTCATGATATGATTCATGATTCATGATTCAATTCATGATTTATGATTCGATTCATTATTCATGATTCATGATTCATGATTCGATTCATGATTCTTGATTCATTTCATGATTCATGATTCATGATTCAATTCATGATTCATGATGCAATTCATGAATTATGATTCAAATCATGATTCATGATTCAATTCATGTTTCATGATTCGATTTATGATTCATGATTCAATTCATGATTCATGATTCATGATTCAATTCATGATTCATGATTCGATTCATGATTCATGATTCATGATTCAATTCATGATTCATGATTCGATTTTTGATTCATGATTCAATTCATGATTCATGATTTATGATTCAATTCATGATTCCATTCATGATTCATGATTCAATTCATGATTCGAGATTCATGATTCGATTCATGATTCGTGATTTATGATTCGATTCATGATTCATTATTCATGATTCAAATCAAGATTCAATATATGATTCATGATTCAATTCATGATTTATGATTCAATTCATGATTCATGATTTGATTCATAATTAATGATTTATGATTAATTTCATGATTCATGATTTATTTCATGATTCGTGTTTCGATTCATAGTTCATGATATGATTCATGATTCATGATTTAATTCATGATTCATGATTCAATTCATTATTCATGATTCATGATTCATGATTCGATTCATGATTCTTGATTCATTTCATGATTCATGATTCATGATTCAATTCATGATTCATGATGCAATTCATGAATTATGATTCAAATCATGATTCATGATTCAATTCATGTTTCATGATTCGATTCATGATTCATGATTCAATTCATGATTCATGATTCATGATTCAATTCATGTTTCATGATTCGATTCATGATTCATGATTCAATTTATGATTCATGATTCATGATTCAATTCATGATTCATGATTCGATTCATGATTCTTGATTCATGATTCGATTCATGATTCATGATTCATGATTCAATTCATGATTCATGATTCGATTTTTGATTCATGATTCAATTCATGATTCATGATTTATGATTCAATTCATGATTCCATTCATGATTCATGATTCAATTCATGATTCGAGATTCATGATTCGATTCATGATTCGTGATTCAATTCATGATTCATGATTCGATTCATGATTCATGATTCAATTCATGATTCATGATTTATGATTCGTTTCATGATTCATGATTCATTTCATGATTCGTGTTTCGATTCATAATTCATGATTCAATTCATGATTCATGATTCAATTCTTGATTCATGATTCGATTCATTATTCATGATTCTTGATTCGATTCATGATTCTTGATTCATTTCATGATTCATGATTCATGATTCAATTCATGATTCATGTGTCGATTCATGTATCATGATTCGATTTATGATTCATGATTCGATTCATGATTCATGATTCATGATTCATGATTCAATTCATGATTCATGATTCAATTCATGATTCATGATTCGATTCATGATTCATGATTCAATTCATGATTTATGATTCATGATTCAATTTATGATTCAATTCATGATTCATGATTCGATTCATGATTCATGATTCATGATTCCATTCATGATTCATGATTCAATTCATCATTCATGATTCATTATTTAATTCATAATTCGATTCATGATTCATGATTCAATTCATGATTCATGATTCATGATTCAATTCATGATTCATGATTCGATTCATGATTCATGATTCATGATTCAATTCATGATTAATGAGTCGATTCATGATTCATGATTCAATTCATGATTCATGATTTATGATTCAACTCATGATTCAAATTATGATTCATGATTCATGATTCGATTCATGATTCATGATTCAATTCATGATTCATGATTTGATTCATGATTCATGATTCATGATTCGATTCATGATTCATGATTCCATTCATGATTCATGATTCCATTCATGATTCATGATTCAATTCATGATTCATGATTTATGATTCAATTTATGATTCAATTCATGATTCATGATTTATGATTCAACTCATGATTCAATTCATGATTCATGATTCATAATTCGATTCATGATTCAATTCATGATTCATGATTCATGTTTCATGATTCAATTCATGATTCATGATTCGATTCATAATTCATGATTCATGATTCAATTCATGATTCATGATTCAATTTATGATTCATGATTCAATTCATGATTCATGAATAATGATTTAATTCATGATTCAATTCATGATTCATGATTCGATTCATAATTCATGATTCATGATTCAATTCATGATTCATGATTCAATTCATGATCCATGATTCATTATTTAATTCATGGTTCGATTGATGTTTCATGATTCAATTCATGATTCATGATTCATGATTCAGTTCATGATTCATGATTCGATTCAAGATTCATGATTCAATTAATGATTCATGATTTATGATTCAACTCATGATTCGATTCAAGATTCATGATTCAATTCATGATTCATGATTCGATTCATTATTCATGATTCATGATTCAATTCATGATTCTTGATTCATTTCATGATTCATGATTCATGATTCAATTCATAATTCATGTTTCGATTCATGTATCATGATTCGATTCATGATTCATGATTCGATTCATGATTCATGATTCATGATTCAATTCATGATTCATGATTCGATTCAAGATTCATGATTCAATTCATGATTTATGATTTATGATTCAATTTATGATTCAATATTCGATTCATGATTCATGATTTATGAATCAATTCATGATTCAATTCATGATTCATGATTCATGATTCATGATTCGATTCATGATTCATGATTCGATTTATGATTCATGATTCAATTCATGATTCATGATTTATGATTCAATTCATGATTCAATTCACGATTTATGATTCAATTCATGATTTGAGATTCATGATTCGAATCATGATTCATGATTCATGATTCGATTCATGATTCAATTCATTATTCATGATTCATGATTCAATTTATGATTCATTATTCATGATTCGATTCATAATTCATGATTCATGATTCAATTCATGATTCATGATTCGATTTATGATTCATGATTCAATTCATGATTCATGATTCATGATTCAATTCATGATTCATAATTCGATTCAAGATTCATGATTCAATTCATGATTTATGATTTATGATTCATTTTATGATTTAATATTCGATTCATGATTCATGATTTATGAATCAATTCATGATTCAATTCATGATTATTCATGATTCATGATTCGATTCATGATTCATGATTCGATTTATGATTCATGATTCAATTCATGATTCATGATTTATGATTCAATTCATGATTCAATTCATGATTCATGATTCAATTCATGATTCGAGATTCATAAATCGAATCATGATTCATGATTCATGATTCGATTCATGATTCAATTCATGATTCATGATTCATGATTCAATTTATGATTCATTATTCATGATTCGATTCATAATTCATGATTCATGATTCAATTCATGATTCATGATTCGATTTATGATTCATGATTCAATTCATGATTCATGATTTATGATTCAATTCATGATTCATGAATGATTCATGAATGATTTCATGATTCGAGATTCATGATTCGATTCATAAATAATGATTTATGATTAGTTTCATGATTCATGATTCATTTCATGATTCGTGTTTCGATTCATAATTCATGATATGATTCATGATTCATGATTCAATTCATGATTTATGATTCGATTCATTATTCATGATTCATGATTCATGATTCGATTCATGATTCTTGATTCATTTCATGATTCATGATTCATGATTCAATTCATGATTCATGATGCAATTCATGAATTATGATTCAAATCATGATTCATGATTCAATTCATGTTTCATGATTCGATTTATGATTCATGATTCAATTCATGATTCATGATTCATGATTCAATTCATGATTCATGATTCGATTCATGATTCATGATTCATGATTCAATTCATGATTCATGATTCGATTTTTGATTCATGATTCAATTCATGATTCATGATTTATGATTCAATTCATGATTCCATTCATGATTCATGATTCAATTCATGATTCGAGATTCATGATTCGATTCATGATTCGTGATTTATGATTCGATTCATGATTCATTATTCATGATTCAAATCAAGATTCAATATATGATTCATGATTCAATTCATGATTTATGATTCAATTCATGATTCATGATTTGATTCATAATTAATGATTTATGATTAATTTCATGATTCATGATTTATTTCATGATTCGTGTTTCGATTCATAGTTCATGATATGATTCATGATTCATGATTTAATTCATGATTCATGATTCAATTCATTATTCATGATTCATGATTCATGATTCGATTCATGATTCTTGATTCATTTCATGATTTATGATTCATGATTCAATTCATGATTCATGATGCAATTCATGAATTATGATTCAAATCATGATTCATGATTCAATTCATGTTTCATGATTCGATTCATGATTCATGATTCAATTCATGATTCATGATTCATGATTCAATTCATGTTTCATGATTCGATTCATGATTCATGATTCAATTTATGATTCATGATTCATGATTCAATTCATGATTCATGATTCGATTCATGATTCTTGATTCATGATTCGATTCATGATTCATGATTCATGATTCAATTCATGATTCATGATTCGATTTTTGATTCATGATTCAATTCATGATTCATGATTTATGATTCAATTCATGATTCCATTCATGATTCATGATTCAATTCATGATTCGAGATTCATGATTCGATTCATGATTCGTGATTCAATTCATGATTCATGATTCGATTCATGATTCATGATTCAATTCATGATTCATGATTTATGATTCGTTTCATGATTCATGATTCATTTCATGATTCGTGTTTCGATTCATAATTCATGATTCAATTCATGATTCATGATTCAATTCTTGATTCATGATTCGATTCATTATTCATGATTCTTGATTCGATTCATGATTCTTGATTCATTTCATGATTCATGATTCATGATTCAATTCATGATTCATGTGTCGATTCATGTATCATGATTCGATTTATGATTCATGATTCGATTCATGATTCATGATTCATGATTCATGTTTCAATTCATGATTCATGATTCAATTCATGATTCATGATTCGATTCATGATTCATGATTCAATTCATGATTTATGATTCATGATTCAATTTATGATTCAATTCATGATTCATGATTCGATTCATGATTCATGATTCATGATTCCATTCATGATTCATGATTCAATTCATCATTCATGATTCATTATTTAATTCATAATTCGATTCATGATTCATGATTCAATTCATGATTCATGATTCAATTCATGATTCATGATTCGATTCATGATTCATGATTCATGATTCAATTCATGATTAATGAGTCGATTCATGATTCATGATTCAATTCATGATTCATGATTTATGATTCAACTCATGATTCAAATTATGATTCATGATTCATGATTCGATTCATGATTCATGATTCAATTCATGATTCATGATTTGATTCATGATTCATGATTCATGATTCGATTCATGATTCATGATTCCATTCATGATTCATGATTCCATTCATGATTCATGATTCAATTCATGATTCATGATTTATGATTCAATTTATGATTCAATTCATGATTCATGATTTATGATTCAACTCATGATTCAATTCATGATTCATGATTCATAATTCGATTCATGATTCAATTCATGATTCATGATTCATGTTTCATGATTCAATTCATGATTCATGATTCGATTCATAATTCATGATTCATGATTCAATTCATGATTCATGATTCAATTTATGATTCATGATTCAATTCATGATTCATGAATAATGATTTAATTCATGATTCAATTCATGATTCATGATTCGATTCATAATTCATGATTCATGATTCAATTCATGATTCATGATTCAATTTATGATTCATGATTCAATTCATGATTCATGATTCATGATTCAATTCATGATTTAATTCATGATTCATGATTCATAATTCATGATTCAATTTATGATTCATGATTCATGATTCGATTCATGATTCATGATTCATGATTCATGATTCAAATCATGATTCAATTCATGATTCATGATTCAATTCATGATTTATGATTCAATTCATGATTCATGATTTTATTCATAATTAATGATTTATGATTCATTTCATGATTCATGATTCATGATTCAATTCATGATTCATGATGCAATTCATGAATTATGATTCAAATCATGATTCATGATTCAATTCATGTTTCATGATTCGATTCATGATTCATGATTCAATTCATGATTCATGATTCATGATTCAATTCATGTTTCATGATTCGATTCATGATTCATGATTCAATTTATGATTCATGATTCATGATTCAATTCATGATTCATGATTCGATTCATGATTCTTGATTCATGATTCGATTCATGATTCATGATTCATGATTCAATTCATGATTCATGATTCGATTTTTGATTCATGATTCAATTCATGATTCATGATTTATGATTCAATTCATGATTCCATTCATGATTCATGATTCAATTCATGATTCGAGATTCATGATTCGATTCATGATTCGTGATTCAATTCATGATTCATGATTCGATTCATGATTCATGATTCAATTCATGATTCATGATTTATGATTCGTTTCATGATTCATGATTCATTTCATGATTCGTGTTTCGATTCATAATTCATGATTCAATTCATGATTCATGATTCAATTCTTGATTCATGATTCGATTCATTATTCATGATTCTTGATTCGATTCATGATTCTTGATTCATTTCATGATTCATGATTCATGATTCAATTCATGATTCATGTGTCGATTCATGTATCATGATTCGATTTATGATTCATGATTCGATTCATGATTCATGATTCATGATTCATGTTTCAATTCATGATTCATGATTCAATTCATGATTCATGATTCGATTCATGATTCATGATTCAATTCATGATTTATGATTCATGATTCAATTTATGATTCAATTCATGATTCATGATTCGATTCATGATTCATGATTCATGATTCCATTCATGATTCATGATTCAATTCATCATTCATGATTCATTATTTAATTCATAATTCGATTCATGATTCATGATTCAATTCATGATTCATGATTCATGATTCAATTCATGATTCATGATTCGATTCATGATTCATGATTCATGATTCAATTCATGATTAATGAGTCGATTCATGATTCATGATTCAATTCATGATTCATGATTTATGATTCAACTCATGATTCAAATTATGATTCATGATTCATGATTCGATTCATGATTCATGATTCAATTCATGATTCATGATTTGATTCATGATTCATGATTCATGATTCGATTCATGATTCATGATTCCATTCATGATTCATGATTCCATTCATGATTCATGATTCAATTCATGATTCATGATTTATGATTCAATTTATGATTCAATTCATGATTCATAATTTATGATTCAACTCATGATTCAATTCATGATTCATGATTCATAATTCGATTCATGATTCAATTCATGATTCATGATTCATGTTTCATGATTCAATTCATGATTCATGATTCGATTCATAATTCATGATTCATGATTCAATTCATGATTCATGATTCAATTTATGATTCATGATTCAATTCATGATTCATGAATAATGATTTAATTCATGATTCAATTCATGATTCATGATTCGATTCATAATTCATGATTCATGATTCAATTCATGATTCATGATTCAATTTATGATTCATGATTCAATTCATGATTCATGATTCATGATTCAATTCATGATTTAATTCATGATTCATGATTCATAATTCATGATTCAATTTATGATTCATGATTCATGATTCGATTCATGATTCATGATTCATGATTCATGATTCAAATCATGATTCAATTCATGATTCATGATTCAATTCATGATTTATGATTCAATTCATGATTCATGATTTTATTCATAATTAATGATTTATGATTCGTTTCAAGATTCATGATTCATTTCATGATTCGTGTTTCGATTCATAATTCATGATTCAATTCATGATTCATGATTCAATTCTTGATTCATGATTCGATTCATTATTCATGATTCATGATTCTTGATTCAATTCATGATTCTTGATTCATTTCATGATTCATGATTCAGTTCATGATTCATGTGTCGATTCATGTATCATGATTCGATTCATGATTCATGATTCGATTCATGATTCATGATTCATGATTCATGATTCAATTCATGATTCATGATTCGATTCATGATTTATGATTCATGATTCATTATTCAATTCATGATTCATGATTCGATTCATGATTCATGATTCAATTCATGATTTATGATTCATGATTCAATTTATGATTAAATTCATGATTCATGATTCGATTCATGATTCATGATTCATGATTCGATTCATGATTCATGATTCAATTCATCATTCATGATTCATTATTTAATTCATGATTCGATTCATGATTCATGATTCAATTCATGATTCATGATTCATGATTCAATTCATGATTCATGATTCGATTCATGATTCATGAATCATGATTCAATTCATGATTAATGAGTCGATTCATGATTCATGATTCAATTCATGATTCATGATTTATAATTCAACTCATGATTCAATTCATGATTCATGATTCATGATTCGATTCATGATTCATGATTCAATTCATGATTTATGATTTGATTCATGATTCATGATTCATGATTCGATTCATGATTCCATTCATGATTCATGATTCAATTCATGATTCGAGATTCATGATTCGATTCATGATTCGTGATTCAATTCATGATTCATGATTCGATTCATGATTCAATTCATGATTCATGATTTATGATTCGTTTCATGATTCATGATTCATTTCATGATTCGTGTTTCGATTCATAATTCATGATTCAATTCATGATTCATGATTCAATTCATTATTAACGATTCATGATTCATGATTCGAATCATGATTCTTGATTCATTTCATGATTCATGATTCATGATTCAATTCATGATTCATGTTTCGATTCATGATTCATGATTTGATTCATAATTCATGATTAATAATTCATGAATTAATTCATGATTCATGATTCATGATTCAATTCATGATTCATGATTCAATTCATGATTTATGATTCGATTCATGATTCATGATTCATGATTCGATTCATGATTCATGATTTATGATTCAATTCATGATTCATGATTCGATTCATGATTCATGATTCGATTCATGATTCATGATTCATAATTCATGATTCAATTCATGATTCATGATTCAATTCATGATTCATGATTCGATTCATGATTCATGATTCATGATTCATGATTCATGATTCATGATTCGATTCATGATTCATGATTTATGATTCAATTCATGATTCATGATTCGATTCATGATTCATGATTCAATTCATGATTTATGATTTATGATTCAATTTATGATTCAATTCATGATTCATGATTCATGATTCGATTCATGATTCATGATTCAATTCATGATTCATTATTTAATTCATGATTCGATTCATGATTTATGATTCAATTCATGATTCATGATTCATAATTCATGATTCAATTTATGATTCATGATTCGATTTATGATTCATAATTCAATTCATGATTTATGATTCAATTCATGATTCAATTCATGATTCAATTCATGATTCGAGATTCATGATTCGATTCATGATTCATGATTCATGATTCATGATTCGATTCATGATTCAATTCATGATTCATGATTCATGTTTCATGATTCAATTCATGATTCATGATTCATGATTCGATTCATAATTCATGATTCGTGATTCAATTCATGATTCATGATTCAATTTATGATTCATGATTCAATTCATGATTCATGAATAATGATTTAATTGATGATTCAATTCATGATTCATGATTCAATTCATGATTCGAGATTCATGATTCGATTAATGATTCATGATTTAATTCATGATTCAATTTATGATTCATGATTCATGATTCGATTCATGATTCATGATTCATGATTCATGATTCAAATCATGATTCAATTCATGATTCATGATTCAATTCTTGATTTATGATTCAATTCATGATTCATGATTTTATTCATAATTAATGATTTATGATTCGTTTCAAGATTCATGATTCATTTCATGATTCGTGTTTCCATTCATAATTCATGATTCAATTCATGATTCATGATTCAATTCTTGATTCATGATTCGATTTATTATTCATGATTCATGATTCTTGATTCGATTCATGATTCTTGATTCATTTCATGATTCATGATTCATGATTCAATTCATGATTCATGTGTCGATTCATGTATCATGATTCGATTTATGATTCATGATTCGATTCATGATTCATGATTCATGATTCATGATTCAATTCATGATTCATGATTCAATTCATGATTCATGATTCGATTCATGATTCATGATTCAATTCATGATTTATGATTCATGATTCAATTTATGATTCAATTCATGATTCATGATTCGATTCATGATTCATGATTCATGATTCCATTCATGATTCATGATTCAATTCATCATTCATGATTCATTATTTAATTCATGATTCGATTCATGATTCATGATTCAATTCATGATTCATGATTCATGATTCAATTCATGATTCATGATTCGATTCATGATTCATGATTCATGATTCAATTCATGATTAATGAGTCGATTCATGATTCATGATTCAATTCATGATTCATGATTTATGATTCAACTCATGATTCAATTCATGATTCATGATTCATGATTCGATTCATGATTCATGATTCAATTCATGATTCATGATTTGATTCATGATTCATGATTCATGATTCGATTCATGATTCATGATTCCATTCATGATTCATGATTCCATTCATGATTCATGATTCAATTCATGATTCATGATTTATGATTCAATTCATGATTCAATTCATGATTCATGATTTATGATTCAACTCATGATTCAATTCATGATTCATGATTCATGATTCATAATTCGATTCATGATTCAATTCATGATTCATGATTCATGATTCATGATTCAATTCATGATTCATGATTCGATTCATAATTCATGATTCATGATTCAATTCATGATTCATGATTCAATTTATGATTCATGATTCAATTCATGATTCATGAATAATGATTTAATTCATGATTCAATTCATGATTCATGATTCGATTCATAATTCATGATTCATGATTCAATTCATGATTCATGATTCAATTTATGATTCATGATTCAATTCATGATTCATGATTCATGATTCAATTCATGATTTAATTCATGATTCATGATTCATAATTCATGATTCAATTTATGATTCATGATTCATGATTCGATTCATGATTCATGATTCATGATTCATGATTCAAATCATGATTCAATTCATGATTCATGATTCAATTCATGATTTATGATTCAATTCATGATTCATGATTTTATTCATAATTAATGATTTATGATTCGTTTCAAGATTCATGATTCATTTCATGATTCGTGTTTCGATTCATAATTCATGATTCAATTCATGATTCATGATTCAATTCTTGATTCATGATTCGATTCATTATTCATGATTCATGATTCTTGATTCAATTCATGATTCTTGATTCATTTCATGATTCATGATTCAGTTCATGATTCATGTGTCGATTCATGTATCATGATTCGATTCATGATTCATGATTCGATTCATGATTCATGATTCATGATTCAATTCATGATTCATGATTCGATTCATGATTTATGATTCATGATTCATTATTCAATTCATGATTCATGATTCGATTCATGATTCATGATTCAATTCATGATTTATGATTCATGATTCAATTTATGATTAAATTCATGATTCATGATTCGATTCATGATTCATGATTCAATTCATCATTCATGATTCATTATTTAATTCATGATTCGATTCATGATTCATGATTCAATTCATGATTCATGATTCATGATTCAATTCATGATTCATGATTCGATTCATGATTCATGAATCATGATTCAATTCATGATTAATGAGTCGATTCATGATTCATGATTCAATTCATGATTCATGATTTATAATTCAACTCATGATTCAATTCATGATTCATGATTCATGATTCGATTCATGATTCATGATTCAATTCATGATTTATGATTTGATTCATGATTCATGATTCATGATTCGATTCATGATTCCATTCATGATTCATGATTCAATTCATGATTCGAGATTCATGATTCGATTCATGATTCGTGATTCAATTCATGATTCATGATTCGATTCATGATTCATGATTCAATTCATGATTCATGATTTATGATTGGTTTCATGATTCATGATTCATTTCATGATTCGTGTTTCGATTCATAATTCATGATTCAATTCATGATTCATGATTCAATTCATTATTAACGATTCATGATTCATGATTCGAATCATGATTCTTGATTCATTTCATGATTCATGATTCATGATTCAATTCATGATTCATGTTTCGATTCATGATTCATGATTCGATTCATAATTCATGATTCATAATTCATGATTCAATTCATGATTCATGATTCATGATTCATGATTCAATTCATGATTCATGATTCAATTCATGATTTATGATTCGATTCATGATTCATGATTCATGATTCGATTCATGATTCATGATTTATGATTCAATTCATGATTCATGATTCGATTCATGATTCATGATTCGATTCATGATTCATGATTCATAATTCATGATTCAATTCATGATTCATGATTCAATTCATGATTCATGATTCGATTCATGATTCATGATTCATGATTCATGATTCATGATTCATGATTCAATTCATGATTCATGATTTATGATTCAATTCATGATTCATGATTCGATTCATGATTCATGATTCAATTCATGATTTATGATTTATGATTCAATTTATGATTCAATTCATGATTCATGATTCATGATTCGATTCATGATTCATGATTCAATTCATGATTCATTATTTAATTCATGATTCGATTCATGATTTATGATTCAATTCATGATTCATGATTCATAATTCATGATTCAATTTATGATTCATGATTCGATTTATGATTCATAATTCAATTCATGATTTATGATTCAATTCATGATTCAATTCATGATTCAATTCATGATTCGAGATTCATGATTCGATTCATGATTCATGATTCATGATTCATGATTCGATTCATGATTCAATTCATGATTCATGATTCATGTTTCATGATTCAATTCATGATTCATGATTCATGATTCGATTCATAATTCATGATTCGTGATTCAATTCATGATTCATGATTCAATTTATGATTCATGATTCAATTCATGATTCATGAATAATGATTTAATTGATGATTCAATTCATGATTCATGATTCAATTCATGATTCGAGATTCATGATTCGATTAATGATTCATGATTTAATTCATGATTCAATTTATGATTCATGATTCATGATTCGATTCATGATTCATGATTCATGATTCATGATTCAAATCATGATTCAATTCATGATTCATGATTCAATTCTTGATTTATGATTCAATTCATGATTCATGATTTTATTCATAATTAATGATTTATGATTCGTTTCAAGATTCATGATTCATTTCATGATTCGTGTTTCGATTCATAATTCATGATTCAATTCATGATTCATGATTCAATTCTTGATTCATGATTCGATTCATTATTCATGATTCATGATTCTTGATTCGATTCATGATTCTTGATTCATTTCATGATTCATGATTCATGATTCAATTCATGATTCATGTGTCGATTCATGTATCATGATTCGATTTATGATTCATGATTCGATTCATGATTCATGATTCATGATTCATGATTCAATTCATGATTCATGATTCAATTCATGATTCATGATTCGATTCATGATTCATGATTCAATTCATGATTTATGATTCATGATTCAATTTATGATTCAATTCATGATTCATGATTCGATTCATGATTCATGATTCATGATTCCATTCATGATTCATGATTCAATTCATCATTCATGATTCATTATTTAATTCATGATTCGATTCATGATTCATGATTCAATTCATGATTCATGATTCATGATTCAATTCATGATTCATGATTCGATTCATGATTCATGATTCATGATTCAATTCATGATTAATGAGTCGATTCATGATTCATGATTCAATTCATGATTCATGATTTATGATTCAACTCATGATTCAATTCATGATTCATGATTCATGATTCGATTCATGATTCATGATTCAATTCATGATTCATGATTTGATTCATGATTCATGATTCGATTCATGATTCATGATTCCATTCATGATTCATGATTCCATTCATGATTCATGATTCAATTCATGATTCATGATTTATGATTCAATTCATGATTCAATTCATGATTCATGATTTATGATTCAACTCATGATTCAATTCATGATTCATGATTCATGATTCATAATTCGATTCATGATTCAATTCATGATTCATGATTCATGATTCATGATTCAATTCATGATTCATGATTCGATTCATAATTCATGATTCATGATTCAATTCATGATTCATGATTCAATTTATGATTCATGATTCAATTCATGATTCATGAATAATGATTTAATTCATGATTCAATTCATGATTCATGATTCGATTCATAATTCATGATTCATGATTCAATTCATGATTCATGATTCAATTTATGATTCATGATTCAATTCATGATTCATGATTCATGATTCAATTCATGATTTAATTCATGATTCATGATTCAATTCATGATTTATGATTCAATTCATGATTCATGATTTTATTCATAATTAATGATTTATGATTCGTTTCAAGATTCATGATTCATTTCATGATTCGTGTTTCGATTCATAATTCATGATTCAATTCATGATTCATGATTCAATTCTTGATTCATGATTCGATTCATTATTCATGATTCATGATTCTTGATTCAATTCATGATTCTTGATTCATTTCATGATTCATGATTCAGTTCATGATTCATGTGTCGATTCATGTATCATGATTCGATTCATGATTCGATTCATGATTCATGATTCATGATTCATGATTCAATTCATGATTCATGATTCGATTCATGATTTATGATTCATGATTCATTATTCAATTCATGATTCATGATTCGATTCATGATTCATGATTCAATTCATGATTTATGATTCATGATTCAATTTATGATTAAATTCATGATTCATGATTCGATTCATGATTCATGATTCATGATTCGATTCATGATTCATGATTCAATTCATCATTCATGATTCATTATTTAATTCATGATTCGATTCATGATTCATGATTCAATTCATGATTCATGATTCATGATTCAATTCATGATTCATGATTCGATTCATGATTCATGAATCATGATTCAATTCATGATTAATGAGTCGATTCATGATTCATGATTCAATTCATGATTCATGATTTATAATTCAACTCATGATTCAATTCATGATTCATGATTCATGATTCGATTCATGATTCATGATTCAATTCATGATTTATGATTTGATTCATGATTCATGATTCATGATTCCATTCATGATTCCATTCATGATTCATGATTCAATTCATGATTCGAGATTCATGATTCGATTCATGATTCGTGATTCAATTCATGATTCATGATTCGATTCATGATTCATGATTCAATTCATGATTCATGATTTATGATTCGTTTCATGTTTCATGATTCATTTCATGATTCGTGTTTCGATTCATAATTCATGATTCAATTCATGATTCATGATTCAATTCATTATTAACGATTCATGATTCATGATTCGAATCATGATTCTTGATTCATTTCATGATTCATGATTCATGATTCAATTCATGATTCATGTTTCGATTCATGATTCATGATTCGATTCATAATTCATGATTCATAATTCATGATTCAATTCATGATTCATGATTCATGATTCATGATTCAATTCATGATTCATGATTCAATTCATGATTTATGATTCGATTCATGATTCATGATTCATGATTCGATTCATGATTCATGATTTATGATTCAATTCATGATTCATGATTCGATTCATGATTCATGATTCGATTCATGATTCATGATTCATAATTCATGATTCAATTCATGATTCATGATTCAATTCATGATTCATGATTCGATTCATGATTCATGATTCATGATTCATGATTCATGATTCGATTCATGATTCATGATTTATGATTCAATTCATGATTCATGATTCGATTCATGATTCATGATTCAATTCATGATTTATGATTTATGATTCAATTTATGATTCAATTCATGATTCATGATTCATGATTCGATTCATGATTCATGATTCAATTCATGATTCATTATTTAATTCATGATTCGATTCATGATTTATGATTCAATTCATGATTCATGATTCATAATTCATGATTCAATTTATGATTCATGATTCGATTTATGATTCATAATTCAATTCATGATTTATGATTCAATTCATGATTCAATTCATGATTCAATTCATGATTCGAGATTCATGATTCGATTCATGATTCATGATTCATGATTCATGATTCGATTCATGATTCAATTCATGATTCATGATTCATGTTTCATGATTCAATTCATGATTCATGATTCATGATTCGATTCATAATTCATGATTCGTGATTCAATTCATGATTCATGATTCAATTTATGATTCATGATTCAATTCATGATTCATGAATAATGATTTAATTGATGATTCAATTCATGATTCATGATTCAATTCATGATTCGAGATTCATGATTCGATTAATGATTCATGATTTAATTCATGATTCAATTTATGATTCATGATTCATGATTCGATTCATGATTCATGATTCATGATTCATGATTCAAATCATGATTCAATTCATGATTCATGATTCAATTCTTGATTTATGATTCAATTCATGATTCATGATTTTATTCATAATTAATGATTTATGATTCGTTTCAAGATTCATGATTCATTTCATGATTCGTGTTTCGATTCATAATTCATGATTCAATTCATGATTCATGATTCAATTCTTGATTCATGATTCGATTCATTATTCATGATTCATGATTCTTGATTCGATTCATGATTCTTGATTCATTTCATGATTCATGATTCATGATTCAATTCATGATTCATGTGTCGATTCATGTATCATGATTCGATTTATGATTCATGATTCGATTCATGATTCATGATTCATGATTCATGATTCAATTCATGATTCATGATTCAATTCATGATTCATGATTCGATTCATGATTCATGATTCAATTCATGATTTATGATTCATGATTCAATTTATGATTCAATTCATGATTCATGATTCGATTCATGATTCATGATTCATGATTCCATTCATGATTCATGATTCAATTCATCATTCATGATTCATTATTTAATTCATGATTCGATTCATGATTCATGATTCAATTCATTATTCATGATTCATGATTCAATTCATGATTCATGATTCGATTCATGATTCATGATTCATGATTCAATTCATGATTAATGAGTCGATTCATGATTCATGATTCAATTCATGATTCATGATTTATGATTCAACTCATGATTCAATTCATGATTCATGATTCATGATTCGATTCATGATTCATGATTCAATTCATGATTCATGATTTGATTCATGATTCATGATTCATGATTCGATTCATGATTCATGATTCCATTCATGATTCATGATTCCATTCATGATTCATGATTCAATTCATGATTCATGATTTATGATTCAATTCATGATTCAATTCATGATTCATGATTTATGATTCAACTCATGATTCAATTCATGATTCATGATTCATGATTCATAATTCGATTCATGATTCAATTCATGATTCATGATTCATGTTTCATGATTCAATTCATGATTCATGATTCGATTCATAATTCATGATTCATGATTCAATTCATGATTCATGATTCAATTTATGATTCATGATTCAATTCATGATTCATGAATAATGATTTAATTCATGATTCAATTCATGATTCATGATTCGATTCATAATTCATGATTCATGATTCAATTCATGATTCATGATTCAATTTATGATTCATGATTCAATTCATGATTCATGATTCAATTCATGATTTAATTCATGATTCATGATTCATAATTCATGATTCAATTTATGATTCATGATTCATGATTCGATTCATGATTCATGATTCATGATTCATGATTCAAATCATGATTCAATTCATGATTCATGATTCAATTCATGATTTATGATTCAATTCATGATTCATGATTTTATTCATAATTAATGATTTATGATTTGTTTCAAGATTCATGATTCATTTCATGATTCGTGTTTCGATTCATAATTCATGATTCAATTCATGATTCATGATTCAATTCTTGATTCATGATTCGATTCATTATTCATGATTCATGATTTTTGATTCAATTCATGATTCTTGATTCATTTCATGATTCATGATTCAGTTCATGATTCATGTGTCGATTCATGTATCATGATTCGATTCATGATTCATGATTTGATTCATGATTCATGATTCATGATTCAATTCATGATTCATGATTCGATTCATGATTTATGATTCATGATTCATTATTCAATTCATGATTCATGATTCGATTCATGATTCATGATTCAATTCATGATTCATGATTTATGATTCAATTCATGATTTAATTCATGATTCATGATTTATGATTCAACTCATGATTCAATTCATGATTCATGATTCATGATTCATGATTCGATTCATGATTCATGATTCAATTCATGATTCATGATTTGATTCATGATTCATGATTCATGATTAGATTCATGATTCATGATTCGATTTCTGATTCATGATTCAATTCATGATTCATGATTTATGATTCAATTCATGATTCAATTCATGATTCATGATTCATGATTCGATTCATGATTCATGATTCAATTCATGATTCATGATTTGATTCATGATTCATGATTCATGATTAGATTCATGATTCATGATTCGATTTCTGATTCATGATTCAATTCATGATTCATGATTTATGATTCAATTCATGATTCAATTCATGATTCATGATTCAATTCATGATTCGAGATTCATGATTCGATTCATGATTCATGATTCGATTCATGATTCATGATTCATGATTCGATTCATAATTCATGATTCATGAATCGATTCATGATTCATGATTCGATTCATGATTCATGATTCATGATTCGATTCATGATTCATGATTCAATTCATGATTCGATTTATGATTCATGATTCAATTCATGATTCATGATTTATGATTTAATTCATGATTCAATTCATGATTCATGATTCGATTCATGATTCATGATTCATGATTCAATTCATGATTCGATTTATGATTCATGATTCAATTCATGATTCATGATTTATGATTTAATTCATCATTCAATTCATGATTCATGATTCAATTCATGATTCGAGTATCATGATTCGATTCATGATTCATGATTCAATTCATGATTCATGATTCGATTCATGATTCAATTCATGATTCATGATTCATGAGTCAATTTATGATTCATGATTCATGATTCAAATCATGATTTAATTCATGATTCATGATTCAATTCATGATTCATGATTCAATTCATGATTTATGATTCAATTCATGATTCATGATTCGATTCATGATTCGATTCATAATTCATGATTCATGATTCGATTCATGATTCATGATTCATGATTCATGATTCGATTCATGATTCATGATTCATGATTCAATTCATGATTCGATTTATGATTCATGATTCAATTCGTGATTCATGATTTATAATTCAATTCATGATTCGATTCATGATTCAATTCATGATTCGAGATTCATTATTCAATTCATGGTTCGATTCATTATTCATGATTCATGATTCATGATTCGATTCATGATTCATGATTCGATTCATGATTCTTGATTCATTTCATGATTCATGATTCATGATTCAATTTATGATTCATGTTTCGATTCATGTATCATGATTCGATTCATGATTCATGATTCGATTCATGACTCATGATTCATGATTCAATTCATGATTTATGATTCAATTCATGATTCATGATTCGATTCATGATTCATGATTCATGATTCATGATTCAATTCATGATTCATGATTCGATTCATGATTCATGATTCAATTCATGATTTATGATTTATGATTCAATTTATGATTCAATTCATGATTCACGATTCGATTCATGATTCATGATTCGATTCATGATTCATGATTCAATTCATGATCCATGATTCATTATTTAATTCATGATTCGATTGATGTTTCATGATTCAATTCATGATTCATGATTCAATTCATGATTCATGATTCGATTCAAGATTCATGATTCAATTCATGATTCATGATTTATGATTCAACTCCTGATTCAATTCATGATTCATGATTCAATTCATGATTCATGATTCGATTCATTTTTCATGATTCATGATTCGATTCATGATTCATGTTTCGATTCATGTATCATGATTCGATTCATGATTCATGATTCGATTCATGATTCATGATTCATGATTCAATTCATGAATTATGATTCAATTCATGATTCATGATTCGATTCATGATTCATGATTCAATTCATGATTTATGATTTATGATTCAATTTATGATTCAATTCATGATTCATGATTCGATTCATGATTCATGATTTATGAATCAATTCATGATTCAATTCATGATTCATGATTCATGATTCATGATTCGATTCATGATTCGATTTATTATTCATGATTCAATTCATGATTCATGATTTATGATTCAATTCATGATTCAATTCATGATTCATGATTCAATTCATGATTCGAGATTCATGATTCGAATCATGATTCATGATTCATGATTCGATTCATGATTCAATTCATGATTCATGATTCATGATTCATTTTATGATTCATTATTCATAATTCGATTCATAATTCATGATTCATGATTCAATTCATGATTCATGATTCGATTTATGATTCATGATTCAATTCATGATTCATGATTTATGATTCAATTCATGATTCATGATTCGATTCCTTATTTATTTCATGATTCATGATTCATGATTCAATTCATGATTCATGATTTATGATTCGTTTCATGATTCATGATTCATTTCATGATTCGTGTTTCGATTCATAATTCATGATTCAATTCATGATTCATGATTCAATTCATGATTCATGATTCGATTCATTATTAACGATTCTTGATTCATGATTCGAATCATGATTCTTGATTCATTTCATGATTCATGATTCATGATTCAATTCATGATTCATGTTTCGATTCATGATTCATGATTCGATTCATGATTCATGATTCATAATTCATGATTCAATTCATGATTCATGATTCATGATTCAATTCAAAATTCATGTTTCGATTCATGATTCATGATTCGATTCATGATTCATGATTCATAATTCATGATTCAATTCATGATTCATGATTCACGATTCAATTCAAAATTCATGATTCAATTCATGATTTATGATTCGATTCATGATTCATGATTCATGATTCATGATTCGATTCATGATTCATGATTTATGATTCAATTTATGATTCATGATTCGATTCATGATTCATGATTCGATTCATGATTCATGATTCATAATTCATGATTCAATTCATGATTCATGATTCATGATTCATGATTCAATTCATAATTCATGATTCAATTCATGATTCATGATTCGATTCATGATTCATGATTCATGATTCATGATTCATGATTCGATTCATGATTCATGATTTATGATTCAATTCATGATTCGTGATTCGATTCATGATTCATGATTCAATTCATGATTTATGATTTATGATTCAATTTATGATTCAATTCATGATTCATGATTGGATTCATGATTCATGATTCAATTCATGATTTATGATTTATGATTCAATTTATGATTCATGATTCATGATTCGATTCATGATTCATGATTCATGATTCATGATTCATGATTCAAATCATGATTCAATTCATGATTCATGATTCAATTCATGATTTATGATTCAATTCATGATTCATGATTTTATTCATAATTAATGATTTATGATTCGTTTCAAGATTCATGATTCATTTCATGATTCGTGTTTCGATTCATAATTCATGATTCAATTCATGATTCATGATTCAATTCTTGATTCATGATTCGATTCATTATTCATGATTCATGATTCTTGATTCGATTCATGATTCTTGATTCATTTCATGATTCATGATTCATGATTCAATTCATGATTCATGTGTCGATTCATGTATCATGATTCGATTCATGATTCATGATTCATGATTCATGATTCATGATTCAATTCATGATTCATGATTCGATTCATGATTTATGATTCATGATTCATTATTCAATTCATGATTCATGATTCGATTCATGATTCATGATTCAATTCATGATTTATGATTCATGATTCAATTTATGATTCAATTCATGATTCATGATTCGATTCATGATTCATGATTCATGATCCGATTCATGATTCATGATTCAATTCATCATTCATGATTCATTATTTAATTCATGATTCGATTCATGATTCATGATTCAATTCATGATTCATGATTCATGATTTAATTCATGATTCATGATTCGATTCATGATTCATGATTCAATTCATGATTCATGATTTATAATTCAACTCATGATTCAATTCATGATTCATGATTCATGATTCGATTCATGATTCATGATTCAATTCATGATTTATGATTTGATTCATGATTCATGATTCATGATTCGATTCATGATTCATGATTCCATTCATGATACATGATTCCATTCATGATTCATGATTCAATTCATGATTCATGATTTATGATTCAATTCATGATTCAATTCATGATTCATGATTTATTATTCAACTCATGATTCAATTCATGATTCATGATTCATGATTTGATTCATGATTCATGATTCAATTCATGATTCATGATTTGATTCATGATTCATGATTCATGATTCATGATTAGATTCATGATTCATGATTCGATTTCTGATTCATGATTCAATTCATGATTCATGATTTATGATTCAATTCATGATTCAATTCATGATTCATGATTCAATTCATGATTCGAGATTCATGATTCAATTCATGATTCATGATTCGATTCATGATTCATGATTCATGATTCGATTCATAATTCATGATTCATGATTCATGATTCGATTCATGATTCATGATTCATGATTCGATTCATGATTCATGATTCAATTCATGATTCGATTTATGATTCATGATTCAATTCATGATTCATGATTTATGATTTAATTCATGATTCAATTCATGATTCATGATTCGATTCATGATTCATGATTCATGATTCAATTCATGATTCGATTTATGATTCATGATTCAATTCATGATTCATGATTTATAATTCAATTCATGATTCGAGTATCATGATTCGATTCATGATTCATGATTCAATTCATGATTCATGATTCGATTCATGATTCAATTCATGATTCATGATTCAAATCATGATTTAATTCATGATTCATGATTCAATTCATGATTTATGATTCAATTCATGATTCATGATTCGATTCATGATTCGATTCATGATTCATGATTCATGATTCGATTCATAATTCATGATTCATGATTCGATTCATGATTCATGATTCATGATTCATGATTCGATTCATGATTCATGATTCATGATTCAATTCATGATTCGATTTATGATTCATGATTCAATTCATGATTCATGATTTATAATTCAATTCATGATTCGATTCATGATTCAATTCATGATTCGAGATTCATTATTCAATTCATGATTCATGATTCAATTCATGGTTCGATTCATTATTCATGATTCATGATTCATGATTCGATTCATGATTCATGATTCGATTCATGATTCTTGATTCATTTCATGATTCATGATTCATGATTCAATTTATGATTCATGTTTCGATTCATGTATCATGATTAGATTCATGATTCATGATTCGATTCATGATTTATGATTCAATTCATGATTCATGATTCGATTCATGATTCATGATTCATGATTCATGATTCATGATTCAATTCATGATTCATGATTCGATTCATGATTCATGATTCAATTCATGATTTATGATTTATGATTCAATTTATGATTCAATTCATGATTCACGATTCGATTCATGATTCATGATTCGATTCATGATTAATGATTCAATTCATGATCCATGATTCATTATTTAATTCATGATTCGATTGATGTTTCATGATTCAATTCATGATTCATGATTCAATTCATGATTCATGATTCGATTCAAGATTCATGATTCAATTCATGATTCATGATTTATGATTCAACTCCTGATTCAATTCATGATTCATGATTCAATTCATGATTCATGATTCGATTCATTATTCATGATTCATGATTCGATTCATGATTCATGTTTCGATTCATGTATCATGATTCGATTCATGATTCATGATTCGATTCATGATTCATGATTCAATTCATGATTCATGATTCAATTCATGATTCATGATTCGATTCATGATTCATGATTCAATTCATGATATATGATTTATGATTCAATTTATGATTCAATTCATGATTCATGATTCGATTCATGTTTCATGATTTATGAATCAATTCATGATTCAATTCATGATTCATGATTCATGATTCATGATTCAATTCATGATTCGAGATTCATGATTCGAATCATGATTCATGATTCATGATTCGATTCATGAATCAATTCATGATTCATGATTCATGATTCATGATTCAATTTATGATTCATTATTCATAATTCGATTCATAATTCATGATTCATGATTCAATTCATGATTCATGATTCGATTTATGATTCATGATTCAATTCATGATTCATGATTTATGATTCAATTCATGATTCATGATTCGATTCATTATTTAATTCATGATTCATGATTCATGATTCAATTCATGATTCATGATTTATGATTCGTTTCATGATTCATGATTCATTTCATGATTCGTGTATCGATTCATAATTCATGATTCAATTCATGATTCATGATTCAATTCATGATTCATGATTCGATTCATGATTCATGATTCGAATCATGATTCTTGATTCATTTCATGATTCATGATTCATGATTCAATTCATGATTCATGTTTCGATTCATGATTCATGACTCGATTCATGATTCATGATTCATAATTCATGATTCAATTCATGATTCATGATTCATGATTCAATTCATGATTCATGATTCATGATTCAATTCATGATTCATGTTTCGATTCATGATTCATGATTCATGATTCATGATTCATGATTCGATTCATGATTCATGATTTATGATTCAATTCATGATTCATGATTCGATTCATGATTCATGATTCAATTCATGATTTATGATTTATGATTCAATTTATGATTCAATTCATGATTCATGATTTATGATTCGTTTCATGATTCATGATTCGATTCATGATTCATGATTCATGGTTCATGATTCATGATTCGATTCATGATTCATGATTTATGATTCAATTCATGATTCATGATTCGATTCATGATTCATGATTCAATTCATGATTTATGATTTATGATTCAATTTATGATTCAATTCAGGATTCATGATTTATGATTCGTTTCATGATTCATGATTCATTTCATGATTCGTGTTTCGATTCATAATTCATGATTCAATTCATGATTCATGATTCAATTCATGATTCATGATTCGATTCATTATTAACGATTCATGATTCATGATTCGAATCATGATTCTTGATTCATTTCATGATTCATGATTCATGATTCAATTCATGATTCATGTTTTGATTCATGATTCATGATTCGATTCATGATTCATGATTCATAATTCATGATTCAATTCATGATTCATGATTCATGATTCATGATTTAATTCATGATTCATGATTCAATTCATGATTTATGATTCGATTCATGATTCATGATTCATGATTCATGATTCGATTCATGATTCATGATTTATGATTCAATTCATGATTCATGATTCGATTCATGATTCATGATTCGATTCATGATTCATGATTCATAATTCATGATTCAATTCATGATACATGATTCGTGATTCATGATTCAATTCATGATTCATGATTCGATTCATGATTCATGATTCATGATTCGATTCATGATTCATGATTTATGATTCAATTCATGATTCATGATTCGATTCATGATTCATGATTCAATTCATGATTTATGATTTATGATTCAATTTATGATTCAATTCATGATTCATGATTCATGATTCGATTCATGATTCATGATTCAATTCATGATTCATTATTTAATTCATGATTCGATTCATGATTTATGATTCAATTTATGATTCACGATTCATAATTCATGATTCGATTCATGATTCATGATTCCATTTATGATTCATAATTCAATTAACGATTCATGATTTATGATTCAATTCATGATTCAATTCATGATTCGAGATTCATGATTCGATTAATGATTCATGATTCATGATTCATCATTCGATTCATGATTCAATTCATGATTCATGATTCATGTTTCATGATTCAATTCATGATTCATGATTCATGATTCGATTCATAATTCATGATTCATGATTCAACTCATGATTCATGATTCAATTCATGATTCATGTTTCGATTCATGATTCATGACTCGATTCATGATTCATGATTCATAATTCATGATTCAATTCATGATTCATGATTCATGATTCAATTCATGATTCATGATTCATGATTCAATTCATGATTCATGTTTCGATTCATGATTCATGATTCATGATTCATGATTCATGATTCGATTCATGATTCATGATTTATGATTCAATTCATGATTCATGATTCGATTCATGATTCATGATTCAATTCATGATTTATGATTTATGATTCAATTTATGATTCAATTCATGATTCATGATTTATGATTCGTTTCATGATTCATGATTCGATTCATGATTCATGATTCATGATTCATGATTCATGATTCGATTCATGATTCATGATTTATGATTCAATTCATGATTCATGATTCGATTCATGATTCATGATTCAATTCATGATTTATGATTTATGATTCAATTTATGATTCAATTCATGATTCATGATTTATGATTCGTTTCATGATTCATGATTCATTTCATGATTCGTGTTTCGATTCATAATTCATGATTCAATTCATGATTCATGATTCAATTCATGATTCATGATTCGATTCATTATTAACGATTCATGATTCATGATTCGAATCATGATTCTTGATTCATTTCATGATTCATGATTCATGATTCAATTCATGATTCATGTTTTGATTCATGATTCATGATTCGATTCATGATTCATGATTCATAATTCATGATTCAATTCATGATTCATGATTCATGATTCATGATTTAATTCATGATTCATGATTCAATTCATGATTTATGATTTGATTCATGATTCATGATTCATGATTCATGATTCGATTCATGATTCATGATTTATGATTCAATTCATGATTCATGATTCGATTCATGATTCATGATTCGATTCATGATTCATGATTCATAATTCATGATTCAATTCATGATACATGATTCGTGATTCATGATTCAATTCATGATTCATGATTCGATTCATGATTCATGATTCATGATTCGATTCATGATTCATGATTTATGATTCAATTCATGATTCATGATTCGATTCATGATTCATGATTCAATTCATGATTTATGATTTATGATTCAATTTATGATTCAATTCATGATTCATGATTCATGATTCGATTCATGATTCATGATTCAATTCATGATTCATTATTTAATTCATGATTCGATTCATGATTTATGATTCAATTTATGATTCACGATTCATAATTCATGATTCGATTCATGATTCATGATTCCATTTATGATTCATAATTCAATTAACGATTCATGATTTATGATTCAATTCATGATTCAATTCATGATTCAATTCATGATTCGAGATTCATGATTCGATTAATGATTCATGATTCATGATTCATGATTCGATTCATGATTCAATTCATGATTCATGATTCATGTTTCATGATTCAATTCATGATTCATGATTCATGATTCGATTCATAATTCATGATTCATGATTCAATTCATGATTCATGATTCAATTTATGATTCATGATTCAATTCATGATTCATGAATAATGATTTAATTCATGATTCAATTCATGATTCATGATTTAATTCATGATTCGAGATTCATAATTCGATTAATGATTCATGATTCAATTCATGATTCATGATTCATGATTCGATTCATGATTTAATTCATGAATTATGATTCATAATTCATGATTCAATTTATGATTGATGATTCATGATTCGATTCATGATTCATGATTCATGATTCAAATCATGATTCAATTCATGATTCATGATTCAATTCATGATTTATGATTCAATTCATGATTCATGATTTTATTCATAATTAATGATTTATGAGTCGTTTCAAGATTCATGATTCATTTCATGATTCGTGTTTCGATTCATAATTCATGATTCAATTCATGATTCATGATTCAATTCTTGATTCATGATTCGATTCATTATTCATGATTCATGATTCTTGATTCGATTCATGATTCGATTCATTATTCATGATTCATGATTCTTGATTCGATTCATGATTCGATTCATTATTCATGATTCATGATTCTTGATTCATTTCATGATTCATGATTCATGATTCAATTCATGATTCATGTGTCGATTCATGTATCATGATTCGATTCATGATTCATGATTCGATTCATGATTCATGATTCATGATTCATGATTCAATTCATGATTCATGATTCAATTCATGATTCATGATTCGATTCATGATTCATGATTCATGATTCGATTCATGATTCAATTCATCATTCATGATTCATTATTTAATTCATGATTCGATTCATGATTCATGATTCAATTCATGATTCATGATTCATGATTCAATTCATGATTCATGATTTGATTCATGATTCATGATTTGATTCATGATTCATGATTCATGATTCAATTCATGATTAATGAGTCGATTCATGATTCATGATTCGATTCATGATTCATGATTCATGATTCAATTCATGATTCATGATTCAATTCATGATTCATGATTCGATTCATGATTTATGATTCATGATTCATTATTCAATTCATGATTCATGATTCGATTCATGATTCATGATTCAATTCATGATTCATGATTCATTATTTAATTTATGATTCGATTCATGATTCATGATTCAATTCATGATTCATGATTCATGATTCAATTCATGATTAATGAGTCGATTCATGATTCATGATTCAATTCATGATTCATGATTTATGATTCAAATCATGATTCAATTCATGATTCATGATTCAATTCATGATTCATGATTTGATTCATGATTCATGATTCATGATTCGATTCATGATTCATGATTCCATTCATAATTCATGATTCCATTCATGATTCATAATTCAATTCATGATTCATGATTTATGATTCACTTCATGATTCAATTCATGATTCATGATTTATGATTCAAATCATGATTCGATTCATGATTCATGATTCAATTCATGATTCATGATTTGATTCATGATTCATGATTCGATTCATGATTCATGATTCCATTCATGATTCATGATTCCATTCATGATTCATGATTCAATTCATGATTCATGATTTATGATTCAATTCATGATTCAATTCATGATTCATGATTTATGATTCAACTCATGATTAAATTCATGATTCATGATTCATGATTCATGATTCGATTCATGATTCATGATTCAATTCATGATTCATGATTTGATTCATGATTCATGATTCATGATTCATGATTCGATTTCTGATTCATGATTCAATTCATGATTCATGATTTATGATTCAATTCATGATTCAATTCATGATTCATGATTAAATTCATGATTCGAGATTCATGATTCGATTCATGATTCATGATTCATGATTCGATTCATGATTCATGATTCATGATTCGATTCATGATTCAATTCATGATTCGATTTATGATTCATGATTCAATTCATGATTTATGATTTATGATTTAATTCATGATTCAATTCATGATTCATGATTCGATTCATGATTCATGATTCATGATTTAATTCATGATTCGATTTATGATTCATGATTCAATTCATGATTCATGATTTATGATTTAATTCATGATTCAATTCATGATTCATGATTCAATTCATGATTCATGATTCAATTCATGATTCATGATTCGATTCATGATTCAATTCATGATTCATGATTCATGAGTCAATTTATGATTCATGATTCATGATTCGATTCATGATTCATGATTCATGATTCATGATTCAAATCATGATTCAATTCATGATTCATGATTCAATTCATGATTTATGATTCAATTCATGATTCATGATTCGATTCATGATTCAATTCATGATTCATGATTCATGATTCGATTCATAATTCATGATTCATGATTCGATTCATGATTCATGATTCAATTCATGATTCATGATTTATAATTCAATTCATGATTCGATTCATGATTCAATTCATGATTCGAGATTCATTATTCAATTCATGATTCATGATTCAATTCATGATTCGATTCATTATTCATGATTCGATTCATGATTCATGATTCGATTCATGATTCTTGATTCATTTCATGATTCATGATTCAATTCATGATTCATGTTTCGATTCATGTATCATGATTCGATTCATGATTCATGATTCGATTCATGACTCATGATTCATGATTCAATTCATGATTCATGATTCAATTCATGATTCATGATTCGATTCATGATTCATGATTCATGATTCATGATTCAATTCATGATTCATGATTCAATTCATGATTCATTATTCATAATTCGATTCATAATTCATGATTCATGATTCAATTCATGATTCATGATTCGATTTATGATTCATGATTCAATTCATGATTCATGATTTATGATTCAATTCATGATTCATGATTCGATTCATTATTTAATTCATGATTCATGATTCAATTCATGATTCATGATTTATGATTCGTTTCATGATTCATGATTCATTTCATGATTCGTGTATCGATTCATAATTCATGATTCAATTCATGATTCATGATTCAATTCATGATTCATGATTCGATTCATTATTAACGATTCATGATTCATGATTCGAATCATGATTCTTGATTCATTTCATGATTCATGATTCATGATTCAATTCATGATTCATGTTTCGATTCATGATTCATGATTCGATTCATGATTCATGATTCATAATTCATGATTCAATTCATGATTCATGATTCATGATTCAATTCATGATTCATGATTCATGATTCAATTCATGATTCATGATTTGATTCATGATTCATGATTCATGATTCGATTCATGATTCATGATTCCATTCATGATTCATGATTCCATTCATGATTCATGATTCAATTCATGATTCATGATTTATGATTCAATTCATGATTCAATTCATGATTCATGATTTATGATTCAACTCATGATTCAATTCATGATTCATGATTTGATTCATGATTCATGATTCATGATTCAATTCATGATTCATGATTTGATTCATGATTCATGATTCATGATTCATGATTCGATTTCTGATTCATGATTCAATTCATGATTCATGATTTATGATTCAATTCATGATTCAATTCATGATTCATGATTCAATTCATGATTCGAGATTCATGATTCGATTCATGATTCATGATTCATGATTCATGATTCGATTCATGATTCATGATTCATGATTCGATTCATGATTCAATTCATGATTTGATTTATGATTCATGATTCAATTCATGATTCATGATTTATGATTTAATTCATGATTCAATTCATGATTCATGATTCGATTCATGATTCATGATTCATGATTTAATTCATGATTCGATTTATGATTCATGATTTAATTCATGATTCATGATTTATGATTTAATTCATGATTCAATTCATGATTCATGATTCAATTCAGGATTCGAGTATCATGATTCATGATTTAATTCATGATTCATGATTTATGATTTAATTCATGATTCAATTCATGATTCATGATTCAATTCATGATTCGAGTATCATGATTCGATTCATGATTCATGATTCAATTCATGATTCATGATTCGATTCATGATTCAATTCATGATTCATGATTCATGAGTCAATTTATGATTCATGATTCATGATTCGATTCATGATTCATGATTCATGATTCATGATTCAAATCATGATTCAATTCATGATTCATGATTCAATTCATGATTTATGATTCAATTCATGATTCATGATTCGATTCATGATTCAATTCATGATTCATGATTCATGATTCGATTCATAATTCATGATTCATGATTCGATTCATGATTCATGATTCAATTCATGATTCATGTTTTATAATTCAATTCATGATTCGATTCATGATTCAATTCATGATTCGAGATTCATTATTCAATTCATGATTCATGATTCAATTCATGATTCGATTCATTATTCATGATTCATGATTCGATTCATGATTCATGATTCGATTCATGATTCTTGATTCATTTCATGATTCATGATTCAATTCATGATTCATGTTTCGATTCATGTATCATGATTCGATTCATGATTCATGATTCGATTCATGACTCATGATTCATGATTCAATTCATGATTCATGATTCAATTCATGATTCATGATTCGATTCATGATTCATGATTCATGATTCATGATTCATGATTCAATTCATGATTCATGATTCAATTCATGATTCATGATTCAATTCATGATTTATGATTTATGATTCAATTTATGATTCAATTCATGATTCACGATTTGATTCATGATTCATTATTCGATTCATGATTCATGATTCAATTCATGATCCATGATTCATTATTTAATTCATGATTCGATTGATGTTTCATGATTCAATTCATGATTCATGATTGAATTCATGATTCATGATTCGATTCAAGATTCATGATTCAATTCATGATTCATGATTTATGATTCAACTCCTGACTCAATTCATGATTCATGATTCAATTCATGATTCATGATTCGATTCATTATTCATGATTCATGATTCGATTCATGATTCTTGATTCATTTCATAATTCATGATTCATGATTCAATTCATGATTCATGTTTCCATTCATGTATCATGATTCGATTCATGATTCATGATACGATTCATGATTCATGATTCAATTCATGATTCATGATTCAATTCATGATTCATGATTCGATTCATGATTTATGATACATGATTCATGATTCAATTCATGATTCATGATTCGATTCATGATTTATGATACATGATTCATGATTCAATTCATGATTCATGATTCGATTCATGATTCATGATTCAATTCATAAATTTATGATTTATGATTCAATTTATGATTCAATTCATGATTCATGATTCGATTCATGATTCATGATTTATGAATCAATTCATGATTCAATTTATGATTCATGAATCATGATTCGATTCATGATTCATGATTCGATTTATGATTCATGATTCAATTCATGATTCATGATTTATGATTCAATTCATGATTCAATTCATGATTCATGATTCAATTCATGATTCGAGATTCATGATTCGAATCATGATTCATGATTCATGATTCGATTCATGATTCAATTCATGATTCATGATTCATGATTCATGATTCAATTTATGATTCATTATTCATGATTCGATTCATAATTCATGATTCATGATTCAATTCATGATTCATGATTCGATTTATGATTCATGATTCAATTCATGATTCATGATTTATGATTCAATTCATGATTCAATTCATGATTCATGATTGATTTCATGATTCGAGATTCATGATTCGATTAATGATTCATGATTCAATTCATGATTCATGATTCATGATTCGATTCATGATTTAATTCATGATTCATGATTCACGATTCATGATTCAATTTATGATTCATGATTCATGATTCGATTCATGATTCATGATTCATGATTCAAATCAAGATTCAATATATGATTCATGATTCAATTCATGATTTATGATTCAATTCATGATTCATGATTCGATTCATAATTAATAATTTATGATTAGTTTCATGATTCATGATTCATTTCATGATTCGTGTTTCGATTCATAATTCATGATATGATTCATGATTCATGATTCATGATTCAATTCATGATTCATGATTCGATTCATTATTCATGATTCATGATTCGATTCATGATTCTTGATTCATTTCATGATTCATGATTCATGATTCAATTCATGATTCATGATGCAATTCATGAATTATGATTCAAATCATGATTCATGATTCAATTCATGTTTCATGATTCGATTCATGATTCATGATTCAATTCATGATTCATGATTCATGATTCAATTCATGATTCATGATTCGATTCATGATTCATGATTCATGATTCGATTCATAATTTCATGATTCATGATTCAATTCATGATTCATGATTCAATTTTTGATTCATGATTCAATTCATGATTCATGATTTATGATTCAATTCATGATTCCATTCATGATTCATGATTCAATTCATGATTCGAGATTCATGATTCGATTCATGATTCGTGATCCAATTCATGATTCATGATTCGATTCATGATTTAATTCATGATTCATGATTCATGATTCAATTCATGATTCATGATTCATGATTCGATTCATGATTTATGATTCAAATCATGATTCTTGATTCAATTTATGATTCATGATTCGATTCATGATTAATGATTTATGATTCGTTTCATGATTCATGATTCATTTCATGATTCGTATTTCGATTCATAATTCATGATTCAATTCATGATTCATGATTCAATTCATGATTCATGATTCGATTCATTATTAACGATTCATGATTCATGATTCGAATCATGATTCTTGATTCATGATTCGAATCATGATTCTTGATTCATTTCATGATTCATGATTCATGATTCAATTCATGATTCATGTTTCGATTCATGATTTATGATTCGATTCATGATTCATTATTCATAATTCATGATTCAATTCATGATTCATGATTCATGATTCATGATTCAATTCATGATTCATGATTCGATTCATGATTCATGATTCATGATTTATGATTCGATTCATGATTCATGATTCGATTCATGATTCATGATTCGATTCATGATTCATGATTCATAATTCATGATTCAATTCATGATTCATGATTCATGATTCAATTCATGATTCATGATTCAATTCATGATTCATGATTCGATTCATGATTCATGATTCATGATTCATGATTCATGATTCGATTCATGATTCATGATTTATGATTCAATTCATGATTCATGTTTCAATTCATGATTTATGATTTATGATTCAATTTATGATTCAATTCATGATTCATGATTTATGATTTATGATTCATGATTCATGATTCAATTCATGATTCATTATTTAATTCATGATTCGATTCATGATTTATGATTCAATTCATGATTCATGATTCATGATTCATTTCATGATTAATGATTCGATTCATGATTCATGATTCATAATTCATAATTCAATTCATGATTCATGATTCGATTCATGATTCATGATTCAATTCATGATTCATGATTTATGATTCAATTCATGATTCAAATCATGATTCTTGATTCATGATTCATGATTCGATTTATGATTCATAATTCAATTCATGATTCATGATTTATTATTCAATTCATGATTCAATTCATGATTCAGTTCATGATTCGAGATTCATGATTCATGATTCATGATTCATGATTCGATTCATGATTCAATTCATGATTCATGATTCAATTTATGATTCATGATTCAATTCATGATTCATGATTTATGATTCGATTCATAATTCATGATTCATGATTCAATTCATGATTCATGATTCAATTTATGATTCATGATTCAATTCATGATTCATGATTTATGATTCAACTCATGATTCAATTCATGATTCATGATTCATGATTCGATTTATGATTCATGATTCAATTCATGATTCATGATTTATGATTCGATTCATAATTCATGATTCATGATTCAATTCATGATTCATGATTCAATTTATGATTCATGATTCAATTCATGATTCATGATTTATGATTCAACTCATGATTTAATTCATGATTCATGATTCATGATTCGATTCATGATTCATGATTCAATTCATGATTCATGATTCATGATTCGATTCATGATTCATGATTCAATTCATGATTCATGATTTGATTCATGATTCATGATTCATGATTCGATTCATGATTCATGATTCCATTCATGATTCATGATTCCATTCATGATTCATGATTCCATTCATGATTCATGATTCAATTCATGATTCATGATTTATGATTCAATTCATGATTCAATTCATGATTCATGATTCAATTCATGATTCGAGATTCATGATTCATGATTCGATTCATGATTCATGATTCGATTCATGATTCATGATTCATGATTCATTTCATGATTCGATTTATGATTCATGATTCAATTCATGATTCATGATTTATGATTTAATTCATGATTCAATTCATGATTCATGATTCGATTCATGATTCATAATTCATGATTCAATTCATTATTCAATTTATGAATCATGATTCAATTCATGATTCACTGATTTATGATTTAATTCATGATTCAATTCATGATTCATGATTCAATTCATGATTCGAGTATCATGATTCGATTCATGATTCATGATTCAATTCATGATTCATGATTCGATTCATGATTCAATTCATGATTCATGATTCATGAGTCAATTTATGATTCATGATTCATGATTCGATTCATGATTCATGATTCATGATTCATGATTCAAATCATGATTCAATTCATGATTTATGATTCAATTCATGATTCATGATTCGATTCATGATTCGATTCATGATTCATGATTCATGATTCGATTCATAATTCATGATTCGATTCATGATTCATGATTCGATTCATGATTCATGATTCATGATTCAATTCATGATTCGATTTATGATTCGTGATTCAATTCATGATTCATGATTTATAATTCAATTCATGATTCGATTCATGATTCAATTCATGATTCGAGATTCATTATTCAATTCATGATTCGATTCATTATTCATGATTCATGATTCGATTCATGATTCATGATTCGATTCATGATTCTTGATTCATTTCATGATTCATGATTCATGATTCAATTCATGATTCATGTTTCGATTCATGTATCATGATTCGATTCATGATTCATGATTCGAATCATGACTCATGATTCATGATTCAATTCATGATTCATGATTCAATTCATGATTCATGATTCGATTCATGATTCATGATTCATGATTCATGATTCAATTCATGATTCATGATTCGATTCATGATTCATGATTCAATTCATGATTTATGATTTATGATTCAATTTATGATTCAATTCATGATTCACGATTCGATTCATGATTCATGATTCGATTCATGATTCATGATTCAATTCATGATCCATGATTCATTATTTAATTCATGATTCGATTGATGTTTCATGATTCAATTCATGATTCATGATTCAATTCATGATTCATGATTCGATTCAAGATTCATGATTCAATTCATGATTCATGATTTATGATTCAACTCCTGATTTAATTCATGATTCATGATTCAATTCATGATTCATGATTCGATTCATTATTCATGATTCATGATTCGATTCATGATTTTTGATTCATTTCATGATTCATGATTCATGATTCAATTCATGATTCATTTTTCGATTCATGTATCATGATTCGATTCATGATTCATGATTCGATTCATGATTCATGATTCATGATTCATGATTCAATTCATGATTCATGATTCAATTCATGATTCATGATTCGATTCATGATTTATGATACATGATTCATGATTCAATTCATGATTCATGATTCGATTCATGATTCATGATTCGATTCATGATTCATGATTCAATTCATGATTTATGATTTATGATTCAATTTATGATTCAATTCATGATTCATGATTCATGATTTATGAATCAATTCATGATTCAATTCATGATTCATGATTCATGATTCATGATTCGATTCATGATTCATGATTCAATTTATGATTCATGATTCAATTCATGATTCATGATTTATGATTCAATTCATGATTCAATTCATGATTCATGATTCAATTCATGATTCGAGATTCATGATTCAAATCATGATTCATGATTCATGATTCGATTCATGATTCAATTCATGATTCATGATTCAATTTATGATTCATTATTCATGATTCGATTCATAATTCATGATTCAATTCATGATTCATGATTCAATTTATGATTCATGATTCAATTCATGATTCATGATTTATGATTCAATTCATGATTCAATTCATGATTCATGATTGATTTCATGATTCGAGATTCATGATTCGATTCATGATTCATGATTCAATTCATGATTCATGATTCATGATTCGATTCATGATTTAATTCATGATTCATGATTCATGATTCATGATTCAATTTATGATTCATGATTCATGATTCGATTCATGATTCATGATTCAAATCAAGATTCAATATATGATTCATGATTCAATTCATGATTTATGATTCAATTCATGATTCATGATTCGATTCATAATTAATGATTTATGATTAGTTTCATGATTCATGATTCAATTCATGATTCGTGTTTCGATTCATAATTCATGATATGATTCATGATTCATGATTCAATTCATGATTCATGATTTGATTCATGATTCATGATTCATGATTCAAATCAAGATTCAATATATGATTCATGATTCAATTCATGATTTATGATTCAATTCATGATTCATGATTCGATTAATAATTAATGATTTATGATTAGTTTCATGATTCATGATTCATTTCATGATTCGTGTTTCGATTCATAATTCATGATATGATTCATGATTCATGATTCAATTCATGATTCATGATTCGATTCATTATTCATGATTCATGATTCATGATTCGATTCATGATTCATGATTCAAATCAAGATTCAATATATGATTCATGATTCAATTCATGATTCATGATTCAATTCATGATTCATGATTCGATTCATTATTAACGATTCATGATTCATGATTCGAATCATGATTCTTGATTCATTTCATGATTCATGATTCATGATTCAATTCATGATTCATGTTTCGATTCATGATTCATGATTCGATTCATGATTCATGATTCATAATTCATAATTCAATTCATGATTCATGATTCATGATTCAATTCATGATTCATGATTCATGATTCAATTCATGATTCATGATTTGATTCATGATTCATGATTCATGATTCGATTCATGATTCATGATTCCATTCATGATTCATGATTCCATTCATGATTCATGATTCAATTCATGATTCATGATTTATGATTCAATTCATGATTCAATTCATGATTCATGATTTATGATTCAACTCATGATTCAATTCATGATTCATGATTCATGATTCATGATTCGATTCATGATTCATGATTCAATTCATGATTCATGATTTGATTCATGATTCATGATTCATGATTCATGATTCGATTTCTGATTCATGATTCAATTCATGATTCATGATTTATGATTCAATTCATGATTCAATTCATGATTCATGATTCAATTCATGATTCGAGATTCATGATTCGATTCATGATTCATGATTCATGATTCATGATTCGATTCATGATTCATGATTCATGATTCGATTCATGATTCAATTCATGATTTGATTTATGATTCATGATTCAATTCATGATTCATGATTTATGATTTAATTCATGATTCAATTCATGATTCATGATTCGATTCATGATTCATGATTCAATTCATTAATCATGATTCATGATTCATGATTCAATTCATGATTCAATTCATGATTCATGATTCGATTCATGATTCATGATTTATGATTTAATTCATGATTCATGATTTGATTCATGATTAATGATTCGATTCATGATTCATGATTCATAATTCATGATTCAATTCATGATTCATGATTCATGATTCATGATTCAATTCATGATTCATGATTCAATTCATGATTCATGATTCGATTCATGATTCATGATTCATGATTCGATTCATGATTCATGATTTATGATTCAATTCATGATTCATGTTTCGATTCATGATTCATGATTCAATTCATGATTTATGATTTATGATTCAATTTATGATTCAATTCAAGATTCATGATTCATGATTCGATTAATGATTTATGATTCAATTCATGATTCATTATTTAATTCATGATTCGATTCATGATTTATGATTCAATTCATGATTCATGATTCATTTCATGATTAATGATTCGATTCATGATTCATGATTCATAATTCATGATTCAATTCATGATTCATGATTCGATTCATGATTCATGATTCAATTCATGATTTATGATTTATGATTCAATTTATGATTCAATTCATGATTCATGATTCGATTCATGATTCATGATTTATGAATCAATTCATGATTCAATTCATGATTCATGATTCATGATTCATGATTCGATTCATGATTCATGATTCGATTTATGATTCATGATTCAATTCATGATTCATGATTTATGATTCAATTCATGATTCAATTCATGATACATGATTCAATTCATGATTCGAGATTCATGATTCGAATCATGATTCATGATTCATGATTCGATTCATGATTCAATTCATGATTCATGATTCATGATTCAATTTATGATTCATTATTCATGATTCGATTCATAATTCATGATTCATGATTCATATCATGATTCATGATTCGATTTATGATTCATGATTCAATTCATGATTCATGATTTATGATTCAATTCATGATTCAATTCATGATTCATGATTGATTTCATGATTCGAGATTCATGATTCGATTAATGATTCATGATTCAATTCATGATTCATGATTCATGATTCATGATTCAATTTATGATTCATGATTCATGATTCGATTCATGATTCATGATTCATGATTCAAATCAAGATTCAATATATGATTCATGATTCAATTCATGATTTATGATTCAATTCATGATTCATGATTCGATTAATAATTAATGATTTATGATTAGTTTCATGATTCATGATTCATTTCATGATTCGTGTTTCGATTCATAATTCATGATATGATTCATGATTCATGATTCAATTCATGATTCATGATTCGATTCATTATTCATGATTCATGATTCATGATTCGATTCATGATTCATGATTCAAATCAAGATTCAATAGATGATTCATGATTCAATTCATGATTCATGATTCAATTCATGATTCATGATTCGATTCATTATTAACGATTCATGATTCATGATTCGAATCATGATTCTTGATTCATTTCATGATTCATGATTCATGATTCAATTCATGATTCATGTTTCGATTCATGATTCATGATTCGATTCATGATTCATGATTCATAATTCATGATTCAATTCATGATTCATGATTCATGATTCAATTCATGATTCATGATTCATGATTCAATTCATGATTCATGATTTGATTCATGATTCATGATTCATGATTCGATTCATGATTCATGATTCCATTCATGATTCATGATTCCATTCATGATTCATGATTCAATTCATGATTCATGATTTATGAGTCAATTCATGATTCAATTCATGATTCATGATTTATGATTCAACTCATGATTCAATTCATGATTCATGATTCATGATTCATGATTCGATTCATGATTCATGATTCAATTCATGATTCATGATTTGATTCATGATTCATGATTCATGATTCATGATTCGATTTCTGATTCATGATTCAATTCATGATTCATGATTTATGATTCAATTCATGATTCAATTCATGATTCATGATTCAATTCATGATTCGAGATTCATGATTCGATTCATGATTCATGATTCATGATTCATGATTCGATTCATGATTCATGATTCATGATTCGATTCATGATTCAATTCATGATTTGATTTATGATTCATGATTCAATTCATGATTCATGATTTATGATTTAATTCATGATTCAATTCATGATTCATGATTCGATTCATGATTCATGATTCATGATTTAATTCATGATTCGATTTATGATTCATGATTCAATTCATGATTCATGATTTATGATTTAATTCATGATTCAATTCATGATTCATGATTCAATTCATGATTCGAGTATCATGATTCGATTCATGATTCATGATTCAATTCATGATTCATGATTCGATTCATGATTCAATTCATGATTCATGATTCATGAGTCAATTTATGATTCATGATTCATGATTCGATTCATGATTCATGATTCATGATTCATGATTCAAATCATGATTCAATTCATGATTCATGATTCAATTCATGATTTATGATTCAATTCATGATTCATGATTCGATTCATGATTCAATTCATGATTCATGATTCATGATTCGATTCATAATTCATGATTCATGATTCGATTCATGATTCATGATTCAATTCATGATTCATGATTTATAATTCAATTCATGATTCGATTCATGATTCAATTCATGATTCGAGATTCATTATTCAATTCATGATTCATGATTCAATTCATGATTTGATTCATTATTCATGATTCATGATTCGATTCATGATTCATGATTCGATTCATGATTCTTGATTCATTTCATGATTCATGATTCAATTCATGATTCATGTTTCGATTCATGTATCATGATTCGATTCATGATTCATGATTCGATTCATGACTCATGATTCATGATTCAATTCATGATTCATGATTCAATTCATGATTCATGATTCGATTCATGATTCATGATTCATGATTCATGATTCATGATTCAATTCATGATTCATGATTCAATTCATGATTCATGATTCAATTCATGATTTATGATTTATGATTCAATTTATGATTCAATTCATGATTCACGATTCGATTCATGATTCATGATTCGATTCATGATTCATGATTCAATTCATGATCCATGATTCATTATTTAATTCATGATTCGATTGATGTTTCATGATTCAATTCATGATTCATGATTCAATTCATGATTCATGATTCGATTCAAGATTCATGATTCAATTCATGATTCATGATTTATTATTCAACTCCTGACTCAATTCATGATTCATGATTCAATTCATGATTCATGATTCGATTCATTATTCATGATTCATGATTCGATTCATGATTCTTGATTCATTTCATAATTCATGATTCATGATTCAATTTATGATTCATGTTTCCATTCATGTATCATGATTCGATTCATGATTCATGATACGATTCATGATTCATGATTCATGATTCATGATTCAATTCATGATTCATGATTCAATTCATGATTCATGATTCGATTCATGATTTATGATACATGATTCATGATTCAATTCATGATTCATGATTCGATTCATGATTCATGATTCAATTCATAAATTTATGATTTATGATTCAATTTATGATTCAATTCATGATTCATGATTCGATTCATGATTCATGATTTATGAATCAATTCATGATTCAATTTATGATTCATGAATCATGATTCGATTCATGATTCATGATTCGATTTATGATTCATGATTCAATTCATGATTCATGATTTATGATTCAATTCATGATTCAATTCATGATTCATGATTCAATTCATGATTCGAGATTCATGATTCGAATCATGATTCATGATTCATGATTCGATTCATGATTCAATTCATGATTCATGATTCATGATTCAATTTATGATTCATTATTCATGATTCGATTCATAATTCATGATTCATGATTCAATTCATGATTCATGATTCGATTTATGATTCATGATTCAATTCATGATTCATGATTTATGATTCAATTCATGATTCAATTCATGATTCATGATTGATTTCATGATTCGAGATTCATGATTCGATTAATGATTCATGATTCAATTCATGATTCATGATTCATGATTCGATTCATGATTTAATTCATGATTCATGATTCATGATTCATGATTCAATTTATGATTCATGATTCATGATTCGATTCATGATTCATGATTCATGATTCAAATCAAGATTCATTATATGATTCATGATTCAATTCATGATTTATGATTCAATTCATGATTCATGATTCGATTCATAATTAATGATTTATGATTAGTTTCATGATTCATGATTCATTTCATGATTCGTGTTTCGATTCATAATTCATGATATGATTCATGATTCATGATTCAATTCATGATTCATGATTCGATTCATTATTCATGATTCATGATTCATGATTCGATTCATGATTCTTGATTCATTTCATGATTCATGATTCATGATTCAATTCATGATTCATGATGCAATTCATGAATTATGATTCAAATCATGATTCATGATTCAATTCATGTTTCATGATTCGATTCATGATTCATGATTCAATTCATGATTCATGATTCATGATTCAATTCATGATTCATGATTCGATTCATGATTCATGATTCGATTCATAATTTCATGATTCATGATTCAATTCATGATTCATGATTCAATTTTTGATTCATGATTCAATTCATGATTCATGATTTATGATTCAATTCATGATTCCATTCATGATTCATGATTCAATTCATGATTCGAGATTCATGATTCGATTCATGATTCGTGATCCAATTCATGATTCATGATTCGATTCATGATTTAATTCATGATTCATGATTCATGATTCAATTCATGATTCATGATTCATGATTCGATTCATGATTTATGATTCAAATCATGATTCTTGATTCAATTTATGATTCATGATTCGATTCATGATTAATGATTTATGATTCGTTTCATGATTCATGATTCATTTCATGATTCGTGTTTCGATTCATAATTCATGATTCAATTCATGATTCATGATTCAATTCATGATTCATGATTCGATTCATTATTAACGATTCATGATTCATGATTCGAATCATGATTCTTGATTCATTTCATGATTCATGATTCATGATTCAATTCATGATTCATGTTTCGATTCATGATTTATGATTCGATTCATGATTCATGATTCATAATTCATGATTCAATTCATGATTCATGATTCATGATTCATGATTCAATTCATGATTCATGATTCAATTCATGATTCATGATTCAATTCATGATTCATGATTCGATTCATGATTCATGATTCATGATTCATGATTCGATTCATGATTCATGATTTATGATTCGATTCATGATTCATGATTCGATTCATGATTCATGATTCGATTCATGATTCATGATTCATAATTCATGATTCAATTCATGATTCATGATTCATGATTCAATTCATGATTCATGATTCAATTCATGATTCATGATTCGATTCATGATTCATGATTCATGATTCATGATTCGATTCATGATTCATGATTTATGATTCAATTCATGATTCATGATTCGATTCATGATTCAATTCATGATTCATGATTCATGAGTCAATTTATGATTCATGATTCATGATTCGATTCTTGATTCATGATTCATGATTCATGATTCAAATCATGATTCAATTCATGATTTATGATTCAATTCATGATTTATGATTCAATTCATGATTCATGATTCATTTCATGATTCGTGTTTCGATTCATAATTCATGATATGATTCATGATTCATGATTCAATTCATGATTCATGATTCGATTCATTATTCATGATTCATGATTCATGATTCGATTCATGATTCTTGATTCATTTCATGATTCATGATTCATGATTCAATTCATGATTCATGATGCAATTCATGAATTATGATTCAAATCATGATTCATGATTCAATTCATGTTTCATGATTCGATTCATGATTCATGATTCAATTCATGATTCATGATTCATGATTCAATTCATGATTCATGATTCGATTCATGATTCATGATTCATGATTCGATTCATAATTTCATGATTCATGATTCAATTCATGATTCATGATTCAATTTTTGATTCATGATTCAATTCATGATTCATGATTTATGATTCAATTCATGATTCCATTCATGATTCATGATTCAATTCATGATTCGAGATTCATGATTCGATTCATGATTCGTGATCCAATTCATGATTCATGATTCGATTCATGATTTAATTCATGATTCATGATTCATGATTCAATTCATGATTCATGATTCATGATTCGATTCATGATTTATGATTCAAATCATGATTCTTGATTCAATTTATGATTCATGATTCGATTCATGATTAATGATTTATGATTCGTTTCATGATTCATGATTCATTTCATGATTCGTGTTTCGATTCATAATTCATGATTCAATTCATGATTCATGATTCAATTCATGATTCATGATTCGATTCATTATTAACGATTCATGATTCATGATTCGAATCATGATTCTTGATTCATGATTCGAATCATGATTCTTGATTCATTTCATGATTCATGATTCATGATTCAATTCATGATTCATGTTTCGATTCATGATTTATGATTCGATTCATGATTCATGATTCATAATTCATGATTCAATTCATGATTCATGATTCATGATTCATGATTCAATTCATGATTCATGATTCAATTCATGATTCATGATTCAATTCATGATTCATGATTCGATTCATGATTCATGATTCATGATTCATGATTCGATTCATGATTCATGATTTATGATTCGATTCATGATTCATGATTCGATTCATGATTCATGATTCGATTCATGATTCATGATTCATAATTCATGATTCAATTCATGATTCATGATTCATGATTCAATTCATGATTCATGATTCAATTCATGATTCATGATTCGATTCATGATTCATGATTCATGATTCATGATTCATGATTCGATTCATGATTCATGATTTATGATTCAATTCATGATTCATGATTCGATTCATGATTCAATTCATGATTCATGATTCATGAGTCAATTTATGATTCATGATTCATGATTCGATTCTTGATTCATGATTCATGATTCATGATTCAAATCATGATTCAATTCATGATTTATGATTCAATTCATGATTTATGATTCAATTCATGATTCATGATTCGATTCATGATTCGATTCATGATTCATGATTCATGATTCGATTCATAATTCATGATTCATGATTCGATTCATGATTCATGATTCGATTCATGATTCATGATTCATGATACAATTCATGATTCGATTTATGATTCGTGATTCAATTCATGATTCATGATTTATAATTCAATTCATGATTCGATTCATGATTCAATTCATGATTCGAGATTCATTATTCAATTCATGATTCATGATTCAATTCATGATTCGATTCATTATTCATGATTCATGATTCATGATTCGATTCATGATTCATGATTCGATTCATGATTCTTGATTCATTTCATGATTCATGATTCATGATTCAATTCATGATTCATGTTTCGATTCATGTATCATGATTCGATTCATGATTCATGATTCGAATCATGACTCATGATTCATGATTCAATTCATGATTCATGATTCAATTCATGATTCATGATTCGATTCATGATTCATGATTCATGATTCATGATTCAATTCATGATTCATGATTCGATTCATGATTCATGATTCAATTCATGATTTATGATTTATGATTCAATTTATGATTCAATTCATGATTCACGATTCGATTCATGATTCATGATTCGATTCATGATTCATGATTCAATTCATGATCCATGATTCATTATTTAATTCATGATTCGATTGATGTTTCATGATTCAATTCATGATTCATGATTCAATTCATGATTCATGATTCGATTCAAGATTCATGATTCAATTCATGATTCAATTCATGATTCATGATTTATGATTCAACTCCTGATTTAATTCATGATTCATGATTCAATTCATGATTCATGATTCGATTCATTATTCATGATTCATGATTCGATTCATGATTTTTGATTCATTTCATGATTCATGATTCATGATTCAATTCATGATTCATTTTTCGATTCATGTATCATGATTCGATTCATGATTCATGATTCGATTCATGATTCATGATTCATGATTCAATTCATGATTCATGATTCAATTCATGATTCATGATTCGATTCATGATTTATGATACATGATTCATGATTCAATTCATGATTCATGATTCGATTCATGATTCATGATTCGATTCATGATTCATGATTCAATTCATGATTTATGATTTATGATTCAATTTATGATTCAATTCATGATTCATGATTCATGATTTATGAATCAATTCATGATTCAATTCATGATTCATGATTCATGATTCATGATTCGATTCATGATTCATGATTCAATTTATGATTCATGATTCAATTCATGATTCATGATTTATGATTCAATTCATGATTCAATTCATGATTCATGATTCAATTCATGATTCGAGATTCATGATTCGAATCATGATTCATGATTCATGATTCGATTCATGATTCAATTCATGATTCATGATTCATGATTCATGATTCAATTTATGATTCAATTCATGATTCATGATTCATGATTCATGATTCAATTTATGATTCATTATTCATGATTCGATTCATAATTCATGATTCATGATTCAATTCATGATTCATGATTCGATTTATGATTCATGATTCAATTCATGATTCATGATTCATGATTCGATTCATGATTTAATTCATGATTCATGATTCATGATTCATGATTCAATTTATGATTCATGATTCATGATTCGATTCATGATTCATGATTCAAATCAAGATTCAATATATGATTCATGATTCAATTCATGATTTATGATTCAATTCATGATTTATGATTCAATTCATGATTCATGATTCGATTCATAATTCATGATTCGTGTTTCGATTCATAATTCATGATATGATTCATGATTCATGATTCAATTCATGATTCATGATTCGATTCATTATTCATGATTCATGATTCATGATTCGATTCATGATTCTTGATTCATTTCATGATTCATGATTCATGATTCAATTCATGATTCATGATGCAATTCATGAATTATGATTCAAATCATGATTCATGATTCAATTCATGTTTCATGATTCGATTCATGATTCATGATTCAATTCATGATTCATGATTCATGATTCAATTCATGATTCATGATTCGATTCATGATTCATGATTCATGATTCATGATTCGATTCATGATTCATGATTCATGATTCAATTCATGATTCATGATTCGATTTTTGATTCATGATTCATGATTCGATTCATGATTCGTGATTCAATTCATGATTCATGATTCGATTCATGATTTAATTCATGATTCATGATTCATGATTCAATTCATGATTCATGATTCATGATTCGATTCATGATTTATGATTCAAATCATGATTCTTGATTCAATTTATGATTCATGATTCGATTCATGATTAATGATTTATGATTCGTTTCATGATTCATGATTCATTTCATGATTCGTGTTTCGATTCATAATTCATGATTCAATTCATGATTCATGATTCAATTCATGATTCGATTCATTATTAACGATTCATGATTCATGATTCGAATCATGATTCTTGATTCATTTAATGATTCATGATTTATGATTCAATTCATGATTCATGTTTCGATTCATGATTCATGATTCGATTCATGATTCATGATTCATAATTCTTGAGTCAATTCATGATTCATGATTCATGATTCATGATTCAATTCATTAATCATGATTCATGATTCATGATTCAATTCATGATTCAATTCATGATTCATGATTCGATTCATGATTCATGATTTATGATTCAATTCATGATTCATGATTTGATTCATGATTAATGATTCGATTCATGATTCATGATTCATAATTCATGATTCAATTCATGATTCATGATTCATGATTCATGATTCAATTCATGATTCATGATTCGATTCATGATTCATGATTCATGATTCGATTCATGATTCATGATTTATGATTCAATTCATGATTCATGTTTCGATTCATGATTCATGATTCAATTCATGATTTATGATTTATGATTCAATTTATGATTCAATTCAAGATTCATGATTCATGATTCGATTAATGATTTATGATTCAATTCATGATTCATTATTTAATTCATGATTCGATTCATGATTTATGATTCAATTCATGATTCATGATTCATGATTCATTTCATGATTAATGATTCGATTCATGATTCATGATTCAATTCATGATTTATGATTTATGATTCAATTTATGATTCAATTCATGATTCATGATTCGATTCATGATTCATAATTTATGAATCAATTCATGATTCAATTCATGATTCATGATTCATGATTCATGATTCGATTCATGATTCATGATTCGATTTATGATTCATGATTCAATTCATGATTCATGATTTATGATTCAATTCATGATTCAATTCATGATACATGATTCAATTCATGATTTGAGATTCATGATTCGAATCATGATTCATGATTCATGATTCGATTCATGATTCAATTCATGATTCATGATTCAATTTATGATTCATTATTCATGATTCGATTCATAATTCATGATTCATGATTCATATCATGATTCATGATTCGATTTATGATTCATGATTCAATTCATGATTCATGATTTATGATTCAATTCATGATTCAATTCATGATTCATGATTGATTTCATGATTCGAGATTCATGATTCGATTAATGATTCATGATTCAATTCATGATTCATGATTCATGATTCATGATTCAATTTATGATTCATGATTCATGATTCGATTCATGATTCATGATTCATGATTCAAATCAAGATTCAATATATGATTCATGATTCAATTCATGATTTATGATTCAATTCATGATTCATGATTCGATTAATAATTAATGATTTATGATTAGTTTCATGATTCATGATTCATTTCATGATTCGTGTTTCGATTCATAATTCATGATATGATTCATGATTCATGATTCAATTCATGATTCATGATTCGATTCATTATTCATGATTCATGATTCATGATTCGATTCATGATTCATGATTCAAATCAAGATTCAATATATGATTCATGATTCAATTCATGATTTATGATTCAATTCATGATTCATGATTCGATTCATAATTAATGATTTATGATTAGTTTCATGATTCATGATTCAATTCATGATTAGTGTTTCGATTCATAATTCATCATATGATTCATGATTCATGATTCAATTCATGATTCATGATTCGATTCATTATTCATGATTCATGATTCATGATTCGATTCATGATTCTTGATTCATTTCATGATTCATGATTCATGATTCAATTCATGATTCATGATGCAATTCATGAATTATGATTCAAATCATGATTCATGATTCAATTCATGTTTCATGATTCGATTCATGATTCATGATTTAATTCATGATTCATGATTCATGATTCAATTCATGATTCATGATTCGATTCATGATTCATGATTCATGATTCATGATTCGATTCATGATTCATGATTCATGATTCAATTCATGATTCATGATTCATGATTCGATTCATGATTTATGATTCAAATCATGATTCTTGATTCAATTTATGATTCATGATTCGATTCATGATTAATGATTTATGATTCGTTTCATGATTCATGATTCATTTCATGATTCGTGTTTCGATTCATAATTCATGATTCAATTCATGATTCATGATTCAATTCATGATTCATGATTCGATTCATTATTAACGATTCATGATTCATGATTCGAATCATGATTCTTGATTCATTTAATGATTCATGATTTATGATTCAATTCATGATTCATGTTTCGATTCATGATTCATGATTCGATTCCTGATTAATGATTCATAATTCTTGAGTCAATTCATGATTCATGATTCATGATTCATGATTCAATTCATTAATCATGATTCATGATTCATGATTCAATTCATGATTCAATTCATGATTCATGATTCGATTCATGATTCATGATTTATGATTCAATTCATGATTCATGATTTGATTCATGATTAATGATTCGATTCATGATTCATGATTCATAATTCATGATTCAATTCATGATTCATGATTCATGATTCATGATTCAATTCATGATTCATGATTCAATTCATGATTCATGATTCGATTCATGATTCATTATTCATGATTCGATTCATGATTCATGATTTATGATTCAATTCATGATTCATGATTCGATTCATGATTCATGATTCGATTTATGATTCATGATTCAATTCATGATTCATGATTTATGATTCAATTCATGATTCAATACATGATACATGATTCAATTCATGATTCGAGATTCATGATTCGAATCATGATTCATGATTCATGATTCGATTCATGATTCAATTCATGATTCATGATTCATGATTCATGATTCAATTTATGATTCATTATTCATGATTCGATTCATAATTCATGATTCATGATTCATATCATGATTCATGATTCGATTTATGATTCATGATTCAATTCATGATTCATGATTTATGATTCAATTCATGATTCAATTCATGATTCATGATTGATTTCATGATTCGAGATTCATGATTCGATTAATGATTCATGATTCAATTCATGATTCATGATTCATGATTCATGATTCAATTTATGATTCATGATTCATGATTCGATTCATGATTCATGATTCATGATTCAAATCAAGATTCAATATATGATTCATGATTCAATTCATGATTTATGATTCAATTCATGATTCATGATTCGATTAATAATTAATGATTTATGATTAGTTTCATGATTCATGATTCATTTCATGATTCGTGTTTCGATTCATAATTCATGATATGATTCATGATTCAATTCATGATTCATGATTCGATTCATTATTCATGATTCATGATTCATGATTCGATTCATGATTCTTGATACATTTCATGATTCATGATTCATGATTCAATTCATGATTCATGATGCAATTCATGAATTATGATTCAAATCATGATTCATGATTCAATTCATGTTTCATGATTCGATTCATGATTCATGATTCAATTCATGATTCACGATTCATGATTCAATTCATGATTCATGATTCGATTCATGATTCATGATTCATGATTCGATTCATGATTCATGATTCAATTCATGATTCACGATTCATGATTCAATTCATGATTCATGATTCAATTTTTGATTCATGATTCAATTCATGATTCATGATTTATGATTCAATTCATGATTCCATTCATGATTCATGATTCAATTCATGATTCGAGATTCATGATTCGATTCATGATTCGTGATTCAATTCATGATTCATGATTCGATTCATGATTTAATTCATGATTCATGATTCATGATTCAATTCATGATTCATGATTCATGATTCGATTCATGATTTATGATTCAAATCATGATTCTTGATTCAATTTATGATTCATGTTTCGATTCATGATTAATGATTTATGATTCGTTTCATGATTCATGATTCATGATTCATGATTTATGATTCAATTCATGATTCCATTCATGATTCATGATTCAATTCATGATTCGAGATTCATGATTCAATTCATGATTTATGATTCAATTCATGATTCATGATTCGATTCATGATTCGATTCATGATTCATGATTCATGATTCGATTCATAATTCATGATTCATGATTCGATTCATGATTCATGATTCATGATTCGATTCATGATTCATGATTCATGATTCAATTCATGATTCGATTTATGATTCATGATTCAATTCATGATTCATGATTTATAATTCAATTCATGATTCGATTCATGATTCAATTCATGATTCGAGATTCATTATTCAATTCATGATTCATGATTCAATTCATAATTCGATTCATTATTCATGATTCATGATTCATGATTCGATTCATGATTCATGATTCGATTCATGATTCTTGATTCATTTCATGATTCATGATTCATGATTCAATTCATGATTCATGTTTCGATTCATGTATCATGATTCGATTCATGATTCATGATTCGATTCATGATTCATGATTCAATTCATGATTCATGATTCATGATTCAATTCATGATTCGATTTATGATTCATGATTCAATTCATGATTCATGATTTATGATTTAATTCATGATTCAATTCATGATTCATGATTCAATTCATGATTCGAGTATCATGATTCGATTCATGATTCATGATTCAATTCATGATTCATGATTCGATTCATGATTCAATTCATGATTCATGATTCATGAGTCAATTTATGATTCATGATTCATGATTCGATTCATGATTCATGATTCATGATTCATGATTCAAATCATGATTCAATTCATGATTCATGATTCAATTCATGATTTATGATTCAATTCATGATTCATGATTCGATTCATGATTCGATTCATGATTCATGATTCATGATTCGATTCATGATTCATGATTCATTATTCAATTCATGATTCGATTTATGATTCATGATTCAATTCATGATTCATGATTTATAATTCAATTCATGATTCGATTCATGATTCAATTCATGATTCGAGATTCATTATTCAATTCATGATTCATGATTCAATTCATGATTCGATTCATTATTCATGATTCATGATTCGATTCATGATTCATGATTCGATTCATGATTCTTGATTCATTTCATGATTCATGATTCATGATTCAATTCATGATTCATGTTTCGATTCATGTATCATGATTCGATTCATGATTCGATTCATGACTCATGATTCATGATTCAATTCATGATTCATGATTCAATTCATGATTCATGATTCGATTCATGATTTATGATTCATGATTCATGATTCATGATTCAATTCATGATTCATGATTCGATTCATGATTCATGATTCAATTCATGATTTATGATTTATGATTCAATTTATGATTCAATTCATGATTCAAGATTCGATTCATGATTCATGATTCGATTCATGATTCATGATTCAATTCATGATCCATGATTCGATTCAAGATTCATGATTCAATTCATGATTCATGATTTATGATTCAACTCCTGATTCAATTCATGATTCATGATTCAATTCATGATTCATGATTCGATTCATTATTCATGATTCATGATTCGATTCATGATTTTTGATTCATTTCATGATTCATGATTCATTTTTCGATTCATGATTCATTTTTCGATTCATGTATCATGATTCGATTCATGATTCATGATTCGATTCATGATTCATGATTCATGATTCATGATTCAATTCATGATTCATGATTCAATTCATGATTCATGATTCGATTCATGATTTATGATACATGATTCATGATTCAATTCATGATTCATGATTCGATTCATGATTCATGATTCAATTCATGATTTATGATTTATGATTCAAATTATGATTCAATTCATGATTCATGATTCATGATTTATTTATCAATTCATGATTCAATTCATGATTCATGATTCATGATTCATGATTTGATTCATGATTCATGATTCGATTTATGATTCATGATTCAATTCATGATTCATGATTTATGATTCAATTCATGATTCAATTCATGATTCATGATTCAATTCATGATTCGAGATTCATGATTCGAATCATGATTCATGATTCATGATTCGATTCATGATTCAATTCATGATTCATGATTCATGATTCATGATTCAATTTATGATTCATTATTCATGATTCGATTCATAATTCATGATTCATGATTCAATTCATGATTCATGATTCGATTTATGATTCATGATTCAATTCATGATTCATGATTTATGATTCAATTCATGATTCAATTCATGATTCATGATTGATTTCATGATTCGAGATTCATGATTCGATTAATGATTCATGATTCAATTCATGATTCATGATTCATGATTCGATTCATGATTTAATTCATGATTCATGATTCATGATTCATGATTCAATTTATGATTCATGATTCATGATTCGATTCATGATTCATGATTCAAATCAAGATTCAATATATGATTCATGATTCAATTCATGATTTATGATTCAATTCATGATTCATGATTTGATTCATAATTAATGATTTATGATTAGTTTCATGATTCATGATTCATTTCATGGTTCGTGTTTCGATTCATAATTCATGATATGATTCATGATTCATGATTCAATTCATGATTCATGATTCGATTCATTATTCATGATTCATGATTCATGATTCAATTCATGTTTCATGATGCAATTCATGAATTATGATTCAAATCATGATTCATGATTCAATTCATGTTTCATGATTCGATTCATGATTCATGATTCAATTCATGATTCATGATTCATGATTCAATTCATGATTCATTATTTGATTCATGATTCATGATTCATGATTCGATTCATGATTCATGATTCATGATTCAATTCATGATTCATGATTCGATTTTTGATTCATGATTCAATTCATGATTCATGATTTATGATTCAATTCATGATTCCATTCATGATTCATGATTCAATTCATGATTCGAGATTCATGATTCGATTCATGATTCGTGATTCAATTCATGATTCATGATTCATGATTCAATTTATGATTCATGATTCATGATTCGATTCATGATTTATGATTCAAATCATGATTCTTGATTCAATTTATGATTCATGATTTGATTCATGATTAATGATTTATGATTCGTTTCATGATTCATGATTCATTTCATGATTCGTGTTTCGATTCATAATTCATGATTCAATTCATGATTCATGATTCAATTCATGATTCATGATTCGATTCATTATTAACGATTCATGATTCATTATTCGAATCATGATTCTTGATTCATTTCATGATTCATGATTCATGATTCAATTCATGATTCATGTTTCGATTCATGATTCATGATTCGATTCATGATTCATGATTTATAATTCATGATTCAATTCATGATTCATGATTCATGATTCATGATTCAATTCATGAATCATGATTCATGATTCATGATTCAATTCGTGATTCATGATTCAATTCATGATTCATGATTCGATTCATGATTCATGATTCATGATTCATGATTCGATTCATGATTCATGATTTATGATTCAATTCATGATTCATGATTCGATTCATGATTCATGATTCGATTCATGATTCATGATTCATAATTCATGATTCAATTCATGATTCATGATTCATGATTCAATTCATGATTCATGATTCAATTCATGATTCATGATTCGATTCATGATTCATGATTCATGATTCGATTCATGATTCATGATTCATGATTCATGATTCATGATTCGATTCATGATTCATGATTCAATTCATGATTCATTATTTAATTCATGATTCGATTCATGATTTATGATTCAATTCATGATTCATGATTCATTTCATGATTAATGATTCGATTCATGATTCATGATTCATAATTCATGATTCAATTCATGATTCATGATTAGAATCATGATTCATGATTCAATTCATGATTCATGATTTATGATTCAATTCATGATTCAATTCATGATTCATGATTCATGATTCATGATTCGATTCATGATTCATGATTCGAATTTATGATTTATAATTCAATTCATGATTCATGATTTATTATTCAATTCATGATTCAATTCATGATTCAATTCATGATTCGAGATTCATGATTCGATTCATGATTCATGATTCATGATTCATGATTCGATTCATGATTCATGATTCATGATTCGATTCATGATTCATAATTCATGATTCAATTCATGATTCAATTCATGATTCATGATTCATGATTCAATTCATGATTCAATTCATGATTCATGATTCATGATTTATGATTTAATTCACGATTCATGATTCGATTCATGATTCATGATTCAATTCATGATTTATGATTTATGATTCAATTTATGATTCAATTCATGATTCATGATTCATGATTTATGATTCATGATTCATGATTTATGATTCATGATTCATGATTTATGATTCAATTCATGATTCAATTCATGATTCATGATTGATTTCATGATTCGAGATTCATGATTCGATTAATGATTCATGATTCAATTCATGATTCATGATTCATGATTCGATTCATGATTTAATTCATGATTCATGATTCATGATTCATGATTCAATTTATGATTCATGATTCATGATTCGATTCATGATTCATGATTCAAATCAAGATTCAATATATGATTCATGATTCAATTCATGATTTATGATTCAATTCATGATTCATGATTTGATTCATAATTAATGATTTATGATTAGTTTCATGATTCATGATTCATTTCATGGTTCGTGTTTCGATTCATAATTCATGATATGATTCATGATTCATGATTCAATTCATGATTCATGATTCGATTCATTATTCATGATTCATGATTCATGATTCAATTCAAGATTCATGATGCAATTCATGAATTATGATTCAAATCATGATTCATGATTCAATTCATGTTTCATGATTCGATTCATGATTCATGATTCAATTCATGATTCATGATTCAATTCATGATTCATGATTCGATTCATGATTCATGATTCATGATTCGATTCATGATTCATGATTCATGATTCAATTCATGATTCATGATTCGATTTTTGATTCATGATTCAATTCATGATTCATGATTTATGATTCAATTCATGATTCCATTCATGATTCATGATTCAATTCATGATTCGAGATTCATGATTCGATTCATGATTCGTGATTCAATTCATGATTCATGATTCGATTCATGATTTAATTCATGATTCACGATTCATTATTCAATTTATGATTCATGATTCATTATTCCATTCATGATTTATGATTCAAATCATGATTCTTGATTCAATTTATGATTCATGATTCGATTCATGATTAATGATTTATGATTCGTTTCATGATTCATGATTCATTTCATGATTCGTGTTTCGATTCATAATTCATGATTCAATTCATGATTCATGATTCAATTCATGACTCATGATTCGATTTATTATTAACGATTCATGATTCATGATTCGAATCATGATTCTTGATTCATTTCATGATTCATGATTCATGATTCAATTCATGATTCATGTTTCGATTCATGATTCATGATTCGATTCATGATTCATGATTTATAATTCATGATTCAATTCATGATTCATGATTCATGATTCATGATTCAATTCGTGATTCATGATTCAATTCATGATTCATGATTCGATTCATGATTCATGATTCATGATTCATGATTCGATTCATGATTCATGATTTATGATTCAATTCATGATTCATGATTCGATTCATGATTCATGATTCGATTCATGATTCATGATTCATAATTCATGATTCAATTCATGATTCATGATTCATGATTCAATTCATGATTCATGATTCAATTCATGATTCATGATTCGATTCATGATTCATGATTCATGATTCATGATTCATGATTCGATTCATGATTCATGATTCATGATTCATGATTCATGATTCGATTCATGATTCATGATTCAATTCATGATTCATTATTTAATTCATGATTCGATTCATGATTTATGATTCAATTCATGATTCATGATTCATTTCATGATTAATGATTCGATTCATGATTCATGATTCATAATTCATGATTCAATTCATGATTCATGATTCGATTCATGATTCATGATTCAATTCATGATTCATGATTTATGATTCAATTCATGATTCAATTCATGATTCATGATTCATGATTCATGATTCGATTCATGATTCATGATTCGAATTTATGATTCATAATTCAATTCATGATTCATGATTTATTATTCAATTCATGATTCAATTCATGATTCAATTCATGATTCGAGATTCATGATTCGATTCACGATTCATGATTCATGATTCATGATTCATGATTCATGATTCGATTCATGATTCATGATTTATGATTTAATTCACGATTCATGATTCGATTCCTGATTCATGATTCAATTCATGATTTATGATTTATGATTCAATTTATGATTCAATTCATGATTCATGATTCATGATTTATGATTCATGATTCATGATTTATGATTCATGATTCATGATTTATGATTCATGATTCGATTCATGATTCATGATTCAATTCATGATTCATGATTCATTATTTAATTCATGATTCGATTCATGATTTATGATTCAATTCATGATTCATGATTCATGATTCATGATTCGATTCATGATTCATGATTCACAATTCATGATTCAATTAATGATTCATGATTCGATTCATGATTCATGATTCAATTCATGATTCATGATTTATGATTCAATTCATGATTCAATTCATGATTCATGATTTAATTCATGATTCGAGATTCATGATTCGATTCATGATTCATGATTCATGATTCATGATTTGATTCATGATTCACGATTCATGATTCGATTCATAATTCATGATTCATGATTCGATTCATGATTCATGATTCGATTCATGATTCATGATTCGATTCATGATTCATGATTCATGATTCAATTCATGATTCGATTTATGATTCATGATTCAATTCATGATTCATGATTCAATTCATGATTCGAGTATCATGATTCGATTCATGATTCATGATTCAATTCATGATTCATGATTCGATTCATGATTCAATTCATGATTCATGATTCATGAGTCAATTTATGATTCATGATTCATGATTCGATTCATGATTCATAAATCATGATTCAAATCATGATTCAATTCATGATTCATGATTCAATTCATGATTTATGATTCAATTCATGATTCAAGATTCAATTCATGATTCGATTCATGATTCGTGATTCATGATTCGATTCATAATTCATGATTCATGATTCGATTCATGATTCATGATTCATGATTCGATTCATGATTCTTGATTCATGATTCAATTCATGATTCGATTAATGATTCATGATTCAATTCATGATTCATGATTTATAATTCAATTCATGATTCGATTCATGATTCAATTCATGATTCGAGATTCATGATTCAATTCATGATTCATGATTCAATTCATGATTCGATTTATTATTCATGATTCATGATTCGATTCATGATTCATGATTCGATTCATGATTCTTGATTCATTTCATGATTCATGATTCATGATTCAATTCCTGATTCATGTTTCGATTCATGTATCATGATTCGATTCATGATTCATGATTCGATTCATGACTCATGATTCATGATTCAATTCATGATTCATGATTCGATTCATGATTCATGATTCAATTCATGATTTATGATTTATGATTCAATTTATGATTCAATTCATGATTCACGATTCGATTCATAATTCATGATTCGATTCATGATTCATGATTCGATTCATGATTCATGATTCAATTCATGATCCATGATTCATTATTTAATTCATGATTCGATTGATGTTTCATGATTCAATTCATGATTCATGATTCATGATTCAATTCATGATTCATGATTCGATTCAAGATTCATGATTCAATTCATGATTCATGATTTATGATTCAACTCATGATTCAATTCATGATTCATGATTCAATTCATGATTCATGATTCGATTCATTATTCATGATTCATGATTCGATTCATGATTCTTGATACATTTCATGATTCATGATTCATGATTCAATTCATGATTTATGCTTCGATTCATGTATCATGATTCGATTCATGATTCATGATTCGATTCATGATTCATGATTCATGATTCATGATTCAATTCATGATTCATGATTCATGATTCGATTCATGATTTATGATTCGATTCATGATTCATTATTTAATTCATGATTCGATTCATGATTTATGATTCAATTCATGATTCATGATTCATTTCATGATTAATGATTCGATTCATGATTCATGATTCATAATTCATGATTCAATTCATGATTCATGATTCGATTCATGATTCATGATTCAATTCATGATTCATGATTTATGATTCAATTCATGATTCAATTCATGATTCATGATTCGATTCATGATTCATGATTCGAATTTATGATTCATAATTCAATTCATGATTCATGATTTATTATTCAATTCATGATTCAATTCATGATTCAATTCATGATTCGAGATTCATGATTCGATTCATGATTCATGATTCATGATTCGATTCATGATTCATAATTCATGATTCAATTCATGATTCAATTCATGATTCATGATTCATGATTCAATTCATGATTCAATTCATGATTCATGATTCGATTCATGATTCATGATTTATGATTTAATTCACGATTCATGATTCGATTCATGATTCAAGATTCAATTCATGATTCATGATTCGATTCATGATTCATTATTTAATTCATGATTCGATTCATGATTTATGATTCAATTCATGATTCATGATTCATTTCATGATTAATGATTCGATTCATGATTCATGATTCATAATTCATGATTCAATTCATGATTCATGATTCGATTCATGATTCATGATTCAATTCATGATTCATGATTTATGATTCAATTCATGATTCAATTCATGATTCATGATTCATGATTCATGATTCGATTCATGATTCATGATTCGAATTTATGATTCATAATTCAATTCATGATTCATGATTTATTATTCAATTCATGATTCAATTCATGATTCAATTCATGATTCGAGATTCATGATTCGATTCATGATTCATGATTCATGATTCGATTCATGATTCATAATTCATGATTCAATTCATGATTCAATTCATGATTCATGATTCATGATTCAATTCATGATTCAATTCATGATTCATGATTCGATTCATGATTCATGATTTATGATTTAATTCACGATTCATGATTCGATTCATGATTCAAGATTCAATTCATGATTTATGATTTATGATTCTATTTATGATTCAATTCATGATTCATGATTCATGATTTATGATTCATGATTCATGATTTATGATTCATGATTCATGATTTATGATTCATGATTCGATTCATGATTCAATTCATGATTCATGATTCATTATTTAATTCATGATTCGATTCATGATTTATGATTCAATTCATGATTCATGATTCATGATTCATGATTCGATCAATGATTCATGATTCACAATTCATGATTCAATTAATGATTCATGATTCGATTCATGATTCATGATTCAATTCATGATTCATGATTCAATTCATGATTCATGATTTATGATTCAATTCATGATTCAATTCATGATTCATGATTTAATTCATGATTCATGATTTAATTCATGATTCGAGATTCATGATTCGATTCATGATTCATGATTCATGATTCATGATTTGATTCATGATTCACGATTCATGATTCGATTCATAATTCATGATTCATGATTCGATTCATGATTCATGATTCGATTCATGATTCATGATTCATGATTCGATTCATGATTCATGATTCATGATTCAATTCATGATTCGATTTATGATTCATGATTCAATTCATGATTCATGATTTATGATTCAATTCATGATTCATGATTCAATTCATGATTCGAGTATCATGATTCGATTCATGATTCATGATTCAATTCATGATTCATGATTCGATTCATGATTCAATTCATGATTCATGATTCATGAGTCAATTTATGATTCATGATTCATGATTCGATTCATGATTCATAAATCATGATTCAAATCATGATTCAATTCATGATTCATGATTCAATTCATGATTTATTATTCAATTCATGATTCAAGATTCAATTCATGATTCGATTCATGATTCGTGATTCATGATTCGATTCATAATTCATGATTCATGATTCGATTCATGATTCATGATTCATGATTCGATTCATGATTCTTGATTCATGATTCAATTCATGATTCGATTTATGATTCATGATTCAATTCATGATTCATGATTTATAATTCAATTCATGATTTGATTCATGATTCAATTCATGATTCATGATTCATGATTCATGATTCAATTTATGATTCATTATTCATGATTCGATTCATAATTCATGATTCATGATTCAATTCATGATTCATGATTCGATTTATGATTCATGATTCAATTCATGATTCATGATTTATGATTCAATTCATGATTCAATTCATGATTCATGATTGATTTCATGATTCGAGATTCATGATTCGATTAATGATTCATGATTCAATTCATGATTCATGATTCATGATTCGATTCATGATTTAATTCATGATTCATGATTCATGATTCATGATTCAATTTATGATTCATGATTCATGATTCGATTCATGATTCATGATTCAAATCAAGATTCAATATATGATTCATGATTCAATTCATGATTTATGATTCAATTCATGATTCATGATTTGATTCATAATTAATGATTTATGATTAGTTTCATGATTCATGATTCATTTCATGGTTCGTGTTTCGATTCATAATTCATGATATGATTCATGATTCATGATTCAATTCATGATTCATGATTCGATTCATTATTCATGATTCATGATTCATGATTCAATTCATGATTTATGATGCAATTCATGAATTATGATTCAAATCATGATTCATGATTCAATTCATGTTTCATGATTCGATTCATGATTCATGATTCAATTCATGATTCATGATTCATGATTCAATTCATGATTCATGATTCGATTCATGATTCATGATTCATGATTCGATTCATGATTCATGATTCATGATTCAATTCATGATTCATGATTCGATTTTTGATTCATGATTCAATTCATGATTCATGATTTATGATTCAATTCATGATTCCATTCATGATTCATGATTCAATTCATGATTCGAGATTCATGATTCGATTCATGATTCGTGATTCAATTCATGATTCATGATTCGATTCATGATTTAATTCATGATTCATGATTCATGATTCAATTTATGATTCATGATTCATGATTCGATTCATGATTTATGATTCAAATCATGATTCTTGATTCAATTTATGATTCCTGATTCGATTCATGATTAATGATTTATGATTCGTTTCATGATTCATGATTCATTTCATGATTCGTGTTTCGATTCATAATTCATGATTCAATTCATGATTCATGATTCAATTCATGATTCATGATTCAATTCATTATTAACGATTCATGATTCATTATTCGAATCATGATTCTTGATTCATTTCATGATTCATGATTCATGATTCAATTCATGATTCATGTTTCGATTCATGATTCATGATTCGATTCATGATTCATGATTTATAATTCATGATTCAATTCATGATTCATGATTCATGATTCATGATTCAATTCATGATTCATGATTCATGATTCAATTCATGATTCATGATTCATGATTCATGATTCAATTCGTGATTCATGATTCAATTCATGATTCATGATTCGATTCATGATTCATGATTCATGATTCATGATTCGATTCATGATTCATGATTTATGATTCAATTCATGATTCATGATTCGATTCATGATTCATGATTCGATTCATGATTCATGATTCATAATTCATGATTCATGATTCATGATTCAATTCATGATTCATGATTCAATTCATGATTCATGATTCGATTCATGATTCATGATTCATGATTCATGATTCGATTCATGATTCATGATTCATGATTCATGATTCATGATTCGATTCATGATTCATGATTCAATTCATGATTCATTATTTAATTCATGATTCGATTCATGATTTATGATTCAATTCATGATTCATGATTCATTTCATGATTAATGATTCGATTCATGATTCATGATTCATAATTCATGATTCAATTCATGATTCATGATTCGATTCATGATTCATGATTCAATTCATGATTCATGATTTATGATTCAATTCATGATTCAATTCATGATTCATGATTCATGATTCATGATTCGATTCATGATTCATGATTCGAATTTATGATTCATAATTCAATTCATGATTCATGATTTATTATTCAATTCATGATTCAATTCATGATTCAATTCATGATTCGAGATTCATGATTCGATTCATGATTCATGATTCATGATTCATGATTCGATTCATGATTCATGATTCATGATTCGATTCATGATTCATAATTCATGATTCAATTCATGATTCAATTCATGATTCATGATTCATGATTCAATTCATGATTCAATTCATGATTCATGATTCGATTCATGATTCATGATTTATGATTTAATTCACGATTCATGATTCGATTCATGATTCATGATTCAATTCATGATTTATGATTTATGATTCAATTTATGATTCAATTCATGATTCATGATTCATGATTTATGATTCATGATTCATGATTTATGATTCATGATTCATGATTTATGATTCAATTCATGATTCAATTCATGATTCATGATTGATTTCATGATTCGAGATTCATGATTCGATTAATGATTCATGATTCAATTCATGATTCATGATTCATGATTCGATTCATGATTTAATTCATGATTCATGATTCATGATTCATGATTCATGATTCAATTTATGATTCATGATTCATGATTCGATTCATGATTCATGATTCAAATCAAGATTCAATATATGATTCATGATTCAATTCATGATTTATGATTCAATTCATGATTCATGATTTGATTCATAATTAATGATTTATGATTAGTTTCATGATTCATGATTCATTTCATGGTTCGTGTTTCGATTCATAATTCATGATATGATTCATGATTCATGATTCAATTCATGATTCATGATTCGATTCATGATTTATGATTCAATTCATGATTCATGATTTGATTCATAATTAATGATTTATGATTAGTTTCATGATTCATGATTCATTTCATGGTTCGTGTTTCGATTCATAATTCATGATATGATTCATGATTCATGATTCAATTCATGATTCATGATTCATGATTCAATTCAAGATTCATGATGCAATTCATGAATTATGATTCAAATCATGATTCATGATTCAATTCATGTTTCATGATTCGATTCATGATTCATGATTCAATTCATGATTCATGATTCATGATTCAATTCATGATTCATGATTCGATTCATGATTCATGATTCATGATTCGATTCATGATTCATGATTCATGATTCAATTCATGATTCATGATTCGATTTTTGATTCATGATTCAATTCATGATTCATGATTTATGATTCAATTCATGATTCCATTCATGATTCATGATTCAATTCATGATTCGAGATTCATGATTCGATTCATGATTCGTGATTCAATTCATGATTCATGATTCGATTCATGATTTAATTCATGATTCACGATTCATGATTCAATTTATGATTCATGATTCATGATTCGATTCATGATTTATGATTCAAATCATGATTCTTGATTCAATTTATGATTCATGATTCGATTCATGATTAATGATTTATGATTCGTTTCATGATTCATGATTCATTTCATGATTCGTGTTTCGATTCATAATTCATGATTCAATTCATGATTCATGATTCAATTCATGATTCATGATTCGATTCATTATTAACGATTCATGATTCATGATTCGAATCATGATTCTTGATTCATTTCATGATTCATGATTCATGATTCAATTCATGATTCATGTTTCGATTCATGATTCATGATTCGATTCATGATTCATGATTTATAATTCATGATTCAATTCATGATTCATGATTCATGATTCATGATTCAATTCATGATTCATGATTCATGATTCATGATTCAATTCGTGATTCATGATTCAATTCATGATTCATGATTCGATTCATGATTCATGATTCATGATTCGATTCATGATTCATGATTTATGATTCAATTCATGATTCATGATTCGATTAATGATTCATGATTCGATTCATGATTCATGATTCATAATTCATGATTCAATTCATGATTCATGATTCATGATTCAATTCATGATTCATGATTCAATTCATGATTCATGATTCGATTCATGATTCATGATTCATGATTCATGATTCGATTCATGATTCATGATTCATGATTCATGATTCATGATTCGATTCATGATTCATGATTCAATTCATGATTCAATATTTAATTCATGATTCGATTCATGATTTATGATTCAATTCATGATTCATGATTCATTTCATGATTAATGATTCGATTCATGATTCATGATTCATAATTCATGATTCAATTCATGATTCATGATTCGATTCATGATTCATGATTCAATTCATGATTCATGATTTATGATTCAATTCATGATTCAATTCATGATTCATGATTCATGATTCATGATTCGATTCATGATTCATGATTCGAATTTATGATTCATAATTCAATTCATAATTCATGATTTATTATTCAATTCATGATTCAATTCATGATTCAATTCATGATTCGAGATTCATGATTCGATTCATGATTCATGATTCATGATTCATGATTCGATTCATGATTCATGATTCATGATTCGATTCATGATTCATAATTCATGATTCAATTCATGATTCAATTCATGATTCATGATTCATGATTCAATTCATGATTCAATTCATGATTCATGATTCGATTCATGATTCATGATTTATGATTTAATTCACGATTCATGATTCGATTCCTGATTCATGATTCAATTCATGATTTATGATTTATGATTCAATTTATGATTCAATTCATGATTCATGAGTCATGATTTATGATTCATGATTCATGATTTATGATTCATGATTCATGATTCATGATTCGATTCATGATTCATGATTCAATTCATGATTCATGATTCATTATTTAATTCATGATTCGATTCATGATTTATGATTCAATTCATGATTCATGATTCATGATTCATGATTCGATTCATGATTCATGATTCACAATTCATGATTCAATTAATGATTCATGATTCGATTCATGATTCATGATTCAATTCATGATTCATGATTTATGATTCAATTCATGATTCAATTCATGATTCATGATTTAATTCATGATTCGAGATTCATGATTCGATTCATGATTCATGATTCATGATTTGATTCATGATTCACGATTCATGATTCGATTCATAATTCATGATTCATGATTCGATTCATGATTCATGATTCGATTCATGATTCATGATTCATGATTCGATTCATGATTCATGATTCATGATTCAATTCATGATTCGATTTATGATTCATGATTCAATTCATGATTCATGATTTATGATTCAATTCATGATTCATGATTCAATTCATGATTCGAGTATCATGATTCGATTCATGATTCATGATTCAATTCATGATTCATGATTCGATTCATGATTCAATTCATGATTCTTGATTCATGAGTCAATTTATGATTCATGATTCATGATTCGATTCATGATTCATAAATCATGATTCAAATCATGATTCAATTCATGATTCAAATCATGATTCAATTCATGATTCATGATTCAATTCATGATTTATGATTCAATTCATGATTCAAGATTCAATTCATGATTCGATTCATGATTCGTGATTCATGATTCGATTCATAATTCATGATTCATGATTCGATTCATGATTCATGATTCATGATTCGATTCATGATTCTTGATTCATGATTCAATTCATGATTCGATTTATGATTCATGATTCAATTCATGATTCGAGATTCATGATTCAATTCATGATTCATGATTCAATTCATGATTTGATTTATTATTCATGATTCATGATTCGATTCATGATTCATGATTCGATTCATGATTCTTGATTCATTTCATGATTCATGATTCATGATTCAATTCCTGATTCATGTTTCGATTCATGTATCATGATTCGATTCATGATTCATGATTCGATTCATGACTCATGATTCATGATTCAATTCATGATTCATGATTCAATTCATGATTCATGATTCAATTCATGATTCATGATTCGATTCATTATTCATGATTCATGATTCATGATTCATGATTCAATTCATGATTCATGATTCGATTCATGATTCATGATTCAATTCATGATTTATGATTTATGATTCAATTTATGATTCAATTCATGATTCACGATTCGATTCATGATTCATGATTCGATTCATGATTCATGATTCGATTCATGATTCATGATTCAATTCATGATCCATGATTCATTATTTAATTCATGATTCGATTGATGTTTCATGATTCAATTCATGATTCATGATTCATGATTCAATTCATGATTCATGATTCGATTCAAGATTCATGATTCAATTCATGATTCATGATTTATGATTCAACTCATGATTCAATTCATGATTCATGATTCAATTCATGATTCATGATTCGATTCATTATTCATGATTCATGATTTGATTCATGATTCTTGATTCATTTCATGATTCATGATTCATGATTCAATTCATGATTCATGCTTCGATCCATGTATCATGATTCGATTCATGATTCATGATTCGATTCATGATTCATGATTCATGATTCATGATTCAATTCATGATTCATGATTCATGATTCGATTCATGATTTATGATACATGATTCATGATTCAATTCATGATTCATGATTCGATTCATGATTCATTATTTAATTCATGATTCGATTCATGATTTATGATTCAATTCATGATTCATGATTCATTTCATGATTAATGATTCGATTCATGATTCATGATTCATAATTCATGATTCAATTCATGATTCATGATTCGATTCATGATTCATGATTCAATTCATGATTCATGATTTATGATTCAATTCATGATTCAATTCATGATTCATGATTCATGATTCATGATTCGATTCATGATTCATGATTCGAATTTATGATTCATAATTCAATTCATGATTCATGATTTATTATTCAATTCATGATTCAATTCATGATTCAATTCATGATTCGAGATTCATGATTCGATTCATGATTCATGATTCATGATTCGATTCATGATTCATGATTCATGATTCGATTCATGATTCATAATTCATGATTCAATTCATGATTCAATTCATGATTCATGATTCATGATTCAATTCATGATTCAATTCATGATTCATGATTCAATTCATGATTCATGATTTATGATTTAATTCACGATTCATGATTCGATTCATGATTCATGATTCAATTCATGATTTATGATTTATGATTCAATTTATGATTCAATTCATGATTCATGATTCATGATTTATGATTCATGATTCATGATTTATGATTCATGATTCATGATTTATGATTCATGATTCGATTCATGATTCATGATTCAATTCATGATTCATGATTCATTATTTAATTCATGATTCGATTCATGATTTATGATTCAATTCATGATTCATGATTCATGATTCATGATTCGATTCATGATTCATGATTCACAATTCATGATTTAATTAATGATTCATGATTCGATTCATGATTCATGATTCAATTCATGATTCATGATTTATGATTCAATTCATGATTCAATTCATGATTCATGATTTAATTCATGATTCGAGATTCATGATTCGATTCATGATTCATGATTCATGATTCATGATTTGATTCATGATTCACGATTCATGATTCGATTCATAATTCATGATTCATGATTCGATTCATGATTCATGATTCGATTCATGATTCATGATTCATGATTCGATTCATGATTCATGATTCATGATTCAATTCATGATTCGATTTATGATTCATGATTCAATTCATGATTCATGATTTATAATTCAATTCATGATTCGATTCATGATTCAATTCATGATTCGAGATTCATGATTCAATTCATGATTCATGATTCAATTCATGATTCGATTTATTATTCATGATTCATGATTCGATTCATGATTCATGATTCGATTCATAATTCATGATTCATGATTCGATTCATGATTCATGATTCGATTCATGATTCGTGATTCATGATTCGATTCATAATTCATGATTCATGATTCGATTCATGATTCATGATTCATGATTCGATTCATGATTCTTGATTCATGATTCACTTCATGATTCGATTTATGATTCATGATTCAATTCATGATTCATGATTTATAATTCAATTCATGATTCGATTCATGATTCAATTCATGATTCGAGATTCATGATTCAATTCATGATTCATGATTCAATTCATGATTCGATTTATTATTCATGATTCATGATTCGATTCATGATTCATGATTCGATTCATGATTCTTGATTCATTTCATGATTCATGATTCATGATTCAATTCCTGATTCATGTTTCGATTCATGTATCATGATTCGATTCATGATTCATGATTCGATTCATGACTCATGATTCATGATTCAATTCATGATTCATGATTCAATTCATGATTCATGATTCAATTCATGATTCATGATTCGATTCATTATTCATGATTCATGATTCATGATTCATGATTCAATTCATGATACATGATTCGATTCATGATTCATGATTCAATTCATGATTTATGATTTATGATTCAATTTATGATTCAATTCATGATTCACGATTCGATTCATGATTCATGATTCGATTCATGATTCATGATTCATGATTCAATTCATGATCCATGATTCATTATTTAATTCATGATTCGATTGATGTTTCATGATTCAATTCATGATTCATGATTCATGATTCAATTCATGATTCATGATTCGATTCAAGATTCATGATTCAATTCATGATTCATGATTTATGATTCAACTCATGATTCAATTCATGATTCATGATTCAATTCATGATTCATGATTCGATTCATTATTCATGATTCATGATTTGATTCATGATTCTTGATTCATTTCATGATTCATGATTCATGATTCAATTCATGATTCATGCTTCGATTCATGTATCATGATTCGATTCATGATTCATGATTCGATTCATGATTCATGATTCATGATTCAATTCATGATTCATGATTCATGATTCGATTCATGATTTATGATACATGATTCATGATTCAATTCATGATTCATGATTCGATTCATGATTCATGATTCAATTCATGATTTATGATTTATGATTCAATTTATGATTCAATTCATGATTCACGATTCGATTCATGATTCATGATTCGATTCATGATTCATGATTCGATTCATGATTCATGATTCAATTCATGATCCATGATTCATTATTTAATTCATGATTCGATTGATGTTTCATGATTCAATTCATGATTCATGATTCATGATTCAATTCATGATTCATGATTCGATTCAAGATTCATGATTCAATTCATGATTCATGATTTATGATTCAACTCATGATTCAATTCATGATTCATGATTCAATTCATGATTCATGATTCGATTCATTATTCATGATTCATGATTTGATTCATGATTCTTGATTCATTTCATGATTCATGATTCATGATTCAATTCATGATTCATGCTTCGATTCATGTATCATGATTCGATTCATGATTCATGATTCGATTCATGATTCATGATTCATGATTCATGATTCAATTCATGATTCATGATTCATGATTCGATTTATGATTTATGATACATGATTCATGATTCAATTCATGATTCATGATTCGATTCATGATTCATTATTTAATTCATGATTCGATTCATGATTTATGATTCAATTCATGATTCATGATTCATTTCATGATTAATGATTCGATTCATGATTCATGATTCATAATTCATGATTCATGATTCGATTCATGATTCATGATTCAATTCATGATTCATGATTTATGATTCAATTCATGATTCAATTCATGATTCATGATTCATGATACATGATTCGATTCATGATTCATGATTCGAATTTATGATTCATAATTCAATTCATGATTCATGATTTATTATTCAATTCATGATTAAATTCATGATTCAATTCATGATTCGAGATTCATGATTCGATTCATGATTCATGATTCATGATTCGATTCATGATTCATGATTCATGATTCGATTCATGATTCATAATTCATGATTCAATTCATGATTCAATTCATGATTCATGATTTATGATTCAATTCATGATTCAATTCATGATTCATGATTCGATTCATGATTCATGATTTATGATTTAATTCACGATTCATGATTCGATTCATGATTCATGATTCAATTCATGATTTATGATTTATGATTCAATTTATGATTCAATTCATGATTCATGATTCATGATTTATGATTCATGATTCATGATTTATGATTCATGATTCATGATTTATGATTCATGATTCGATTCATGATTCATGATTCAATTCATGATTCATGATTCATTATTTAATTCATGATTCGATTCATGATTTATGATTCAATTCATGATTCATGATTCATGATTCATGATTCGATTCATGATTCATGATTCACAATTCATGATTTAATTAATGATTCATGATTCGATTCATGATTCATGATTCAATTCATGATTCATGATTTATGATTCAATTCATGATTCAATTCATGATTCATGATTTAATTCATGATTCGAGATTCATGATTCGATTCATGATTCATGATTCATGATTCATGATTTGATTCATGATTCACGATTCATGATTCGATTCATAATTCATGATTCATGATTCGATTCATGATTCATGATTCGATTCATGATTCATGATTCATGATTCGATTCATGATTCATGATTCATGATTCAATTCATGATTCGATTTATGATTCATGATTCAATTCATGATTCATGATTTATAATTCAATTCATGATTCGATTCATGATTCAATTCATGATTCGAGATTCATGATTCAATTCATGATTCATGATTCAATTCATGATTCGATTTATTATTCATGATTCATGATTCGATTCATGATTCATGATTCGATTCATAATTCATGATTCATGATTCGATTCATGATTCATGATTCGATTCATGATTCGTGATTCATGATTCGATTCATAATTCATGATTCATGATTCGATTCATGATTCACGATTCATGATTCGATTCATGATTCTTGATTCATGATTCAATTCATGATTCGATTTATGATTCATGATTCAATTCATGATTCATGATTTATAATTCAATTCATGATTCGATTCATGATTCAATTCATGATTCGAGATTCATGATTCAATTCATGATTCATGATTCAATTCATGATTCGATTTATTATTCATGATTCATGATTCGATTCATGATTCATGATTCGATTCATGATTCTTGATTCATTTCATGATTCATGATTCATGATTCAATTCCTGATTCATGTTTCGATTCATGTATCATGATTCGATTCATGATTCATGATTCGATTCATGACTCATGATTCATGATTCAATTCATGATTCATGATTCAATTCATGATTCATGATTCGATTCATTATTCATGATTCATGATTCATGATTCATGATTCAATTCATGATTCATGATTCGATTCATGATTCATGATTCAATTCATGATTTATGATTTATGATTCAATTTATGATTCAATTCATGATTCACGATTCGATTCATGATTCATGATTCGATTCATGATTCATGATTCATGATTCAATTCATGATCCATGATTCATTATTTAATTCATGATTCGATTGATGTTTCATGATTCAATTCATGATTCATGATTCATGATTCAATTCATGATTCATGATTCGATTCAAGATTCATGATTCAATTCATGATTCATGATTTATGATTCAACTCATGATTCAATTCATGATTCATGATTCAATTCATGATTCATGATTCAATTCATTATTCATGATTCATGATTTGATTCATGATTCTTGATTCATTTCATGATTCATGATTCATGATTCAATTCATGATTCATGCTTCGATTCATGTATCATGATTCGATTCATGATTCATGATTCGATTCATGATTCATGATTCATGATTCATGATTCAATTCATGATTCATGATTCATGATTCGATTCATGATTTATGATACATGATTCATGATTCAATTCATGATTCATGATTCGATTCATGATTCATTATTTAATTCATGATTCGATTCATGATTTATGATTCAATTCATGATTCATGATTCATTTCATGATTAATGATTCGATTCATGATTCATGATTCATAATTCATGATTCAATTCATGATTCATGATTCGATTCATGATTCATGATTCAATTCATGATTCATGATTTATGATTCAATTCATGATTCAATTCATGATTCATGATTCATGATTCATGATTCGATTCATGATTCATGATTCGAATTTATGATTCATAATTCAATTCATGATTCATGATTTATTATTCAATTCATGATTCAATTCATGATTCAATTCATGATTCGAGATTCATGATTCGATTCATGATTCATGATTCATGATTCGATTCATGATTCATGATTCATGATTCGATTCATGATTCATAATTCATGATTCAATTCATGATTCAATTCATGATTCATGATTCATGATTCAATTCATGATTTAATTCACGATTCATGATTCGATTCATGATTCATGATTCAATTCATGATTTATGATTTATGATTCAATTTATGATTCAATTCATGATTCATGATTCATGATTTATGATTCATGATTCATGATTTATGATTCATGATTCATGATTTATGATTCATGATTCGATTCATGATTCATGATTCAATTCATGATTCATGATTCATTATTTAATTCATGATTCGATTCATGATTTATGATTCAATTCATGATTCATGATTCATGATTCATGATTCGATTCATGATTCATGATTCACAATTCATGATTCAATTAATGATTCATGATTCGATTCATGATTCATGATTCAATTCATGATTCATGATTTATGATTCAATTCATGATTCAATTCATGATTCATGATTTAATTCATGATTCGAGATTCATGATTCGATTCATGATTCATGATTCATGATTCATGATTTGATTCATGATTCACGATTCATGATTCGATTCATAATTCATGATTCATGATTCGATTCATGATTCATGATTCGATTCATGATTCATGATTCATGATTCGATTCATGATTCATGATTCATGATTCAATTCATGATTCGATTTATGATTCATGATTCAATTCATGATTCATGATTTATGATTCAATTCATGATTCATGATTCAATTCATGATTCGAGTATCATGATTCGATTCATGATTCATGATTCAATTCATGATTCATGATTCGATTCATGATTCAATTCATGATTCATGATTCATGAGTCAATTTATGATTCATGATTCATGATTCGATTCATGATTCATAAATCATGATTCAAATCATGATTCAATTCATGATTCATGATTCAATTCATGATTTATTATTCAATTCATGATTCAAGATTCAATTCATGATTCGATTCATGATTCGTGATTCATGATTCGATTCATAATTCATGATTCATGATTCGATTCATGATTCATGATTCATGATTCGATTCATGATTCTTGATTCATGATTCAATTCATGATTCGATTTATGATTCATGATTCAATTCATGATTCATGATTTATAATTCAATTCATGATTCGATTCATGATTCAATTCATGATTCGAGATTCATGATTCAATTCATGATTCATGATTCAATTCATGATTCGATTTATTATTCATGATTCATGATTCGATTCATGATTCATGATTCGATTCATGATTCTTGATTCATTTCATGATTCATGATTCATGATTCAATTCCTGATTCATGTTTCGATTCATGTATCATGATTCGATTCATGATTCATGATTCGATTCATGACTCATGATTCATGATTCAATTCATGATTCATGATTCAATTCATGATTCATGATTCGATTCATGATTCATGATTCATGATTCATGATTCATGATTCAATTCATGATTCATGATTCGATTCATGATTCATGATTCAATTCATGATTTATGATTTATGATTCAATTTATGATTCAATTCATGATTCACGATTCGATTCATGATTCATGATTCGATTCATGATTCATGATTCGATTCATGATTCATGATTCAATTCATGATCCATGATTCATTATTTAATTCATGATTCGATTGATGTTTCATGATTCAATTCATGATTCATGATTCAATTCATGATTCATGATTCGATTCAAGATTCATGATTCAATTCATGATTCATGATTTATGATTCAACTCATGATTCAATTCATGATTCATGATTCAATTCATGATTCATGATTCGATTCATTATTCATGATTCATGATTCGATTCATGATTCTTGATTCATTTCATGATTCATGATTCATGATTCAATTCATGATTCATGCTTCGATTCATGTATCATGATTCGATTCATGATTCATGATTCGATTCATGATTCATGATTCATGATTCATGATTCAATTCATGATTCATGATTCGATTCATGATTTATGATACATGATTCATGATTCAATTCATGATTCATGATTCGATTCATGATTCATGATTCAATTCATGATTTATGATTTATGATTCAATTTATGATTCAATTCATGATTCATGATTCGATTCATGATTCATGATTTATGAATCAATTCATGATTCAATTCATGATTTATGATTCATGATTCATGATTCGATTCATGATTCATGATTCGATTTATGATTCATGATTCAATTCATGATTCATGATTTATGATTCAATTCATGATTCAATTCATGATTCATGATTCAATTCATGATTCGAGATTCATGATTCAAATCATGATTCATGATTCATGATTCAATTCATGATTCATGATTCATGATTCATGATTCATGATTCAATTTATGATTCATTATTCATGATTCGATTCATAATTCATGATTCATGATTCAATTCATGATTCATGATTCGATTTATGATTCATGATTCAATTCATGATTCATGATTTATGATTCAATTCATGATTCAATTCATGATTCATGATTGATTTCATGATTCGAGATTCATGATTCGATTAATGATTCATGATTCAATTCATGATTCATGATTCATGATTCGATTCATGATTTAATTCATGATTCATGATTCATGATTCATGATTCAATTTATGATTCATGATTCATGATTCGATTCATGATTCTTGATTCATTTCATGATTCATGATTCAATTCATGATTCATGATTTATAATTCAATTCATGATTCAATTTATGATTCAATTCATGATTCGAGATTCATGATTCAATTCATGATTCATGATTCAATTCATGATTCGATTCATTATTCATGATTCATGATTCATGATTCGATTCATGATTCATGATTCGATTCATGATTCTTGATTCATTTCATGATTCATGATTAATGATTCAATTCATGATTCATGTTTCGATTCATGTATCATGATTCGATTCATGATTCATGATTCGATTCATGACTCATGATTCATGATTCAATTCATGATTCATGATTCAATTCATGATTCATGATTCAATTCATGATTCATGATTCATGATTCATGATTCATGATTCAATTCATGATTCATGATTCGATTCATGATTCATGATTCAATTCATGATTTATGATTTATGATTCAATTTATGATTCAATTCATGATTCACGATTCGATTCATGATTCATGATTCGATTCATGATTCATGATTCGATTCATGATACATGATTCAATTCATGATCCATGATTCATTATTTAATTCATGATTCGATTGATGTTTTATGATTCAATTCATGATTCATGATTCAATTCATGATTCATGATTCGATTCAAGATTCATGATTCAATTCATGATTCATGATTTATGATTCAACTCATGATTCAATTCATGATTCATGATTCAATTCATGATTCATGATTCGATTCATTATTCATGATTCATGATTCGATTCATGATTCTTGATTCATTTCATGATTCATGATTCATGATTCAATTCATGATTCATGTTTCGATTCATGTATCATGATTCGATTCATGATTCATGATTCATGATTCATGATTCAATTCATGGTTCATGATTCAATTCATGATTCATGATTCGATTCATGATTTATGATGCATGATTCATGATTCAATTCATGATTCATGATTCGATTCATGATTCATGATTCGATTCATGATTCATGATTTATAAATCAATTCATGATTCGATTTATGATTCATGATTCAATTCATGATTCATGATTTATAATTCAATTCATGATTCGATTCATGATTCAATTCATGATTCGAGATTCATGATTCAATTCATGATTCATGATTCAATTCATGATTCGATTTATTATTCATGATTCATGATTCGATTCATGATTCATGATTTGATTCATAATTCTTGATTCATTTCATGATTCATGATTCATGATTCAATTCATGATTCATGTTTCGATTCATGTATCATGATTCGATTCATGATTCATGATTCGATTCATGACTCATGATTCATGATTCAATTCATGATTCATGATTCAATTCATGATTCATGATTCATGATTCATGATTCATGATTCATGATTCAATTCATGATTCATGATTCGATTCATGATTCATGATTCAATTCATGATTTATGATTTATGATTCAATTTATGATTCAATTCATGATTCACGATTCGATTCATGATTCATGATTCGATTCATGATTCATGATTCGATTCATGATTCATGATTCAATTCATCATCCAAGATTCATTATTTAATTCATGATTCGATTGATGTTTCATGATTCAATTCATGATTCATGATTCATGATTCAATTCATGATTCATGATTCGATTCAAGATTCATGATTCAATTCATGATTCATGATTTATGATTCAACTCATGATTCAATTCATGATTCATGATTCAATTCATGATTCATGATTCGATTCATTATTCATGATTCATGATTCGATTCATGATTCTTGATTCATTTCATGATTCATGATTCATGATTTAATTCATGATTCATGTTTCGATTCATGTATCATGATTCGATTCATGATTCATGATTCAATTCATGATTCATGATTCGATTCATGATTCATGATTCAATTCATGATTTATGATTTATGATTCAATTTATGATTCAATTCATGATTCATGATTCGATTCATGATTCATGATTTATGAATCAATTCATGATTCAATTCATAATTTATGATTCATGATTCATGATTCGATTCATGATTCATGATTCGATTTATGATTCATGATTCAATTCATGATTCATGATTTATGATTCAATTCATGATTCAATTCATGATTCATGATTCAATTCATGATTCGAGATTCATGATTCGAATCATGATTCATGATTCTATTCATGATTCAATTCATGATTCATGATTCATGATTTATGATTCAATTTATGATTCATTATTCATGATTCGATTCATAATTCATGATTCATGATTCAATTCATGATTCATGATTCGATTTATGATTCATGATTCAATTCATGATTCATGATTTATGATTCAATTCATGATTCAATTCATGATTCATGATTGATTTCATGATTCGAGATTCATGATTCGATTAATGATTCATGATTCAATTCATGATTCATGATTCATGATTCGATTCATGATTTAATTCATGATTCATGATTCATGATTCAATTTATGATTCATGATTCATGATTCGATTCATGATTCATTATTCATGATTCAAATCAAGATTCAATATATGATTCATGATTCAATTCATGATTTATGATTCAATTCATGATTCATGATTCAATTCATGATTCATGATTTATAATTCAATTCATGATTCGATTTATGATTCAATTCATGATTCAAGAATCATGATTCAATTCATGATTCATGATTCAATTCATGATTCGATTCATTATTCATGATTCATGATTCATGATTCGATTCATGATTCATGATTCATGATTCGATTCATGATTCTTGATTCATTTCATGATTCATGATTCATGATTCAATTCATGATTCATGTTTCGATTCATGTATCATGATTCGATTCATGATTCATGATTCGATTCATGACTCATGATTCATGATTCAATTCATGATTCATGATTCAATTCATGATTCATGATTCGATTCATGATTCATGATTCATGATTCATGATTCATGATTCAATTCATGATTCATGATTCGATTCATGATTCATGATTCAATTCATGATTTATGATTTATGATTCATTTTATGATTCAATTCATGATTCACGATTCGATTCATGATTCATGATTCGATTCATGATTCATGATTCGATTCATGATACATGATTCAATGCATGATCCATGATTCATTATTTAATTCATGATTCGATTGATGTTTCATGATTCAATTCATGACTCATGATTCATGATTCAATTCGTGATTCATGATTCGATTCAAGATTCATGATTCAATTCATGATTCATGATTTATGATTCAATTCATGATTCATGATTCGATTCAAGATTCATGATTCAATTCATGATTCATGATTTATGATTCAACTCATGATTCAATTCATGATTCATGATTCAATTCATGATTCATAATTCAATTCATTATTCATGATTCATGATTCGATTCATGATTCTTGATTCATTTCATGATTCATGATTCATGATTCAATTCATGATTCATGTTTCGATTCATGTATCATGATTTGATTCATGATTCATGATTCGATTCATGATTCATGATTCATGATTCATGATTCAATTCATGGTTCATGATTCAATTCATGATTCATGATTCGATTCATGATTTATGATGCATGATTCATGATTCAATTTATGATTCATGATTCAATTCATGATTCATGATTCGATTCATGATTCATGATTCGATTCATGATTCATGATTTATAAATCAATTCATGATTCAATTCATGATTCATGATTCATGATTTGATTCATGATTCATGATTCGATTTATGATTCATGATTCAATTCATGATTCAATTCATGATTCATGATTCGATTTATGATTCATGGTTCAATTCATGATTTATGATTTATGATTCAATTCATGATTCAATTCATGATTCATGATTCATTATTTAATTCATGACTCATGATTCGATTCATGATTCAATTCATGATTCATGATTCATGATTCAATTCATGATTCATGATTCATGATTCAATTCATGATTCATGATTCGATTCATGATTCATGATTCATGATTCATGATTCATGATCCAAATAATGATTAATGATTCGATTCATGATTCATGATTCAATTCATGATTCATGATTTATGATTCAATTCATGATTCATGATTTATGATTCAATTCATGATTCAATTCATGATTCATGATTCAATTCATGATTCATGATTCGATTCATGATTCATGATTCATGATTCATGATTCATGATCCAAATAATGATTAATGATTTGATTCATTAATCATGATTCAATTCATGATTCATGATTCGATTCATGATTCATGATTCATGATTCATGATTCATGATCCAAATAATGATTAATGATTTGATTCATGATTCATGATTTAATTCATGATTCATGATTCATGATTCAATTCATAATTCATGATTCATGATTCAATTCATGATTTATGATTTATGATTCAATTTATGATTCAATTTATGATTCATGATTCGATTCATGATTCATGATTTATGAATCAATTCATGATTCAATTCATGATTTATGATTCATGATTCATGATTCGATTCATGATTCATGATTCGATTTATGATTCATGATTCAATTCATGATTCATGATTTATGATTCAATTCATGATTCAATTCATGATTCATGATTCAATTCATGATTCGAGATTCATGATTCGAATCATGATTCATGATTCATGATTCGATTCATGATTCAATTCATGATTCATGATTCATGATTTATGATTCAATTTATGATTCATTATTCATGATTCGATTCATAATTCATGATTCATGATTCAATTCATGATTCATGATTCGATTTATGATTCATGATTCAATTCATGATTCATGATTTATGATTCAATTCATGATTCAATTCATGATTCATGATTGATTTCATGATTCGAGATTCATGATTCGATTAATGATTCATGATTCAATTCATGATTCATGATTCATGATTCGATTCATGATTTAATTCATGATTCATGATTCATGATTCAATTTATGATTCATGATTCATGATTCGATTCATGATTCATTATTCATGATTCAAATCAAGATTCAATATATGATTCATGATTCAATTCATGATTTATGATTCAATTCATGATTCATGATTCAATTCATGATTCATGATTTATAATTCAATTCATGATTCGATTTATGATTCAATTCATGATTCGAGAATCATGATTCAATTCATGATTCATGATTCAATTCATGATTCGATTCATTATTCATGATTCATGATTCATGATTCGATTCATGATTCATGATTCATGATTCGATTCATGATTCTTGATTCATTTCATGATTCATGATTCATGATTCAATTCATGATTCATGTTTCGATTCATGTATCATGATTCGATTCATGATTCATGATTCGATTCATGACTCATGATTCATGATTCAATTCATGATTCATGATTCAATTCATGATTCATGATTCGATTCATGATTCATGATTCATGATTCATGATTCATGATTCAATTCATGATTCATGATTCGATTCATGATTCATGATTCAATTCATGATTTATGATTTATGATTTATTTTATGATTCAATTCATGATTCACGATTCGATTCATGATTCATGATTCGATTCATGATTCATGATTCGATTCATGATACATGATTCAATTCATGATCCATGATTCATTATTTAATTCATGATTCGATTGATGTTTCATGATTCAATTCATGACTCATGATTCATGATTCAATTCGTGATTCATGATTCGATTCAAGATTCATGATTCAATTCATGATTCATGATTTATGATTCAATTCATGATTCATGATTCGATTCAAGATTCATGATTCAATTCATGATTCATGATTTATGATTCAACTCATGATTCAATTCATGATTCATGATTCAATTCATGATTCATAATTCAATTCATTATTCATGATTCATGATTCGATTCATGATTCTTGATTCATTTCATGATTCATGATTCATGATTCAATTCATGATTCATGTTTCGATTCATGTATCATGATTTGATTCATGATTCATGATTCGATTCATGATTCATGATTCATGATTCATGATTCAATTCATGGTTCATGATTCAATTCATGATTCATGATTCGATTCATGATTTATGATGCATGATTCATGATTCAATTCATGATTCATGATTCGATTCATGATTCATGATTCGATTCATGATTCATGATTTATAAATCAATTCATGATTCAATTCATGATTCATGATTCATGATTTGATTCATGATTCATGATTCGATTTATGATTCATGATTCAATTCATGATTCAATTCATGATTCATGATTCGATTTATGATTCATGGTTCAATTCATGATTTATGATTTATGATTCAATTCATGATTCAATTCATGATTCATGATTCATTATTTAATTCATGACTCATGATTCGATTCATGATTCAATTCATGATTCATGATTCATGATTCAATTCATGATTCATGATTCATGATTCAATTCATGATTCATGATTCGATTCATGATTCATGATTCATGATTCATGATTCATGATCCAAATAATGATTAATGATTCGATTCATGATTCATGATTCAATTCATGATTCATGATTTATGATTCAATTCATGATTCATGATTTATGATTCAATTCATGATTCAATTCATGATTCATGATTCAATTCATGATTCATGATTCGATTCATGATTCATGATTCATGATTCATGATCCAAATAATGATTAATGATTTGATTCATTAATCATGATTCAATTCATGATTCATGATTCGATTCATGATTCATGATTCATGATTCATGATTCATGATTCATGATCCAAATAATGATTAATGATTTGATTCATGATTCATGATTTAATTCATGATTCATGATTCATGATTCAATTCATAATTCATGATTCATGATTCAATTCATGATTCATGATTCATAATTCAATTCATGATTAATTTCATGATTCATGATTCAATTCATGATTCATGATTCATGATTCAATTCATTAATCATGATTCAATTCATGATTCATGATTCGATTCATGATTAATGATTTATGATTCGTTTCATGATTCATGATTCATTTCATGATTCAATTCATGATTCATGATTCATAATTCAATTCATGATTCATGATTCAATTCATTATTCATGATTCATGATTCATGATTCTATTCATGATTCTTGATTCATTTCATGATTCATGATTCATGATTCAATTCATGATTCATATTTCGATTCATGATTCATGATTCGATTCATGATTCATGATTCATGATTCGATTCATGATTCATGATTCATGATTCATGATTCAATTCATGATTCAATTCATGATTCATGATTCGATTCATGATTCATGATTTATGATTCAATTCACGATTCATGATTCGATCCATGATTCATGATTCAATTCATGATTTATGATTTATGATTCAATTTATGATTCAATTCATGATTCATGATTCATGATTTATGATTCATGATTCATGATTTATGATTCATGATTCGATTCATGATTCATGATTCAATTCATAATTCATGATTCATTATTTAATTCATGATTTGATTCATGATTTATGATTCAATTCATGATTCATGATTCATGATTCATGATTCGATTCATGATTCATGATTCACAATTCATGATTCAATTAATGATTCATGATTCGATTCATGATTCATGATTCAATTCATGATTCATGATTTATGATTCAATTCATGATTCATGATTCATGATTCATGATTTGATTCATGATTCATGATTCGATTTCTGATTCATGATTCAATTCATGATTCATGATTTATGATTCAATTCATGATTCAATTCATGATTCATGATTTAATTCATGATTCGAGATTCATGATTCGATTCATGATTCATGATTCATGATTCATGATTCGATTCATGATTCATGATTCGATTCATGATTCTTGATTCATTTCATGATTCATGATTCATGATTCAATTCATGATTCATGTTTCGATTCATGTATCATGATTCGATTCATGATTTATGATTCGATTCATGACTCATGATTCATGATTCAATTAATGATTCATGATTTATGATTCAATTCATGATTCAATTCATGATTCATGATTCAATTCATGATTCATGATTCAATTCATGATTCATGATTCATGATTCGATTCATGATTTAATTCATGATTCATGATTCATGATTCAATTTATGATTCATGATTCATGATTCGATTCATGATTCATTATTCATGATTCAAATCAAGATTCAATATATGATTCATGATTCAATTCATGATTTATGATTCAATTCATGATTCATGATTCAATTCATGATTCATGATTTATAATTCAATTCATGATTCGATTTATGATTCAATTCATGATTCGAGAATCATGATTCAATTCATGATTCATGATTCAATTCATGATTCGATTCATTATTCATGATTCATGATTCATGATTCGATTCATGATTCATGATTCATGATTCGATTCATGATTCTTGATTCATTTCATGATTCATGATTCATGATTCAATTCATGATTCATGTTTCGATTCATGTATCATGATTCGATTCATGATTCATGATTCAATTCATGATTCATGATTCAATTCATGATTCATGATTCAATTCATGATTCATGATTCGATTCATGATTCATGATTCATGATTCATGATTCATGATTCAATTCATGATTCATGATTCGATTCATGATTCATGATTCAATTCATGATTTATGATTTATGATTCATTTTATGATTCAATTCATGATTCACGATTCGATTCATGATTCATGATTCGATTCATGATTCATGATTCGATTCATGATACATGATTCAATTCATGATCCATGATTCATTATTTAATTCATGATTCGATTGATGTTTCATGATTCAATTCATGACTCATGATTCATGATTCAATTCATGATTCATGATTCGATTCATGATTCATGATTCATGATTCATGATCCAAATAATGATTAATGATTTGATTCATTAATCATGATTCAATTCATGATTCATGATTCGATTCATGATTCATGATTCATGATTCATGATTCATGATTCATGATCCAAATAATGATTAATGATTTGATTCATGATTCATGATTTAATTCATGATTCATGATTCATGATTCAATTCATAATTCATGATTCATGATTCAATTCATGATTCATGATTCATAATTCAATTCATGATTAATTTCATGATTCATGATTCAATTCATGATTCATGATTCATGATTCAATTCATTAATCATGATTCAATTCATGATTCATGATTCGATTCATGATTAATGATTTATGATTCGTTTCATGATTCATGATTCATTTCATGATTCAATTCATGATTCATGATTCATAATTCAATTCATGATTCATGATTCAATTCATTATTCATGATTCATGATTCATGATTCTATTCATGATTCTTGATTCATTTCATGATTCATGATTCATGATTCAATTCATGATTCATATTTCGATTCATGATTCATGATTCGATTCATGATTCATGATTCATGATTCGATTCATGATTCATGATTCATGATTCATGATTCAATTCATGATTCAATTCATGATTCATGATTCGATTCATGATTCATGATTTATGATTCAATTCACGATTCATGATTCGATCCATGATTCATGATTCAATTCATGATTTATGATTTATGATTCAATTTATGATTCAATTCATGATTCATGATTCATGATTTATGATTCATGATTCATGATTTATGATTCATGATTCGATTCATGATTCATGATTCAATTCATAATTCATGATTCATTATTTAATTCATGATTTGATTCATGATTTATGATTCAATTCATGATTCATGATTCATGATTCATGATTCGATTCATGATTCATGATTCACAATTCATGATTCAATTAATGATTCATGATTCGATTCATGATTCATGATTCAATTCATGATTCATGATTTATGATTCAATTCATGATTCATGATTCATGATTCATGATTTGATTCATGATTCATGATTCGATTTCTGATTCATGATTCAATTCATGATTCATGATTTATGATTCAATTCATGATTCAATTCATGATTCATGATTTAATTCATGATTCGAGATTCATGATTCGATTCATGATTCATGATTCATGATTCATGATTCGATTCATGATTCATGATTCGATTCATGATTCTTGATTCATTTCATGATTCATGATTCATGATTCAATTCATGATTCATGTTTCGATTCATGTATCATGATTCGATTCATGATTTATGATTCGATTCATGACTCATGATTCATGATTCAATTAATGATTCATGATTTATGATTCAATTCATGATTCAATTCATGATTCATGATTCAATTCATGATTCATGATTCAATTCATGATTCATGATTCATGATTCGATTCATGATTTAATTCATGATTCATGATTCATGATTCAATTTATGATTCATGATTCATGATTCGATTCATGATTCATTATTCATGATTCAAATCAAGATTCAATATATGATTCATGATTCAATTCATGATTTATGATTCAATTCATGATTCATGATTCAATTCATGATTCATGATTTATAATTCAATTCATGATTCGATTTATGATTCAATTCATGATTCGAGAATCATGATTCAATTCATGATTCATGATTCAATTCATGATTCGATTCATTATTCATGATTCATGATTCATGATTCGATTCATGATTCATGATTCATGATTCGATTCATGATTCTTGATTCATTTCATGATTCATGATTCATGATTCAATTCATGATTCATGTTTCGATTCATGTATCATGATTCGATTCATGATTCATGATTCAATTCATGATTCATGATTCAATTCATGATTCATGATTCAATTCATGATTCATGATTCGATTCATGATTCATGATTCATGATTCATGATTCATGATTCAATTCATGATTCATGATTCGATTCATGATTCATGATTCAATTCATGATTTATGATTTATGATTCATTTTATGATTCAATTCATGATTCACGATTCGATTCATGATTCATGATTCGATTCATGATTCATGATTCGATTCATGATACATGATTCAATTCATGATCCATGATTCATTATTTAATTCATGATTCGATTGATGTTTCATGATTCAATTCATGACTCATGATTCATGATTCAATTCATGATTCATGATTCGATTCAAGATTCATGATTCAATTCATGATTCATGATTTATGATTCAATTCATGATTCATGATTCGATTCAAGATTCATGATTCAATTCATGATTCATGATTTATGATTCAACTCATAATTCAATTCATGATTCATGATTCAATTCATGATTCATAATTCAATTCATTATTCATGATTCATGATTCGATTCATGATTCTTGATTCATTTCATGATTCATGATTCATGATTCAATTCATGATTCATGTTTCGATTCATGTATCATGATTTGATTCATGATTCATGATTCGATTCATGATTCATGATTCATGATTCATGATTCAATTCATGGTTCATGATTCAATTCATGATTCATGATTCGATTCATGATTTATGATGCATGATTCATGATTCAATGCATGATTCATGATTCGATTCATGATTCATGATTCGATTCATGATTCATGATTTATAAATCAATTCATGATTCAATTCATGATTCATGATTCATGATTTGATTCATGATTCATGATTCGATTTATGATTCATGATTCAATTCATGATTCAATTCATGATTCATGATTCGATTTATGATTCATGGTTCAATTCATGATTTATGATTTATGATTCAATTCATGATTCAATTCATGATTCATGATTCTTGATTCAATTCATGATTCATGATTCAATTCATGATTCATGATTCGATTCATGATTCATGATTCATGATTCATGATTCATGATCCAAATAATGATTAATGATTCGATTCATGATTCATGATTCAATTCATGATTCATGATTTATGATTCAATTCATGATTCATGATTTATGATTCAATTCATGATTCAATTCATGATTCAATTCATGATTCATGATTCAATTCATGATTCATGATTCGATTCATGATTCATGATTCATGATTCATGATTCATGATCCAAATAATGATTAATGATTTGATTCATTAATCATGATTCAATTCATGATTCATGATTCGATTCATGATTCATGATTCATGATTCATGATTCATGATTCATGATCCAAATAATGATTAATGATTTGATTCATGATTCATGATTTAATTCATGATTCATGATTCATGATTCAATTCATAATTCATGATTCATGATTCAATTCATGATTCATGATTCATAATTCAATTCATGATTAATTTCATGATTCATGATTCAATTCATGATTCATGATTCATGATTCAATTCATTAATCATGATTCAATTCATGATTCGATTCATGATTAATGATTTATGATTCGTTTCATGATTCATGATTCATTTCATGATTCAATTCATGATTCATGATTCATGATTCAATTCATGATTCATGATTCAATTCATGATTCATGATTCAATTCATTATTCATGATTCATGATTCATGATTCTATTCATGATTCTTGATTCATTTCATTATTCATGATTCATGATTCAATTCATGATTCATATTTCGATTCATGATTCATGATTCGATTCATGATTCATGATTCATGATTCGATTCATGATTCATGATTCATGATTCATGATTCAATTCATGATTCAATTCATGATTCATGATTCGATTCATGATTCATGATTTATGATTCAATTCACGATTCATGATTCGATCCATGATTCATGATTCAATTCATGATTTATGATTTATGATTCAATTTATGATTCAATTCATGATTCATGATTCATGATTTATGATTCATGATTCATGATTTATGATTCATGATTCGATTCATGATTCATGATTCAATTCATAATTCATGATTCATTATTTAATTCATGATTTGATTCATGATTTATGATTCAATTCATGATTCATGATTCATGATTCATGATTCGATTCATGATTCATGATTCACAATTCATGATTCAATTAATGATTCATGATTCGATTCATGATTCATGATTCAATTCATGATTCATGATTTATGATTCAATTCATGATTCATGATTCATGATTCATGATTTGATTCATGATTCATGATTCGATTTCTGATTCATGATTCAATTCATGATTCATGATTTATGATTCAATTCATGATTCAATTCATGATTCATGATTTAATTCATGATTCGAGATTCATGATTCGATTCATGATTCATGATTCATGATTCATGATTCGATTCATGATTCATGATTCGATTCATGATTCTTGATTCATTTCATGATTCATGATTCATGATTCAATTCATGATTCATGTTTCGATTCATGTATCATGATTCGATTCATGATTCATGATTCGATTCATGACTCATGATTCATGATTCAATTAATGATTCATGATTCAATTCATGATTCATGATTCGATTCATGATTCATGATTCATGATTCATGATTCATGATTCAATTCATGATTCATGATTCGATTCATGATTCATGATTCAATTCATGATTTATGATTTATGATTCATTTTATGATTCAATTCATGATTCACGATTCGATTCATGATTCATGATTCGATTCATGATTCATGATTCGATTCATGATACATGATTCAATTCATGATACATGATTCATTATTTAATTCATGATTCGATTGATGTTTCATGATTCAATTCATGACTCATGATTCATGATTCAATTCATGATTCATGATTCGATTCAAGATTCATGATTCAATTCATGATTCATGATTTATGATTCCATTCATGATTCATGATTCGATTCAAGATTCATGATTCAATTCATGATTCATGATTTATGATTCAACTCATGATTCAATTCATGATTCATGATTCAATTCATGATTCATAATTCAATTCATTATTCATGATTCATGATTCGATTCATGATTCTTGATTCATTTCATGATTCATGATTCAATTCATGATTCATGTTTCGATTCATGTATCATGATTCGATTCATGATTCATGATTCGATTCATGATTTATGATGCATGATTCATGATTCAATTCATGATTCATGATTCGATTCATGATTCATGATTCGATTCATGATTCATGATTTATAAATCAATTCATGATTCAATTCATGATTTGATTCATGATTCATGATTCGATTTATGATTCATGATTCAATTCATGATTCATGATTCGATTTATGATTCATGATTCAATTCATGATTTATGATTTATGATTCAATTCATGATTCAATTCATGATTCATGATTCATTATTTAATTCATGACTCATGATTCGATTCATGATTCAATTCATGATTCATGATTCATGATTCAATTCATGATTCATGATTCATGATTCAATTCATGATTCATGATTCAATTCATGATTCATGATTCGATTCATGATTCATGATTCATGATTCATGATTCATGATCCAAATAATGATTAATGATTCGATTCATGATTCATGATTCAATTCATGATTCATGATTTATGATTCAATTCATGATTCATGATTTATGATTCAATTCATGATTCAATTCATGATTCATGATTCAATTCATGATTCATGATTCGATTCATGATTCATGATTCATGATTCATGATTCATTATCCAAATAATGATTAATGATTTGATTCATTAATCATGATTCAATTCATGATTCATGATTCGATTCATGATTCATGATTCATGATTCATGATTCATGATTCATGATCCAAATAATGATTAATGATTTGATTCATGATTCATGATTTAATTCATGATTCATGATTCATGATTCAATTCATAATTCATGATTCATGATTCAATTCATGATTCATGATTCATAATTCAATTCATGATTAATTTCATGATTCATGATTCAATTCATGATTCATGATTCATGATTCAATTCATTAATCATGATTCAATTCATGATTAATGATTCGATTCATGATTAATGATTTATGATTCGTTTCATGATTCATGATTCATTTCATGATTCAATTCATGATTCATGATTCATGATTCAATTCATGATTCATGATTCAATTCATGATTCATGATTCAATTCATTATTCATGATTCATGATTCATGATTCTATTCATGATTCTTGATTCATTTCATGATTCATGATTCATGATTCAATTCATGATTCATATTTCGATTCATGATTCGATTCATGATTCATGATTCATGATTCGATTCATGATTCATAATTCATGATTCAATTCATGATTCATGATTCATGATTCATGATTCATGATTCAATTCATGATTCAATTCATGATTCATGATTCGATTCATGATTCATGATTTATGATTCAATTCACGATTCATGATTCGATTCATGATTCATGATTCAATTCATGATTTATGATTTATGATTCAATTTATGATTCAATTCATGATTCATGATTCATGATTTATGATTCATGATTCATGATTTATGATTCATGATTCGATTCATGATTCATGATTCAATTCATGATTCATGATTCATTATTTAATTCATGATTTGATTCATGATTTATGATTCAATTCATGATTCATGATTCATGATTCGATTCATGATTCATGATTCACAATTCATGATTCAATTAATGATTCATGATTCGATTCATGATTCATGATTCAATTCATGATTCATGATTTATGATTCAATTCATGATTCATGATTCATGATTCATGATTTGATTCATGATTCATGATTCGATTTCTGATTCATGATTCAATTCATGATTCATGATTTATGATTCAATTCATGAATCATGATTCGATTCATGATTCTTGATTCATTTCATGATTCATGATTCATGATTCAATTCATGATTCATGATTCGATTCATGATTCATGATTCAATTCATGATTTATGATTTATGATTCAAATTATGATTCAATTCATGATTCACGATTTGATTCATGATTCATGATTCGATTCATGATTCATGATTCAATTCATGATCCATGATTCATTATTTAATTCATGATTCGATTGATGTTTCATGATTCAATTCATGATTCATGATTCATGATTCAATTCATGATTCATGATTCGATTCAAGATTCATGATTCAATTCATGATTTATGATTTATGATTCAACTCATGATTCAATTCATGATTCATGATTCAATTCATGATTCATGATTCGATTCATTATTCATGATTCATGATTCAATTCATGATTCTTGATTCATTTCATGATTCATGATTCAATTCATGATTCATGATTCATGATTCAATTCATGATTCATTATTCAATTCATGATTCATGATTCATGATTCGATTCATGATTCATGATTCAATTCATGATTCATGATTCGATTTTTGATTCATGATTCAATTCATGGTTCATGATTTATGATTCAATTCATGATTCCATTCATGATTCATGATTCAATTCATGATTCGAGATTCATGATTCGATTCATGATTCGTGATTCAATTCATGATTCATGATTTATGATTCAATTCATGATTCAATTCATGATTCATGATTGATTTCATGATTCGAGATTCATGATTCGATTAATGATTCATGATTCAATTCATGATTCATGATTCATGATTCGATTCATGATTTAATTCATGATTCATGATTCATGATTCATGGTTTAATTTATGATTCATGATTCATGATTCGATTCATGATTCATTATTCATGATTCAAATCAAGATTTAATATATGATTCATGATTCAATTCATGATTTATGATTCAATTCATGATTCATGATTCGATTCATAATTAATGATTTGATTCATGATTCATGATTTAATTCATGATTCATGATTCGATTCATTATTCATGATTCATGATTCATGATTCGATTCATGATTCTTGATTCATTTCATGATTCATGATTCAATTCATGATTCATGATGCAATTCATGAATTATGATTCAAATCATGATTCATGATTAAATTCATGTTTCATGATTCGATTCATGATTCATGATTCAATTCATAATTCATGATTCAATTCATGATTCATGATTCATTATTCGATTCATGATTCATGATTCAATTCATGATTCCCTATTTAATTCATGACTCATGATTCGATTCATGATTCAATTCATGATTCATGATTCATGATTCAATTCATGATTCATGATTCATGATTCAATTCATGATTCATGATTCAATTCATGATTCATGATTCGATTCATGATTCATGATCCAATTAATGATTCATGATTCGATTCATGATTCATGAATCAATTCATGATTCATGATTTATGATTCATTTCATGATTCATGATTTATGATTCAATTCATGATTCATAATTCAATTCATAATTCATGATTCATGATTCAATTCATGATTCATGATTCATGATTCAATTCATGATTCATTTCATGATTCATGATTCAATTCATGATTCATTAATCATGATTCAATTCATGATTCATGATTCAATTCATGATTCATGATTCGATTCATGATTAATTATTTATGATTCGTTTCATGATTCATGATTCATTTCATGATTCGTGTTTCGATTCATAATTCATGATTTAATTCATGATTCATGATTCAATTCATGATTCATGATTCAATTCATTATTCATGATTCATGATTCATGATTCGATTCATGATTCTTGATTCATTTCATGATTCATGATTCATGATTCAATTCATGATTCATATTTCGATTCATGATTCATGATTCGATTCATGATTCGTGATTCGATTCATGATTCATAATTCATGATTCAATTCATGATTTATGATTCATGATTCATGATTCAATTCATGATTCAATTCATGATTCATGATTCGATTCATGATTCATGATTTATGATTCAATTCACGATTCATGATTCGATTCATGATTCATGATTCAATTCATGATTTATGATTTATGATTCAATTTATGATTCAATTCATGATTCATGATTCATGATTTATGATTCATGATTCATGATTTATGATTCATGATTCATGATTTATGATTCATGATTCGATTCATGATTCATGATTCAATTCATGATTCATGATTCATTATTTAATTCATGATTCGATTCATGATTTATGATTCAATTCATGATTCATGATTCATGATTCATGATTCGATTCATGATTCATGATTCACAATTCATGATTCAATTAATAATTCATGATTCGATTCATGATTCATGCTTCAATTCATGATTCATGATTTATGATTCAATTCATGATTCAATTCATGATTCATGAATTATGATTCATGATTTGATTCATGATTCATGATTCGATTTCTGATTCATGATTCAATTCATGATTCATGATTTATGATTCAATTCATGATTCAATTCATGATTCAATTCATGATTCATGAATTATGATTCATGATTTGATTCATGATTCATGATTCGATTTCTGATTCATGATTCAATTCATGATTCATGATTTATGATTCAATTCATGATTCAATTCATGATTCATGATTTAATTCATGATTCGAGATTCATGATTCGATTCATGATTCATGATTCATGATTCATGATTCGATTCATGATTCATGATTCATGATTCGATTCATAATTCATGATTCATGATTCGATTCATGATTCATGATTCGATTCATGATTCATGATTCGATTCATGATTCATGATTCATGATTCAATTCATGATTCGATTTATGATTCATGATTCAATTCATGATTCATGATTTATGATTCAATTCATGATTCAATTCATGATTCATGATTCAATTCATGATTCAAATATCATGATTCGATTCATGATTCATGATTCAATTCATGATTCAATTCATGATTCATGATTCATGAGTCAATTTATGATTCATGATTCATGATTCGATTCATGATTCATGATTCATGATTCATGATTCAAATCATGATTCAATTCATGATTCATGATTCAATTCATGATTTATGATTCAATTCATGATTCATGATTCGATTCATGATTCGATTCATGATTCATGATTCGATTCATAATTCATGATTCATGATTCGATTCATGATTCATGATTCATGATTCGATTCATGATTCATGATTCATGATTCAATTCATGATTCGATTTATGATTCATGATTCAATTCATGATTCATGATTTTTAATTCAATTCATGATTCGATTCATGATTCAATTCATGATTCGAGATTCATGATTCAATTCATGATTCATGATTCAATTCATGATTCGATTCATTATTCATCATTCATGATTCATGATTCGATTCATGATTCATGATTCGATTCATGATTCATGATTCGATTCATGATTCTTGATTCATTTCATGATTCATGATTCATGTTTCAATTCATGTTTCATGATTCGATTCATGATTCATGATTCAATTTATGATTCATGATTCATGATTCAATTCATGATTCATTATTCGATTCATGATTCATGATTCATGATTCGATTCATGATTCATGATTCAATTCATGATTCATGATTCGATTTTTGATTCATGATTCAATTCATGATTCATGATTTATGATTCAATTCATGATTCCATTCATGATTCATGATTCAATTCATGATTCGAGATTCATGATTCGATTCATGATTCGTGATTCAATTCATGATTCATGATTTATGATTCAATTCATGATTCAATTCATGATTCATGATTGATTTCATGATTCGAGATTCATGATTCGATTAATGATTCATGATTCAATTCATGATTCATGATTCATGATTCGATTCATGATTTAATTCATGATTCATGATTCATGATTCATGGTTTAATTTATGATTCATGATTCATGATTCGATTCATGATTCATTATTCATGATTCAAATCAAGATTCAATATATGATTCATGATTCAATTCATGATTTATGATTCAATTCATGATTCATGATTCGATTCATAATTAATGATTTATGATTAGTTTCATGATTCATGATTCATTTCATGATTCGTGTTTCGATTCATAATTCATGATATGATTCATGATTCATGATTTAATTCATGATTCATGATTCGATTCATTATTCATGATTCATGATTCATGATTCGATTCATGATTCTTGATTCATTTCATGATTCATGATTCATGATTCAATTCATGATTCATGATGCAATTCATGAATTATGATTCAAATCATGATTCATGATTCAATTCATGTTTCATGATTCGATTCATGATTCATGATTCAATTCATAATTCATGATTCAATTCATGATTCATGATTCATTATTCGATTCATGATTCATGATTCAATTCATAATTCATTATTTAATTCATGACTCATGATTCGATTCATGATTCAATTCATGATTCATGATTCATGATTCAATTCATGATTCATGATTCATGATTCAATTCATGATTCATGATTCAATTCATGATTCATGATTCGATTCATGATTCATGATTCATGATTCATGATTCATGATCCAATTAATGATTCATGATTCGATTCATGATTCATGAATCAATTCATGATTCATGATTTATGATTCATTTCATGATTCATGATTTATGATTCAATTCATGATTCATAATTCAATTCATAATTCATGATTCATGATTCAATTCATGATTCATGATTCATGATTCATGATTCATGATTCAATTCATGATTCATTTCATGATTCATGATTCAATTCATGATTCATTAATCATGATTCAATTCATGATTCATGATTCATGATTCGATTCAGGATTAATTATTTATGATTCGTTTCATGATTCATGATTCATTTCATGATTCGTGTTTCGATTCATAATTAATGATTTAATTCATGATTCATGATTCAATTCATGATTCATGATTCAATTCATTATTCATGATTCATGATTCATGATTCGATTCATGATTCTTGATTCATTTCATGATTCATGATTCATGATTCAATTCATGATTCATATTTCGATTCATGATTCATGATTCGATTCATGATTCGTGATTCGATTCATGATTCATAATTCATGATTCAATTCATGATTTATGATTCATGATTCATGATTCAATTCATGATTCAATTCATGATTCATGATTCGATTCATGATTCATGATTTATGATTCAATTCACGATTCATGATTCGATTCATGATTCATGATTCAATTCATGATTTATGATTTATGATTCAATTTATGATTCAATTCATGATTCATGATTCATGATTTATGATTCATGATTCATGATTTATGATTCATGATTCGATTCATGATTCATGATTCAATTCATGATTCATGATTCATTATTTAATTCATGATTCGATTCATGATTTATGATTCAATTCATGATTCATGATTCATGATTCATGATTCGATTCATGATTCATGATTCACAATTCATGATTCAATTAATGATTCATGATTCGATTCATGATTCATGCTTCAATTCATGATTCATGATTTATGATTCAATTCATGATTCAATTCATGATTCATGAATTATGATTCATGATTTGATTCATGATTCATGATTCGATTTCTGATTCATGATTCAATTCATGATTCATGATTTATGATTCAATTCATGATTCAATTCATGATTCATGAATTATGATTCATGATTTGATTCATGATTCATGATTCGATTTCTGATTCATGATTCAATTCATGATTCATGATTTATGATTCAATTCATGATTCAATTCATGATTCATGATTTAATTCATGATTCGAGATTCATGATTCGATTCATGATTCATGATTCATGATTCATGATTCGATTCATGATTCATGATTCATGATTCGATTCATGATTCATGATTCATGATTCGATTCATGATTCATGATTCATGATTCAATTCATGATTCGATTCATGATTCATGATTCATGATTCATGATTCGATTCATGATTCATGATTCATGATTCGATTCATGATTCATGATTCATGATTCGATTCATGATTCATGATTCATGATTCAATTCATGATTCGATTTATGATTCATGATTCAATTCATGATTCATGATTTTTAATTCAATTCATGATTCGATTCATGATTTATGATTCAATTCATGATTCATGATTCGATTCATGATTCGATTCATGATTCATGATTCATGATTCGATTCATAATTCATGATTCATGATTCGATTCATGATTCATGATTCATGATTCGATTCATGATTCATGATTCATGATTCAATTCATGATTCGATTTATGATTCATGATTCAATTCATGATTCATGATTTTTAATTCAATTCATGATTCGATTCATGATTCAATTCATGATTCGAGATTCATGATTCAATTCATGATTCATGATTCAATTCATGATTCGATTCATTATTCATCATTCATGATTCATGATTCGATTCATGATTCATGATTCGATTCATGATTCATGATTCGATTCATGATTCTTGATTCATTTCATGATTCATGATTCATGTTTCAATTCATGTTTCATGATTCGATTCATGATTCATGATTCAATTTATGATTCATGATTCATGATTCAATTCATGATTCATTATTCGATTCATGATTCATGATTCATGATTCGATTCATGATTCATGATTCAATTCATGATTCATGATTCGATTTTTGATTCATGATTCAATTCATGATTCATGATTTATGATTCAATTCATGATTCCATTCATGATTCATGATTCAATTCATGATTCGAGATTCATGATTCGATTAATGATTCATGATTCAATTCATGATTCATGATTCATGATTCGATTCATGATTTAATTCATGATTCATGATTCATGATTCATGGTTTAATTTATGATTCATGATTCATGATTCGATTCATGATTCATTATTCATGATTCAAATCAAGATTCAATATATGATTCATGATTCAATTCATGATTTATGATTCAATTCATGATTCATGATTCGATTCATAATTAATGATTTATGATTAGTTTCATGATTCATGATTCATTTCATGATTCGTGTTTCGATTCATAATTCATGATATGATTCATGATTCATGATTTAATTCATGATTCATGATTCGATTCATTATTTATGATTCATGATTCATGATTCGATTCATGATTCTTGATTCATTTCATGATTCATGATTCATGATTCAATTCATGATTCATGATGCAATTCATGAATTATGATTCAAATCATGATTCATGATTCAATTCATGTTTCATGATTCGATTCATGATTCATGATTCAATTCATAATTCATGATTCAATTCATGATTCATGATTCATTATTCGATTCATGATTCATGATTCAATTCATAATTCATTATTTAATTCATGACTCATGATTCGATTCATGATTCAATTCATGATTCATGATTCATGATTCAATTCATGATTCATGATTCAATTCATGATTCATGATTCGATTCATGATTCATGATTCATGATTCATGATTCATGATCCAATTAATGATTCATGATTCGATTCATGATTCATGAATCAATTCATGATTCATGATTTATGATTCATTTCATGATTCATGATTTATGATTCAATTCATGATTCATAATTCAATTCATAATTCATGATTCATGATTCAATTCATGATTCATGATTCATGATTCATGATTCATGATTCAATTCATGATTCATTTCATGATTCATGATTCAATTCATGATTCATTAATCATGATTCAATTCATGATTCATGATTCATGATTCGATTCAGGATTAATTATTTATGATTCGTTTCATGATTCATGATTCATTTCATGATTCGTGTTTCGATTCATAATTAATGATTTAATTCATGATTCATGATTCAATTCATGATTCATGATTCAATTCATTATTCATGATTCATGATTCATGATTCGATTCATGATTCTTGATTCATTTCATGATTCATGATTCATGATTCAATTCATGATTCATATTTCGATTCATGATTCATGATTCATGATTCAATTCATGATTTATGATTCATGATTCATGATTCAATTCATGATTCATGATTCGATTCATGATTCATGATTTATGATTCAATTCACGATTCATGATTCGATTCATGATTCATGATTCAATTCATGATTTATGATTTATGATTCAATTTATGATTCAATTCATGATTCATGATTCATGATTTATGATTCATGATTCATGATTTATGATTCATGATTCGATTCATGATTCATGATTCAATTCATGATTCATGATTCATTATTTAATTCATGATTCGATTCATGATTTATGATTCAATTCATGATTCATGATTCATGATTCATGATTCGATTCATGATTCATGATTCACAATTCATGATTCAATTAATGATTCATGATTCGATTCATGATTCATGCTTCAATTCATGATTCATGATTTATGATTCAATTCATGATTCAATTCATGATTCATGAATTATGATTCATGATTTGATTCATGATTCATGATTCGATTTCTGATTCATGATTCAATTCATGATTCATGATTTATGATTCAATTCATGATTCAATTCATGATTCATGAATTATGATTCATGATTTGATTCATGATTCATGATTCGATTTCTGATTCATGATTCAATTCATGATTCATGATTTATGATTCAATTCATGATTCAATTCATGATTCATGATTTAATTCATGATTCGAGATTCATGATTCGATTCATGATTCATGATTCATGATTCATGATTCGATTCATGATTCATGATTCATGATTCGATTCATGATTCATGATTCATGATTCGATTCATGATTCATGATTCATGATTCATGATTCAATTCATGATTCGATTTATGATTCATGATTCAATTCATGATTCATGATTTATGATTCAATTCATGATTCAATTCATGATTCATGATTCAATTCATGATTCGAGTATCATGATTCGATTCATGATTCATGATTCAATTCATGATTCAATTCATGATTCATGATTCTTGAGTCAATTTATGATTCATGATTCATGATTCGATTCATGATTCATGATTCATGATTCATGATTCAAATCATGATTCAATTCATGATTCATGATTCAATTCATGATTTATGATTCAATTCATGATTCATGATTCGATTCATGATTCGATTCATGATTCATGATTCATGATTCGATTCATAATTCATGATTCATGATTCGATTCATGATTCATGATTCATGATTCGATTCATGATTCATGATTTTTAATTCAATTCATGATTTGATTCATGATTCAATTCATGATTCGAGATTCATGATTCAATTCATGATTCATGATTCAATTCATGATTCGATTCATTATTCATCATTCATGATTCATGATTCGATTCATGATTCGATTCATGATTCATGATTCGATTCATGATTCTTGATTCATTTCATGATTCATGATTCATGTTTCGATTCATGTATCATGATTCGATTCATGATTCATGATTCGATTCATGACTCATGATTCATGATTCAATTCATGATTCATGATTCAATTCATGATTCATGATTCGATTCATGATTCATGATTCATGATTCATGATTCAATTCATGATTCATGATTCGATTCATGATTCATGATTCAATTCATGATTTATGATTTATGATTCAAATTATGATTCAATTCATGATTCACGATTCTATTCATGATTCATGATTCGATTCATGATTCATGATTCAATTCATGATCCATGATTCATTATTTAATTCATGATTCGATTGATGTTTCATGATTCAATTCATGATTCATGATTCATGATTCAGTTCATGATTCATGATTCGATTCAAGATTCATGATTCAATTCATGATTCATGATTTATGATTCAACTCATGATTCGATTCAAGATTCATGATTCAATTCATGATTCATGATTCATGATTCAATTCATGATTCTTGATTCATTTCATGATTCATGATTCATGATTCAATTCATAATTCATGTTTCGATTCATGTATCATGATTCGATTCATGATTCATGATTCGATTCATGATTCATGATTCATGATTCATGATTCAATTCATGATTCATGATTCGATTCAAGATTCATGATTCAATTCATGATTTATGATTTATGATTCAATTTATGATTCAATATTCGATTCATGATTCATGATTTATGAATCAATTCATGATTCAATTCATGATTCATGATTCATGATTCATGATTCGATTCATGATTCATGATTCGATTTATGATTCATGATTCAATTCATGATTCATGATTTATGATTCAATTCATGATTCAATTCATGATTCATGATTCAATTCATGATTCGAGATTCATGATTCGAATTATGATTCATGATTCATGATTCGATTCATGATTCGATTCATAATTCATGATTCATGATTCAATTTATGATTCATTATTCATGATTCGATTCATAATTCATGATTCATGATTCAATTCATGATTCATGATTCGATTTATGATTCATGATTCAATTCATGATTCATGATTCATGATTCAATTCATGATTCATGAATGATTCATGAATGATTTCATGATTCGAGATTCATGATTCGATTAATGATTTATGATTCAATTTATGATTCATGATTCATGATTCGATTCATGATTCATTATTCATGATTCAAATCAAGATTCAATATATGATTCATGATTCAATTCATGATTTATGATTCAATTCATGATTCATGATTCGATTCATAATTAATGATTTATGATTAGTTTCATGATTCATGATTCATTTCATGATTCGTGTTTCGATTCATAATTCATGATATGATTCATGATTCATGATTCAATTCATGATTTATGATTCGATTCATTATTCATGATTCATGATTCATGATTCGATTCATGATTCTTGATTCATTTCATGATTCATGATTCATGATTCAATTCATGATTCATGATGCAATTCATGAATTATGATTCAAATCATGATTCATGATTCAATTCATGTTTCATGATTCGATTTATGATTCATGATTCAATTCATGATTCATCATTCATGATTCAATTCATGATTCATGATTCGATTCATGATTCATGATTCATGATTCAATTCATGATTCATGATTCGATTTTTGATTCATGATTCAATTCATGATTCATGATTTATGATTCAATTCATGATTCCATTCATGATTCATGATTCAATTCATGATTCGAGATTCATGATTCGATTCATGATTCGTGATTTATGATTCGATTCATGATTCATGATTTGATTCATAATTAATGATTTATGATTAATTTCATGATTCATGATTTATTTCATGATTCGTGTTTCGATTCATAATTCATGATATGATTCATGATTCATGATTTAATTCATGATTCATGATTCAATTCATTATTCATGATTCATGATTCGATTCATGATTCTTGATTCATTTCATGATTCATGATTCATGATTCAATTCATGATTCATGATGCAATTCATGAATTATGATTCAAATCATGATTCATGATTAAATTCATGTTTCATGATTCGATTCATGATTCATGATTCAATTCATGATTCATGATTCATGATTCAATTCATGTTTCATGATTCGATTCATGATTCATGATTCAATTTATGATTCATGATTCATGATTCAATTCATGATTCATGATTCGATTCATGATTCATGATTCATGATTCGATTTATGATTCAAGATTCATGATTCAATTCATGATTCATGATTCGATTTTTGATTCATGATTCAATTCATGATTCATGATTTATGATTCAATTCATGATTCCATTCATGATTCATGATTCAATTCATGATTCGAGATTCATGATTCGATTCATGATTCGTGATTCAATTCATGATTCATGATTCGATTCATGATTCATGATTCAATTCATGATTCATGATTTATGATTCGTTTCATGATTCATGATTCATTTCATGATTCGTGTTTCGATTCATAATTCATGATTCAATTCATGATTCATGATTCGATTCATTATTAACGATTCATGATTCATGATTCGAATCATGATTCTTGATTCATTTCATGATTCATGATTCATGATTCAATTCATGATTCATGTTTCGATTCATGATTCATGATTCGATTCATAATTCATGATTCATAATTCATGATTAAATTCATGATTCATGATTCATGATTCATGATTCAATTCATGATTCATGATTCAATTCATGATTTATGATTCGATTCATGATTCATGATTCATGATTCATGATTCGATTCATGATTCATGATTTATGATTCAATTCATGATTCATGATTCGATTCATGATTCATGATTCGATTCATGATTCATGATTCATAATTCATGATTTAATTCATGATTCATAATTCAATTCATGATTCATGATTCGATTCATGATTCATGATTTATGATTCAATTCATGATTCATGATTCGATTCATGATTCATGATTCAATTCATGATTTATGATTTATGATTCAATTTATGATTCAATTCATGATTCATGATTCATGATTCGATTCATGATTCATGATTCAATTCATGATTCATTATTTAATTCATGATTCGATTCATGATTCATGATTCAATTCATGATTTATGATTTATGATTCAATTTATGATTCAATTCATGATTCATAATTCATGATTCAATTCATGATTCATGATTTGATTTATGATTCAAAATTCAATTCATGATTTATGATTCAATTCATGATTCAATTCATGATTCAATTCATGATTCGAGATTCATGATTTGATTCATGATTCATGATTCATGATTCATGATTCGATTCATGATTCAATTCATGATTCTTGATTCATGTTTCATGATTCAATTCATGATTCATGATTCATGATTCGATTCATAATTCATGATTCGTGATTCAATTCATGATTCATGATTCAATTTATGATTCATGATTCAATTCATGATTCGAGATTCATGATTCGATTAATGATTCATGATTTAATTCATGATTCAATTTATGATTCATGATTCATGATTTGATTCATGATTCATGATTCATGATTCATGATTCAAATCATGATTCAATTCATGATTCATGATTCAATTCATGATTTATGATTCAATTCATGATTTATGATTTTATTCATAATTAATGATTTATGATTCGTTTCAAGATTCATGATTCATTTCATGATTCGTGTTTCGATTCATAATTCATGATTCAATTCATGATTCATGATTCAATTCTTGATTCATGATTCGATTCATTATTCATGATTCATGATTCTTGATTCGATTCATGATTCTTGATTCATTTCATGATTCATGATTCATGATTCAATTCATGATTCATGTGTCGATTCATGTATCATGATTCGATTTATGATTCATGATTCGATTCATGATTCATGATTCATGATTCATGATTCAATTCATGATTCATGATTCAATTCATGATTCATGATTCGATTCATGATTTATGATTCATGATTCATTATTCAATTCATGATTCATAATTCGATTCATGATTCATGATTCAATTCATGATTTATGATTCATGATTCAATTTATGATTCAATTCATGATTCATGATTCGATTCATGATTCATGATTCATGATTCGATTCATGATTCATGATTCAATTCATCATTCATGATTCATTATTTAATTCATGATTCGATTCATGATTCATGATTCAATTCATGATTCATGATTCATGATTCAATTCATGATTCATGATTCGATTCATGATTCATGATTCAATTCATGATTAATGAGTCGATTCATGATTCATGATTCAATTCATGATTCATGATTTATGATTCAACTCATGATTCAATTCATGATTCATGATTCATGATTCGATTCATGATTCATGATTCAATTCATGATTCATGATTTGATTCATGATTCATGATTCATGATTCGATTCATGATTCATGATTCCATTCATGATTCATGATTCCATTCATGATTCATGATTCAATTCATGATTCATGATTTATGATTCAATTCATGATTCAATTCATGATTCATGATTCATGATTCATGATTCATGATTCGATTCATGATTCAATTCATGATTCATAATTCATGATTCATGATTCAATTCATGATTCATGATTCAATTTATGATTCATGATTCAATTCATGATTCATGAATAATGATTTAATTCATGATTCAATTCATGATTCATGATTCAATTCATGATTCGAGATTCATGATTCGATTAATGATTCATGATTCAATTCATGATTCATGATTCATGATTCGATTCATGATTTAATTCATGATTCATGATTCATAATTCATGATTCAATTTATGATTCATGATTCATGATTCAAATCATGATTCAATTCATGATTCATGATTCAATTCATGATTTATGATTCAATTCATGATTCATGATTTTATTCATAATTAATGATTTATGATTCGTTTCAAGATTCATGATTCATTTCATGATTCGTGTTTCGATTCATAATTCATGATTCAATTCATGATTCATGATTCAATTCCTGATTCATGATTCGATTCATTATTCATGATTCATGATTCTTGATTCGATTCATGATTCTTGATTCATTTCATGATTCATGATTCATGATTCAATTAATGATTCATGTGTCGATTCATGTATCATGATTCGATTCATGATTCATGATTCGATTCATGATTCATGATTCATGATTTATGATTCAATTCATGATTCATGATTCGATTCATGATTTATGATTCATGATTCATTATTCAATTCATAAATCATGATTCGATTCATGATTCATGATTCAATTCATGATTTATGATTCATGATTCAATTTATGATTAAATTCATGATTCATGATTCGATTCATGATTCATGATTCATGATTCGATTCATGATTCATGAGTCGATTCATGATTCATGATTCAATTCATGATTCATGATTTATAATTCAACTCATGATTCAATTCATGATTCATGATTCATGATTCGATTCATGATTCATGATTCAATTCATGATTTATGATTTGATTCATGATTCATGATTCATGATTCGATTCATGATTCATGATTCCATTCATGATTCATGATTCCATTCATGATTCATGATTTATGATTCAATTCATGATTCAATTCATGATTCATGATTTATGATTCAACTCATGATTCAATTCATGATTCATGATTCATGATTCATGATTCGATTCATGATTCATGATTCAATTCATGATTCATGATTTGATTCATGATTCATGATTCATGATTCATGATTAGATTCATGATTCATGATTCGATTTCTGATTCATGATTCAATTCATGATTCATGATTTATGATTCAATTCATGATTCAATTCATGATTCATGATTCAATTTATGATTCGAGATTCATGATTCGATTCATGATTCATGATTCGATTCATGATTCATGATTCATGATTCGATTCATAATTCATGATTCAATTCATGATTCATGATTCATGATTCAATTCATGATTCATATTTCGATTCATGATTCATGATTCGATTCATGATTCGTGATTCGATTCATGATTCATAATTCATGATTCAATTCATGATTTATGATTCATGATTCATGATTCAATTCATGATTCAATTCATGATTCATGATTCGATTCATGATTCATGATTTATGATTCAATTCACGATTCATGATTCGATTCATGATTCATGATTCAATTCATGATTTATGATTTATGATTCAATTTATGATTCAATTCATGATTCATGATTCATGATTTATGATTCATGATTCATGATTTATGATTCATGATTCGATTCATGATTCATGATTCAATTCATGATTCATGATTCATTATTTAATTCATGATTCGATTCATGATTTATGATTCAATTCATGATTCATGATTCATGATTCATGATTCGATTCATGATTCATGATTCACAATTCATGATTCAATTAATGATTCATGATTCGATTCATGATTCATGCTTCAATTCATGATTCATGATTTATGATTCAATTCATGATTCAATTCATGATTCATGAATTATGATTCATGATTTGATTCATGATTCATGATTCGATTTCTGATTCATGATTCAATTCATGATTCATGATTTATGATTCAATTCATGATTCAATTCATGATTCATGAATTATGATTCATGATTTGATTCATGATTCATGATTCGATTTCTGATTCATGATTCAATTCATGATTCATGATTTATGATTCAATTCATGATTCAATTCATGATTCATGATTTAATTCATGATTCGAGATTCATGATTCGATTCATGATTCATGATTCATGATTCATGATTCGATTCATGATTCATGATTCATGATTCGATTCATGATTCATGATTCATGATTCGATTCATAATTCATGATTCATGATTCGATTCATGATTCATGATTCGATTCATGATTCATGATTCATGATTCGATTCATGATTCATGATTCATGATTCATGATTCAATTCATGATTCAATTTATGATTCATGATTCAATTCATGATTCATGATTCGATTCATGATTCATGATTCATGATTCATGATTCATGATTCAATTCATGATTCATGATTCGATTCATGATTCATGATTCAATTCATGATTTATGATTTATGATTCAAATTATGATTCAATTCATGATTCACGATTCGATTCATGATTCATGATTCGATTCATGATTCATGATTCAATTCATGATCCATGATTCATTATTTAATTCATGATTCGATTGATGTTTCATGATTCAATTCATGATTCATGATTCATGATTCAGTTCATAATTCATGATTCGATTCAAGATTCATGATTCAATTCATGATTCATGATTTATGATTCAACTCATGATTCGATTCAAGATTCATGATTCAATTCATGATTCATGATTCATGATTCAATTCATGATTCTTGATTCATTTCATGATTCATGATTCATGATTCAATTCATAATTCATGTTTCGATTCATGTATCATGATTCGATTCATGATTCATGATTCGATTCATGATTCATGATTCATGATTCATGATTCAATTCATGATTCATGATTCGATTCAAGATTCATGATTCAATTCATGATTTATGATTTATGATTCAATTTATGATTCAATATTCGATTCATGATTCATGATTTATGAATCAATTCATGATTCAATTCATGATTCATGATTCATGATTCGATTCATGATTCATGATTCGATTTATGATTCATGATTCAATTCATGATTCATGATTTATGATTCAATTCATGATTCAATTCATGATTCATGATTCAATTCATGATTCGAGATTCATGATTCGAATCATGATTCATGATTCATGATTCGATTCATGATTCAATTCATAATTCATGATTCATGATTCAATTTATGATTCATTATTCATGATTCGATTCATAATTCATGATTCATGATTCAATTCATGATTCATGATTCGATTTATGATTCATGATTCAATTCATGATTCATGATTCATGATTCAATTCATGATTCATGAATGATTCATGAATGATTTCATGATTCGAGATTCATGATTCGATTAATGATTTATGATTCAATTTATGATTCATGATTCATGATTCGATTCATGATTCATTATTCATGATTCAAATCAAGATTCAATATATGATTCATGATTCAATTCATGATTTATGATTCAATTCATGATTCATGATTCGATTCATAATTAATGATTTATGATTAGTTTCATGATTCATGATTCATTTCATGATTCGTGTTTCGATTCATAATTCATGATATGATTCATGATTCATGATTCAATTCATGATTTATGATTCGATTCATTATTCATGATTCATGATTCATGATTCGATTCATGATTCTTGATTCATTTCATGATTCATGATTCATGATTCAATTCATGATTCATGATGCAATTCATGAATTATGATTCAAATCATGATTCATGATTCAATTCATGTTTCATGATTCGATTTATGATTCATGATTCAATTCATGATTCATCATTCATGATTCAATTCATGATTCATGATTCGATTCATGATTCATGATTCATGATTCAATTCATGATTCCATTCATGATTCATGATTCAATTCATGATTCGAGATTCATGATTCGATTCATGATTCGTGATTTATGATTCGATTCATGATTCATGATTTGATTCATAATTAATGATTTATGATTAATTTCATGATTCATGATTTATTTCATGATTCGTGTTTCGATTCATAATTCATGATATGATTCATGATTCATGATTTAATTCATGATTCATGATTCAATTCATTATTCATGATTCATGATTCGATTCATGATTCTTGATTCATTTCATGATTCATGATTCATGATTCAATTCATGATTCATGATGCAATTCATGAATTATGATTCAAATCATGATTCATGATTCAATTCATGTTTCATGATTCGATTCATGATTCATGATTCAATTCATGATTCATGATTCATGATTCAATTCATGTTTCATGATTCGATTCATGATTCATGATTCAATTTATGATTCATGATTCATGATTCAATTCATGATTCATGATTCGATTCATGATTCATGATTCATGATTCGATTTATGATTCAAGATTCATGATTCAATTCATGATTCATGATTCGATTTTTGATTCATGATTCAATTCATGATTCATGATTTATGATTCAATTCATGATTCCATTCATGATTCATGATTCAATTCATGATTCGAGATTCATGATTCGATTCATGATTCGTGATTCAATTCATGATTCATGATTCGATTCATGATTCATGATTCAATTCATGATTCATGATTTATGATTCGTTTCATGATTCATGATTCATTTCATGATTCGTGTTTCGATTCATAATTCATGATTCAATTCATGATTCATGATTCGATTCATTATTAACGATTCATGATTCATGATTCGAATCATGATTCTTGATTCATTTCATGATTCATGATTCATGATTCAATTCATTATTCATGTTTCGAATTATGATTCATGATTCGATTCATAATTCATGATTCATAATTCATGATTAAATTCATGATTCATGATTCATGATTCATGATTCAATTCATGATTCATGATTCAATTCATGATTTATGATTCGATTCATGATTCATGATTCATGATTCATGATTCGATTCATGATTCATGATTTATGATTCAATTCATGATTCATGATTCGATTCATGATTCATGATTCGATTCATGATTCATGATTCATAATTCATGATTTAATTCATGATTCATGATTCAATTCATGATTCATGATTCGATTCATGATTCATGATTTATGATTCATGATTCATGATTCGATTCATGATTCATGATTTATGATTCAATTCATGATTCATGATTCGATTCATGATTCATGATTCAATTCATGATTTATGATTTATGATTCAATTTATGATTCAATTCATGATTCATGATTCATGATTCGATTCATGATTCATGATTCAATTCATGATTCATTATTTAATTCATGATTCGATTCATGATTCATGATTCAATTCATGATTTATGATTTATGATTCAATTTATGATTCAATTCATGATTCATAATTCATGATTCAATTCATGATTCATGATTCGATTTATGATTCAAAATTCAATTCATGATTTATGATTCAATTCATGATTCAATTCATGATTCAATTCATGATTCGAGATTCATGATTCGATTCATGATTCATGATTCATGATTCATGATTCGATTCATGATTCAATTCATGATTCTTGATTCATGTTTCATGATTCAATTCATGATTCATGATTCATGATTCGATTCATAATTCATGATTCGTGATTCAATTCATGATTCATGATTCAATTTATGATTCATGATTCAATTCATGATTCATGAATAATGATTTAATTGATGATTCAATTCATGATTCATGATTCAATTCATGATTCGAGATTCATGATTCGATTAATGATTCATGATTTAATTCATGATTCAATTTATGATTCATGATTCATGATTCGATTCATGATTCATGATTCATGATTCATGATTCAAATCATGATTCAATTCATGATTCATGATTCAATTCATGATTTATGATTCAATTCATGATTTATGATTTTATTCATAATTAATGATTTATGATTCGTTTCAAGATTCATGATTCATTTCATGATTCGTGTTTCGATTCATAATTCATGATTCAATTCATGATTCATGATTCAATTCTTGATTCATGATTCGATTCATTATTCATGATTCATGATTCTTGATTCGATTCATGATTCTTGATTCATTTCATGATTCATGATTCATGATTCAATTCATGATTCATGTGTCGATTCATGTATCATGATTCGATTTATGATTCATGATTCGATTCATGATTCATGATTCATGATTCATGATTCAATTCATGATTCATGATTCAATTCATGATTCATGATTCGATTCATGATTTATGATTCATGATTCATTATTCAATTCATGATTCATAATTCGATTCATGATTCATGATTCAATTCATGATTTATGATTCATGATTCAATTTATGATTCAATTCATGATTCATGATTCGATTCATGATTCATGATTCATGATTCGATTCATGATTCATGATTCAATTCATCATTCATGATTCATTATTTAATTCATGATTCGATTCATGATTCATGATTCAATTCATGATTCATGATTCATGATTCAATTCATGATTCATGATTCGATTCATGATTCATGATTCAATTCATGATTAATGAGTCGATTCATGATTCATGATTCAATTCATGATTCATGATTTATGATTCAACTCATGATTCAATTCATGATTCATGATTCATGATTCGATTCATGATTCATGATTCAATTCATGATTCATGATTTGATTCATGATTCATGATTCATGATTCGATTCATGATTCATGATTCCATTCATGATTCATGATTCCATTCATGATTCATGATTCAATTCATGATTCATGATTTATGATTCAATTCATGATTCAATTCATGATTCATGATTTATGATTCAACTCATGATTCAATTCATGATTCATGATTCATGATTCGATTCATGATTCAATTCATGATTCATAATTCATGATTCATGATTCAATTCATGATTCATGATTCAATTTATGATTCATGATTCAATTCATGATTCATGATTCAATTCATGATTCGAGATTCATGATTCGATTAATGATTCATGATTCAATTCATGATTCATGATTCATGATTCGATTCATGATTTAATTCATGATTCATGATTCATAATTCATGATTCAATTTATGATTCATGATTCATGATTCAAATCATGATTCAATTCATGATTCATGATTCAATTCATGATTTATGATTCAATTCATGATTCATGATTTTATTCATAATTAATGATTTATGATTCGTTTCAAGATTCATGATTCATTTCATGATTCGTGTTTCGATTCATAATTCATGATTCAATTCATGATTCATGATTCAATTCCTGATTCATGATTCGATTCATTATTCATGATTCATGATTCTTGATTCGATTCATGATTCTTGATTCATTTCATGATTCATGATTCATGATTCAATTCATGATTCATGTGTCGATTCATGTATCATGATTCGATTCATGATTCATGATTCGATTCATGATTCATGATTCATGATTTATGATTCAATTCATGATTCATGATTCGATTCATGATTTATGATTCATGATTCATTATTCAATTCATAAATCATGATTCGATTCATGATTCATGATTCAATTCATGATTTATGATTCATGATTCAATTTATGATTAAATTCATGATTCATGATTCGATTCATGATTCATGATTCATGATTCGATTCATGATTCATGAGTCGATTCATGATTCATGATTCAATTCATGATTCATGATTTATAATTCAACTCATGATTCAATTCATGATTCATGATTCGATTCATGATTCATGATTCAATTCATGATTTATGATTTGATTCATGATTCATGATTCATGATTCGATTCATGATTCATGATTCCATTCATGATTCATGATTCCATTCATGATTCATGATTCAATTCATGATTCATGATTTATGATTCAATTCATGATTCAATTCATGATTCATGATTTATGATTCAACTCATGATTCAATTCATGATTCATGATTCATGATTCATGATTCGATTCATGATTCATGATTCAATTCATGATTCATGATTTGATTCATGATTCATGATTCATGATTCATGATTAGATTCATGATTCATGATTCGATTTCTGATTCATGATTCAATTCATGATTCATGATTTATGATTCAATTCATGATTCAATTCATGATTCATGATTCAATTCATGATTCGAGATTCATGATTCGATTCATGATTCATGATTCGATTCATGATTCATGATTCATGATTCGATTCATAATTCACGATTCAATTCATGATTCATGATTCGATTCAAGATTCATGATTCAATTCATGATTCATGATTCGATTCATTATTCATGATTCATGATTCAATTCATGATTCTTGATTCATTTCATGATTCATGATTCAATTCATAATTCATGTTTCGATTCATGTATCATGATTCGATTCATGATTCATGATTCGATTCATGATTCATGATTCATGATTCATGATTCAATTCATGATTCATGATTCGATTCAAGATTCATGATTCAATTCATGATTTATGATTTATGATTCAATTTATGATTCAATATTCGATTCATGATTCATGATTTATGAATCAATTCATGATTCAATTCATGATTCATGATTCATGATTCATGATTCGATTCATGATTCATGATTCGATTTATGATTCATGATTCAATTCATGATTCATGATTTATGATTCAATTCATGATTCAATTCATGATTCATGATTCAATTCATGATTCGAGATTCATGATTGGAATCATGATTCATGATTCATGATTCGATTCATGATTCAATTCATAATTCATGATTCATGATTCAATTTATGATTCATTATTCATGATTCGATTCATAATTCATGATTCATGATTCAATTCATGATTCATGATTCGATTTATGATTCATGATTCAATTCATGATTCATGATTCATGATTCAATTCATGATTCATGATTCGATTCAAGATTCATGATTCAATTCATGATTTATGATTTATGATTCAATTTATGATTCAATATTCGATTCATGATTCATGATTTATGAATCAATTCATGATTCAATTCATGATTCATGATTCGATTCAAGATTCATGATTCAATTCATGATTTATGATTTATGATTCAATTTATGATTCAATATTCGATTCATGATTCATGATTTATGAATCAATTCATGATTCAATTCATGATTCATGATTCATGATTCATGATTCGATTCATGATTCATGATTCGATTTATGATTCATGATTCAATTCATGATTCATGATTTATGATTCAATTCATGATTCAATTCATGATTCATGATCCAATTCATGATTCGAGATTCATGATTTGAATCATGATTCATGATTCATGATTCGATTCATGATTCAATTCATGATTCATGATTCAATTTATGATTCAATATTCATGATTCGATTCATAATTCATGATTCATGATTCAATTCATGATTCATGATTCGATTTATGATTCATGATTCAATTCATGATTCATGATTTATGATTCAATTCATGATTCATGAATGATTCATGAATGATTTCATGATTCGAGATTCATGATTCGATTAATGATTTATGATTCAATTTATGATTCATGATTCATGATTCGATTCATGATTCATTATTCATGATTCAAATCAAGATTCAATATATGATTCATGATTCAATTCATGATTTATGATTCAATTCATGATTCATGATTCGATTCATAATTAATGATTTATGATTAGTTTCATGATTCATGATTCATTTCATGATTCGTGTTTCGATTCATAATTCATGATATGATTCATGATTCATGATTCAATTCATGATTTATGATTCGATTCATTATTCATGATTCATGATTCATGATTCGATTCATGATTCTTGATTCATTTCATGATTCATGATTCATGATTCAATTCATGATTCATGATGCAATTCATGAATTATGATTCAAATCATGATTCATGATTCAATTCATGTTTCATGATTCGATTTATGATTCATGATTCAATTCATGATTCATGATTCATGATTCAATTCATGATTCATGATTTGATTCATGATTCATGATTCATGATTCAATTCATGATTCATGATTCGATTTTTGATTCATGATTCAATTCATGATTCATGATTTATGATTCAATTCATGATTCCATTCATGATTCATGATTCAATTCATGATTCGAGATTCATGATTCGATTCATGATTCGTGATTTATGATTCGATTCATGATTCATTATTCATGATTCAAATCAAGATTCAATATATGATTCATGATTCAATTCATGATTTATGATTCAATTCATGATTCATGATTTGATTCATAATTAATGATTTATGATTAATTTCATGATTCATGATTTATTTCATGATTCGTGTTTCGATTCATAATTCATGATATGATTCATGATTCATGATTTAATTCATGATTCATGATTCAATTCATTATTCATGATTCATGATTCATGATTCGATTCATGATTCTTGATTCATTTCATGATTCATGATTCATGATTCAATTCATGATTCATGATGCAATTCATGAATTATGATTCAAATCATGATTCATGATTCAATTCATGTTTCATGATTCGATTCATGATTCATGATTCAATTCATGATTCATGATTCATGATTCAATTCATGTTTCATGATTCGATTCATGATTCATGATTCAATTTATGATTCATGATTCATGATTCAATTCATGATTCATGATTCGATTCATGATTTATGATTCATGATTCGATTCATGATTCAAGATTCATGATTCAATTCATGATTCATGATTCGATTTTTGATTCATGATTCAATTCATGATTCATGATTTATGATTCAATTCATGATTCCATTCATGATTCATGATTCAATTCATGATTCGAGATTCATGATTCGATTCATGATTCGTGATTCAATTCATGATTCATGATTCGATTCATGATTCATGATTCAATTCATGATTCATGATTTATGATTCGTTTCATGATTCATGATTCATTTCATGATTCGTGTTTCGATTCATAATTCATGATTCAATTCATGATTCATGATTCGATTCATTATTAACGATTCATGATTCATGATTTGAATCATGATTCTTGATTCATTTCATGATTCATGATTCATGATTCAATTCATGATTCATGTTTCGATTCATGATTCATGATTCGATTCATAATTAATGATTCATAATTCATGATTAAATTCATGATTCATGATTCATGATTCATGATTCAATTCATGATTCATGATTCAATTCATGATTTATGATTCGATTCATGATTCATGATTCATGATTCGATTCATGATTCATGATTTATGATTCAATTCATGATTTATGATTCGATTCATGATTCATGATTCGATTCATGATTCATGATTCATAATTCATGATTCAATTCATGATTCATGATTCAATTCATGATTCATGATTCGATTCATGATTCATGATTCATGATTCGATTCATGATTCATGATTTATGATTCAATTCATGATTCATGATTCGATTCATGATTCATGATTCAATTCATGATTTATGATTTATGATTCAATTTATGATTCAATTCATGATTCATGATTCATGATTCGATTCATGATTCATGATTCAATTCATGATTCATTATTTAATTCATGATTCGATTCATGATTTATGATTCAATTCATGATTCATGATTCATAATTCATGATTCAATTCATGATTCATGATTCGATTTATGATTCATAATTCAATTCATGATTTATGATTCAATTCATGATTCAATTCATGATTCAATTCATGATTCGAGATTCATGATTCGATTCATGATTCATGATTCATGATTCATGATTCGATTCATGATTCAATTCATGATTCATGATTCATGTTTCATGATTCAATTCATGATTCATGATTCATGATTCGATTCATAATTCATGATTCGTGATTCAATTCATGATTCATGATTCAATTTATGATTCATGATTCAATTCATGATTCATGAATAATGATTTAATTGATGATTCAATTCATGATTCATGATTCAATTCATGATTCGAGATTCATGATTCGATTAATGATTCATGATTTAATTCATGATTCAATTCATGATTCGATTAATGATTTATGATTTAATTCATGATTCAATTTATGATTCATGATTCATGATTCGATTCATGATTCATGATTCATGATTCATGATTCAAATCATGATTCAATTCATGATTCATGATTCAATTCATGATTTATGATTCAATTCATGATTCATGATTTTATTCATAATTAATGATGTATGATTCGTTTCAAGATTCATGATTCATTTCATGATTCGTGTTTCGATTCATAATTCATGATTCAATTCATGATTCATGATTCAATTCTTGATTCATGATTCGATTCATTATTCATGATTCATGATTCTTGATTCGATTCATGATTCTTGATTCATTTCATGATTCATGATTCATGATTCAATTCATGATTCATGTGTCGATTCATGTATCATGATTCGATTTATGATTCATGATTCGATTCATGATTCATGATTCATGATTCATGACTCAATTCATGATTCATGATTCAATTCATGATTCATGATTCGATTCATGATTTATGATTCATGATTCATTATTCAATTCATGATTCATAATTCGATTCATGATTCATGATTCAATTCATGATTTATGATTCATGATTAAATTTATGATTCAATTCATGATTCATGATTCGATTCATGATTCATGATTCATGATTCGATTCATGATTCATGATTCAATTCATCATTCATGATTCATTATTTAATTCATGATTCAATTCATGATTCATGATTCAATTCATGATTCATGATTCATGATTCAATTCATGATTCATGATTCGATTCATGATTCATGATTCATGATTCAATTCATGATTAATGAGTCGATTCATGATTCATGATTCAATTCATGATTCATGATTTATGATTCAACTCATGATTCAATTCATGATTCATGATTCGATTCATGATTCATGATTCAATTCATGATTCATGATTTGATTCATGATTCATGATTCATGATTCGATTCATGATTCATGATTCCATTCATGATTCATGATTCAATTCATGATTCATGATTTATGATTCAATTCATGATTCAATTCATGATTCATGATTCCATTCATGATTCATGATTCAATTCATGATTCATGATTTATGATTCAATTCATGATTCAATTCATGATTCATGATTTATGATTCAATTCATGATTCAATTCATGATTCATGATTCATGATTCATGATTCGATTCATGATTCATGATTCAATTCATGATTCATGATTTGATTCATGATTCATGATTCATGATTAGATTCATGATTCATGATTCGATTTCTGATTCATGATTCAATTCATGATTCTTGATTCATTTCATGATTCATGATTCAATTCATAATTCATGTTTCGATTCATGTATCATGATTCGATTCATGATTCATGATTCGATTCATGATTCATGATTCATGATTCATGATTCAATTCATGATTCATGATTCGATTCAAGATTCATGATTCAATTCATGATTTATGATTTATGATTCAATTTATGATTCAATATTCGATTCATGATTCATGATTTATGAATCAATTCATGATTCAATTCATGATTCATGATTCATGATTCATGATTCGATTCATGATTCATGATTCGATTTATGATTCATGATTCAATTCATGATTCATGATTTATGATTCAATTCATGATTCAATTCATGATTCATGATTCAATTCATGATTCGAGATTCATGATTGGAATCATGATTCTTGATTCATGATTCGATTCATGATTCAATTCATAATTCATGATTCATGATTCAATTTATGATTCATTATTCATGATTCGATTCATAATTCATGATTCATGATTCAATTCATGATTCATGATTCGATTTATGATTCATGATTCAATTCATGATTCATGATTCATGATTCAATTCATGATTCATGATTCGATTCAAGATTCATGATTCAATTCATGATTTATGATTTATGATTCAATTTATGATTCAATATTCGATTCATGATTCATGATTTATGAATCAATTCATGATTCAATTCATGATTCATGATTCGATTCAAGATTCATGATTCAATTCATGATTTATGATTTATGATTCAATTTATGATTCAATATTCGATTCATGATTCATGATTTATGAATCAATTCATGATTCAATTCATGATTCATGATTCATGATTCATGATTCGATTCATGATTCATGATTCGATTTATGATTCATGATTCAATTCATGATTCATGATTTATGATTCAATTCATGATTCAATTCATGATTCATGATCCAATTCATGATTCGAGATTCATGATTTGAATCATGATTCATGATTCATGATTCGATTCATGATTCAATTCATGATTCATGATTCATGATTCAATTTATGATTCAATATTCATGATTCGATTCATAATTCATGATTCATGATTCAATTCATGATTCATGATTCGATTTATGATTCATGATTCAATTCATGATTCATGATTTATGATTCAATTCATGATTCATGAATGATTCATGAATGATTTCATGATTCGAGATTCATGATTCGATTAATGATTTATGATTCAATTTATGATTCATGATTCATGATTCGATTCATGATTCATTATTCATGATTCAAATCAAGATTCAATATATGATTCATGATTCAATTCATGATTTATGATTCAATTCATGATTCATGATTCGATTCATAATTAATGATTTATGATTAGTTTCATGATTCATGATTCATTTCATGATTCGTGTTTCGATTCATAATTCATGATATGATTCATGATTCATGATTCAATTCATGATTTATGATTCGATTCATTATTCATGATTCATGATTCATGATTCGATTCATGATTCTTGATTCATTTCATGATTCATGATTCATGATTCAATTCATGATTCATGATGCAATTCATGAATTATGATTCAAATCATGATTCATGATTCAATTCATGTTTCATGATTCGATTTATGATTCATGATTCAATTCATGATTCATGATTCATGATTCAATTCATGATTCATGATTCGATTCATGATTCATGATTCATGATTCAATTCATGATTCATGATTCGATTTTTGATTCATGATTCAATTCATGATTCATGATTTATGATTCAATTCATGATTCCATTCATGATTCATGATTCAATTCATGATTCGAGATTCATGATTCGATTCATGATTCGTGATTTATGATTCGATTCATGATTCATTATTCATGATTCAAATCAAGATTCAATATATGATTCATGATTCAATTCATGATTTATGATTCAATTCATGATTCATGATTTGATTCATAATTAATGATTTATGATTAATTTCATGATTCATGATTTATTTCATGATTCGTGTTTCGATTCATAATTCATGATATGATTCATGATTCATGATTTAATTCATGATTCATGATTCAATTCATTATTCATGATTCATGATTCATGATTCGATTCATGATTCTTGATTCATTTCATGATTCATGATTCATGATCCAATTCATGATTCATGATGCAATTCATGAATTATGATTCAAATCATGATTCATGATTCAATTCATGTTTCATGATTCGATTCATGATTCATGATTCAATTCATGATTCATGATTCATGATTCAATTCATGTTTCATGATTCGATTCATGATTCATGATTCAATTTATGATTCATGATTCATGATTCAATTCATGATTCATGATTCGATTCATGATTTATGATTCATGATTCGATTCATGATTCAAGATTCATGATTCAATTCATGATTCATGATTCGATTTTTGATTCATGATTCAATTCATGATTTATGATTCAATTCATGATTCCATTCATGATTCATGATTCAATTCATGATTCGAGATTCATGATTCGATTCATGATTCGTGATTCAATTCATGATTCATGATTCGATTCATGATTCATGATTCAATTCATGATTCATGATTTATGATTCGTTTCATGATTCATGATTCATTTCATGATTCGTGTTTCGATTCATAATTCATGATTCAATTCATGATTCATGATTCGATTCATTATTAACGATTCATGATTCATGATTTGAATCATGATTCTTGATTCATTTCATGATTCATGATTCATGATTCAATTCATGATTCATGTTTCGATTCATGATTCATGATTCGATTCATAATTAATGATTCATAATTCATGATTAAATTCATGATTCATGATTCATGATTCATGATTCAATTCATGATTCATGATTCAATTCATGATTTATGATTCGATTCATGATTCATGATTCATGATTCGATTCATGATTCATGATTTATGATTCAATTCATGATTCATGATTCGATTCATGATTCATGATTCGATTCATGATTCATGATTCATAATTCATGATTCAATTCATGATTCATGATTCAATTCATGATTCATGATTCGATTCATGATTCATGATTCATGATTCGATTCATGATTCATGATTTATGATTCAATTCATGATTCATGATTCGATTCATGATTCATGATTCAATTCATGATTTATGATTTATGATTCAATTTATGATTCAATTCATGATTCATGATTCATGATTCGATTCATGATTCATGATTCAATTCATGATTCATTATTTAATTCATGATTCGATTCATGATTTATGATTCAATTCATGATTCATGATTCATAATTCATGATTCAATTCATGATTCATGATTCGATTTATGATTCATAATTCAATTCATGATTTATGATTCAATTCATGATTCAATTCATGATTCAATTCATGATTCGAGATTCATGATTCGATTCATGATTCATGATTCATGATTCATGATTCGATTCATGATTCAATTCATGATTCATGATTCATGTTTCATGATTCAATTCATGATTCGTGATTCAATTCATGATTCATGATTCAATTTATGATTCATGATTCAATTCATGATTCATGAATAATGATTTAATTGATGATTCAATTCATGATTCATGATTCAATTCATGATTCGAGATTCATGATTCGATTAATGATTCATGATTTAATTCATGATTCAATTCATGATTCGATTAATGATTTATGATTTAATTCATGATTCAATTTATGATTCATGATTCATGATTCGATTCATGATTCATGATTCATGATTCATGATTCAAATCATGATTCAATTCATGATTCATGATTCAATTCATGATTTATGATTCAATTCATGATTCATGATTTTATTCATAATTAATGATGTATGATTCGTTTCAAGATTCATGATTCATTTCATGATTCGTGTTTCGATTCATAATTCATGATTCAATTCATGATTCATGATTCAATTCTTGATTCATGATTCGATTCATTATTCATGATTCATGATTCTTGATTCGATTCATGATTCTTGATTCATTTCATGATTCATGATTCATGATTCAATTCATGATTCATGATTCGATTCATGATTTATGATTCATGATTCGATTCATGATTCAAGATTCATGATTCAATTCATGATTCATGATTCGATTTTTGATTCATGATTCAATTCATGATTTATGATTCAATTCATGATTCCATTCATGATTCATGATTCAATTCATGATTCGAGATTCATGATTCGATTCATGATTCGTGATTCAATTCATGATTCATGATTCGATTCATGATTCATGATTCAATTCATGATTCATGATTTATGATTCGTTTCATGATTCATGATTCATTTCATGATTCGTGTTTCGATTCATAATTCATGATTCAATTCATGATTCATGATTCGATTCATTATTAACGATTCATGATTCATGATTTGAATCATGATTCTTGATTCATTTCATGATTCATGATTCATGATTCAATTCATGATTCATGTTTCGATTCATGATTCATGATTCGATTCATAATTAATGATTCATAATTCATGATTAAATTCATGATTCATGATTCATGATTCATGATTCAATTCATGATTCATGATTCAATTCATGATTTATGATTCGATTCATGATTCATGATTCATGATTCGATTCATGATTCATGATTTATGATTCAATTCATGATTCATGATTCGATTCATGATTCATGATTCGATTCATGATTCATGATTCATAATTCATGATTCAATTCATGATTCATGATTCAATTCATGATTCATGATTCGATTCATGATTCATGATTCATGATTCGATTCATGATTCATGATTTATGATTCAATTCATGATTCATGATTCGATTCATGATTCATGATTCAATTCATGATTTATGATTTATGATTCAATTTATGATTCAATTCATGATTCATGATTCATGATTCGATTCATGATTCATGATTCAATTCATGATTCATTATTTAATTCATGATTCGATTCATGATTTATGATTCAATTCATGATTCATGATTCATAATTCATGATTCAATTCATGATTCATGATTCGATTTATGATTCATAATTCAATTCATGATTTATGATTCAATTCATGATTCAATTCATGATTCAATTCATGATTCGAGATTCATGATTCGATTCATGATTCATGATTCATGATTCATGATTCGATTCATGATTCAATTCATGATTCATGATTCATGTTTCATGATTCAATTCATGATTCATGATTCATGATTCGATTCATAATTCATGATTCGTGATTCAATTCATGATTCATGATTCAATTTATGATTCATGATTCAATTCATGATTCATGAATAATGATTTAATTGATGATTCAATTCATGATTCATGATTCAATTCATGATTCGAGATTCATGATTCGATTAATGATTCATGATTTAATTCATGATTCAATTCATGATTCGATTAATGATTTATGATTTAATTCATGATTCAATTTATGATTCATGATTCATGATTCGATTCATGATTCATGATTCATGATTCATGATTCAAATCATGATTCAATTCATGATTCATGATTCAATTCATGATTTATGATTCAATTCATGATTCATGATTTTATTCATAATTAATGATGTATGATTCGTTTCAAGATTCATGATTCATTTCATGATTCGTGTTTCGATTCATAATTCATGATTCAATTCATGATTCATGATTCAATTCTTGATTCATGATTCGATTCATTATTCATGATTCATGATTCTTGATTCGATTCATGATTCTTGATTCATTTCATGATTCATGATTCATGATTCAATTCATGATTCATGTGTCGATTCATGTATCATGATTCGATTTATGATTCATGATTCGATTCATGATTCATGATTCATGATTCATGACTCAATTCATGATTCATGATTCAATTCATGATTCATGATTCGATTCATGATTTATGATTCATGATTCATTATTCAATTCATGATTCATAATTCGATTCATGATTCATGATTCAATTCATGATTTATGATTCATGATTAAATTTATGATTCAATTCATGATTCATGATTCGATTCATGATTCATGATTCATGATTCGATTCATGATTCATGATTCAATTCATCATTCATGATTCATTATTTAATTCATGATTCAATTCATGATTCATGATTCAATTCATGATTCATGATTCATGATTCAATTCATGATTCATGATTCGATTCATGATTCATGATTCATGATTCAATTCATGATTAATGAGTCGATTCATGATTCATGATTCAATTCATGATTCATGATTTATGATTCAACTCATGATTCAATTCATGATTCATGATTCGATTCATGATTCATGATTCAATTCATGATTCATGATTTGATTCATGATTCATGATTCATGATTCGATTCATGATTCATGATTCCATTCATGATTCATGATTCAATTCATGATTCATGATTTATGATTCAATTCATGATTCAATTCATGATTCATGATTCCATTCATGATTCATGATTCAATTCATGATTCATGATTTATGATTCAATTCATGATTCAATTCATGATTCATGATTTATGATTCAATTCATGATTCAATTCATGATTCATGATTCATGATTCATGATTCGATTCATGATTCATGATTCAATTCATGATTCATGATTTGATTCATGATTCATGATTCATGATTAGATTCATGATTCATGATTCGATTTCTGATTCATGATTCAATTCATGATTCATGATTTATGATTCAATTCATGATTCAATTCATGATTCATGATTCAATTCATGATTCGAGATTCATGATTCGATTCATGATTCATGATTCGATTCATGATTCATGATTCATGATTCGATTCATAATTCATGATTCAATTCATGATTCATGATTCGATTCAAGATTCATGATTCAATTCATGATTCATGATTCGATTCATTATTCATGATTCATGATTCAATTCATGATTCTTGATTCATTTCATGATTCATGATTCAATTCATAATTCATGTTTCGATTCATGTATCATGATTCGATTCATGATTCATGATTCGATTCATGATTCATGATTCATGATTCATGATTCAATTCATGATTCATGATTCGTTTCAAGATTCATGATTCAATTCATGATTTATGATTTATGATTCAATTTATGATTCAATATTCGATTCATGATTCATGATTTATGAATCAATTCATGATTCAATTCATGATTCATGATTCATGATTCATGATTCGATTCATGATTCATGATTCGATTTATGATTCATGATTCAATTCATGATTCATGATTTATGATTCAATTCATGATTCAATTCATGATTCATGATTCAATTCATGATTCGAGATTCATGATTGGAATCATGATTCATGATTCATGATTCGATTCATGATTCAATTCATAATTCATGATTCATGATTCAATTTATGATTCATTATTCATGATTCGATTCATAATTCATGATTCATGATTCAATTCATGATTCATGATTCGATTTATGATTCATGATTCAATTCATGATTCATGATTCATGATTCAATTCATGATTCATGATTCGATTCAAGATTCATGATTCAATTCATGATTTATGATTTATGATTCAATTTATGATTCAATATTCGATTCATGATTCATGATTTATGAATCAATTCATGATTCAATTCATGATTCATGATTCATGATTCATGATTCGATTCATGATTCATGATTCGATTCATGATTCAATTCATGATTCATGATTCATGATTCAATTTATGATTCATTATTCATGATTCGATTCATAATTCATGATTCATGATTCAATTCATGATTCATGATTCGATTTATGATTCATGATTCAATTCATGATTCATGATTTATGATTCAATTCATGATTCATGAATGATTCATGAATGATTTCATGATTCGAGATTCATGATTCGATTAATGATTTATGATTCAATTTATGATTCATGATTCATGATTCGATTCATGATTCATTATTCATGATTCAAATCAAGATTCAATATATGATTCATGATTCAATTCATGATTTATGATTCAATTCATGATTCATGATTCGATTCATAATTAATGATTTATGATTAGTTTCATGATTCATGATTCATTTCATGATTCGTGTTTCGATTCATAATTCATGATATGATTCATGATTCATGATTCAATTCATGATTTATGATTCGATTCATTATTCATGATTCATGATTCATGATTCGATTCATGATTCTTGATTCATTTCATGATTCATGATTCATGATTCAATTCATGATTCATGATGCAATTCATGAATTATGATTCAAATCATGATTCATGATTCAATTCATGTTTCATGATTCGATTTATGATTCATGATTCAATTCATGATTCATGATTCATGATTCAATTCATGATTCATGATTCGATTCATGATTCATGATTCATGATTCAATTCATGATTCATGATTCGATTTTTGATTCATGATTCAATTCATGATTCATGATTCAATTCATGATTCCATTCATGATTCATGATTCAATTCATGATTCGAGATTCATGATTCGATTCATGATTCGTGATTTATGATTCGATTCATGATTCATTATTCATGATTCAAATCAAGATTCAATATATGATTCATGATTCAATTCATGATTTATGATTCAATTCATGATTCATGATTTGATTCATAATTAATGATTTATGATTAATTTCATGATTCATGATTTATTTCATGATTCGTGTTTCGATTCATAATTCATGATATGATTCATGATTCATGATTTAATTCATGATTCATGATTCAATTCATTATTCATGATTCATGATTCATGATTCGATTCATGATTCTTGATTCATTTCATGATTCATGATTCATGATTCAATTCATGATTCATGATGCAATTCATGAATTATGATTCAAATCATGATTCATGATTCAATTCATGTTTCATGATTCGATTCATGATTCATGATTCAATTCATGATTCATGATTCATGATTCAATTCATGTTTCATGATTCGATTCATGATTCATGATTCAATTTATGATTCATGATTCATGATTCAATTCATGATTCATGATTCGATTCATGATTCATGATTCAATTCATGATTCATGATTTATGATTCAATTCATGATTCATGAATGATTCATGAATGATTTCATGATTCGAGATTCATGATTCGATTAATGATTTATGATTCAATTTATGATTCATGATTCATGATTCGATTCATGATTCATTATTCATGATTCAAATCAAGATTCAATATATGATTCATGATTCAATTCATGATTTATGATTCAATTCATGATTCATGATTCGATTCATAATTAATGATTTATGATTAGTTTCATGATTCATGATTCATTTCATGATTCGTGTTTCGATTCATAATTCATGATATGATTCATGATTCATGATTCAATTCATGATTTATGATTCGATTCATTATTCATGATTCATGATTCATGATTCGATTCATGATTCTTGATTCATTTCATGATTCATGATTCATGATTCAATTCATGATTCATGATGCAATTCATGAATTATGATTCAAATCATGATTCATGATTCAATTCATGTTTCATGATTCGATTTATGATTCATGATTCAATTCATGATTCATGATTCATGATTCAATTCATGATTCATGATTCGATTCATGATTCATGATTCATGATTCAATTCATGATTCATGATTCGATTTTTGATTCATGATTCAATTCATGATTCATGATTTATGATTCAATTCATGATTCCATTCATGATTCATGATTCAATTCATGATTCGAGATTCATGATTCGATTCATGATTCGTGATTTATGATTCGATTCATGATTCATTATTCATGATTCAAATCAAGATTCAATATATGATTCATGATTCAATTCATGATTTATGATTCAATTCATGATTCATGATTTGATTCATAATTAATGATTTATGATTAATTTCATGATTCATGATTTATTTCATGATTCGTGTTTCGATTCATAATTCATGATATGATTCATGATTCATGATTTAATTCATGATTCATGATTCAATTCATTATTCATGATTCATGATTCATGATTCGATTCATGATTCTTGATTCATTTCATGATTCATGATTCATGATTCAATTCATGATTCATGATGCAATTCATGAATTATGATTCAAATCATGATTCATGATTCAATTCATGTTTCATGATTCGATTCATGATTCATGATTCAATTCATGATTCATGATTCATGATTCAATTCATGTTTCATGATTCGATTCATGATTCATGATTCAATTTATGATTCATGATTCATGATTCAATTCATGATTCATGATTCGATTCATGATTCATGATTCATGATTCGATTCATGATTCAAGATTCATGATTCAATTCATAATTCATGATTCGATTTTTGATTCATGATTCAATTCATGATTCATGATTTATGATTCAATTCATGATTCCATTCATGATTCATGATTCAATTCATGATTCGAGATTCATGATTCAATTCATGATTCGTGATTCAATTCATGATTCATGATTCGATTCATGATTCATGATTCAATTCATGATTCATGATTTATGATTCGTTTCATGATTCATGATTCATTTCATGATTCGTGTTTCGATTCATAATTCATGATTCAATTCATGATTCATGATTCGATTCATTATTAACGATTCATGATTCATGATTTGAATCATGATTCTTGATTCATTTCATGATTCATGATTCATGATTCAATTTATGATTCAATTCATGATTCATGATTCGATTCATGATTCATGATTCATGATTCGATTCATGATTCATGATTCAATTCATCATTCATGATTCATTATTTAATTCATGATTCGATTCATGATTCATGATTCAATTCATGAATCATGATTCATGATTCAATTCATGATTCATGATTCAATTCATGATTCATGATTCGATTCATGATTTATGATTCATGAATCATTATTCAATTCATGATTCATAATTCGATTCATGATTCATGATTCAATTCATGATTTATGATTCATGATTCAATTTATGATTCAATTCATGATTCATGATTCGATTCATGATTCATGATTCATGATTCGATTCATGATTCATGATTCAATTCATCATTCATGATTCATTATTTAATTCATGATTCGATTCATGATTCATGATTCAATTCATGATTCATGATTCATGATTCAATTCATGATTCATGATTCGATTCATGATTCATGATTCATGATTCAATTCATGATTAATGAGTCGATTCATGATTCATGATTCAATTCATGATTCATGATTTATGATTCAACTCATGATTCAATTCATGATTCATGATTCATGATTCGATTCATGATTCATGATTCAATTCATGATTCATGATTTGATTCATGATTCATGATTCATGATTCGATTCATGATTCATGATTCCATTCATGATTCATGATTCCATTCATGATTCATGATTCAATTCATGATTCATGATTTATGATTCAATTCATGATTCAATTCATGATTCATGATTTATGATTACACTCATGATTCAATTCATGATTCATGATTCATGATTCGATTCATGATTCAATTCATGATTCATGATTCATGTTTCATCATTCAATTCATGATTCATGATTCGATTCATAATTCATGATTCATGATTCAATTCATGATTCATGATTCAATTTATGATTCATGATTCAATTCATGATTCATGAATAATGATTTAATTCATGATTCAATTCATGATTCATGATTCAATTCATGATTCGAGATTCATGATTTGATTAATGATTCATGATTCAATTCATGATTCATGATTCATGATTCGATTCATGATTTAATTCAGGATTCATGATTCATAATTCATGATTCAATTTATGATTCATGATTCATGATTCGATTCATGATTCATGATTCATGATTCATGATTCAAATCATGATTCAATTCATGATTCATGATTCAATTCATGATTTATGATTCAATTCATGATTCATGATTTTATTCATAATTAATGATTTATGATTCGTTTCAAGATTCATGATTCATTTCATGATTCGTGTTTCGATTCATAATTCATGATTCAATTCATGATTCATGATTCAATTCCTGATTCATGATTCAATTCATTATTCATGATTCATGATTCTTGATTCGATTCATGATTCTTGATTCATTTCATGATTCATGATTCATGATTCAATTCATGATTCATGTGTCAATTCATGTATCATGATTCGATTCATGATTCATGATTCGATTCATGATTCATGATTCATGATTCATGATTCAATTCATGATTCATGATTCGATTCATGATTTATGATTCATGATTCATTATTCAATTCATGATTCATGATTCGATTCATGATTCATGATTCAATTCATGATTTATGATTCATGATTCAATTTATGATTAAATTCATGATTCATGATTCGATTCATGATTCATGATTCATGATTCGATTCATGATTCATGATTCAATTCATCATTCATGATTCATTATTTAATTCATGATTCGATTCATGATTCATGATTCAATTCATGATTCATGATTCATGATTCAATTCATGATTCATGATTTGATTCATGATTCATGAATCATGATTCAATTCATGATTAATGAGTCGATTCATGATTCATGATTCAATTCATGATTCATGATTTATAATTCAACTCATGATTCAATTCATGATTCATGATTCATGATTCGATTCATGATTCATGATTCAATTCATGATTTATGATTTGATTCATGATTCATGATTCATGATTCGATTCATGATTCATGATTCCATTCATGATTCATGATTCCATTCATGATTCATGATTCAATTCATGATTCATGATTTATGATTCAACTCATGATTCAATTCATGATTCATGATTCATGATTCATGATTCGATTCATGATTCAATTCATGATTCATAATTCATGATTCATGATTCAATTCATGATTCATGATTCAATTTATGATTCATGATTCAATTCATGATTCATGAATAATGATTTAATTCATGATTCAATTCATGATTCATGATTCAATTCATGATTCGAGATTCATGATTCGATTAATGATTCATGATTCAATTCATGATTCATGATTCATGATTCGATTCATGATTTAATTCATGATTCATGATTTATAATTCATGATTCAATTTATGATTCATGATTCATGATTCATGATTCATGATTCAAATCATGATTCATGATTCAATTCATGATTTATGATTCAATTCATGATTCATGATTTTATTCATAATTAATGATTTATGATTCGTTTCAAGATTCATGATTCATTTCATGATTCGTGTTTCGATTCATAATTCATGATTCAATTCATGATTCATGTGTCGATTCATGTATCATGATTCGATTCATGATTCATGATTCGATTCATGATTTATGATTCATGATTCATTATTCAATTCATGATTCATGATTCGATTCATGATTCATGATTCAATTCATGATTTATTATTCATGATTCAATTTATGATTAAATTCATGATTCATGATTCGATTCATGATTCATGATTCATGATTCGATTCATGATTCATGATTGAATTCATCATTCATGATTCATTATTTAATTCATGATTCGATTCATGATTCATGATTCAATTCATGATTCATGATTCATGATTCAATTCATGATTCATGATTCGATTCATGATTCATGAATCATGATTCAATTCATGATTAATGAGTCGATTCATGATTCATGATTCAATTCATGATTCATGATTTATAATTCAACTCATGATTCAATTCATGATTCATGATTCATGATTCGATTCATGATTCATGATTCAATTCATGATTTATGATTTGATTCATGATTCATGATTCATGATTCGATTCATGATTCGATTCATGATTCATGATTCCATTCATGATTCATGATTCAATTCATGATTCATGATTTATGATTCAATTCATGATTCAATTCATGATTCATGATTTATGATTCAACTCATGATTCAATTCATGATTCATGATTCATGATTCATGATTCGATTCATGATTCATGATTCAATTCATGATTCATGATTTGATTCATGATTCATGATTCATGATTCATGATTAGATTCATGATTCATGATTCGATTTCTGATTCATGATTCAATTCATGATTCATGATTTATGATTCAATTCATGATTCAATTCATGATTCATGATTCAATTCATGATTCGAGATTCATGATTCGATTCATGATTCATGATTCGATTCATGATTCATGATTCATGATTCGATTCATAATTCATGATTCAATTCATGATTCATGATTCGATTCAAGATTCATGATTCAATTCATGATTCATGATTCGATTCATTATTCATGATTCATGATTCAATTCATGATTCTTGATTCATTTCATGATTCATGATTCAATTCATAATTCATGTTTCGATTCATGTATCATGATTCGATTCATGATTCATGATTCAATTCATGATTCATGATTCATGATTCATGATTCAATTCATGATTCGATTCAAGATTCATGATTCAATTCATGATTTATGATTTATGATTCAATTTATGATTCAATATTCGATTCATGATTCATGATTTATGAATCAATTCATGATTCAATTCATGATTCATGATTCATGATTCATGATTCGATTCATGATTCATGATTCGATTTATGATTCATGATTCAATTCATGATTCATGATTTATGATTCAATTCATGATTCAATTCATGATTCATGATTCAATTCATGATTCGAGATTCATGATTGGAATCATGATTCATGATTCATGATTCGATTCATGATTCAATTCATAATTCATGATTCATGATTCAATTTATGATTCATTATTCATGATTCGATTCATAATTCATGATTCATGATTCAATTCATGATTCATGATTCGATTTATGATTCATGATTCAATTCATGATTCATGATTCATGATTCAATTCATGATTCATGATTCGATTCAAGATTCATGATTCAATTCATGATTTATGATTTATGATTCAATTTATGATTCAATATTCGATTCATGATTCATGATTTATGAATCAATTCATGATTCAATTCATGATTCATGATTCATGATTCGATTCATGATTCATGATTCGATTTATGATTCATGATTCAATTCATGATTCATGATTTATGATTCAATTCATGATTCAATTCATGATTCATGATTCAATTCATGATTCGAGATTCATGATTTGAATCATGATTCATGATTCATGATTCAATTTATGATTCATTATTCATGATTCGATTCATAATTCATGATTCATGATTCAATTCATGATTCATGATTCGATTTATGATTCATGATTCAATTCATGATTCATGATTTATGATTCAATTCATGATTCATGAATGATTCATGAATGATTTCATGATTCGAGATTCATGATTCAATTCATGATTTATGATTCAATTCATGATTCATGATTCGATTCATAATTAATGATTTATGATTAGTTTCATGATTCATGATTCATTTCATGATTCGTGTTTCGATTCATAATTCATGATATGATTCATGATTCATGATTCAATTCATGATTTATGATTCGATTCATTATTCATGATTCATGATTCATGATTCGATTCATGATTCTTGATTCATTTAATAAATCATGATTCATGATTCAATTCATGATTCATGATGCAATTCATGAATTATGATTCAAATCATGATTCATGATTCAATTCATGTTTCATGATTCGATTTATGATTCATGATTCAATTCATGATTCATGATTCATGATTCAATTCATGATTCATGATTCGATTCATGATTCATGATTCATGATTCAATTCATGATTCATGATTCGATTTTTGATTCATGATTCAATTCATGATTCATGATTTATGATTCAATTCATGATTCCATTCATGATTCATGATTCAATTCATGATTCGAGATTCATGATTCGATTCATGATTCGTGATTTATGATTCGATTCATGATTCATTATTCATGATTCAAATCAAGATTCAATATATGATTCATGATTCAATTCATGATTTATGATTCAATTCATGATTCATGATTTGATTCATAATTAATGATTTATGATTAATTTCATGATTCATGATTTATTTCATGATTCGTGTTTCGATTCATAATTCATGATATGATTCATGATTCATGATTTAATTCATGATTCAATTCATTATTCATGATTCATGATTCATGATTCGATTCATGATTCTTGATTCATTTCATGATTCATGATTCATGATTCAATTCATGATTCATGATGCAATTCATGAATTATGATTCAAATCATGATTCATGATTCAATTCATGTTTCATGATTCGATTCATGATTCATGATTCAATTCATGATTCATGATTCATGATTCAATTCATGTTTCATGATTCGATTCATGATTCATGATTCAATTCATGATTCATGATTCGATTCATGATTCATGATTCATGATTCGATTCATGATTCAAGATTCATGATTCAATTCATGATTCATGATTCGATTTTTGATTCATGATTCAATTCATGATTCATGATTTATGATTCAATTCATGATTGCATTCATGATTCATGATTCAATTCATGATTCGAGATTCATGATTCGATTCATGATTCGTGATTCAATTCATGATTCATGATTCGATTCATGATTCATGATTCAATTCATGATTCATGATTTATGATTCGTTTCATGATTCATGATTCATTTCATGATTCGTGTTTCGATTCATAATTCATGATTCAATTCATGATTCATGATTCGATTCATTATTAACGATTCATGATTCATGATTTGAATCATGATTCTTGATTCATTTCATGATTCATGATTCATGATTAAATTCATGATTCATGTTTCGATTCATGATTCATGATTCGATTCATAATTCATGATTCATAATTCATGATTAAATTCATGATTCATGATTCATGATTCATGATTCAATTCATGATTCATGATTCAATTCATGATTTATGATTCGATTCATGATTCATGATTCATGATTCGATTCATGATTCATGATTTATGATTCAATTCATGATTCATGATTCGATTCATGATTCATGATTCGATTCATGATTCATGATTCATAATTCATGATTCAATTCATGATTCATGATTCAATTCATGATTCATGATTCGATTCATGATTCATGATTCATGATTCATGATTCATGATTCGATTCATGATTCATGATTTATGATTCAATTCATGATTCATGATTCGATTCATGATTCATGATTCAATTCATGATTTATGATTTATGATTCAATTTATGATTCAATTCATGATTCATGATTCATGATTCGATTCATGATTCATGATTCAATTCATGATTCATTATTTAATTCATGATTCGATTCATGATTTATGATTCAATTCATGATTCATGATTCATAATTTATGATTCAATTCATGATTCATGATTCGATTTATGATTCATAATTCAATTCATGATTTATGATTCAATTCATGATTCAATTCATGATTCAATTCATGATTCGAGATTCATGATTCGATTCATGATTCATGATTCATGATTCATGATTCGATTCATGATTCAATTCATGATTCATGTTTCATGATTCAATTCATGATTCATGATTCATGATTCGATTCATAATTCATGATTCGTGATTCAATTCATGATTCATGATTCAATTTATGATTCATGATTCAATTCATGATTCATGAATAATGATTTAATTGATGATTCAATTCATGATTCATGATTCAATTCATGATTCGAGATTCATGATTCGATTAATGATTCATGATTTAATTCATGATTCAATTTATGATTCATGATTCATGATTCGATTCATGATTCATGATTCATGATTCAAATCATGATTCAATTCATGATTCATGATTCAATTCATGATTTATGATTCAATTCATGATTCATGATTTTATTCATAATTATTGATGTATGATTCGTTTCAAGATTCATGATTCATTTCATGATTCGTGTTTCGATTCATAATTCATGATTCAATTCATGATTCATGATTCAATTCTTGATTCATGATTCGATTCATTATTCATGATTCATGATTCTTGATTCGATTCATGATTCTTGATTCATTTCAAGATTCATGATTCATGATTCAATTCATGATTCATGTGTCGATTCATGTATCATGATTCGATTTATGATTCATGATTCGATTCATGATTCATGATTCATGATTCATGATTCAATTCATGATTCATGATTCAATTCATGATTCATGATTCGATTCATGATTTATGATTCATGATTCATTATTCAATTCATGATTCATGATTCGATTCATGATTCATGATTCATGATTCGATTCATGATTCATGATTCAATTCATCATTCATGATTCATTATTTAATTCATGATTCGATTCATGATTCATGATTCAATTCATGATTCATGATTCATGATTCAATTCATGATTCATGATTCGATTCATGATTCATGATTCATGATTCAATTCATGATTAATGAGTCGATTCATGATTCATGATTCAATTAATGATTCATGATTTATGATTCAACTCATGATTCAATTCATGATTCATGATTCATGATTCGATTCATGATTCATGATTCAATTCATGATTCATGATTTGATTCATGATTCATGATTCATGATTCGATTCATGATTCATGATTCCATTCATGATTCATGATTCCATTCATGATTCATGATTCAATTCATGATTCATGATTTATGATTCAATTCATGATTCAATTCATGATTCATGATTTATGATTACACTCATGATTCAATTCATGATTCATGATTCATGATTCATGATTCGATTCATGATTCAATTCATGATTCATGATTCATGTTTCATCATTCAATTCATGATTCATGATTCGATTCATAATTCATGATTCATGATTCAATTCATGATTCATGATTCAATTTATGATTCATGATTCAATTCATGATTCATGAATAATGATTTAATTCATGATTCAATTCATGATTCATGATTCAATTCATGATTCGAGATTCATGATTCGATTAATGATTCATAATTCAATTCATGATTCATGATTCATGATTCGATTCATGATTTAATTCATGATTCATGATTCATAATTCATGATTCAATTTATGATTCATGATTCATGATTCGATTCATGATTCATGATTCATGATTCATGATTCAAATCATGATTCAATTCATGATTCATGATTCAATTCATGATTTATGATTCAATTCATGATTCATGATTTTATTCATAATTAATGATTTATGATTCGTTTCAAGATTCATGATTCATTTCATGATTCGTGTTTCGATTCATAATTCATGATTCAATTCATGATTCATGATTCAATTCCTGATTCCTGATTCGATTCATTATTCATGATTCATGATTCTTGATTCGATTCATGATTCTTGATTCATTTCATGATTCATGATTCATGATTCAATTCATGATTCATGTGTCAATTCATGTATCATGATTCGATTCATGATTCATGATTCGATTCATGATTCATGATTCATGATTCAATTCATGATTCATGATTCGATTCATGATTTATGATTCATGATTCATTATTCAATTCATGATTCATGATTCGATTCATGATTCATGATTCAATTCATGATTTATGATTCATGATTCAATTTATGATTAAATTCATGATTCATGATTCGATTCATGATTCATGATTCATGATTCGATTCATGATTCATGATTCAATTCATCATTCATGATTCATTATTTAATTCATGATTCGATTCATGATTCATGATTCAATTCATGATTCATGATTCATGATTCAATTCATGATTCATGATTCGATTCATGATTCATGAATCATGATTCAATTCATGATTAATGAGTCGATTCATGATTCATGATTCAATTCATGATTCATGATTTATAATTCAACTCATGAATCAATTCATGATTCATGATTCATGATTCGATTCATGATTCATGATTCAATTCATGATTTATGATTTGATTCATGATTCATGATTCATGATTCGATTCATGATTCATGATTCCATTCATGATTCATGATTCCATTCATGATTCATGATTTAATTTATGATTCATGATTTATGATTCAATTCATGATTCAATTCATGATTCATGATTTATGATTCAACTCATGATTCAATTCATGATTCATGATTCATGATTCATGATTCGATTCATGATTCAATTCATGATTCATAATTCATGATTCATGATTCAATTCATGATTCATGATTCAATTTATGATTCATGATTCAATTCATGATTCATGAATAATGATTTAATTCATGATTCAATTCATGATTCATGATTCAATTCATGATTCGAGATTCATGATTCGATTAATGATTCATGATTCAATTCATGATTCATGATTCATGATTCGATTCATGATTTAATTCATGATTCATGATTCATAATTCATGATTCAATTTATGATTCATGATTCATGATTCGATTCATGATTCATGATTCATGATTCATGATTGAAATCATGATTCAATTCATGATTCATGATTCAATTCATGATTTATGATTCAATTCATGATTCATGATTTTATTCATAATTAATGATTTATGATTCGTTTCAAGATTCATGATTCATTTCATGATTCGTGTTTCGATTCATAATTCATGATTCAATTCATGATTCATGATTCAATTCCTGATTCATGATTCGATTCATTATTCATGATTCATGATTCTTGATTCGATTCATGATTCTTGATTCATTTCATGATTCATGATTCATGATTCAATTCATGATTCATGTGTCGATTCATGTATCATGATTCGATTCATGATTCATGATTCGATTCATGATTCATGATTCATGATTCATGATTCAATTCATGATTCATGATTCGATTCATGATTTATGATTCATGATTCATTATTCAATTCATGATTCATGATTCGATTCATGATTCATGATTCAATTCATGATTTATTATTCATGATTCAATTTATGATTAAATTCATGATTCATGATTCGATTCATGATTCATGATTCATGATTCGATTCATGATTCATGATTCAATTCATCATACATGATTCATTATTTAATTCATGATTCGATTCATGATTCATGATTTAATTCATGATTCATGATTCATGATTCAATTCATGATTCATGATTCGATTCATGATTCATGAATCATGATTCCATTCATGATTAATGAGTCGATTCATGATTCATGATTCAATTCATGATTCATGATTTATAATTCAACTCATGATTCAATTCATGATTCATGATTCATGATTCGATTCATGATTCATGATTCAATTCATGATTTATGATTTGATTCATGATTCATGATTCGATTCATGATTCATGATTCGATTCATGATTCATGATTCCATTCATGATTCATGATTCAATTCATGATTCATGATTTATGATTCAATTCATGATTCAATTCATGATTCATGATTTATGATTCAACTCATGATTCAATTCATGATTCATGATTCATGATTCATGATTCGATTCATGATTCATGATTCAATTCATGATTCATGATTTGATTCATGATTCATGATTCATGATTCATGATTAGATTCATGATTCATGATTCGATTTCTGATTCATGATTCAATTCATGATTCATGATTTATGATTCAATTCATGATTCAATTCATGATTCATGATTCAATTCATGATTCGAGATTCATGATTCGATTCATGATTCATGATTCGATTCATGATTCATGATTCATGATTCGATTCATAATTCATGATTCAATTCATGATTCATGATTCGATTCAAGATTCATGATTCAATTCATGATTCATGATTCGATTCATTATTCATGATTCATGATTCAATTCATGATTCTTGATTCATTTCATGATTCATGATTCATGATTCAATTCATAATTCATGTTTCGATTCATGTATCATGATTCGATTCATGATTCATGATTCGATTCATGATTCATGATTCATGATTCATGATTCAATTCATGATTCATGATTCGATTCAAGATTCATGATTCAATTCATGATTTATGATTTATGATTCAATTTATGATTCAATATTCGATTCATGATTCATGATTTATGAATCAATTCATGATTCAATTCATGATTCATGATTCATGATTCATGATTCGATTCATGATTCATGATTCGATTTATGATTCATGATTCAATTCATGATTCATGATTTATGATTCAATTCATGATTCAATTCATGATTCATGATTCAATTCATGATTCGAGATTCATGATTGGAATCATGATTCATGATTCATGATTCGATTCATGATTCAATTCATAATTCATGATTCATGATTCAATTTATGATTCATTATTCATGATTCGATTCATAATTCATGATTCATGATTCAATTCATGATTCATGATTCGATTTATGATTCATGATTCAATTCATGATTCATGATTCATGATTCATTTCATGATTCATGATTCGATTCAAGATTCATGATTCAATTCATGATTTATGATTTATGATTCAATTTATGATTCAATATTCGATTCATGATTCATGATTTATGAATCAATTCATGATTCAATTCATGATTCATGATTCATGATTCATGATTCGATTTATGATTCATGATTCGATTTATGATTCATGATTCAATTCATGATTCATGATTTATGATTCAATTCATGATTCAATTCATGATTCGATTCAAGATTCATGATTCAATTCATGATTTATGATTTATGATTCAATTTATGATTCAATATTCGATTCATGATTCATGATTTATGAATCAATTCATGATTCAATTCATGATTCATGATTCATGATTCATGATTCGATTCATGATTCATGATTCGATTTATGATTCATAATTCAATTCATGATTCATGATTTATGATTCAATTCATGATTCAATTCATGATTCATGATTCAATTCATGATTCGAGATTCATGATTCGAATCATGATTCATGATTCATGATTCGATTCATGATTCAATTCATGATTCATGATTCATGATTCAATTTATGATTTATTATTCATGATTCGATTCATAATTCATGATTCATGATTCAATTCATGATTCATGATTCGATTTATGATTCATGATTGAATTCATGATTCATGATTTATGATTCAATTCATGATTCATGAATGATTCATGAATGATTTCATGATTCGAGATTCATGATTCGATTAATGATTTATGATTCAATTTATGATTCATGATTCATGATTCGATTCATGATTCATTATTCATGATTCAAATCAAGATTCAATATATGATTCATGATTCAATTCATGATTTATGATTCAATTCATGATTCATGATTCGATTCATAATTAATGATTTATGATTAGTTTCATGATTCATGATTCATTTCATGATTCGTGTTTCGATTCATAATTCATGATATGATTCATGATTCATGATTCAATTCATGATTTATGATTCGATTCATTATTCATGATTCATGATTCATGATTCGATTCATGATTCTTGATTCATTTCATGATTCATGATTCATGATTCAATTCATGATTCATGATGCAATTCATGAATTATGATTCAAATCATGATTCATGATTCAATTCATGTTTCATGATTCGATTTATGATTCATGATTCAATTCATGATTCATGATTCATGATTCATTTCATGATTCATGATTCGATTCATGATTCATGATTCATGATTCAATTCATGATTCATGATTCGATTTTTGATTCATGATTCAATTCATGATTCATGATTTATGATTCAATTCATGATTCTATTCATGATTCATGATTCAATTCATGATTCGAGATTCATGATTCGATTCATGATTCGTGATTTATGATTCGATTCGTGATTCATTATTCATGATTCAAATCAAGATTCAATATATGATTCATGATTCAATTCATGATTTATGATTTAATTCATGATTCATGATTTGATTCATAATTAATGATTTATGATTAATTTCATGATTCATGATTTATTTCATGATTCGTGTTTCGATTCATAATTCATGATATGATTCATGATTCATGATTTAATTCATGATTCATGATTCAATTCATTATTCATGATTCATGATTCATGATTTGATTCATGATTCTTGATTCATTTCATGATTCATGATTCATGATTCAAATTATGATTCATGATGCAATTCATGAATTATGATTCAAATCATGATTCATGATTCAATTCATGTTTCATGATTCGATTCATGATTCATGATTCAATTCATGATTCATGATTCATGATTCAATTCATGTTTCATGATTCGATTCATGATTCATGATTCAATTTATGATTCATGATTCATGATTCAATTCATGATTCATGATTCGATTCATGATTCATGATTCATGATTCGATTCATGATTCAAGATTCATGATTCAATTCATGATTCATGATTCGATTTTTGATTCATGATTCAATTCATGATTCATGATTTATGATTCAATTCATGATTCCATTCATGATTCATGATTCAATTCATGATTCGAGATTCATGATTTGATTCATGATTCGTGATTCAATTCATGATTCATGATTCGATTCATGATTCATGATTCAATTCATGATTCATGATTTATGATTCGTTTCATGATTCATGATTCATTTCATGATTCGTGTTTCGATTCATAATTCATGATTCAATTCATGATTCATGATTCGATTCATTATTAACGATTCATGATTCATGATTCGAATCATGATTCTTGATTCATTTCATGATTCATGATTCATGATTCAATTCATGATTCATGTTTCGATTCATGATTCATGATTCGATTCATAATTCATGATTCATAATTCATGATTAAATTCATGATTCATGATTCAATTCCTGATTCATGATTCGATTCATTATTCATGATTCATGATTCTTGATTCGATTCATGATTCTTGATTCATTTCATGATTCATGATTCATGATTCAATTCATGATTCATGTGTCGATTCATGTATCATGATTCGATTCATGATTCATGATTCGATTCATGATTCATGATTCATGATTCATGATTCAATTCATGATTCATGATTCGATTCATGATTTATGATTCATGATTCATTATTCAATTCATGATTCATGATTCAATTCATGATTTATTATTCATGATTCAATTTATGATTAAATTCATGATTCATGATTCGATTCATGATTCATGATTCGATTCATGATTCATGATTCAATTCATCATACATGATTCATTATTTAATTCATGATTCGATTCATGATTCATGATTTAATTCATGATTCATGATTCATGATTCAATTCATGATTCATGATTCGATTCATGATTCATGAATCATGATTCCATTCATGATTAATGAGTCGATTCATGATTCATGATTCAATTCATGATTCATGATTTATAATTCAACTCATGATTCAATTCATGATTCATGATTCATGATTCGATTCATGATTCATGATTCAATTCATGATTTATGATTTGATTCATGATTCATGATTCATGATTCGATTCATGATTCATGATTCGATTCATGATTCATGATTCCATTCATGATTCATGATTCAATTCATGATTCATGATTTATGATTCAATTCATGATTCAATTCATGATTCATGATTTATGATTCAACTCATGATTCAATTCATGATTCATGATTCATGATTCATGATTCGATTCATGATTCATGATTCAATTCATGATTCATGATTTGATTCATGATTCATGATTCATGATTCATGATTAGATTCATGATTCATGATTCGATTTCTGATTCATGATTCAATTCATGATTCATGATTTATGATTCAATTCATGATTCAATTCATGATTCATGATTCAATTCATGATTCGAGATTCATGATTCGATTCATGATTCATGATTCGATTCATGATTCATGATTCATGATTCGATTCATAATTCATGATTCAATTCATGATTCATGATTCGATTCAAGATTCATGATTCAATTCATGATTCATGATTCGATTCATTATTCATGATTCATGATTCAATTCATGATTCTTGATTCATTTCATGATTCATGATTCATGATTCAATTCATAATTCATGTTTCGATTCATGTATCATGATTCGATTCATGATTCATGATTCGATTCATGATTCATGATTCATGATTCATGATTCAATTCATGATTCATGATTCGATTCAAGATTCATGATTCAATTCATGATTTATGATTTATGATTCAATTTATGATTCAATATTCGATTCATGATTCATGATTTATGAATCAATTCATGATTCAATTCATGATTCATGATTCATGATTCATGATTCGATTCATGATTCATGATTCGATTTATGATTCATGATTCAATTCATGATTCATGATTTATGATTCAATTCATGATTCAATTCATGATTCATGATTCAATTCATGATTCGAGATTCATGATTGGAATCATGATTCATGATTCATGATTCGATTCATGATTCAATTCATAATTCATGATTCATGATTCAATTTATGATTCATTATTCATGATTCGATTCATAATTCATGATTCATGATTCAATTCATGATTCATGATTCGATTTATGATTCATGATTCAATTCATGATTCATGATTCATGATTCATTTCATGATTCATGATTCGATTCAAGATTCATGATTCAATTCATGATTTATGATTTATGATTCAATTTATGATTCAATATTCGATTCATGATTCATGATTTATGAATCAATTCATGATTCAATTCATGATTCATGATTCATGATTCATGATTCGATTTATGATTCATGATTCGATTTATGATTCATGATTCAATTCATGATTCATGATTTATGATTCAATTCATGATTCAATTTATGATTCGATTCAAGATTCATGATTCAATTCATGATTTATGATTTATGATTCAATTTATGATTCAATATTCGATTCATGATTCATGATTTATGAATCAATTCATGATTCAATTCATGATTCATGATTCATGATTCATGATTCGATTCATGATTCATGATTCGATTTATGATTCATGATTCAATTCATGATTCATGATTTATGATTCAATTCATGATTCAATTCATGATTCATGATTCAATTCATGATTCGAGATTCATGATTCGAATCATGATTCATGATTCATGATTCGATTCATGATTCAATTCATGATTCATGATTCATGATTCAATTTATGATTTATTATTCATGATTCGATTCATAATTCATGATTCATGATTCAATTCATGATTCATGATTCGATTTATGATTCATGATTGAATTCATGATTCATGATTTATGATTCAATTCATGATTCATGAATGATTCATGAATGATTTCATGATTCGAGATTCATGATTCGATTAATGATTTATGATTCAATTTATGATTCATGATTCATGATTCGATTCATGATTCATTATTCATGATTCAAATCAAGATTCAATATATGATTCATGATTCAATTCATGATTTATGATTCAATTCATGATTCATGATTCGATTCATAATTAATGATTTATGATTAGTTTCATGATTCATGATTCATTTCATGATTCGTGTTTCGATTCATAATTCATGATATGATTCATGATTCATGATTCAATTCATGATTTATGATTCGATTCATTATTCATGATTCATGATTCATGATTCGATTCATGATTCTTGATTCATTTCATGATTCATGATTCATGATTCAATTCATGATTCATGATGCAATTCATGAATTATGATTCAAATCATGATTCATGATTCAATTCATGTTTCATGATTCGATTTATGATTCATGATTCAATTCATGATTCATGATTCATGATTCAATTCATGATTCATGATTCGATTCATGATTCATGATTCATGATTCAATTCATGATTCATGATTCGATTTTTGATTCATGATTCAATTCATGATTCATGATTTATGATTCAATTCATGATTCTATTCATGATTCATGATTCAATTCATGATTCGAGATTCATGATTCGATTCATGATTCGTGATTTATGATTCGATTCGTGATTCATTATTCATGATTCAAATCAAGATTCAATATATGATTCATGATTCAATTCATGATTTATGATTTAATTCATGATTCATGATTTGATTCATGATTAATGATTTATGATTAATTTCATGATTCATGATTTATTTCATGATTCGTGTTTCGATTCATAATTCATGATATGATTCATGATTCATGATTTAATTCATGATTCATGATTCAATTCATTATTCATGATTCATGATTCATGATTTGATTCATGATTCTTGATTCATTTCATGATTCATGATTCATGATTCAAATTATGATTCATGATGCAATTCATGAATTATGATTCAAATCATGATTCATGATTCAATTCATGTTTCATGATTCGATTCATGATTCATGATTCAATTCATGATTCATGATTCATGATTCAATTCATGTTTCATGATTCGATTCATGATTCATGATTCAATTTATGATTCATGATTCATGATTCAATTCATGATTCATGATTCGATTCATGATTCATGATTCATGATTCGATTCATGATTCAAGATTCATGATTCAATTCATGATTCATGATTCGATTTTTGATTCATGATTCAATTCATGATTCATGATTTATGATTCAATTCATGATTCCATTCATGATTCATGATTCAATTCATGATTCGAGATTCATGATTTGATTCATGATTCGTGATTCAATTCATGATTCATGATTCGATTCATGATTCATGATTCAATTCATGATTCATGATTTATGATTCGTTTCATGATTCATGATTCATTTCATGATTCGTGTTTCGATTCATAATTCATGATTCAATTCATGATTCATGATTCGATTCATTATTAACGATTCATGATTCATGATTCGAATCATGATTCTTGATTCATTTCATGATTCATGATTCATGATTCAATTCATGATTCATGTTTCGATTCATGATTCATGATTCGATTCATAATTCATGATTCATAATTCATGATTAAATTTATGATTCATGATTCATGATTCATGATTCAATTCATGATTCATGATTCAATTCATGATTTATGATTCGATTCATGATTCATGATTCATGATTCATGATTTATGATTCAATTCATGATTCATGATTCGATTCATGATTCATGATTCGATTCATGATTCATGATTCATAATTCATGATTCAATTCATGATTCATGATTCAATTCATGATTCATGATTCGATTCATGATTCATGATTCATGATTCATGATTCATGATTCGATTCATGATTCATGATTTATGATTCAATTCATGATTTATGATTCGATTCATGATTCATGATTCAATTCATGATTTATGATTTATGATTCAATTTATGATTCAATTCATGATTCATGATTCATGATTCGATTCATGATTCATGATTCAATTCATGATTCATTATTTAATTCATGATTCGATTCATGATTTATGATTCAATTCATGATTCATGATTCATAATTCATGATTCAATTCATGATTCATGATTCGATTTATGATTCATAATTCAATTCATGATTTATGATTCAATTCATGATTCAATTCATGATTCAATTCATGATTCGAGATTCATGATTCGATTCATGATTCATGATTCATGATTCATGATTCGATTCATGATTCAATTCATGATTCATGATTCATGTTTCATGATTCAATTCATGATTCATGATTCATGATTCGATTCATAATTCATGATTCATGATTCATGATTCGATTCATAATTCATGATTCGTGATTCAATTCATGATTCATGATTCAATTTATGATTCATGATTAAATTCATGATTCATGAATAATGATTTAATTGATGATTCAATTCATGATTCATGATTCAATTCATGATTTGAGATTCATGATTCGATTAATGATTCATGATTTAATTCATGATTCAATTCATGATTCATGATTCATGATTCAATTCATGATTCATGATTCGATTCATGATTCATGATTCATGATTCAATTCATGATTCATGATTCGATTTTTGATTCATGATTCAATTCATGATTCATGATTTATGATTCAATTCATGATTCCATTCATGATTCATGATTCAATTCATGATTCGAGATTCATGATTCGATTCATGATTCGTGATTTATGATTCGATTCATGATTCATTATTCATGATTCAAATCAAGATTCAATATATGATTCATGATTCAATTCATGATTTATGATTCAATTCATGATTCATGATTTGATTCATAATTAATGATTTATGATTAATTTCATGATTCATGATTTATTTCATGATTCGTGTTTCGATTCATAATTCATGATATGATTCATGATTCATGATTTAATTCATGATTCATGATTCAATTCATTATTCATGATTCATGATTCATGATTCGATTCATGATTCTTGATTCATTTCATGATTCATGATTCATGATTCAATTCATGATTCATGATGCAATTCATGAATTATGATTCAAATCATGATTCATGATTCAATTCATGTTTCATGATTCGATTCATGATTCATGATTCAATTCATGATTCATGATTCATGATTCAATTCATGTTTCATGATTCGATTCATGATTCATGATTCAATTTATGATTCATGATTCATGATTCAATTCATGATTCATGATTCGATTCATGATTCATGATTCATGATTCGATTCATGATTCAAGATTCATGATTCAATTCATGATTCATGATTCGATTTTTGATTCATGATTCAATTCATGATTCATGATTTATGATTCAATTCATGATTGCATTCATGATTCATGATTCAATTCATGATTCGAGATTCATGATTCGATTCATGATTCGTGATTCAATTCATGATTCATGATTTGATTCATGATTCATGATTCAATTCATGATTCATGATTTATGATTCGTTTCATGATTCATGATTCATTTCATGATTCGTGTTTCGATTCATAATTCATGATTCAATTCATGATTCATGATTCGATTCATTATTCACGATTCATGATTCATGATTTGAATCATGATTCTTGATTCATTTCATGATTCATGATTCATGATTAAATTCATGATTCATGTTTCGATTCATGATTCATGATTCGATTCATAATTCATGATTCATAATTCATGATTAAATTCATGATTCATGATTCATGATTCATGATTCAATTCATGATTCATGATTCAATTCATGATTTATGATTCGATTCATGATTCATGATTCATGATTCGATTCATGATTCATGATTTATGATTCAATTCATGATTCATGATTCGATTCATGATTCATGATTCGATTCATGATTCATGATTCATAATTCATGATTCAATTCATGATTCATGATTCAATTCATGATTCATGATTCGATTCATGATTCATGATTCATGATTCATGATTCATGATTCGATTTATGATTCATGATTTATGATTCAATTCATGATTCATGATTCGATTCATGATTCATGATTCAATTCATGATTTATGATTTATGATTCAATTTATGATTCAATTCATGATTCATGATTCATGATTCGATTCATGATTCATGATTCAATTCATGATTCATTATTTAATTCATGATTCGATTCATGATTTATGATTCAATTCATGATTCATGATTCATAATTCATGATTCAATTCATGATTCATGATTCGATTTATGATTCATAATTCAATTCATGATTTATGATTCAATTCATGATTCAATTCATGATTCAATTCATGATTCGAGATTCATGATTCGATTCATGATTCATGATTCATGATTCATGATTCGATTCATGATTCAATTCATGATTCATGATTCATGTTGCATGATTCAATTCATGATTCATGATTCATGATTCGATTCATAATTCATGATTCGTGATTCAATTCATGATTCATGATTCAATTTATGATTCATGATTCAATTCATGATTCATGAATAATGATTTAATTGATGATTCAATTCATGATTCATGATTCAATTCATGATTCGAGATTCATGATTCGATTAATGATTCATGATTTAATTCATGATTCAATTTATGATTCATGATTCATGATTCGATTCATGATTCATGATTCATGATTCAAATCATGATTCAATTCATGATTCATGATTCAATTCATGATTTATGATTCAATTCATGATTCATGATTTTATTCATAATTAATGATGTATGATTCGTTTCAAGATTCATGATTCATTTCATGATTCGTGTTTCGATTCATAATTCATGATTCAATTCATGATTCATGATTCAATTCTTGATTCATGATTCGATTCATTATTCATGATTCATGATTCTTGATTCGATTCATGATTCTTGATTCATTTCATGATTCATGATTCATGATTCAATTCATGATTCATGTGTCGATTCATGTATCATGATTCGATTTATGATTCATGATTCGATTCATGATTCATGATTCATGATTCATGATTCAATTCATGATTCATGATTCAATTCATGATTCATGATTCGATTCATGATTTATGATTCATGATTCATTATTCAATTCATGATTCATGATTCGATTCATGATTCATGATTCATGATTCGATTCATGATTCATGATTCAATTCATCATTCATGATTCATTATTTAATTCATGATTCGATTCATGATTCATGATTCAATTCATGATTCATGATTCATGATTCAATTCATGATTCATGATTCGATTCATGATTCATGATTCATGATTCAATTCATGATTAATGAGTCGATTCATGATTCATGATTCAATTCATGATTCATGATTTATGATTCAACTCATGATTCAATTCATGATTCATGATTCATGATTCGATTCATGATTCATGATTCAATTCATGATTCATGATTTGATTCATGATTCATGATTCATGATTCGATTCATGATTCATGATTCCATTCATGATTCATGATTCCATTCATGATTCATGATTCAATTCATGATTCATGATTTATGATTCAATTCATGATTCAATTCATGATTCATGATTTATGATTACACTCATGATTCAATTCATGATTCATGATTCATGATTCATGATTCGATTCATGATTCAATTCATGATTCATGATTCATGTTTCATCATTCAATTCATGATTCATGATTCGATTCATAATTCATGATTCATGATTCAATTCATGATTCATGATTCAATTTATGATTCATGATTCAATTCATGATTCATGAATAATGATTTAATTCATGATTCAATTCATGATTCATGATTCAATTCATGATTCGAGATTCATGATTCGATTAATGATTCATAATTCAATTCATGATTCATGATTCATGATTCGATTCATGATTTAATTCATGATTCATGATTCATAATTCATGATTCAATTTATGATTCATGATTCATGATTCGATTCATGATTCATGATTCATGATTCATGATTCAAATCATGATTCAATTCATGATTCATGATTCAATTCATGATTTATGATTCAATTCATGATTCATGATTTTATTCATAATTAATGATTTATGATTCGTTTCAAGATTCATGATTTATTTCATGATTCGTGTTTCGATTCATAATTCATGATTCAATTCATGATTCATGATTCAATTCCTGATTCCTGATTCGATTCATTATTCATGATTCATGATTCTTGATTCGATTCATGATTCTTGATTCATTTCATGATTCATGATTCATGATTCAATTCATGATTCATGTGTCAATTCATGTATCATGATTCGATTCATGATTCATGATTCGATTCATGATTCATGATTCATGATTCAATTCATGATTCATGATTCGATTCATGATTTATGATTCATGATTCATTATTCAATTCATGATTCATGATTCGATTCATGATTCATGATTCAATTCATGATTTATGATTCATGATTCAATTTATGATTAAATTCATGATTCATGATTCGATTCATGATTCATGATTCATGATTCGATTCATGATTCATGATTCAATTCATCATTCATGATTCATTATTTAATTCATGATTCGATTCATGATTCATGATTCAATTCATGATTCATGATTCATGATTCAATTCATGATTCATGATTCGATTCATGATTCATGAATCATGATTCAATTCATGATTAATGAGTCGATTCATGATTCATGATTCAATTCATGATTCATGATTTATAATTCAACTCATGATTCAATTCATGATTCATGATTCATGATTCGATTCATGATTCATGATTCAATTCATGATTTATGATTTGATTCATGATTCATGATTCATGATTCGATTCATGATTCATGATTCGATTTATGATTCATGATTCTATTCATGATTCATGATTCATGATTCAATTCATGATTCATGATTCGATTCATGATTCATGATTCATGATTCAATTCATGATTCATGATTCGATTTTTGATTCATGATTCAATTCATGATTCATGATTTATGATTCAATTCATGATTCTATTCATGATTCATGATTCAATTCATGATTCGAGATTCATGATTCGATTCATGATTCGTGATTTATGATTCGATTCGTGATTCATTATTCATGATTCAAATCAAGATTCAATATATGATTCATGATTCAATTCATGATTTATGATTTAATTCATGATTCATGATTTATTTCATGATTCGTGTTTCGATTCATAATTCATGATATGATTCATGATTCATGATTTAATTCATGATTCATGATTCAATTCATTATTCATGATTCATGATTCATGATTCGATTCATGATTCTTGATTCATTTCATGATTCATGATTCATGATTCAATTCATGATTCATGATGCAATTCATGAATTATGATTCAAATCATGATTCATGATTCAATTCATGTTTCATGATTCGATTCATGATTCATGATTCAATTCATGATTCATGAATCATGATTCAATTCATGTTTCATGATTCGATTCATGATTCATGATTCAATTCATGATTCATGAATCATGATTCAATTCATGTTTCATGATTCGATTCATGATTCATGATTCAATTTATGATTCATGATTCATGATTCAATTCATGATTCATGATTCGATTCATGATTCATGATTCATGATTCGATTCATGATTCAAGATTCATGATTCAATTCATGATTCATGATTCGATTTTTGATTCATGATTCAATTCATGATTCATGATTTATGATTCAATTCATGATTCCATTCATGATTCATGATTCAATTCATGATTCGAGATTCATGATTCGATTCATGATTCGTGATTCAATTCATGATTCATGATTCGATTCATGATTCATGATTCAATTCATGATTCATGATTTATGATTCGTTTCATGATTCATGATTCATTTCATGATTCGTGTTTCGATTCATAATTCATGATTCAATTCATGATTCATGATTCGATTCATTATTAACGATTCATGATTCATGATTCGAATCATGATTCTTGATTCATTTCATGATTCATGATTCATGATTCAATTCATGATTCATGTTTCGATTCATGATTCATGATTCGATTCAAAATTCATGATTCATAATTCATGATTAAATTCATGATTCATGATTCATGATTCATGATTCAATTCATGATTCATGATTCAATTCATGATTTATGATTCGATTCATGATTCATGATTCATGATTCATGATTTATGATTCAATTCATGATTCATGATTCGATTCATGATTCATGATTCGATTCATGATTCATGATTCATAATTCATGATTCAATTCATGATTCATGATTCAATTCATGATTCATGATTCGATTCATGATTCATGATTCATGATTCATGATTCGATTCATGATTCATGATTTATGATTCAATTCATGATTCATGATTCGATTCATGATTCATGATTCAATTCATGATTTATGATTTATGATTCAATTTATGATTCAATTCATGATTCATGATTCATGATTCGATTCATGATTCATGATTCAATTCATGATTCATTATTTAATTCATGATTCGATTCATGATTTATGATTCAATTCATGATTCATGATTCATAATTCATGATTCAATTCATGATTCATGATTCGATTTATGATTCATAATTCAATTCATGATTTATGATTCAATTCATGATTCAATTCATGATTCAATTCATGATTCGAGATTCATGATTCGATTCATGATTCATGATTCATGATTCATGATTCGATTCATGATTCAATTCATGATTCATGATTCATGTTTCATGATTCAATTCATGATTCATGATTCATGATTCGATTCATAATTTATGATTCGTGATTCAATTCATGATTCATGATTCAATTTATGATTCATGATTAAATTCATGATTCATGAATAATGATTTAATTGATGATTCAATTCATGATTCATGATTCAATTCATGATTTGAGATTCATGATTCGATTAATGATTCATGATTTAATTCATGATTCAATTTATGATTCATGATTCATGATTCGATTCATGATTCATGATTCATGATTCATGATTCAAATCATGATTCAATTCATGATTCATGATTCAATTCATGATTTATGATTCAATTCATGATTCATGATTTTATTCATAATTAATGATTTATGATTCGTTTCAAGATTCATGATTCATTTCATGATTCGTGTTTCGATTCATAATTCATGATTCAATTCATGATTCATGATTCAATTCTTGATTCATGATTCGATTCATTATTCATGATTCATGATTCTTGATTCGATTCATGATTCTTGATTCATTTCATGATTCATGATTCATGATTCAATTCATGATTCATGTGTCGATTCATGTATCATGATTCGATTTATGATTCATGATTCGATTTATGATTCATGATTCATGATTCATGATTCAATTCATGATTCATGATTCAATTCATGATTCATGATTCGATTCATGATTTATGATTCATGATTCATTATTCAATTCATGATTCATAATTCGATTCATGATTCATGATTCAATTCATGATTTATGATTCATGATTCAATTTATGATTCAATTCATGATTCATGATTCGATTCATGATTCATGATTCATGATTCGATTCATGATTCATGATTCAATTCATCATTCATGATTCATTATTTAATTCATGATTCGATTCATGATTCATGATTCAATTCATGATTCATGATTCATGATTCAATTCATGATTCATGATTCGATTCATGATTCATGATTCATGATTCAATTCATGATTAATGAGTCGATTCATGATTCATGATTCAATTCATGATTCATGATTTATGATTCAACTCATGATTCAATTCATGATTCATGATTCATGATTCGATTCATGATTCATGATTCAATTCATGATTCATTATTTGATTCATTATTCATGATTCATGATTCGATTCATGATTCATGATTCTATTCATGATTCATGATTCCATTCATGATTCACGATTCAATTCATGATTCATGATTTATGATTCAATTCATGATTCAATTCATGATTCATGAATTATGATTCAACTCATGATTCAATTCATGATTCATGATTCGATTCATGATTCAATTCATGATTCATGATTCATGTTTCATGATTCAATTCATGATTCATGATTCGATTCATAATTCATGATTCATGATTCAATTCATGATTCATGATTAAATTTATGATTCATGATTCAATTCATGATTCATGAATAATGATTTAATTCATGATTCAATTCATGATTCATGATTCAATTCATGATTCGAGATTCATGATTCGATTAATGATTCATAATTCAATTCATGATTCATGATTCATGATTCGATTCATGATTTAATTCATGATTCATGATTCATAATTCATGATTCAATTTATGATTCATGATTCATGATTCGATTCATGATTCATGATTCATGATTCATGATTCAAATCATGATTCAATTCATGATTCATGATTCAATTCATGATTTATGATTCAATTCATGATTCATGATTTTATTCATAATTAATGATTTATGATTCGTTTCAAGATTCATGATTCATTTCATGATTCGTGTTTCGATTCATAATTCATGATTCAATTCATGATTCATGATTCAATTCCTGATTCATGATTCGATTCATTATTCATGATTCATGATTCTTGATTCGATTCATGATTCTTGATTCATTTCATGATTCATGATTCATGATTCAATTCATGATTCATGTGTCGATTCATGTATCATGATTCGATTCATGATTCATGATTCGATTCATGATTCATGATTCATGATTCATGATTCAATTCATGATTCATGATTCGATTCATGATTTATGATTCATGATTCATTATTCAATTCATGATTCATGATTCGATTCATGATTCATGATTCAATTCATGATTTATGATTCATGATTCAATTTATGATTAAATTCATGATTCATGATTCGATTCATGATTCATGATTCATGATTCGATTCATGATTCATGATTCAATTCATCATTCATGATTCATTATTTAATTCATGATTCGATTCATGATTCATGATTCAATTCATGATTCATGATTCATGATTCAATTCATGATTCATGATTCGATTCATGATTCATGAATCATGATTTAATTCATGATTAATGAGTCGATTCATGATTCATGATTCAATTCATGATTCATGATTTATAATTCAACTCATGATTCAATTCATGATTCATGATTCATGATTCGATTCATGATTCATGATTCAATTCATGATTTATGATTTGATTCATGATTCATGATTCATGATTCGATTCATGATTCATGATTCCATTCATGATTCATGATTCCATTCATGATTCATGATTCAATTCATGATTCATGATTTATGATTCAATTCATGATTCAATTCATGATTCATGATTTATGATTCAACTCATGATTCAATTCATGATTCATGATTCATGATTCATGATTCGATTCATGATTCATGATTCAATTCATGATTCGCGATTTGATTCATGATTCATGATTCATGATTCATGATTAGATTCATGATTCATGATTCGATTTTTGATTCATGATTCAATTCATGATTCATGATTTATGATTCAATTCATGATTCAATTCATGATTCATGATTCAATTCATGATTCGAGATTCATGATTCGATTCATGATTCATGATTCGATTCATGATTCATGATTCGATTCATAATTCATGATTCATGAATCGATTCATGATTCATGATTCGATTCATGATTCATGATTCATGATTCGATTCATAATTCATGATTCATGAATCGATTCATGATTCATGATTCGATTCATGATTCGATTTATGATTCATGATTCAATTCATGATTCATGATTTATGATTCAACTCATGATTCAATTCATGATTCATGATTCATGATTCATGATTCGATTCATGATTCAATTCATGATTCATGATTCATGTTTCATGATTCAATTCATGATTCATGATTCGATTCATAATTCATGATTCAATTCATGATTCATGATTAAATTTATGATTCATGATTCAATTCATGATTCATGAATAATGATTTAATTCATGATTCAATTCATGATTCATGATTCAATTCATGATTCGAGATTCATGATTCGATTAATGATTCATGATTCAATTCATGATTCATGATTTTATTCATAATTAATGATTTATGATTCGTTTCAAGATTCATGATTCATTTCATGATTCGTGTTTCGATTCATAATTCATGATTCAATTCATGATTCATGATTCAATTCCTGATTCATGATTCGATTCATTATTCATGATTCATGATTCTTGATTCGATTCATGATTCTTGATTCATTTCATGATTCATGATTCATGATTCAATTCATGATTCATGTGTCGATTCATGTATCATGATTCGATTCATGATTCATGATTCGATTCATGATTCATGATTCATGATTCATGATTCAATTCATGATTCATGATTCGATTCATGATTTATGATTCATGATTCATTATTCAATTCATGATTCATGATTCGATTCATGATTCATGATTCAATTCATGATTTATGATTCATGATTCAATTTATGATTAAATTCATGATTCATGATTCGATTCATGATTCATGATTCATGATTCGATTCATGATTCATGATTCAATTCATCATTCATGATTCATTATTTAATTCATGATTCGATTCATGATTCATGATTCAATTCATGATTCATGATTCATGATTCAATTCATGATTCATGATTCGATTCATGATTCATGAATCATGATTTAATTCATGATTAATGAGTCGATTCATGATTCATGATTTATAATTCAACTCATGATTCAATTCATGATTCATGATTCATGATTCGATTCATGATTCATGATTCAATTCATGATTTATGATTTGATTCATGATTCATGATTCATGATTCGATTCATGATTCATGATTCCATTCATGATTCATGATTCCATTCATGATTCATGATTCAATTCATGATTCATGATTTATGATTCAATTCATGATTCAATTCATGATTCATGATTTATGATTCAACTCATGATTCAATTCATGATTCATGATTCATGATTCATGATTCGATTCATGATTCATGATTCAATTCATGATTCGCGATTTGATTCATGATTCATGATTCATGATTCATGATTAGATTCATGATTCATGATTCGATTTTTGATTCATGATTCAATTCATGATTCATGATTTATGATTCAATTCATGATTCAATTCATGATTCATGATTCAATTCATGATTCGAGATTCATGATTCGATTCATGATTCATGATTCGATTCATGATTCATGATTCGATTCATAATTCATGATTCATGAATCGATTCATGATTCATGATTCGATTCATGATTCATGATTCATGATTCGATTCATAATTCATGATTCATGAATCGATTCATGATTCATGATTCGATTCATGATTCGATTTATGATTCATGATTCAATTCATGATTCATGATTTATGATTCAACTCATGATTCAATTCATGATTCATGATTCATGATTCATGATTCGATTCATGATTCAATTCATGATTCATGATTCATGTTTCATGATTCAATTCATGATTCATGATTCGATTCATAATTCATGATTCAATTCATGATTCATGATTAAATTTATGATTCATGATTCAATTCATGATTCATGAATAATGATTTAATTCATGATTCAATTCATGATTCATGATTCAATTCATGATTCGAGATTCATGATTCGATTAATGATTCATGATTCAATTCATGATTCATGATTCATAATTCGATTCATGATTTAATTCATGATTCATGATTCATAATTCATGATTCAATTTATGATTCATGATTCATGATTTGATTCATGATTCATGATTCATGATTCATGATTCAAATCATAAATCAATTCATGATTCATGATTCAATTCATGATTTATGATTCAATTCATGATTCATGATTTTATTCATAATTAATGATTTATGATTCGTTTCAAGATTCATGATTCATTTCATGATTCGTGTTTCGATTCATAATTCATGATTCAATTTATGATTCATGATTCAATTCCTGATTCATGATTCGATTCATTATTCATGATTCATGATTCTTGATTCGATTCATGATTCTTGATTCATTTCATGATTCATGATTCAATTCATGATTCATGTGTCGATTCATGTATCATGATTCGATTCATGATTCATGATTCGATTCATGATTCATGATTCATGATTCATGATTCAATTCATGATTCATGATTCGATTCATGATTTATGATTCATGATTCATTATTCAATTCATGATTCATGATTCGATTCATGATTCATGATTCAATTCATGATTTATGATTCATGATTCAATTTATGATTAAATTCATGATTCATGATTCGATTCATGATTCATGATTCATGATTCGATTCATGATTCATGATTCAATTCATCATTCATAATTCATTATTTAATTCATGATTCGATTCATGATTCATGATTCATGATTCAATTCATGATTCATGATTCGATTCATGATTCATGAATCATGCTTCATGAATCATGATTTAATTCATGATTAATGAGTCGATTTATGATTCATGATTCAATTCATGATTCATGATTTATAATTCAACTCATGATTCAATTCATGATTCATGATTCATGATTCGATTCATGATTCATGATTCAATTCATGATTTATGATTTGATTCATGATTCATGATTCATGATTCGATTCATGATTCATGATTCCATTCATGATTCATGATTCCATTCATGATTTATGATTGAATTCATGATTCATGATTTATGATTCAATTCATGATTCAATTCATGATTCATGATTTATGATTCAACTCATGATTCAATTCATGATTCATGATTCATGATTCATTATTCGATTCATGATTCATGATTCAATTCATGATTCGCGATTTGATTCATGATTCATGATTCATGATTCATGATTAGATTCATGATTCATGATTCGATTTCTGATTCATGATTCAATTCATGATTCATGATTTATGATTCAATTCATGATTCAATTCATGATTCATGATTCAATTCATGATTCGAGATTCATGATTCGATTCATGATTCATGATTCGATTCATGATTCATGATTCATGATTCGATTCATAATTCATGATTCATGAATCGATTCATGATTCATGATTCGATTCATGATTCATGATTCATGATTCGATTCATGATTCATGATTCAATTCATGATTCGATTTATGATTCATGATTCAATTCATGATTCATGATTTATGATTTAATTCATGATTCAATTCATGATTCATGATTCGATTCATGATTCATGATTCATGATTCAATTCATGATTCGATTTATGATTCATGATTCAATTCATGATTCATGATTTATGATTTAATTCATCATTCAATTCATGATTCATGATTCAATTCATGATTCGAGTATCATGATTCGATTCATGATTCATGATTCAATTCATGATTCATGATTCGATTCATGATTCAATTCATGATTCATGATTCATGAGTCAATTTATGATTCATGATTCATGATTCAAATCATGATTTAATTCATGATTCTTGATTCAATTCATGATTTATGATTCAATTCATGATTCATGATTCGATTCATGATTCGATTCATAATTCATGATTCATGATTCGATTCATGATTCATGATTCATGATTCGATTCATGATTCATGATTCATGATTCAATTCATGATTCGATTTATGATTCATGATTCAATTCATGATTCATGATTCATGATTCATGATTCGATTCATGATTCTTGATTCATTTCATGATTCATGATTCATGATTCAATTCATGATTCATATTTCGATTCATGATTCATGATTCGATTCATGATTCGTGATTCGATTCATGATTCATAATTCATGATTCAATTCATGATTTATGATTCATGATTCATGATTCAATTCATGATTCAATTCATGATTCATGATTCGATTCATGATTCATGATTTATGATTCAATTCACGATTCATGATTCGATTCATGATTCATGATTCAATTCATGATTTATGATTTATGATTCAATTTATGATTCAATTCATGATTCATGATTCATGATTTATGATTCATGATTCATGATTTATGATTCATGATTCATGATTTATGATTCATGATTCATGATTTATGATTCATGATTCGATTCATGATTCATGATTCAATTCATGATTCATGATTCATTATTTAATTCATGATTCGATTCATGATTTATGATTCAATTCATGATTCATGATTCATGATTCATGATTCATGATTCATGATTCGATTCATGATTCATGATTCACAATTCATGATTCAATTAATGATTCATGATTCGATTCATGATTCATGCTTCAATTCATGATTCATGATTTATGATTCAATTCATGATTCAATTCATGATTCATGAATTATGATTCATGATTTGATTCATGATTCATGATTCGATTTCTGATTCATGATTCAATTCATGATTCATGATTTATGATTCAATTCATGATTCAATTCATGATTCAATTCATGATTCATGAATTATGATTCATGATTTGATTCATGATTCATGATTCGATTTCTGATTCATGATTCAATTCATGATTCATGATTTATGATTCAATTCATGATTCAATTCATGATTCAATTCATGATTCATGAATTATGATTCATGATTTGATTCATGATTCATGATTCGATTTCTGATTCATGATTCAATTCATGATTCATGATTTATGATTCAATTCATGATTCAATTCATGATTCATGATTTAATTCATGATTCGAGATTCATGATTCGATTCATGATTCATGATTCATGATTCATGATTCGATTCATGATTCATGATTCATGATTCGATTCATGATTCATGATTCATGATTCGATTCATAATTCATGATTCATGATTCGATTCATGATTCATGATTCGATTCATGATTCATGATTCGATTCATGATTCATGATTCATGATTCAATTCATGATTCGATTTATGATTCATGATTCAATTCATGATTCATGATTTATGATTCAATTCATGATTCAATTCATGATTCATGATTCAATTCATGATTCGAGTATCATGATTCGATTCATGATTCATGATTCAATTCATGATTCAATTCATGATTCATGATTCATGAGTCAATTTATGATTCATGATTCATGATTCGATTCATGATTCATGATTCATGATTCAAATCATGATTCAATTCATGATTCATGATTCAATTCATGATTTATGATTCAATTCATGATTCATGATTCGATTCATGATTCGATTCATGATTCATGATTCGATTCATAATTCATGATTCATGATTCGATTCATGATTCATGATTCATGATTCGATTCATGATTCATGATTCATGATTCAATTCATGATTCGATTTATGATTCATGATTCAATTGATGATTCATGATTTATAATTCAATTCATGATTCGATTCATGATTCAATTCATGATTCGAGATTCATGATTCAATTCATGATTCATGATTCAATTCATGATTCGATTCATTATTCATCATTCATGATTCATGATTCGATTCATGATTCATGATTCGATTCATGATTCTTGATTCATTTCATGATTCATGATTCATGTTTCGATTCATGTATCATGATTCGATTCATGATTCATGATTCGATTCATGACTCATGATTCATGATTCAATTCATGATTCATGATTCGATTCATGATTCATGATTCATGATTCATGATTCTTGATTCAATTCATGATTCATGATTCGATTCATGATTCATGATTCAATTCATGATTTATGATTTATGATTCAAATTATGATTCAATTCATGATTCACGATTCGATTCATGATTCATGATTCGATTCATGATTCATGATTCAATTCATGATCCATGATTCATTATTTAATTCATGATTCGATTGATGTTTCATGATTCAATTCATGATTCATGATTCATGATTCAGTTCATGATTCATGATTCGATTCAAGATTCATGATTCAATTCATGATTCATGATTTATGATTCAACTCATGATTCGATTCAAGATTCATGATTCAATTCATGATTCATGATTCGATTCATTATTCATGATTCATGATTCAATTCATGATTCTTGATTCATTTCATGATTCATGATTCATGATTCAATTCATAATTCATGATTCGATTCATGATTCATGATTCGATTCATGATTCATGATTCATGATTCAATTCATGATTCATGATTCGATTCAAGATTCATGATTCAATTCATGATTTATGATTTATGATTCAATTTATGATTCAATATTCGATTCATGATTCATGATTTATGAATCAATTCATGATTCAATTCATGATTCATGATTCGATTCATGATTCATGATTCGATTTATGATTCATGATTCAATTCATGATTCATGATTTATGATTTAATTCATGATTCAATTCATAATTCATGATTCAATTCATGATTCGAGATTCATGATTCGAATCATGATTCATGATTCATGATTCGATTCATGATTCAATTCATGATTCATGATTCATGATTCAATTTATGATTCATAATTCATGATTCGATTCATAATTCATGATTCATGATTCAATTCATGATTCATGATTCGATTTATGATTCATGATTCAATTCATGATTCATGATTCATGATTCAATTCATGATTCATGATTCGATTCAAGATTCATGATTCAATTCATGATTTATGATTTATGATTCAATTTATGATTCAATATTCGATTCATGATTCATGATTTATGAATCAATTCATGATTCAATTCATGATTCATGATTCATGATTCATGATTCATGATTCGATTTATGATTCATGATTCAATTCATGATTCATGATTTATGATTCAATTCATGATTCAATTCATGATTCATGATTCAATTCATGATTCGAGATTCATGATTCGAATCATGATTCATGATTCATGATTCGAATCATGATTCATGATTCATGATTCGATTCATGATTCAATTCATGATTCATGATTCATGATTCAATTTATGATTCATTATTCATGATTCGATTCATAATTCATGATTCATGATTCAATTCATGATTCATGATTCGATTTATGATTCATGATTCAATTCATGATTGATGATTTATGATTCAATTCATGATTCATGAATGATTCATGAATGATTTCATGATTCGAGATTCATGATTCGATTAATGATTTATGATTCAATTTATGATTCATGATTCATGATTCGATTCATGATTCATTATTTATGATTCAAATCAAGATTCAATATATGATTCATGATTCAATTCATGATTTATGATTCAATTCATGATTCATGATTCGATTCATAATTAATGATTTATGATTAGTTTCATGATTCATGATTCATTTCATGATTCGTGTTTCGATTCATAATTCATGATATGATTCATGATTCATGATTCAATTCATGATTTATGATTCGATTCATTATTCATGATTCATGATTCATGATTCGATTCATGATTCTTGATTCATTTCATGATTCATGATTCATGATTCAATTCATGATTCATGATGCAATTCATGAATTATGATTCAAATCATGATTCATGATTCAATTCATGTTTCATGATTCGATTTATGATTCATGATTCAATTCATGATTCATGATTCATGATTCGATTCATGATTCATGATTCGATTCATGATTCATGATTCATGATTCAATTCATGATTCGATTTTTGATTCATGATTCAATTCATGATTCATGATTTATGATTCAATTCATGATTCCATTCATGATTCATGATTCAATTCATGATTCGAGATTCATGATTCGATTCATGATTCGTGATTTATGATTCGATTCATGATTCATTATTCATGATTCAAATCAAGATTCAATATATGATTCATGATTCAATTCATGATTTATGATTCAATTCATGATTCATGATTTGATTCATAATTAATGATTTATGATTAATTTCATGATTCATGATTTATTTCATGATTCGTGTTTCGATTCATAATTCATGATATGATTCATGATTCATGATTTAATTCATGATTCATGATTCAATTCATTATTCATGATTCATGATTCATGATTCGATTCATGATTCTTGATTCATTTCATGATTCATGATTCATGATTCAATTCATGATTCATGATGCAATTCATGAATTATGATTCAAATCATGATTCATGATTCAATTCATGTTTCATGATTCGATTCATGATTCATGATTCAATTCATGATTCATGATTCATGATTCAATTCATGTTTCATGATTCGATTCATGATTCATGATTCGATTCATGATTCATGATTCATGATTCAATTCATGATTCATGATTCGATTCATGATTCATGATTCATGATTCGATTCATGATTCAAGATTCATGATTCAATTCATGATTCATGATTCGATTTTTGATTCATGATTCAATTCATGATTCATGATTTATGATTCAATTCATGATTCCATTCATGATTCATGATTCAATTCATGATTCGAGAATCATGATTCGATTCATGATTCGTGATTCAATTCATGATTCATGATTCGATTCATGATTCATGATTCAATTCATGATTCATGATTTATGATTCGTTTCATGATTCATGATTCATTTCATGATTCGTGTTTCGATTCATAATTCATGATTCAATTCATGATTCATGATTCGATTCATTATTAACGATTCATGATTCATGATTCGAATCATGATTCTTGATTCATTTCATGATTCATGATTCATGATTCAATTCATGATTGATGTTTCGATTCATGATTCATGATTCGATTCATAATTCATGATTCATAATTCATGATTCAATTCATGATTCATGATTCATGATTCATGATTCAATTCATGATTCATGATTCAATTCATGATTTATGATTCGATTCATGATTCATGATTCATGATTCATGATTCGATTCATGATTCATGATTTATGATTCAATTCATGATTCATGATTCGATTCATGATTCATGATTCGATTCATGATTCATGATTCATAATTCATGATTCAATTCATGATTCATGATTCAATTCATGATTCATGATTCGATTCATGATTCATGATTCATGATTCATGATTCATGATTCATGATTCATGATTCGATTCATGATTCATGATTTATGATTCAATTCATGATTCATGATTCGATTCATGATTCATGATTCAATTCATGATTTATGATTTATGATTCAATTTATGATTCAATTCATGATTCATGATTCATGATTCGATTCATGATTCATGATTCAATTCATGATTCATTATTTAATTCATGATTCGATTCATGATTTATGATTCAATTCATGATTCATGATTCATAATTCATGATTCAATTCATGATTCATGATTCGATTTATGATTCATAATTCAATTCATGATTTATGATTCAATTCATGATTCAATTCATGATTCAATTCATGATTCGAGATTCATGATTCGATTCATGATTCATGATTCGATTTATGATTCATAATTCAATTCATGATTTATGATTCAATTCATGATTCAATTCATGATTCAATTCATGATTCGAGATTCATGATTCGATTCATGATTCAATTCATGATTCATGATTTATGTTTCATGATTCAATTCATGATTCATGATTCATGATTCGATTCATAATTCATGATTCGTGATTCAATTCATGATTCATGATTAAATTTATGATTCATGATTCAATTCATGATTCATGAATAATGATTTAATTGATGATTCAATTCATGATTCATGATTCGAGATTCATGATTCGATTAATGATTCATGATTTAATTCATGATTCAATTTATGATTCATGATTCATGATTCGATTCATGATTCATGATTCAAATTATGATTCAATTCATGATTCATGATTCAATTCATGATTTATGATTCAATTCATGATTCATGATTTTATTCATAATTAATGATTTATGATTCGTTTCAAGATTCATGATTCATTTCATGATTCGTGTTTCGATTCATAATTCATGATTCAATTCATGATTCATGATTCATGATTCTTGATTCGATTCATGATTCTTGATTCATTTAATGATTCATGATTCATGATTCAATTCATGATTCATGTGTCGATTCATGTATCATGATTCATGATTCATGATTCAATTCATGATTCATGATTCAATTCATGATTCATGATTCGATTCATGATTTATGATTCATGATTCATTATTCAATTCATGATTCATAATTCGATTCATGATTCATGATTCAATTCATGATTTATGATTCATGATTCAATTTATGATTCAATTAATGATTCATGATTCGATTCATGATTCATGATTCATGATTCGATTCATGATTCATGATTCAATTCATCATTCATGATTCATGATTCGATTCATGATTCATGATTCATGATTCATGATTCAATTCATGATTCATGATTCATGATTCAATTCATGATTCATGATTCGATTCATGATTCATGATTCAATTCATGATTAATGAGTCGATTCATGATTCATGATTCAATTCATGATTCATGATTTATGATTCAACTCATGATTCAATTCATGATTCATGATTCATGATTTGATTCATGATTCATGATTCAATTCATGATTCATGATTCATGATTTGATTCATGATTCATGATTCATGATTCGATTCATGATTCATGATTCGATTCATGATTCATGATTCCATTCATGATTCATGATTCAATTCATGATTCATGATTTATGATTCAATTCATGATTCAATTCATGATTCATGATTTATGATTCAACTCATGATTCAATTCATGATTCATGATTCATGATTCATGATTCGATTCATGATTCAATTCATGATTCATGATTCATGTTTCATGATTCAATTCATGATTCATGATTCGATTCATAATTCATGATTCATGATTCAATTCATGATTCATGATTCAATTTATGATTCATGATTCAATTCATGATTCATGAATAATGATTTAATTCATGATTCAATTCATGATTCATGATTCAATTCATTATTCGAGATTCATGATTCGATTAATGATTCATGATTCAATTCATGATTCATGATTCATGATTCGATTCATGATTTAATTCATGATTCATGATTCATAATTCATGATTCAATTTATGATTCATGATTCATGATTCGATTCATGATTCATGATTCATGATTCATGATTCAAATCATGATTCAATTCATGATTCATGATTCAATTCATGATTTATTATTTAATTCATGATTCATGATTTTATTCATAATTAATGATTTATGATTCGTTTCAAGATTCATGATTCATTTCATGATTCGTGTTTCGATTCATAATTCATGATTCAATTCATGATTCATGATTCAATTCTTGATTCATGATTCGATTCATTATTCATGATTCATGATTCATGATTCGATTCATGATTCTTGATTCATTTCATGATTCATGATTCATGATTCAATTCATGATTCATGTGTCGATTCATGTATCATGATTCGATTCATGATTCATGATTCGATTCATGATTTATGATTCATGATTCAATTCATGATTCATGATTCGATTCATGATTTATGATTCATGATTCATTATTCAATTCATGATTCATGATTCGATTCATGATTCATGATTCAATTCATGATTTATGATTCATGATTCAATTTATGATTAAATTCATGATTCATGATTCGATTCATGATTCATGATTCATGATTCGATTCATGATTCATGATTCAATTCATCATTCATGATTCATTATTTAATTCATGATTCGATTCATGATTCATGATTCAATTCAAGATTCATGATTCATGATTCAATTCATGATTCATGATTCGATTCATGATTCATGAATCATGATTCAATTCATGATTAATGAGTCGATTCATGATTCATGATTCAATTCATGATTCATGATTTATAATTCAACTCATGATTCAATTCATGATTCATGATTCATGATTCGATTCATGATTCATGATTCAATTCATGATTTATGATTTGATTCATGATTCATGATTCATGATTCGATTCATGATTCATGATTCCATTCATGATTCCATTCATGATTCATGATTCAATTCATGATTCATGATTTATGATTCAATTCATGATTCAATTCATGATTCATGATTTATGATTCAACTCATGATTCAATTCATGATTCATGATTCATGATTCATGATTCGATTCATGATTCATGATTCAATTCATGATTCATGATTTGATTCATGATTCATGATTCATGATTCATGATTAGATTCATGATTCATGATTCGATTTCTGATTCATGATTCAATTCATGATTCATGATTTATGATTCAATTCATGATTCAATTCATGATTCATGATTTAATTCATGATTCGAGATTCATGATTCGATTCATGATTCATGATTCGATTCATGATTCATGATTCATGATTCGATTCATAATTCATGATTCATGAATCGATTCATGATTCATGATTCAATTCATGATTCGATTTATGATTCATGATTCAATTCATGATTCATGATTCGATTCATGATTCATGATTAAATTCATGATTCGATTTATGATTCATGATTCATGATTTATGATTTAATTCATGATTCAATTCATGATTCATGATTCGATTCATGATTCATGATTCATGATTCAATTCATGATTCGATTTATGATTCATGATTCAATTCATGATTCATGATTTATGATTTAATTCATCATTCAATTCATGATTCATGATTCAATTCATGATTCGAGTATCATGATTCGATTCATGATTCATGATTCAATTCATGATTCATGATTCGATTCATGATTCAATTCATGATTCATGATTCATGAGTCAATTTATGATTCATGATTCATGATTCAAATCATGATTTAATTCATGATTCATGATTCAATTCATGATTTATGATTCAATTCATGATTCATGATTCGATTCATGATTCGATTCATAATTCATGATTCATGATTCGATTCATGATTCATGATTCATGATTCATGATTCGATTCATGATTCATGATTCATGATTTAATTCATGATTCGATTTATGATTCATGATTCAATTCATGATTCATGATTTATAATTCAATTCATGATTCGATTCATGATTCAATTCATGATTCGAGATTCATTATTCAATTTATGGTTCGATTCATTATTCATGATTCATGATTCATGATTCGATTCATGATTCATGATTCGATTCATGATTCTTGATTCATTTCATGATTCATGATTCAATTTATGATTCATGTTTCGATTCATGTATCATGATTCGATTCATGATTCATGATTCGATTCATGACTCATGATTCATGATTCAATTCATGATTTATGATTCAATTCATGATTCATGATTCGATTCATGATTCATGATTCATGATTCATGATTCAATTCATGATTCATGATTCGATTCATGATTCATGATTCAATTCATGATTTATGATTTATGATTCAATTTATGATTCAATTCATGATTCACGATTCGATTCATGATTCATGATTCGATTCATGATTCATGATTCAATTCATGATCCATGATTCATTATTTAATTCATGATTCGATTGATGTTTCATGATTTAATTCATGATTCATGATTCAATTCATGATTCATGATTCGATTCAAGATTCATGATTCAATTCATGATTCATGATTTATGATTCAACTCCTGATTCAATTCATGATTCATGATTCAATTCATGATTCATGATTCGATTCATTTTTCATGATTCATGATTCGATTCATGATTCATGTTTCGATTCATGTATCATGATTCGATTCATGATTCATGATTCGATTCATGATTCATGATTCATGATTCATGATTCAATTCATGATTCATGATTCAATTCATGATTCATGATTCGATTCATGATTCATGATTCAATTCATGATTTATGATTTATGATTCAATTTATGATTCAATTCATGATTCATGATTCGATTCATGATTTATGATTTATGAATCAATTCATGATTCAATTCATGATTCATGATTCATGATTCATGATTCGATTCATGATTCATGATTCGATTTATTATTCATGATTCAATTCATGATTCATGATTTATGATTCAATTCATGATTCAATTCATGATTCATGATTCAATTCATGATTCGAGATTCATGATTCGAATCATGATTCATGATTCATGATTCGATTCATGATTCAATTCATGATTCATGATTCATGATTCATGATTCAATTTATGATTCATTATTCATAATTCGATTCATAATTCATGATTCATGATTCAATTCATGATTCATGATTCGATTTATGATTCATGATTCAATTCATGATTCATGATTTATGATTCAATTCATGATTCATGATTCGATTCATTATTTAATTCATGATTCATGATTCATGATTCAATTCATGATTCATGATTTATGATTCGTTTCATGATTCATGATTCATTTCATGATTCGTGTTTCGATTCATAATTCATGATTCAATTCATGATTCATGATTCAATTCATGATTCATGATTCGATTCATTATTAACGATTCATGATTCATGATTCGAATCATGATTCTTGATTCATTTCATGATTCATGATTCATGATTCAATTCATGATTCATGTTTCGATTCATGATTCATGATTCGATTCATGATTCATGATTCATAATTCATGATTCAATTCATGATTCATGATTCATGATTCAATTCATGATTCATGGTTCAATTCATGATTTATGATTCGATTCATGATTCATGATTCATGATTCATGATTCGATTCATGATTCATGATTTATGATTCAATTCATGATTCATGATTCGATTCATGATTCATGATTCGATTCATGATTCATGATTCATAATTCATGATTCAATTCATGATTCATGATTCGATTCATGATTCATGATTCAATTCATGATTCATGATTCAATTCATGATTCATGATTCGATTCATGATTCATGATTCATGATTCATGATTCATGATTCGATTCATGATTCATGATTTATGATTCAATTCATGATTCATGATTCGATTCATGATTCATGATTCAATTCATGATTTATGATTTATGATTCAATTTATGATTCAATTCATGATTCATGATTGGATTCATGATTCATGATTCAATTCATGATTTATGATTTATGATTCAATTTATGATTCATGATTCATGATTCGATTCATGATTCATGATTCATGATTCATGATTCAAATCATGATTCAATTCATGATTCATGATTCAATTCATGATTTATGATTCAATTCATGATTCATGATTTTATTCATAATTAATGATTTATGATTCGTTTCAAGATTCATGATTCATTTCATGATTCGTGTTTCGATTCATATTTCATGATTCAATTCATGATTCATGATTCAATTCTTGATTCATGATTCGATTCATTATTCATGATTCATGATTCTTGATTCGATTCATTATTCTTGATTCATTTCATGATTCATGATTCATGATTCAATTCATGATTCATGTGTCGATTCATGTATTATGATTCGATTCATGATTCATGATTCGATTCATGATTCATGATTCATGATTCATGATTCAATTCATGATTCATGATTCGATTCATGATTTATGATTCATGATTCATTATTCAATTCATGATTCAATTCATGATTCATGATTCGATTCATGATTCATGATTCGATTCAAGATTCATGATTCAATTCATGATTCATGATTTATGATTCAACTCCTGATTCAATTCATGATTCATGATTCAATTCATGATTCATGATTCGATTCATGATTCATGATTCATGATTCAATTCATGATTCGATTTATGATTCATGATTCAATTCATGATTCATGATTTATAATTAAATTCATGATTCGAGTATCATGATTTGATTCATGATTCATGATTCAATTCATGATTCATGATTCGATTCATGATTCAATTCATGATTCATGATTCGATTCATGATTCAATTCATGATTCATGATTCATGAGTCAATTTATGATTCATGATTCATGATTCGATTCATGATTCATGATTCATGATTCATGATTCAAATCATGATTTAATTCATGATTCATGATTCAATTCATGATTTATGATTCAATTCATGATTCATGATTCGATTCATGATTCGATTCATGATTCATGATTCATGATTCGATTCATAATTCATGATTCATGATTCGATTCATGATTCATGATTCATGATTCATGATTCGATTCATGATTCATGATTCATGATTCAATTCATGATTCGATTTATGATTCATGATTCAATTCATGATTCATGATTTATAATTCAGTTCATGATTCGATTCATGATTCAATTCATGATTCGAGATTTATAATTCAATTCATGATTCATGATTCAATTCATGGTTCGATTCATTATTCATGATTCATGATTCATGATTCGATTCATGATTCATGATTCGATTCATGATTCTTGATTCATTTCATGATTCATGATTCATGATTCATGATTCGATTCATGTTTCAATTCATGTATCATGATTAGATTCATGATTCATGATTCGATTCATGATTTATGATTCAATTCATGATTCATGATTCGATTCATGATTCATGATTCATGATTCATGATTCAATTCATGATTCATGATTCGATTCATGATTCATGATTCAATTCATGATTTATGATTTATGATTCAATTTATGATTTAATTCATGATTCACGATTCGATTCATGATTCATGATTCGATTCATGATTAATGATTCAATTCATGATCCATGATTCATTATTTAATTCATGATTCGATTGATGTTTCATGATTCAATTCATGATTCATGATTCAATTCATGATTCATGATTCGATTCAAGATTCATGATTCAATTCATGATTCATGATTTATGATTCAACTCCTGATTCAATTCATGATTCATGATTCAATTCATGATTCATGATTCGATTCATTATTCATGATTCGATTCATGATTCATGTTTCGATTCATGTATCATGATTCGATTCATGATTCATGATTCGATTCATGATTCATGATTCATGATTCATGATTCAATTCATGATTCATGATTCAATTCATGATTCATGATTCGATTCATGATTCATGATTCAATTCATGATTTATGATTTATGATTCAATTTATGATTCAATTCATGATTCATGATTCGATTCATGTTTCATGATTTATGAATCAATTCATGATTCAATTCATGATTCATGATTCATGATTCATGATTCAATTCATGATTCGAGATTCATGATTCGAATCATGATTCATGATTCATGATTCAATTCATGATTCATGATTCATGATTCAATTCATGATTCATGATTCGATTCATGATTCATGATTCATGATTCATGATTCGATTCATGATTCATGATTTATGATTCAATTCATGATTCATGATTCGATTCATGATTCATGATTCAATTCATGATTTATGATTTATGATTCAATTTATGATTCAATTCATGATTCATGATTTATGATTCGTTTCATGATTCATGATTCGATTCATGATTCATGATTCATGATTCATGATTCATGATTCGATTCATGATTCATGATTTATGATTCAATTCATGATTCATGATTCGATTCATGATTCATGATTCAATTCATGATTTATGATTTATGATTCAATTTATGATTCAATTCATGATTCATGATTTATGATTCGTTTCATGATTCATGATTCATTTCATGATTCGTGTTTCGATTCATAATTCATGATTCAATTCATGATTCATGATTCAATTCATGATTCATGATTCGATTCATTATTAACGATTCATGATTCATGATTCGAATCATGATTCTTGCTTCATTTCATGATTCATGATTCATGATTCAATTCATGATTCATGTTTCGATTCATGATTCATGATTCGATTCATGATTCATGATTCATAATTCATGATTCAATTCATGATTCATGATTCATGATTCAATTCATGATTCATGATTCAATTCATGATTTATGATTCGATTCATGATTCATGATTCATGATTCATGATTCGATTCATGATTCATGATTTATGATTCAATTCATGATTCATGATTCGATTCATGATTCATGATTCGATTCATGATTCATGATTCATAATTCATGATTCAATTCATGATTCATGATTCGTGATTCATGATTCAATTCATGATTCATGATTCAATTCATGATTCATGATTCGATTCATGATTCATGATTCATGATTCATGATTCATGATTCGATTCATGATTCATGATTTATGATTCAATTCATGATTCATGATTCGATTCATGATTCATGATTCAATTCATGATTCATGATTCATGATTCGATTCATGATTCATGATTCAATTCATGATTCATTATTTAATTCATGATTCGATTCATGATTTATGATTCAATTCATGATTTACGATTCATAAATTATGATTCGATTCATGATTCATGATTCGATTTATGATTCATAATTCAATTAACGATTCATGATTTATGATTCAATTCATGATTCAATTTATGATTCAATTCATGATTCGAGATTCATGATTCGATTCATGATTCATGATTCATGATTCATGATTCGATTCATGATTCAATTCATGATTCATGATTCATGTTTCATGATTCAATTCATGATTCATGATTCAATTCATGATTCATGATTCGATTCATAATTCATGATTCATGATTAAATTCATGATTCATGATTCAATTTATGATTCATGATTCAATTCATGATTCATGAATAATGATTTAATTCATGATTCAATTCATGATTCATGATTTAATTCATGATTCGAGATTCATAATTCGATTAATGATTCATGATTCAATTCATGATTCATGATTCATGATTCGATTCATGATTTAATTCATGATTCATAATTCATGATTCAATTTATGATTCATGATTCATGATTCGATTCATGATTCATTATTCATGATTCAAATCATGATTCAATTCATGATTCATGATTCAATTCATGATTTATGATTCAATTCATGATTCATGATTTTATTCATAATTAATGATTTATGAGTCGTTTCAAGATTCATGATTCATTTCATGATTCGTGTTTCGATTCATAATTCATGATTCAATTCATGTTTCATGATTCAATTCTTGATTCATGATTCGATTCATTATTCATGATTCATGATTCTTGATTCGATTCATGATTCGATTCATTATTCATGATTCATGATTCTTGATTCGATTCATGATTCTTGATTCATTTCATGATTCATGATTCATGATTCAATTCATGATTCATGATTCGATTCATGATTCATGATTCATGATTCGATTCATGATTCAATTCATCATTCATGATTCATTATTTAATTCATGATTCGATTCATGATTCATGATTCAATTCATGATTCATGATTCATGATTCAATTCATGATTCATGATTCGATTCATGATTCATGATTCAATTCATGATTAATGAGTCGATTCATGATTCATGATTCGATTCATGATTCATGATTCATGATTCATGATTCAATTCATGATTCATGATTCAATTCATGATTCATGATTCAAATCATGATTTATGATTCATGATTCATGATTCAATTCATGATTCATGATTCAATTCATGATTCATGATTCAAATCATGATTTATGATTCATGATTCATTATTCAATTCATGATTCATGATTCGATTCATGATTCATGATTCAATTCATGATTCATGATTCATTATTTAATTCATGATTCGATTCATGATTCATGATTCAATTCATGATTCATGATTCATGATTCAATTCATGATTCATGATTCGATTCATGATTCATGATTCATGATTCAATTCATGATTAATGAGTCGATTCATGATTCATGATTCAATTCATGATTCATGATTTATGATTCAACTCATGATTCAATTCATGATTCATGATTCATGATTCGATTCATGATTCATGATTCAATTCATGATTCATGATTTGATTCATGATTCATGATTCATGATTCGATTCATGATTCATGATTCCATTCATGATTCATGATTCCATTCATGATTCATGATTCAATTCATGATTCATGATTTATGATTCAATTCATGATTAAATTCATGATTCATGATTTATGATTCAACTCATGATTCAATTCATGATTCATGATTCATGATTCATGATTCGATTCATGATTCATGATTCAATTCATGATTCATGATTTGATTCATGATTCATGATTCATGATTCATGATTCGATTTCTGATTCATGATTCAATTCATGATTCATGATTTATGATTCAATTCATGATTCAATTCATGATTCATGATTCAATTCATGATTCGAGATTCATGATTCGATTCATGATTCATGATTCATGATTCGATTCATGATTCATGATTCATGATTCGATTCATGATTCAATTCATGATTCGATTTATGATTCATGATTCAATTCATGATTCATGATTTATGATTTAATTCATGATTCAATTCATGATTCATGATTCGATTCATGATTCATGATTCATGATTTAATTCATGATTCGATTTATGATTCATGATTTAATTCATGATTCATGATTTATGATTCAATTCATGATTCAATTCATGATTCATGATTCAATTCATGATTCGAGATTCATGATTCGATTCATGATTCATGATTCGATTCATGATTCATTATTCATGATTCGATTCATAATTCATGATTCATGATTCATGATTCGATTCATGATTCATGATTCATGATTCAATTCATGATTCATGATTCAATTCATGATTCGATTTATGATTCATGATTCAATTCATGATTCATGATTTATGATTTAATTCATGATTCAATTCATGATTCATGATTCGATTCATGATTCATGATTCATGATTCAATTCATGATTCGATTTATGATTCATGATTCAATTCATGATTCATGATTTATAATTAAATTCATGATTCGAGTATCATGATTCGATTCATGATTCATGATTCAATTCATGATTCATGATTCGATTCATGATTCAATTCATGATTCATGATTCGATTCATGATTCAATTCATGATTCATGATTCATGAGTCAATTTATGATTCATGATTCATGATTCGATTCATGATTCATGATTCATGATTCATGATTCAAATCATGATTTAATTCATGATTCATGATTCAATTCATGATTTATGATTCAATTCATGATTCATGATTCGATTCATGATTCGATTCATGATTCATGATTCATGATTCGATTCATAATTCATGATTCATGATTCGATTCATGATTCATGATTCATGATTCATGATTCGATTCATGATTCATGATTCATGATTCAATTCATGATTCGATTTATGATTCATGATTCAATTCATGATTCATGATTTATAATTCAGTTCATGATTCGATTCATGATTCAATTCATGATTCGAGATTTATAATTCAATTCATGATTCATGATTCAATTCATGGTTCGATTCATTATTCATGATTCATGATTCATGATTCGATTCATGATTCATGATTCGATTCATGATTCTTGATTCATTTCATGATTCATGATTCATGATTCGATTCATGTTTCAATTCATGTATCATGATTAGATTCATGATTCATGATTTGATTCATGATTTATGATTCAATTCATGATTCATGATTCGATTCATGATTCATGATTCATGATTCATGATTCAATTCATGATTCATGATTCGATTCATGATTCATGATTCAATTCATGATTTATGATTTATGATTCAATTTATGATTCAATTCATGATTCACGATTCGATTCATGATTCATGATTCGATTCATGATTAATTATTCAATTCATGATCCATGATTCATTATTTAATTCATGATTCGATTGATGTTTCATGATTCAATTCATGATTCATGATTCAATTCATGATTCATGATTCGATTCAAGATTCATGATTCAATTCATGATTCATGATTTATGATTCAACTCCTGATTCAATTCATGATTCATGATTCAATTCATGATTCATGATTCGATTCATTATTCATGATTCGATTCATGATTCATGTTTCGATTCATGTATCATGATTCGATTCATGATTCATGATTCGATTCATGATTCATGATTCATGATTCATGATTCAATTCATGATTCATGATTCAATTCATGATTCATGATTCGATTCATGATTCATGATTCAATTCATGATTTATGATTTATGATTCAATTTATGATTCAATTCATGATTCATGATTCGATTCATGTTTCATGATTTATGAATCAATTCATGATTCAATTCATGATTCATGATTCATGATTCATGATTCAATTCATGATTCGAGATTCATGATTCGAATCATGATTCATGATTCATGATTCAATTCATGATTCATGATTCATGATTCAATTCATGATTCATGATTCGATTCATGATTCATGATTCATGATTCATGATTCATGATTCGATTCATGATTCATGATTTATGATTCAATTCATGATTCATGATTCGATTCATGATTCATGATTCAATTCATGATTTATGATTTATGATTCAATTTATGATTCAATTCATGATTCATGATTTATGATTCGTTTCATGATTCATGATTCGATTCATGATTCATGATTCATGATTCATGATTCATGATTCGATTCATGATTCATGATTTATGATTCAATTCATGATTCATGATTCGATTCATGATTCATGATTCAATTCATGATTTATGATTTATGATTCAATTTATGATTCAATTCATGATTCATGATTTATGATTCGTTTCATGATTCATGATTCATTTCATGATTCGTGTTTCGATTCATATTTCATGATTCAATTCATGATTCATGATTCAATTCATGATTCATGATTCGATTCATTATTAACAAATCATGATTCATGATTCGAATCATGATTCTTGATTCATTTCATGATTCATGATTCATGATTCAATTCATGATTCATGTTTCGATTCATGATTCATGATTCGATTCATGATTCATGATTCATAATTCATGATTCAATTCATGATTCATGATTCATGATTCATGATTCAATTCATGATTCATGATTGAATTCATGATTTATGATTCGATTCATGATTCATGATTCATGATTCATGATTCGATTCATGATTCATGATTTATGATTCAATTCATGATTCATGATTCGATTCATGATTCGATTCATGATTCATGATTCATAATTCATGATTCAATTCATGATTCATGATTCGTGATTCATGATTCAATTCATGATTCATGATTCAATTCATGATTCATGATTCGATTCATGATTCATGATTCATGATTCATGATTCATGATTCGATTCATGATTCATGATTTATGATTCAATTCATGATTCATGATTCGATTCATGATTCATGATTCAATTCATGATTTATGATTTATGATTCAATTTATGATTCAATTCATGATTCATGATTCATGATTCGATTCATGATTCATGATTCAATTCATGATTCATTATTTAATTCATGATTCGATTCATGATTTATGATTCAATTCATGATTTACGATTCATAATTCATGATTCGATTCATGATTCATGATTCGATTTATGATTCATAATTCAATTAACGATTCATGATTTATGATTCAATTCATGATTCAATTTATGATTCAATTCATGATTCGAGATTCATGATTCGATTCATGATTCATGATTCATGATTCATGATTCGATTCATGATTCAATTCATGATTCATGATTCATGTTTCATGATTCAATTCATGATTCATGATTCAATTCATGATTCATGATTCATGATTCGATTCATAATTCATGATTCATGATTCAATTCATGATTCATGATTCAATTTATGATTCATGATTCAATTCATGATTCATGAATAATGATTTAATTCATGATTCAATTCATGATTCATGATTTAATTCATGATTCGAGATTCATAATTCGATTAATGATTCATGATTCAATTCATGATTCATGATTCATGATTCGATTCATGATTTAATTCATGATTCATGATTCATAATTCATGATTCAATTTATGATTCATGATTCATGATTCGATTCATGATTCATGATTCATGATTCAAATCATGATTCAATTCATGATTCATGATTCAATTCATGATTTATGATTCAATTCATGATTCATGATTTTATTCATAATTAATGATTTATGAGTCGTTTCAAGATTCATTATTAATTTCATGATTCGTGTTTCGATTCATAATTCATGATTCAATTCATGTTTCATGATTCAATTCTTGATTCATGATTCGATTCATTATTCATGATTCATGATTCTTGATTCGATTCATGATTCGATTCATTATTCATGATTCATGATTCTTGATTCGATTCATGATTCTTGATTCATTTCATGATTCATGATTCATGATTCAATTCATGATTCATGATTCGATTCATGATTCATGATTCGATTCATGATTCAATTCATCATTCATGATTCATTATTTAATTCATGATTCGATTCATGATTCATGATTCAATTCATGATTCATGATTCATGATTCAATTCATGATTCATGATTCGATTCATGATTCATGATTCATGATTCAATTCATGATTAATGAGTCGATTCATGATTCATGATTCGATTCATGATTCATGATTCGATTCATGATTCTTGATTCATTTCATGATTCATGATTCATGATTCGATTCATGTTTCAATTCATGTATCATGATTAGATTCATGATTCATGATTTGATTCATGATTTATGATTCAATTCATGATTCATGATTCGATTCATGATTCATGATTCATGATTCATGATTCAATTCATGATTCATGATTCGATTCATGATTCATGATTCAATTCATGATTTATGATTCCATTCATGATTCATGATTCCATTCATGATTCATGATTCCATTCATGATTCATGATTCAATTCATGATTCATGATTTATGATTCAATTCATGATTAAATTCATGATTCATGATTTATGATTCAACTCATGATTCAATTCATGATTCATGATTCATGATTCATGATTCGATTCATGATTCATGATTCAATTCATGATTCATGATTTGATTCATGATTCATGATTCATGATTCATGATTCGATTTCTGATTCATGATTCAATTCATGATTCATGATTTATGATTCAATTCATGATTCAATTCATGATTCATGATTCAATTCATGATTCGAGATTCATGATTCGATTCATGATTCATGATTCATGATTCGATTCATGATTCATGATTCATGATTCGATTCATGATTCAATTCATGATTCGATTTATGATTCATGATTCAATTCATGATTCATGATTTATGATTTAATTCATGATTCAATTCATGATTCATGATTCGATTCATGATTCATGATTCATGATTTAATTCATGATTCGATTTATGATTCATGATTTAATTCATGATTCATGATTTATGATTCAATTCATGATTCAATTCATGATTCATGATTCAATTCATGATTCGAGATTCATGATTCGATTCATGATTCATGATTCGATTCATGATTCATTATTCATGATTCGATTCATAATTCATGATTCATGATTCATGATTCGATTCATGATTCATGATTCATGATTCAATTCATGATTCATGATTCAATTCATGATTCGATTTATGATTCATGATTCAATTCATGATTCATGATTTATGATTTAATTCATGATTCAATTCATGATTCATGATTCGATTCATGATTCATGATTCATGATTCAATTCATGATTCGATTTATGATTCATGATTCAATTCATGATTCATGATTTATAATTAAATTCATGATTCGAGTATCATGATTCGATTCATGATTCATGATTCAATTCATGATTCATGATTCGATTCATGATTCAATTCATGATTCATGATTCGATTCATGATTCAATTCATGATTCATGATTCATGAGTCAATTTATGATTCATGATTCATGATTCGATTCATGATTCATGATTCATGATTCATGATTCAAATCATGATTTAATTCATGATTCATGATTCAATTCATGATTTATGATTCAATTCATGATTCATGATTCGATTCATGATTCGATTCATGATTCATGATTCATGATTCGATTCATAATTCATGATTCATGATTCGATTCATGATTCATGATTCATGATTCATGATTCGATTCATGATTCATGATTCATGATTCAATTCATGATTCGATTTATGATTCATGATTCAATTCATGATTCATGATTTATAATTCAGTTCATGATTCGATTCATGATTCAATTCATGATTCGAGATTTATAATTCAATTCATGATTCATGATTCAATTCATGGTTCGATTCATTATTCATGATTCATGATTCATGATTCGATTCATGATTCATGATTCGATTCATGATTCTTGATTCATTTCATGATTCATGATTCATGATTCGATTCATGTTTCAATTCATGTATCATGATTAGATTCATGATTCATGATTTGATTCATGATTTATGATTCAATTCATGATTCATGATTCGATTCATGATTCATGATTCATGATTCATGATTCAATTCATGATTCATGATTCGATTCATGATTCATGATTCAATTCATGATTTATGATTTATGATTCAATTTATGATTCAATTCATGATTCACGATTCGATTCATGATTCATGATTCGATTCATGATTAATTATTCAATTCATGATCCATGATTCATTATTTAATTCATGATTCGATTGATGTTTCATGATTCAATTCATGATTCATGATTCAATTCATGATTCATGATTCGATTCAAGATTCATGATTCAATTCATGATTCATGATTTATGATTCAACTCCTGATTCAATTCATGATTCATGATTCAATTCATGATTCATGATTCGATTCATTATTCATGATTCGATTCATGATTCATGTTTCGATTCATGTATCATGATTCGATTCATGATTCATGATTCGATTCATGATTCATGATTCATGATTCATGATTCAATTCATGATTCATGATTCAATTCATGATTCATGATTCGATTCATGATTCATGATTCAATTCATGATTTATGATTTATGATTCAATTTATGATTCAATTCATGATTCATGATTCGATTCATGTTTCATGATTTATGAATCAATTCATGATTCAATTCATGATTCATGATTCATGATTCATGATTCAATTCATGATTCGAGATTCATGATTCGAATCATGATTCATGATTCATGATTCAATTCATGATTCATGATTCATGATTCAATTCATGATTCATGATTCGATTCATGATTCATGATTCATGATTCATGATTCATGATTCGATTCATGATTCATGATTTATGATTCAATTCATGATTCATGATTCGATTCATGATTCATGATTCAATTCATGATTTATGATTTATGATTCAATTTATGATTCAATTCATGATTCATGATTTATGATTCGTTTCATGATTCATGATTCGATTCATGATTCATGATTCATGATTCATGATTCATGATTCGATTCATGATTCATGATTTATGATTCAATTCATGATTCATGATTCGATTCATGATTCATGATTCAATTCATGATTTATGATTTATGATTCAATTTATGATTCAATTCATGATTCATGATTTATGATTCGTTTCATGATTCATGATTCATTTCATGATTCGTGTTTCGATTCATATTTCATGATTCAATTCATGATTCATGATTCAATTCATGATTCATGATTCGATTCATTATTAACAAATCATGATTCATGATTCGAATCATGATTCTTGATTCATTTCATGATTCATGATTCATGATTCAATTCATGATTCATGTTTCGATTCATGATTCATGATTCGATTCATGATTCATGATTCATAATTCATGATTCAATTCATGATTCATGATTCATGATTCATGATTCAATTCATGATTCATGATTGAATTCATGATTTATGATTCGATTCATGATTCATGATTCATGATTCATGATTCGATTCATGATTCATGATTTATGATTCAATTCATGATTCATGATTCGATTCATGATTCGATTCATGATTCATGATTCATAATTCATGATTCAATTCATGATTCATGATTCGTGATTCATGATTCAATTCATGATTCATGATTCAATTCATGATTCATGATTCGATTCATGATTCATGATTCATGATTCATGATTCATGATTCGATTCATGATTCATGATTTATGATTCAATTCATGATTCATGATTCGATTCATGATTCATGATTCAATTCATGATTTATGATTTATGATTCAATTTATGATTCAATTCATGATTCATGATTCATGATTCGATTCATGATTCATGATTCAATTCATGATTCATTATTTAATTCATGATTCGATTCATGATTTATGATTCAATTCATGATTTACGATTCATAATTCATGATTCGATTCATGATTCATGATTCGATTTATGATTCATAATTCAATTAACGATTCATGATTTATGATTCAATTCATGATTCAATTTATGATTCAATTCATGATTCGAGATTCATGATTCGATTCATGATTCATGATTCATGATTCATGATTCGATTCATGATTCAATTCATGATTCATGATTCATGTTTCATGATTCAATTCATGATTCATGATTCAATTCATGATTCATGATTCATGATTCGATTCATAATTCATGATTCATGATTCAATTCATGATTCATGATTCAATTTATGATTCATGATTCAATTCATGATTCATGAATAATGATTTAATTCATGATTCAATTCATGATTCATGATTTAATTCATGATTCGAGATTCATAATTCGATTAATGATTCATGATTCAATTCATGATTCATGATTCATGATTCGATTCATGATTTAATTCATGATTCATGATTCATAATTCATGATTCAATTTATGATTCATGATTCATGATTCGATTCATGATTCATGATTCATGATTCAAATCATGATTCAATTCATGATTCATGATTCAATTCATGATTTATGATTCAATTCATGATTCATGATTTTATTCATAATTAATGATTTATGAGTCGTTTCAAGATTCATTATTAATTTCATGATTCGTGTTTCGATTCATAATTCATGATTCAATTCATGTTTCATGATTCAATTCTTGATTCATGATTCGATTCATTATTCATGATTCATGATTCTTGATTCGATTCATGATTCGATTCATTATTCATGATTCATGATTCTTGATTCGATTCATGATTCTTGATTCATTTCATGATTCATGATTCATGATTCAATTCATGATTCATGATTCGATTCATGATTCATGATTCGATTCATGATTCAATTCATCATTCATGATTCATTATTTAATTCATGATTCGATTCATGATTCATGATTCAATTCATGATTCATGATTCATGATTCAATTCATGATTCATGATTCGATTCATGATTCATGATTCATGATTCAATTCATGATTAATGAGTCGATTCATGATTCATGATTCGATTCATGATTCATGATTCGATTCATGATTCTTGATTCATTTCATGATTCATGATTCATGATTCGATTCATGTTTCAATTCATGTATCATGATTAGATTCATGATTCATGATTTGATTCATGATTTATGATTCAATTCATGATTCATGATTCGATTCATGATTCATGATTCATGATTCATGATTCAATTCATGATTCATGATTCGATTCATGATTCATGATTCAATTCATGATTTATGATTTATGATTCAATTTATGATTCAATTCATGATTCACGATTCGATTCATGATTCATGATTCGATTCATGATTAATGATTCAATTCATGATCCATGATTCATTATTTAATTCATGATTCGATTGATGTTTCATGATTCAATTCATGATTCATGATTCAATTCATGATTCATGATTCGATTCAAGATTCATGATTCAATTCATGATTCATGATTTATGATTCAACTCCTGATTCAATTCATGATTCATGATTCAATTCATGATTCATGATTCGATTCATTATTCATGATTCGATTCATGATTCATGTTTCGATTCATGTATCATGATTCGATTCATGATTCATGATTCGATTCATGATTCATGATTCATGATTCATGATTCAATTCATGATTCATGATTCAATTCATGATTCATGATTCGATTCATGATTCATGATTCAATTCATGATTTATGATTTATGATTCAATTTATGATTCAATTCATGATTCATGATTCGATTCATGTTTCATGATTTATGAATCAATTCATGATTCAATTCATGATTCATGATTCATGATTCATGATTCAATTCATGATTCGAGATTCATGATTCGAATCATGATTCATGATTCATGATTCAATTCATGATTCATGATTCATGATTCAATTCATGATTCATGATTCGATTCATGATTCATGATTCATGATTCATGATTCATGATTCGATTCATGATTCATGATTTATGATTCAATTCATGATTCATGATTCGATTCATGATTCATGATTCAATTCATGATTTATGATTTATGATTCAATTTATGATTCAATTCATGATTCATGATTTATGATTCGTTTCATGATTCATGATTCGATTCATGATTCATGATTCATGATTCATGATTCATGATTCGATTCATGATTCATGATTTATGATTCAATTCATGATTCATGATTCGATTCATGATTCATGATTCAATTCATGATTTATGATTTATGATTCAATTTATGATTCAATTCATGATTCATGATTTATGATTCGTTTCATGATTCATGATTCATTTCATGATTCGTGTTTCGATTCATATTTCATGATTCAATTCATGATTCATGATTTATGATTCGTTTCATGATTCATGATTCATTTCATGATTCGTGTTTCGATTCATATTTCATGATTCAATTCATGATTCATGATTCAATTCATGATTCATGATTCGATTCATTATTAACAAATCATGATTCATGATTCGAATCATGATTCTTGATTCATTTCATGATTCATGATTCATGATTCAATTCATGATTCATGTTTCGATTCATGATTCATGATTCGATTCATGATTCATGATTCATAATTCATGATTCAATTCATGATTCATGATTCATGATTCATGATTCAATTCATGATTCATGATTGAATTCATGATTTATGATTCGATTCATGATTCATGATTCATGATTCATGATTCGATTCATGATTCATGATTTATGATTCAATTCATGATTCATGATTCGATTCATGATTCGATTCATGATTCATGATTCATAATTCATGATTCAATTCATGATTCATGATTCGTGATTCATGATTCAATTCATGATTCATGATTCAATTCATGATTCATGATTCGATTCATGATTCATGATTCATGATTCATGATTCATGATTCGATTCATGATTCATGATTTATGATTCAATTCATGATTCATGATTCGATTCATGATTCATGATTCAATTCATGATTTATGATTTATGATTCAATTTATGATTCAATTCATGATTCATGATTCATGATTCGATTCATGATTCATGATTCAATTCATGATTCATTATTTAATTCATGATTCGATTCATGATTTGTGATTCAATTCATGATTTACGATTCATAATTCATGATTCGATTCATGATTCATGATTCGATTTATGATTCATAATTCAATTAACGATTCATGATTTATGATTCAATTCATGATTCAATTTATGATTCAATTCATGATTCGAGATTCATGATTCGATTCATGATTCATGATTCATGATTCATGATTCGATTCATGATTCAATTCATGATTCATGATTCATGTTTCATGATTCAATTCATGATTCATGATTCAATTCATGATTCATGATTCATGATTCGATTCATAATTCATGATTCATGATTCAATTCATGATTCATGATTCAATTTATGATTCATGATTCAATTCATGATTCATGAATAATGATTTAATTCATGATTCAATTCATGATTCATGATTTAATTCATGATTCGAGATTCATAATTCGATTAATGATTCATGATTCAATTCATGATTCATGATTCATGATTCGATTCATGATTTAATTCATGATTCATGATTCATAATTCATGATTCAATTTATGATTCATGATTCATGATTCGATTCATGATTCATGATTCATGATTCAAATCATGATTCAATTCATGATTCATGATTCAATTCATGATTTATGATTCAATTCATGATTCATGATTTTATTCATAATTAATGATTTATGAGTCGTTTCAAGATTCATTATTCATTTCATGATTCGTGTTTCGATTCATAATTCATGATTCAATTCATGTTTCATGATTCAATTCTTGATTCATGATTCGATTCATTATTCATGATTCATGATTCTTGATTCGATTCATGATTCGATTCATTATTCATGATTCATGATTCTTGATTCGATTCATGATTCTTGATTCATTTCATGATTCATGATTCATGATTCAATTCATGATTCATGATTCGATTCATGATTCATGATTCGATTCATGATTCAATTCATCATTCATGATTCATTATTTAATTCATGATTCGATTCATGATTCATGATTCAATTCATGATTCATGATTCATGATTCAATTCATGATTCATGATTCGATTCATGATTCATGATTCATGATTCAATTCATGATTAATGAGTCGATTCATGATTCATGATTCGATTCATGATTCATGATTCATGATTCATGATTCAATTCATGATTCATGATTCAATTCATGATTCATGATTCAAATCATGATTTATGATTCATGATTCATTATTCAATTCATGATTCATGATTCGATTCATGATTCATGATTCAATTCATGATTCATGATTCATTATTTAATTCATGATTCGATTCATGATTCATGATTCAATTCATGATTCATGATTCATGATTCAATTCATGATTCATGATTCGATTCATGATTCATGATTCATGATTCAATTCATGATTAATGAGTCGATTCATGATTCATGATTCAATTCATGATTCATGATTTATGATTCAACTCATGATTCAATTCATGATTCATGATTCATGATTCGATTCATGATTCATGATTCAATTCATGATTCATGATTTGATTCATGATTCATGATTCATGATTCGATTCATGATTCATGATTCCATTCATGATTCATGATTCCATTCATGATTCATGATTCAATTCATGATTCATGATTTATGATTCAATTCATGATTCAATTCATGATTCATGATTTATGATTCAACTCATGATTCAATTCATGATTCATGATTCATGATTCATGATTCGATTCATGATTCATGATTCAATTCATGATTCATGATTTGATTCATGATTCATGATTCATGATTCATGATTCGATTTCTGATTCATGATTCAATTCATGATTCATGATTTATGATTCAATTCATGATTCAATTCATGATTCATGATTCAATTCATGATTCGAGATTCATGATTCGATTCATGATTCATGATTCATGATTCATGATTCGATTCATGATTCATGATTCATGATTCGATTCATGATTCAATTCATGATTCGATTTATGATTCATGATTCAATTCATGATTCATGATTTATGATTTAATTCATGATTCAATTCATGATTCATGATTCGATTCATGATTCATGATTCATGATTTAATTCATGATTCGATTTATGATTCATGATTTAATTCATGATTCATGATTTATGATTTAATTCATGATTCAATTCATGATTCATGATTCAATTCATGATTCGAGTATCATGATTCGATTCATGATTCATGATTCAATTTATGATTCATGATTCGATTCATGATTCAATTCATGATTCATGATTCATGAGTCAATTTATGATTCATGATTCATGATTCGATTCATGATTCATGATTCATGATTCATGATTCAAATCATGATTTAATTCATGATTCATGATTCAATTCATGATTTATGATTCAATTCATGATTCATGATTCAATTCATGATTCAATTCATGATTCATGATTCATGATTCGATTCATAATTCATGATTCATGATTCGATTCATGATTCATGATTCAATTCATGATTCATGATTTATAATTCAATTCATGATTCGATTCATGATTCAATTCATGATTCGAGATTCATTATTCAATTCATGATTCATGATTCAATTCATGATTCGATTCATTATTCATGATTCATGATTCGATTCATGATTCTTGATTCGATTCATGATTCTTGATTCATTTCATGATTCATGATTCAATTCATGATTCATGTTTCGATTCATGTATCATGATTCGATTCATGATTCATGATTCGATTCATGACTCATGATTCATGATTCAATTCATGATTCATGATTCAATTCATGATTCATGATTCGTTTCATGATTCATGATTCATGATTCATGATTCATGATTCAATTCATGATTCATGATTCAATTCATGATTCATTATTCATAATTCGATTCATAATTCATGATTCATGATTCAATTCATGATTCATGATTCGATTTATGATTCATGATTCAATTCATGATTCATGATTTATGATTCAATTCATGATTCATGATTCGATTCATTATTTAATTCATGATTCATGATTCATGATTCAATTCATGATTCATGATTTATGATTCGTTTCATGATTCATGATTCATTTCATGATTCGTGTATCGATTCATAATTCATGATTCAATTCATGATTCATGATTCAATTCATGATTCATGATTCGATTCATTATTAACGATTCATGATTCATGATTCGAATCATGATTCTTGATTCATTTCATGATTCATGATTCATGATTCAATTCATGATTCATGTTTCGTTTCATGATTCATGATTCGATTCATGATTCATGATTCATAATTCATAATTCAATTCATGATTCATGATTCATGATTCAATTCATGATTCATGATTCATGATTCAATTCATGATTCATGATTCGATTCATGATTCATGATTCATGATTCATGATTCATGATTCGATTCATGATTCATGATTTATGATTCAATTCATGATTCATGATTCGATTCATGATTCATGATTCAATTCATGATTTATGATTTATGATTCAATTTATGATTCAATTCATGATTCATGATTTATGATTCGTTTCATGATTCATGATTCGATTCATGATTCATGATTCATGATTCATGATTCGATTCATGATTCATGATTTATGATTCAATTCATGATTCATGATTCGATTCATGATTCATGATTCAATTCATGATTTATGATTTATGATCCAATTTATGATTCAATTCATGATTCATGATTTATGATTCGTTTCATGATTCATGATTCATTTCATGATTCGTGTTTCGATTCATAATTCATGATTCAATTCATGATTCATGATTCAATTCATGATTCATGATTCGATTCATTATTAACGATTCATGATTCATGATTCGAATCATGATTCTTGATTCATTTCATGATTCATGATTCATGATTCAATTCATGATTCATGTTTCGATTCATGATTCATGATTCGATTCATGATTCATGATTCATAATTCATGATTCAATTCATGATTCATGATTCATGATTCATGATTCAATTCATGATTCATGATTCAATTCATGATTTATGATTCGATTCATGATTCATGATTCATGATTCATGATTCGATTCATGATTCATGATTTATGATTCAATTCATGATTCATGATTCGATTCATGATTCATGATTCGATTCACGATTCATGATTCATAATTCATGATTCAATTCATGATTCATGATTCGTGATTCATGATTCAATTCATGATTCATGATTCAATTCATGATTCATGATTCGATTCATGATTCATGATTCATGATTCATGATTCATGATTCGATTCATGATTCATGATTTATGATTCAATTCATGATTCATGATTCGATTCATGATTCATGATTCAATTCATGATTTATGATTTATGATTCAATTTATTATTCAATTCATGATTCATGATTCATGATTCGATTCATGATTCATGATTCAATTCATGATTCATTATTTAATTCATGATTCGATTCATGATTTATGATTCAATTCATGATTCACGATTCATAATTCATGATTCGATTCATGATTCATGATTCGATTTATGATTCATAATTCAATTAACGATTCATGATTTATGATTCAATTCATGATTCAATTCATGATTCAATTCATGATTCGAGATTCATGATTCGATTCATGATTCATGATTTGATTCATGATTCAATTCATGATTCATGATTCATGTTTCATGATTCAATTCATGATTCATGATTCATGATTCGATTCATAATTCATGATTCATGATTCAATTCATGATTCATGATTCAATTTATGATTCATGATTCAATTCATGATTCATGAATAATGATTTAATTCATGATTCAATTCATGATTCATGATTTAATTCATGATTCGAGATTCATAATTCGATTAATGATTCATGATTCAATTCATGATTCATGATTCATGATTCGATTCATGATTTAATTCATGATTCATGATTCATAATTCATGATTCAATTTATGATTCATGATTCATGATTCGATTCATGATTCATGATTCATGATTCAAATCATGATTCAATTCATGATTCATGATTCAATTCATGATTTATGATTCAATTCATGATTCATGATTTTATTCATAATTAATGATTTATGAGTCGTTTCAAGATTCATGATTCATTTCATGATTCGTGTTTCGATTCATAATTCATGATTCAATTCATGATTCATGATTCAATTCTTGATTCATGATTCGATTCATTATTCATGATTTATGATTCTTGATTCGATTCATGATTCGATTCATTATTCATGATTCATGATTCTTGATTCGATTCATGATTCTTGATTCATTTCATGATTCATGATTCATGATTCAATTCATGATTCATGTGTCGATTCATGTATCATGATTCGATTCATGATTCATGATTCGATTCATGATTCATGATTCATGATTCATGATTCAATTCATGATTCATGATTCAATTCATGATTCATGATTCGATTCATGATTTATGATTCATGATTCATTATTCAATTCATGATTCGATTCATGATTCATGATTCATGATTCGATTCATGATTCAATTCATCATTCATGATTCATTATTTAATTCATGATTCGATTAATGATTCATGATTCAATTCATGATTCATGATTCATGATTCAATTCATGATTCATGATTCGATTCATGATTCATAATTCATGATTCAATTCATGATTAATGAGTCGATTCATGATTCATGATTCGATTCATGATTCATGATTCATGATTCATGATTCAATTCATGATTCATGATTCAATTCATGATTCATGATTCGATTCATGATTTATGATTCATGATTCATTATTCAATTCATGATTCATGATTCGATTCATGATTCATGATTCAATTCATCATTCATGATTCATTATTTAATTCATGATTCGATTCATGATTCATGATTCAATACATGATTCATGATTCATGATTCAATTCATGATTCATGATTCGATTCATGATTCATGATTCATGATTCAATTCATGATTAATGAGTCGATTCATGATTCATGATTCAATTCATGATTCATGATTTATGATTCAACTCATGATTCAATTCATGATTCATGATTCATGATTCGATTCATGATTCATGATTTGATTCATGATTCATGATTCGATTCATGATTCATGATTCCATTCATGATTCATGATTCCATTCATGATTCATGATTCAATTCATGATTCATGATTTATGATTCAATTCATGATTCAATTCATGATTCATGATTTATGATTCAACTCATGATTCAATTCATGATTCATGATTCATGATTCATGATTCGATTCATGATTCATGATTCAATTCATGATTCGAGATTCATGATTCGATTCATGATTCATGATTCATGATTCATGATTCGATTCATGATTCATGATTCATGATTCGATTCATGATTCAATTCATGATTCGATTTATGATTCATGATTCAATTCATGATTCATGATTTATGATTTAATTCATGATTCAATTCATGATTCATGATTCGATTCATGATTCATGATTCATGATTTAATTCATGATTCGATTTATGATTCATGATTCAATTCATGATTCATGATTCAATTCATGATTCATGATTTATGATTTAATTCATGATTCAATTCATGATTCATGATTCAATTCATGATTCGAGTATCATGATTCGATTCATGATTCATGATTCAATTCATGATTCATGATTCGATTCATGATTCAATTCATGATTCATGATTCATGAGTCAATTTATGATTCATGATTCATGATTCGATTCATGATTCATGATTCATGATTCATGATTCAAATCATGATTCAATTCATGATTCATGATTCAATTCATGATTTATGATTCAATTCATGATTCATGATTCGATTCATGATTCAATTCATGATTCATGATTCAATTCATGATTCATGATTTATGATTTAATTCATGATTCAATTCATGATTCATGATTCGATTCATGATTCAATTCATGATTCATGATTCATGAGTCAATTTATGATTCATGATTCATGATTCGATTCATGATTCATGATTCATGATTCATGATTCAAATCATGATTTAATTCATGATTCATGATTCAATTCATGATTTATGATTCAATTCATGATTCATGATTCGATTCATGATTCAATTCATGATTCATGATTCATGATTCGATTCATAATTCATGATTCATGATTCGATTCATGATTCATGATTCAATTCATGATTCATGATTTATAATTCAATTCATGATTCGATTCATGATTCAATTCATGATTCGAGATTCATTATTCATGATTCATGATTCGATTCATGATTCAATTCATGATTCGATTTATGATTCATGATTCAATTCATGATTCATGATTTATGATTTAATTCATGATTCAATTCATGATTCATGATTCAATTCATGATTCATGATTCAATTCATGATTCGAGTATCATGATTCGATTCATGATTCATGATTCAATTCATGATTCATGATTCGATTCATGATTCAATTCATGATTCATGATTCATGAGTCAATTTATGATTCATGATTCATGATTCGATTCATGATTCATGATTCATGATTCATGATTCAAATCATGATTCAATTCATGATTCATGATTCAATTCAAGATTCATGATTCATTTCATGATTCGTGTTTCGATTCATAATTCATGATTCAATTCATGATTCATGATTCAATTCTTGATTCATGATTCGATTCATTATTCATGATTCATGATTCTTGATTCGATTCATGATTCGATTCATTATTCATGATTCATGATTCTTGATTCGATTCATGATTCTTGATTCATTTCATGATTCATGATTCATGATTCAATTCATGATTCATGTGTCGATTCATGTATCATGATTCGATTCATGATTCATGATTCGATTCATGATTCATGATTCATGATTCATGATTCAATTCATGATTCATTATTCAATTCATGATTCATGATTCGATTCATGATTTATGATTCATGATTCATTATTCAATTCATGATTCATGATTCGATTCATGATTCATGATTCATGATTCGATTCATGATTCAATTCATCATTCATGATTCATTATTTAATTCATGATTCGATTCATGATTCATGATTCAATTCATGATTCATGATTCATGATTCAATTCATGATTCATGATTCGATTCATGATTCATAATTCATGATTCAATTCATGATTAATGAGTCGATTCATGATTCATGATTCGATTCATGATTCATGATTCATGATTCATGATTCAATTGATGATTCATGATTCAATTCATGATTCATGATTCGATTCATGATTTATGATTCATGATTCATTATTCAATTCATGATTCATGATTCGATTCATGATTCATGATTCAATATATCATTCATGATTCATTATTTAATTCATGATTCGATTCATGATTCATGATTCAATACATGATTCATGATTCATGATTCAATTCATGATTCATGATTCGATTCATGATTCATGATTCATGATTCAATTCATGATTAATGAGTCGATTCATGATTCATGATTCAATTCATGATTCATGATTTATGATTCAACTTATGATTCAATTCATGATTCATGATTCATGATTCGATTCATGATTCATGATTTGATTCATGATTCATGATTCGATTCATGATTCATGATTCCATTCATGATTCATGATTCCATTCATGATTCATGATTCAATTCATGATTCATGATTTATGATTCAATTCATGATTCAATTCATGATTCATGATTTATGATTCAACTCATGATTCAATTCATGATTCATGATTCATGATTCGATTCATGATTCATGATTAAATTCATGATTCGAGATTCATGATTCGATTCATGATTCATGATTCATGATTCATGATTCGATTCATGATTCATGATTCATGATTCGATTCATGATTCAATTCATGATTCGATTTATGATTCATGATTCAATTCATGATTCATGATTTATGATTTAATTCATGATTCAATTCATGATTCATGATTCGATTCATGATTCATGATTCATGATTTAATTCATGATTCGATTTATGATTCATGATTCAATTCATGATTCATGATTCAATTCATGATTCATGATTTATGATTTAATTCATGATTCAATTCATGATTCATGATTCAATTCATGATTCGAGTATCATGATTCGATTCATGATTCATGATTCAATTCATGATTCATGATTCGATTCATGATTCAATTCATGATTCATGATTCGTGAGTCAATTTATGATTCATGATTCATGATTCGATTCATGATTCATGATTCATGATTCATGATTCAAATCATGATTCAATTCATGATTCATGATTCAATTCATGATTTATGATTCAATTCATGATTCATGATTCGATTCATGATTCAATTCATGATTCATGATTCATGATTCGATTCATAATTCATGATTCATGATTCGATTCATGATTCATGATTCAATTCATGATTCATGATTTATAATTCAATTCATGATTCGATTCATGATTCAATTCATGATTCGAGATTCATTATTCAATTTATGATTCATGATTCAATTCATGATTCGATTCATTATTCATGATTCATGATTCGATTCATGATTCGATTCATGATTCTTGATTCATTTCATGATTCATGATTCAATTCATGATTCATGTTTCGATTCATGTATCATGATTCGATTCATGATTCATGATTCGATTCATGACTCATGATTCATGATTCAATTCATGATTCATGATTCAATTCATGATTCATGATTCGATTCATGATTCATGATTCATGATTCATGATTCATGATTCAATTCATGATTCATGATTCAATTCATGATTCATGATTCAATTCATGATTTATGATTTATGATTCAATTTATGATTCAATTCATGATTCACGATTCGATTCATGATTCGATTCATGATTCATGATTCAATTCATGATCCATGATTCATTATTTAATTCATGATTCGATTGATGTTTCATGATTCAATTCATGATTCATGATTCAATTCATGATTCATGATTCGATTCAAGATTCATGATTCAATTCATGATTCATGATTTATGATTCAACTCCTGACTCAATTCATGATTCATGATTCAATTCATGATTCATGATTCGATTCATTATTCATGATTCATGATTCGATTCATGATTCTTGATTCATTTCATAATTCATGATTCATGATTCAATTCATGATTCATGTTTCCATTCATGTATCATGATTCGATTCATGATTCATGATACGATTCATGATTCATGATTCATGATTCATGATTCAATTCATGATTCATGATTCAATTCATGATTCATGATTCGATTCATGATTTATGATACATGATTCATGATTCAATTCATGATTCATGATTCGATTCATGATTCATGATTCATGATTTAATTCATGATTCGATTTATGATTCATGATTCAATTCATGATTCATGATTCAATTCATGATTCATGATTTATGATTTAATTCATGATTCAATTCATGATTCATGATTCAATTCATGATTCGAGTATCATGATTCGATTCATGATTCATGATTCAATTCATGATTCATGATTCGATTCATGATTCAATTCATGATTCATGATTCGTGAGTCAATTTATGATTCATGATTCATGATTCGATTCATGATTCATGATTCATGATTCATGATTCAAATCATGATTCAATTCATGATTCATGATTCAATTCATGATTTATGATTCAATTCATGATTCATGATTCGATTCATGATTCAATTCATGATTCATGATTCATGATTCGATTCATAATTCATGATTCATGATTCGATTCATGATTCATGATTCAATTCATGATTCATGATTTATAATTCAATTCATGATTCGATTCATGATTCAATTCATGATTCGAGATTCATTATTCAATTTATGATTCATGATTCAATTCATGATTCGATTCATTATTCATGATTCATGATTCGATTCATGATTCATGATTCGATTCATGATTCTTGATTCATTTCATGATTCATGATTCAATTCATGATTCATGTTTCGATTCATGTATCATGATTCGATTCATGATTCATGATTCGATTCATGACTCATGATTCATGATTCAATTCATGATTCATGATTCAATTCATGATTCATGATTCGATTCATGATTCATGATTCATGATTCATGATTCATGATTCAATTCATGATTCATGATTCAATTCATGATTCATGATTCAATTCATGATTTATGATTTATGATTCAATTTATGATTCAATTCATGATTCACGATTCGATTCATGATTCGATTCATGATTCATGATTCAATTCATGATCCATGATTCATTATTTAATTCATGATTCGATTGATGTTTCATGATTCAATTCATGATTCATGATTCAATTCATGATTCATGATTCGATTCAAGATTCATGATTCAATTCATGATTCATGATTTATGATTCAACTCCTGACTCAATTCATGATTCATGATTCAATTCATGATTCATGATTCGATTCATTATTCATGATTCATGATTCGATTCATGATTCTTGATTCATTTCATAATTCATGATTCATGATTCAATTCATGATTCATGTTTCCATTCATGTATCATGATTCGATTCATGATTCATGATACGATTCATGATTCATGATTCATGATTCATGATTCAATTCATGATTCATGATTCAATTCATGATTCATGATTCGATTCATGATTTATGATACATGATTCATGATTCAATTCATGATTCATGATTCGATTCATGATTCATGATTCAATTCATAAATTTATGATTTATGATTCAATTTATGATTCAATTCATGATTCATGATTCGATTCATGATTCATGATTTATGAATCAATTCATGATTCAATTTATGATTCATGAATCATGATTCGATTCATGATTCATGATTCGATTTATGATTCATGATTCAATTCATGATTCATGATTTATGATTCAATTCATGATTCAATTCATGATTCATGATTCAATTCATGATTCGAGATTCATGATTCGAATCATGATTCATGATTCATGATTCGATTCATGATTCAATTCATGATTCATGATTCATGATTCATGATTCAATTTATGATTCATTATTCATGATTCGATTCATAATTCATGATTCATGATTCAATTCATGATTCATGATTCGATTTATGATTCATGATTCAATTCATGATTCATGATTTATGATTCAATTCATGATTCATGATTGATTTCATGATTCGAGATTCATGATTCGATTCATGATTTAATTCATGATTCATGATTCATGATTCATGATTCAATTTATGATTCATGATTCATGATTCGATTCATGATTCATGATTCATGATTCAAATCAAGATTCAATATATGATTCATGATTCAATTCATGATTTATGACTCAATTCATGATTCATGATTCGATTCATAATTAATGATTTATGATTAGTTTCATGATTCATGATTCATTTCATGATTCGTGTTTCGATTCATAATTCATGATATGATTCATGATTCATGATTCAATTCATGATTCATGATTCGATTCATTATTCATGATTCATGATTCATGATTCGATTCATGATTCTTGATTCATTTCATGATTCATGATTCATGATTCAATTCATGATTCATGATTTATGATTCAATTCATGATTCAATTCATGATTCATGATTGATTTCATGATTCGAGATTCATGATTCGATTAATGATTCATGATTCAATTCATGATTCATGATTCATGATTCATGATTCAATTTATGATTCATGATTCATGATTCGATTCATGAATCATGATTCATGATTCAAATCATGATTCAATTCATGATTCATGATTCAATTCATGATTTATGATTCAATTCATGATTCATGATTTTATTCATAATTAATGATTTATGAGTCGTTTCAAGATTCATGATTCATTTCATGATTCGTGTTTCGATTCATAATTCATGATTCAATTCATAATTCATGATTCAATTCTTGATTCATGATTCAATTCATTATTCATGATTCATGATTCTTGATTCGATTCATGATTCGATTCATTATTCATGATTCATGATTCTTGATTCGATTCATGATTCTTGATTCATTTCATGATTCATGATTCATGATTCAATTCATGATTCATGTGTCGATTCATGTATCATGATTCGATTCATGATTCATGATTCGATTCATGATTCATGATTCATGATTCATGATTCAATTCATGATTCAATTCATGATTCATGATTCGATTCATGATTTATGATTCATGATTCATTATTCAATTCATGATTCATGATTCGATTCATGATTCATGATTCATGATTCGATTCATGATTCAATTCATCATTCATGATTCATTATTTAATTCATGATTCGATTCATGATTCATGATTCAATTCATGATTCATGATTCATGATTCAATTCATGATTCATGATTCGATTCATGATTCATGATTCATGATTCAATTCATGATTAATGAGTCGATTCATGATTCATGATTCGATTCATGATTCATGATTCATGATTCATGATTCAATTCATGATTCATGATTCAATTCATGATTCATGATTCGATTCATGATTTATGATTCATGATTCATTATTTAATTCATGATTCATGATTCGATTCATGATTCATGATTCAATTCATCATTCATGATTCATTATTTAATTCATGATTCGATTCATGATTCATGATTCAATTCATGATTCATGATTCATGATTCAATTCATGATTCATGATTCGATTCATGATTCATGATTCATGATTCAATTCATGATTAATGAGTCGATTCATGATTCATGATTTGATTCATGATTCATGATTCATGATTCGATTCATGATTCATGATTCCATTCATGATTCATGATTCCATTCATGATTCATGATTCAATTCATGATTCATGATTTATGATTCAATTCATGATTCAATTCATGATTCATGATTTATGATTCAACTCATGATTCAATTCATGATTCAATTCATGATTCATGATTTATGATTCAACTCATGATTCAATTCATGATTCATGATTCATGATTCATGATTCGAATTATGATTCATGATTCATGATTTGATTCATGATTCATGATTCATGATTCATGATTCGATTTCTGATTCATGATTCAATTCATGATTCATGATTTATGATTCAATTCATGATTCAATTCATGATTCATGATTCAATTCATGATTCGAGATTCATGATTCGATTCATGATTCACGATTCATGATTCGATTCATGATTCAATTCATGATTCGATTTATGATTCATGATTCAATTCATGATTCATGATTTATGATTTAATTCATGATTCAATTCATGATTCATGATTCGATTCATGATTCATGATTCATGATTTAATTCATGATTCGATTTATGATTCATGATTCAATTCATGATTCATGATTTATGATTTAATTCATGATTCAATTCATGATTCATGATTCAATTCATGATTCGAGTATCATGATTCGATTCATGATTCATGATTCAATTCATGATTCATGATTCGATTCATGATTCAATTCATGGTTCATGATTCAATTCATGATTCATGATTCATGAGTCAATTTATGATTCATGATTCATAATTTGATTCATGATTCATGATTCATGATTCAAATCATGATTCAATTCATGATTCATGATTCAATTCATGATTTATGATTCAATTCATGATTCATGATTCGATTCATGATTCAATTCATGATTCATGATTCATGATTCGATTCATAATTCATGATTCATGATTCGATTCATGATTCATGATTCAATTCATGATTCATGATTTATAATTCAATTCATGATTCGATTCATGATTCAATTCATGATTCGAGATTCATTATTCAATTCATGATTCATGATTCAATTCATGATTCGATTCATTATTCATGATTCATGATTCGATTCATGATTCATGATTCGATTCATGATTCTTGATTCATTTCATGATTCATGATTCAATTCATGATTCATGTTTCGATTCATGTATCATGATTCGATTCATGATTCATGATTCGATTCATGACTCATGATTCATGATTCAATTCATGATTCATGATTCAATTCATGATTCATGATTCATGATTCGATTCATGATTCATGATTCATGATTCATGATTCAATTCATGATTCATGATTCAATTCATGATTTATGATTTATGATTCAATTTATGATTCAATTCATGATTCACGATTCGATTCATGATTCATGATTCGATTCATGATTCATGATTCAATTCATGATCCATGATTCATTATTTAATTCATGATTCGATTGATGTTTCATGATTCGATTCATGATTCATGATTCAATTCATGATCCATGATTCATTATTTAATTCATGATTCGATTGATGTTTCATGATTCAATTCATGATTCATGATTCAATTCATGATTCATGATTCGATTCAAGATTCATGATTCAATTCATGATTCATGATTTATGATTCAACTCCTGACTCAATTCATGATTCATGATTCAATTCATGATTCATGATTCAATTCATTATTCATGATTCATGATTCGATTCATGATTCTTGATTCATTTCATAATTCATGATTCATGATTCAATTCATGATTCATGTTTCCATTCATGTATCATGATTCGATTCATGATTCATGATACGATTCATGATTCATGATTCATGATTCATGATTCAATTCATGATTCATGATTCAATTCATGATTCATGATTCATGATTCGATTCATGATTTATGATACATGATTCATGATTCAATTCATGATTCATGATTCGATTCATGATTCATGATTCAATTTATAAATTTATGATTTATGATTCAATTTATGATTCAATTCATGATTCATGATTCGATTCATGATTCATGATTTATGAATCAATTCATGATTCAATTTATGATTCATGAATCATGATTCGATTCATGATTCATGATTCGATTTATGATTCATGATTCAATTCATGATTCATGATTTATGATTCAATTCATGATTCAATTCATGATTCATGATTCAATTCATGATTCGAGATTCATGATTCGAATCATGATTCATGATTCATGATTCGATTCATGATTCAATTCATGATTCATGATTCATGATTCAATTTATGATTCATTATTCATGATTCGATTCATAATTCATGATTCATGATTCAATTCATGATTCATGATTCGATTTATGATTCATGATTCAATTCATGATTCATGATTTATGATTCAATTCATGATTCATGATTTATGATTCAACTCATGATTCAATTCATGATTCATGATTCATGATTCATGATTCGATTAATGATTCATGATTCAATTCATGATTCATGATTCATGATTCGATTCATGATTTAATTCATGATTCATGATTCATGATTCATGATTCAATTTATGATTCATGATTCATGATTCGATTCATGATTCATGATTCATGATTCAAATCAATATTCAATATATGATTCATGATTCAATTCATGATTTATGATTCAATTCATGATTCATGATTCGATTCATAATTAATGATTTATGATTAGTTTCATGATTCATGATTCATTTCATGATTCGTGTTTCGATTCATAATTCATGATATGATTCATGATTCATGATTCAATTCATGATTCATAATTCGATTCATTATTCATGATTCATGATTCATGATTCGATTCATGATTCTTGATTCATTTCATGATTCATGATTCAATTCATGATTCATGATGCAATTCATGAATTATGATTCAAATCATGATTCATGATTCAATTCATGTTTCATGATTCGATTCATGATTCATGATTCAATTCATGATTCATGATTCGATTCATGATTCATGATTCATGATTTGATTCATAATTTCATGATTCATGATTCAATTCATGATTCATGATTCAATTTTTGATTCATGATTCAATTCATGATTCATGATTTATGATTCAATTCATGATTCCATTCATGATTCATGATTCAATTCATGATTCGAGATTCATGATTCGATTCATGATTCGTGATTCAATTCATGATTCATGATTCGATTCATGATTTAATTCATGATTCATGATTCATGATTCAATTCATGATTCATGATTCATGATTCGATTCATGATTTATGATTCAAATCATGATTCTTGATTCAATTTATGATTCATGATTCGATTCATGATTAATGATTTATGATTCGTTTCATGATTCATGATTCATTTCATGATTCGTGTTTCGATTCATAATTCATGATTCAATTCATGATTCATGATTCAATTCATGATTCATGATTCGATTCATTATTAACGATTCATGATTCATGATTCGAATCATGATTCTTGATTCATGATTCGAATCATGATTCTTGATTCATTTCATGATTCATGATTCATGATTCAATTCATGATTCATGTTTCGATTCATGATTTATGATTCGATTCATGATTCATGATTCATAATTCATGATTCAATTCATGATTCATTATTCATGATTCATGATTCAATTCATGATTCATGATTCAATTCATGATTCATGATTCGATTCATGATTCATGATTCATGATTCATGATTCGATTCATGATTCATGATTTATGATTCGATTCATGATTCGATTCATGATTCATGATTCGATTCATGATTCATGATTCATAATTCATGATTCAATTCATGATTCATGATTCAATTCATGATTCATGATTCAATTCATGATTCATGATTCGATTCATGATTCATGATTCATGATTCATGATTCGATTCATGATTCATGATTTATGATTCAATTCATGATTCATGTTTCAATTCATGATTTATGATTTATGATTCAATTTATGATTCAATTCATGATTCATGATTTATGATTTATGATTCATGATTCATGATTCAATTCATGATTCATTATTTAATTCATGATTCGATTCATGATTTATGATTCAATTCATGATTCATGATTCATGATTCAATTCATGATTAATGAGTCGATTCATGATTCATGATTCGATTCATGATTCATGATTCATGATTCATGATTCAATTCATGATTCATGATTCAATTCATGATTCATGATTCGATTCATGATTTAGGATTCATGATTCATTATTCAATTCATGATTCATGATTCGATTCATGATTCATGATTCAATTCATCATTCATGATTCATTATTTAATTCATGATTCGATTCATGATTCATGATTCAATTCATGATTCATGATTCATGATTCAATTCATGATTCATGATTCGATTCATGATTCATGATTCAATTCATGATTAATGAGTCGATTCATGATTCATGATTCAATTCATGATTCATGATTTATGATTCAACTCATGATTCAATTCATGATTCATGATTCATGATTCGATTCATGATTCATGATTCAATTCATGATTCATGATTTGATTCATGATTCATGATTCGATTCATGATTCATGATTCCATTCATGATTCATGATTCCATTCATGATTCATGATTCAATTCATGATTCATGATTTATGATTCAATTCATGATTCAATTCATGATTCATGATTTATGATTCAACTCATGATTCAATTCATGATTCATGATTCATGATTCATGATTCGATTCATGATTCATGATTCAATTCATGATTCATGATTTGATTCATGATTCATGATTCATGATTCATGATTCGATTTCTGATTCATGATTCAATTCATGATTCATGATTTATGATTCAATTCATGATTCAATTCATGATTCATGATTCAATTCATGATTCGAGATTCATGATTCGATTCATGATTCATGATTCATGATTCATGATTCGATTCATGATTCATGATTCATGATTCGATTCATGATTCAATTCATGATTCGATTCATGATTCAATTCATGATTCGATTTATGATTCATGATTCAATTCATGATTCATGATTTATGATTTAATTCATGATTCAATTCATGATTCATGATTCGATTCATGATTCATGATTCATGATTTAATTCATGATTCGATTTATGATTCATGATTCAATTCATGATTCATGATTTATGATTTAATTCATGATTCAATTCATGATTCATGATTCAATTCATGATTCGAGTATCATGATTCGATTCATGATTCATGATTCAATTCATGATTCATGATTCGATTCATGATTCGATTCATGATTCATGATTCAATTCATGATTCATGATTCGATTCATGATTCAATTCATGATTCATGATTCATGAGTCAATTTATGATTCATGATTCATGATTCGATTCATGATTCGATTCATGATTCATGATTCATGATTCATGATTCAAATCATGATTCAATTCATGATTCATGATTCAATTCATGATTTATGATTCAATTTATGATTCATGATTCGATTCATGATTCAATTCATGATTCATGATTCATGATTCGATTCATAATTCATGATTCATGATTCGATTCATGATTCATGATTCAATTCATGATTCATGATTTATAATTCAATTCATGATTCGATTCATGATTCAATTCATGATTCGAGATTCATTATTCAATTCATGATTCATGATTCAATTCATGATTCGATTCATTATTCATGATTCATGATTCGATTCATGATTCATGATTCGATTCATGATTCTTGATTCATTTCATGATTCATGATTCAATTCATGATTCATGTTTCGATTCATGTATCATGATTCGATTCATGATTCATGATTCATGATTCATGATTCAATTCATGATTCATGATTCAATTCATGATTCATGATTCAATTCATGATTTATGATTTATGATTCAATTTATGATTCAATTCATGATTCACGATTCGATTCATGATTCATGATTCGATTCATGATTCATGATTCGATTCATGATTCATGATTCATGATTCATGATTCGATTCATGATTCATGATTTATGATTCGATTCATGATTCATGATTCATGATTCGATTCATGATTCATGATTCGATTCATGATTCATGATTCATAATTCATGATTCAATTCATGATTCATGATTCATGATTCAATTCATGATTCATGATTCAATTCATGATTCATGATTCGATTCATGATTCATGATTCATGATTCATGATTCGATTCATGATTCATGATTTATGATTCAATTCATGATTCATGTTTCAATTCATGATTTATGATTTATGATTCAATTTATGATTCAATTCATGATTCATGATTTATGATTTATGATTCATGATTCATGATTCAATTCATGATTCATTATTTAATTCATGATTCGATTCATGATTTATGATTCAATTCATGATTCATGATTCATGATTCAATTCATGATTAATGAGTCGATTCATGATTCATGATTCGATTCATGATTCATGATTCATGATTCATGATTCAATTCATGATTCATGATTCAATTCATGATTCATGATTCGATTCATGATTTATGATTCATGATTCATTATTCAATTCATGATTCATGATTCGATTCATGATTCATGATTCAATTCATCATTCATGATTCATTATTTAATTCATGATTCGATTCATGATTCATGATTCAATTCATGATTCATGATTCATGATTCAATTCATGATTCATGATTCGATTCATGATTCATGATTCATGATTCAATTCATGATTAATGAGTCGATTCATGATTCATGATTCAATTCATGATTCATGATTTATGATTCAACTCATGATTCAATTCATGATTCATGATTCATGATTCGATTCATGATTCATGATTCAATTCATGATTCATGATTTGATTCATGATTCATGATTCGATTCATGATTCATGATTCCATTCATGATTCATGATTCCATTCATGATTCATGATTCAATTCATGATTCATGATTTATGATTCAATTCATGATTCAATTCATGATTCATGATTTATGATTCAACTCATGATTCAATTCATGATTCATGATTCATGATTCATGATTCGATTCATGATTCATGATTCAATTCATGATTCATGATTTGATTCATGATTCAGGATTCATGATTCATGATTCGATTTCTGATTCATGATTCAATTCATGATTCATGATTTATGATTCAATTCATGATTCAATTCATGATTCATGATTCAATTCATGATTCGAGATTCATGATTCGATTCATGATTCATGATTCATGATTCATGATTCGATTCATGATTCATGATTCATGATTCGATTCATGATTCAATTCATGATTCGATTCATGATTCAATTCATGATTCGATTTATGATTCATGATTCAATTCATGATTCATGATTTATGATTTAATTCATGATTCAATTCATGATTCATGATTCGATTCATGATTCATGATTTATGATTTAATTCATGATTCGATTTATGATTCATGATTCAATTCATGATTCATGATTTATGATTTAATTCATGATTCAATTCATGATTCATGATTCAATTCATGATTCGAGTATCATGATTCGATTCATGATTCATGATTCAATTCATGATTCATGATTCGATTCATGATTCGATTCATGATTCATGATTCAATTCATGATTCATGATTCGATTCATGATTCAATTCATGATTCATGATTCATGAGTCAATTTATGATTCATGATTCATGATTCGATTCATGATTCGATTCATGATTCATGATTCATGATTCGATTCATAATTCATGATTCATGATTCGATTCATGATTCATGATTCAATTCATGATTCATGATTTATAATTCAATTCATGATTCGATTCATTATTCAATTCATGATTCGAGATTCATTATTCAATTCATTATTCATGATTCAATTCATGATTCGATTCATTATTCATGATTCATGATTCGATTCATGATTCATGATTCGATTCATGATTCTTGATTCATTTCATGATTCATGATTCAATTCATGATTCATGTTTCGATTCATGTATCATGATTCGATTCATGATTCATGATTCATGATTCATGATTCAATTCATGATTCATGATTCAATTCATGATTCATGATTCAATTCATGATTTATGATTTATGATTCAATTTATGATTCAATTCATGATTCACGATTCGATTCATGATTCATGATTCGATTCATGATTCATGATTCGATTCATGATTCATGATTCATGATTTAATTCATGATTCGATTTATGATTTATGATTCAATTAATTATTCATGATTTATGATTTAATTCATGATTCAATTCATGATTCATGATTCAATTCATGATTCGAGTATCATGATTCGATTCATGATTCATGATTCAATTCATGATTCATGATTCGATTCATGATTCAATTCATGATTCATGATTCATGAGTCAATTTATGATTCATGATTCATGATTCGATTCATGATTCATGATTCATGATTCATGATTCAAATCATGATTCAATTCATGATTCATGATTCAATTCATGATTTATGATTCAATTCATGATTCATGATTCGATTCATGATTCAATTCATGATTCATGATTCATGATTCGATTCATAATTCATGATTCATGATTCGATTCATGATTCATGATTCAATTCATGATTCATGATTTATAATTCAATTCATGATTCGATTCATGATTCAATTCATGATTCGAGATTCATTATTCAATTCATGATTCATGATTCAATTCATGATTCGATTCATTATTCATGATTCATGATTCGATTCATGATTCATGATTCGATTCATGATTCTTGATTCATTTCATGATTCATGATTCAATTCATGATTCATGTTTCGATTCATGTATCATGATTCGATTCATGATTCATGATTCGATTCATGACTCATGATTCATGATTCAATTCATGATTCATGATTCAATTCATGATTCATGATTCATGATTCAATTCATGATTCATGATTCGATTCATGATTCATGATTCATGATTCATGATTCATGATTCAATTCATGATTCATGATTCAATTCATGATTTATGATTTATGATTCAATTTATGATTCAATTCATGATTCACGATTCGATTCATGATTCAATTCATGATTCATGATTCATGATTCATGATTCAAATCATGATTCAATTCATGATTCATGATTCAATTCATGATTTATGATTCAATTCATGATTCATGATTCGATTCATGATTCAATTCATGATTCATGATTCATGATTCGATTCATAATTCATGATTCATGATTCGATTCATGATTCATGATTCAATTCATGATTCATGATTTATAATTCAATTCATGATTCGATTCATGATTCAATTCATGATTCGAGATTCATTATTCAATTCATGATTCATGATTCAATTCATGATTCGATTCATTATTCATGATTCATGATTCGATTCATGATTCATGATTCGATTCATGATTCTTGATTCATTTCATGATTCATGATTCAATTCATGATTCATGTTTCGATTCATGTATCATGATTCGATTCATGATTCATGATTCATGATTCATGATTCATGATTCAATTCATGATTCGATTCATTATTCATGATTCATGATTCGATTCATGATTCATGATTCGATTCATGATTCTTGATTCATTTCATGATTCATGATTCAATTCATGATTCATGTTTCGATTCATGTATCATGATTCAATTCATGATTCATGATTCAATTCATGATTCATGATTCAATTCATGATTTATGATTTATGATTCAATTTATGATTCAATTCATGATTCACGATTCGATTCATGATTCATGATTCGATTCATGATTCATGATTCGATTCATGATTCATGATTCATGATTTAATTCATGATTCGATTTATGATTCATGATTCAATTCATGATTCATGATTTATGATTTAATTCATGATTCAATTCATGATTCATGATTCAATTCATGATTCGAGTATCATGATTCGATTCATGATTCATGATTCAATTCATGATTCATGATTCGATTCATGATTCAATTCATGATTCATGATTCATGAGTCAATTTATGATTCATGATTCATGATTCGATTCATGATTCATGATTCATGATTCATGATTCAAATCATGATTCAATTCATGATTCATGATTCAATTCATGATTTATGATTCAATTCATGATTCATGATTCGATTCATGATTCAATTCATGATTCATGATTCATGATTCGATTCATAATTCATGATTCATGATTCGATTCATGATTCATGATTCAATTCATGATTCATGATTTATAATTCAATTCATGATTCGATTTATGATTCAATTCATGATTCGAGATTCATTATTCAATTCATGATTCATGATTCAATTCATGATTCGATTCATTATTCATGATTCATGATTCGATTCATGATTCATGATTCGATTCATGATTCTTGATTCATTTCATGATTCATGATTCAATTCATGATTCATGTTTCGATTCATGTATCATGATTCGATTCATGATTCATGATTCGATTCATGACTCATGATTCATGATTCAATTCATGATTCATGATTCAATTCATGATTCATGATTCATGATTCAATTCATGATTCATGATTCGATTCATGATTCATGATTCATGATTCATGATTCATGATTCAATTCATGATTCATGATTCAATTCATGATTTATGATTTATGATTCGATTTATGATTCAATTCATGATTCACGATTCGATTCATGATTCATGATTCGATTCATGATTCATGATTCAATTCATGATCCATGATTCATTATTTAATTCATGATTCGATTGATGTTTCATGATTCAATTCATGATTCATGATTCAATTCATGATTCATGATTCGATTCAAGATTCATGATTCAATTCATGATTCATGATTTATGATTCAACTCCTGACTCAATTCATGATTCATGATTCAATTCATGATTCATGATTCAATTCATTATTCATGATTCATGATTCGATTCATGATTCTTGATTCATTTCATAATTCATGATTCATGATTCAATTCATGATTCATGTTTCCATTCATGTATCATGAATCAATTCATGATTCATGATACGATTCATGATTCATGATTCATGATTCATGATTCAATTCATGATTCATGATTCAATTCATGATTCATGATTCGATTCATGATTTATGATACATGATTCATGATTCAATTCATGATTCATGATTCGATTCATGATTCATGATTCAATTCATAAATTTATGATTTATGATTCAATTTATGATTCAATTCATGATTCATGATTCGATTCATGATTCATGATTTATGAATCAATTCATGATTCAATTTATGATTCATGAATCATGATTCGATTCATGATTCATGATTCGATTTATGATTCATGATTCAATTCATGATTCATGATTTATGATTCAATTCATGATTCAATTCATGATTCATGATTCAATTCATGATTCGAGATTCATGATTCGAATCATGATTCATGATTCATGATTCGATTCATGATTCAATTCATGATTCATGATTCATGATTCATGATTCAATTTATGATTCATTATTCATGATTCGATTCATAATTCATGATTCATGATTCAATTCATGATTCATGATTCGATTTATGATTCATGATTCAATTCATGATTCATGATTTATGATTCAATTCATGATTCATGATTTATGATTCAACTCATGATTCAATTCATGATTCATGATTCATGATTCATGATTCGATTAATGATTCATGATTCAATTCATGATTCATGATTCATGATTCGATTCATGATTTAATTCATGATTCATGATTCATGATTCATGATTCAATTTATGATTCATGATTCATGATTCGATTCATGATTCATGATTCATGATTCAAATCAAGATTCAATATATGATTCATGATTCAATTCATGATTTATGATTCAATTCATGATTCATGATTCGATTCATAATTAATGATTTATGATTAGTTTCATTGATTAGTTTCATGATTCATGATTTATGATTCAATTCATGATTCAATTCATGATTCATGATTCAATTCATGATTCGAGATTCATGATTCGAATCATGATTCATGATTCATGATTCGATTCATGATTCAATTCATGATTCATGATTCATGATTCATGATTCAATTTATGATTCATTATTCATGATTCGATTCATAATTCATGATTCATGATTCAATTCATGATTCATGATTCGATTTATGATTCATGATTCAATTCATGATTCATGATTTATGATTCAATTCATGATTCATGATTTATGATTCAACTCATGATTCAATTCATGATTCATGATTCATGATTCATGATTCGATTAATGATTCATGATTCAATTCATGATTCATGATTCATGATTCGATTCATGATTTAATTCATGATTCATGATTCATGATTCATGATTCAATTTATGATTCATGATTCATGATTCGATTCATGATTCATGATTCATGATTCAAATCAAGATTCAATATATGATTCATGATTCAATTCATGATTTATGATTCAATTCATGATTCATGATTCGATTCATAATTAATGATTTATGATTAGTTTCATGATTCATGATTCATTTCATGATTCGTGTTTCGATTCATAATTCATGATATGATTCATGATTCATGATTCAATTCATGATTCATGATTCGATTCATTATTCATGATTCATGATTCATGATTCATGATTCATGATTTGATTCATAATTTCATGATTCATGATTCAATTCATGATTCATGATTCAATTTTTGATTCATGATTCAATTCATGATTCATGATTTATGATTCAATTCATGATTCCATTCATGATTCATGATTCAATTCATGATTCGAGATTCATGATTCGATTCATGATTCGTGATTCAATTCATGATTCATGATTCGATTCATGATTTAATTCATGATTCATGATTCATGATTCAATTCATGATTCATGATTCGATTCATGATTCAATTCATGATTCATGATTCATGAGTCAATTTATGATTCATGATTCATGATTCGATTCATGATTCATGATTCATGATTCATGATTCAAATCATGATTCAATTCATGATTCATGATTCAATTCATGATTTATGATTCAATTCATGATTCATGATTCGATTCATGATTCAATTCATGATTCATGATTCATGATTCGATTCATAATTCATGATTCATGATTCGATTCATGATTCATGATTCAATTCATGATTCATGATTTATAATTCAATTCATGATTCGATTCATGATTCAATTCATGATTCGAGATTCATTATTCAATTCATGATTCATGATTCAATTCATGATTCGATTCATTATTCATGATTCATGATTCGATTCATGATTCATGATTCGATTCATGATTCTTGATTCATTTCATGATTCATGATTCAATTCATGATTCATGTTTCGATTCATGTATCATGATTCGATTCATGATTCATGATTCGATTCATGACTCATGATTCATAATTCAATTCATGATTCATGATTCAATTCATGATTCATGATTCATGATTCAATTCATGATTCATGATTCGATTCATTATTCATGATTCATGATTCATGATTCATGATTCAATTCATGATTCATGATTCAATTCATGATTTATGATTTATGATTCGATTTATGATTCAATTCATGATTCACGATTCGATTCATGATTCATGATTCGATTCATGATTCATGATTCAATTCATGATCCATGATTCATTATTTAATTCATGATTCGATTGATGTTTCATGATTCAATTCATGATTCATGATTCAATTCATGATTCATGATTCGATTCAAGATTCATGATTCAATTCATGATTCATGATTTATGATTCAACTCCTGACTCAATTCATGATTCATGATTCAATTCATGATTCATGATTCAATTCATTATTCATGATTCATGATTCGATTCATGATTCATGTTTCCATTCATGTATCATGATTCGATTCATGATTCATGATACGATTCATGATTCATGATTCATGATTCATGATTCAATTCATGATTCATGATTCAATTCATGATTCGAGATTCATGATTCGATTCATGATTCGTGATTCAATTCATGATTCATGATTCGATTCATGATTTAATTCATGATTCATGATTCATGATTCAATTCATGATTCATGATTCGATTCATGATTCAATTCATGATTCATGAGTCAATTTATGATTCATGATTCATGATTCGATTCATGATTCATGATTCATGATTCATGATTCAAATCATGATTCAATTCATGATTCATGATTCAATTCATGATTTATGATTCAATTCATGATTCATGATTCGATTCATGATTCAATTCATGATTCATGATTCATGATTCGATTCATAATTCATGATTCATGATTCGATTCATGATTCATGATTCAATTCATGATTCATGATTTATAATTCAATTCATGATTCGATTCATGATTCAATTCATGATTCGAGATTCATTATTCAATTCATGATTCATGATTCAATTCATGATTCGATTCATTATTCATGATTCATGATTCGATTCATGATTCATGATTCGATTCATGATTCTTGATTCATTTCATGATTCATGATTCAATTCATGATTCATGTTTCGATTCATGTATCATGATTCGATTCATGATTCATGATTCGATTCATGACTCATGATTCATGATTCAATTCATGATTCATGATTCAATTCATGATTCATGATTCATGATTCAATTCATGATTCATGATTCGATTCATGATTCATGATTCATGATTCATGATTCATGATTCAATTCATGATTCATGATTCAATTCATGATTTATGATTTATGATTCGATTTATGATTCAATTCATGATTCACGATTTGATTCATGATTCATGATTCGATTCATGATTCATGATTCAATTCATGATCCATGATTCATTATTTAATTCATGATTCGATTGATGTTTCATGATTCAATTCATGATTCATGATTCAATTCATGATTCATGATTCGATTCAAGATTCATGATTCAATTCATGATTCATGATTTATGATTCAACTCCGGACTCAATTCATGATTCATGATTCAATTCATGATTCAATTCATTATTCATGATTCATGATTCGATTCATGATTCTTGATTCATTTCATAATTCATGATTCATGATTCAATTCATGATTCATGTTTCCATTCATGTATCATGATTCGATTCATGATTCATGATACGATTCATGATTCATGATTCATGATTCATGATTCAATTCATGATTCATGATTCAATTCATGATTCATGATTCGATTCATGATTTATGATACATGATTCATGATTCAATTCATGATTCATGATTCGATTCATGATTCATGATTCAATTCATAAATTTATGATTTATGATTCAATTTATGATTCAATTCATGATTCATGATTCGATTCATGATTCATGATTTATGAATCAATTCATGATTCAATTTATGATTCATGAATCATGATTCGATTCATGATTCATGATTCGATTTATGATTCATGATTCAATTCATGATTCATGATTTATGATTCAATTCATGATTCAATTCATGATTCATGATTCAATTCATGATTCGAGATTCATGATTCGAATCATGATTCATGATTCATGATTCGATTCATGATTCAATTCATGATTCATGATTCATGATTCATGATTCAATTTATGATTCATTATTCATGATTCGATTCATAATTCATGATTCATGATTCAATTCATGATTCATGATTCGATTTATGATTCATGATTCAATTCATGATTCATGATTTATGATTCAATTCATGATTCATGATTTATGATTCAACTCATGATTCAATTCATGATTCATGATTCATTATTCATGATTCGATTAATGATTCATGATTCAATTCATGATTCATGATTCATGATTCGATTCATGATTTAATTCATGATTCATGATTCATGATTCATGATTCAATTTATGATTCATGATTCATGATTCGATTCATGATTCATGATTCATGATTCAAATCAAGATTCAATATATGATTCATGATTCAATTCATGATTTATGATTCAATTCATGATTCATGATTCGATTCATAATTAATGATTTATGATTAGTTTCATGATTCATGATTCATTTCATGATTCGTGTTTCGATTCATAATTCATGATATGATTCATGATTCATGATTCAATTTATGATTCATGATTCGATTCATTATTCATGATTCATGATTCATGATTCGATTCATGATTCTTGATTCATTTCATGATTCATGATTCAATTCATGATTCATGATGCAATTCATGAATTATGATTCAAATCATGATTCATGATTCAATTCATGTTTCATGATTCGATTCATGATTCATGATTCAATTCATGATTCATGATTCAATTCATGATTCATGATTCGATTCATGATTCATGATTCATGATTTGATTCATAATTTCATGATTCATGATTCAATTCATGATTCATGATTCAATTTTTGATTCATGATTCAATTCATGATTCATGATTTATGATTCAATTCATGATTCCATTCATGATTCATGATTCAATTCATGATTCATGATTCGATTCATTATTAACGATTCATGATTCATGATTCGAATCATGATTCTTGATTCATGATTCGAATCATGATTCTTGATTCATTTCATGATTCATGATTCATGATTCAATTCATGATTCATGTTTCGATTCATGATTTATGATTCGATTCATGATTCATGATTCATAATTCATGATTCAATTCATGATTCATGATTCAATTCATGATTCATGATTCGATTCATGATTCATGATTCATGATTCATGATTCGATTCATGATTCATGATTTATGATTCGATTCATGATTCATGATTCGATTCATGATTCATGATTCGATTCATGATTCATGATTCATAATTCATGATTCAATTCATGATTCATGATTCATGATTCAATTCATGATTCATGATTCAATTCATGATTCATGATTCGATTCATGATTCATGATTCATGATTCATGATTCGATTCATGATTCATGATTTATGATTCAATTCATGATTCATGTTTCAATTCATGATTTATGATTTATGATTCAATTTATGATTCAATTCATGATTCATGATTTATGATTTATGATTCATGATTCATGATTCAATTCATGATTCATTATTTAATTCATGATTCGATTCATGATTTATGATTCAATTCATGATTCATGATTCATGATTCAATTCATGATTAATGAGTCGATTCATGATTCATGATTCGATTCATGATTCATGATTCATGATTCATGATTCAATTCATGATTCATGATTCAATTCATGATTCATGATTCGATTCATGATTTATGATTCATGATTCATTATTTAATTCATGATTCATGATTCGATTCATGATTCATGATTCAATTCATCATTCATGATTCATTATTTAATTCATGATTCGATTCATGATTCATGATTCAATTCATGATTCATGATTCATGATTCGATTCATGATTCATGATTCATGATTCATGATTCAATTCATGATTCATGATTCAATTCATGATTCATGATTCGATTCATGATTCATGATTCATGATTCATGATTCGATTCATGATTCATGATTTATGATTCGATTCATGATTCATGATTCGATTCATGATTCATGATTCGATTCATGATTCATGATTCATAATTCATGATTCAATTCATGATTCATGATTCATGATTCAATTCATGATTCATGATTCAATTCATGATTCATGATTCGATTCATGATTCATGATTCATGATTCATGATTCGATTCATGATTCATGATTTATGATTCAATTCATGATTCATGTTTCAATTCATGATTTATGATTTATGATTCAATTTATGATTCAATTCATGATTCATGATTTATGATTTATGATTCATGATTCATGATTCAATTCATGATTCATTATTTAATTCATGATTCGATTCATGATTTATGATTCAATTCATGATTCATGATTCATGATTCAATTCATCATTCATGATTCATTATTTAATTCATGATTCGATTCATGATTCATGATTCAATTCATGATTCATGATTCATGATTCAATTCATGATTCATGATTCATGATTCAATTCATGATTCATGATTCGATTCATGATTCATGATTCATGATTCAATTCATGATTAATGAGTCGATTCATGATTCATGATTCAATTCATGATTCATGATTCATGATTCAATTCATGATTCATGATTCAATTCATGATTTATGATTTATGATTCGATTTATGATTCAATTCATGATTCACGATTCGATTCATGATTCATGATTCGATTCATGATTCATGATTCAATTCATGATCCATGATTCATTATTTAATTCATGATTCGATTGATGTTTCATGATTCAATTCATGATTAATGAGTCGATTCATGATTCATGATTCAATTCATGATTCATGATTCATGATTCAATTCATGATTCATGATTCAATTCATGATTCATGATTCGATTCATGATTCATGATTCAATTCATCATTCATGATTCATTATTTAATTCATGATTCGATTCATGATTCATGATTCAATTCATGATTCATGATTCATGATTCAATTCATGATTCATGATTCGATTCATGATTCATGATTCATGATTCAATTCATGATTAATGAGTCGATTCATGATTCATGATTCAATTCATGATTCATGATTCATGATTCAATTCATGATTCATGATTCAATTCATGATTTATGATTTATGATTCGATTTATGATTCAATTCATGATTCACGATTCGATTCATGATTCATGATTCGATTCATGATTCATGATTCAATTCATGATCCATGATTCATTATTTAATTCATGATTCGATTTATGATTCATGATTCAATTCATGATTCATGATTTATGATTTAATTCATGATTCAATTCATGATTCATGATTCAATTCATGATTCGAGTATCATGATTCGATTCATGATTCATGATTCAATTCATGATTCATGATTCGATTCATGATTCAATTCATGATTCATGATTCATGAGTCAATTTATGATTCATGATTCATGATTCGATTCATGATTCATGATTCATGATTCATGATTCAAATCATGATTCAATTCATGATTCATGATTCAATTCATGATTTATGATTCAATTCATGATTTATGATTCAATTCATGATTCATGATTCGATTCATGATTCAATTCATGATTCATGATTCATGATTCGATTCATAATTCATGATTCATGATTCGATTCATGATTCATGATTCAATTCATGATTCATGATTTATAATTCAATTCATGATTCGATTCATGATTCAATTCATGATTCGAGATTCATTATTCAATTCATGATTCATGATTCAATTCATGATTCGATTCATTATTCATGATTCATGATTCGATTCATGATTCATGATTCGATTCATGATTCTTGATTCATTTCATGATTCATGATTCAATTCATGATTCATGTTTCGATTCATGTATCATGATTCGATTCATGATTCATGATTCGATTCATGACTCATGATTCATGATTCAATTCATGATTCATGATTCAATTCATGATTCATGATTCATGATTCAATTCATGATTCATGATTCGATTCATGATTCATGATTCATGATTCATGATTCATGATTCAATTCATGATTCATGATTCAATTCATGATTTATGATTTATGATTCGATTTATGATTCAATTCATGATTCACGATTCGATTCATGATTCATGATTCGATTCATGATTCATGATTCAATTCATGATCCATGATTCATTATTTAATTCATGATTCGATTGATGTTTCATGATTCAATTCATGATTCATGATTCAATTCATGATTCATGATTCGATTCAAGATTCATGATTCAATTCATGATTCATGATTTATGATTCAACTCCTGACTCAATTCATGATTCATGATTCAATTCATGATTCATGATTCAATTCATTATTCATGATTCATGATTCGATTCATGATTCTTGATTCATTTCATAATTCATGATTCATGATTCAATTCATGATTCATGTTTCCATTCATGTATCATGATTCGATTCATGATTCATGATACGATTCATGATTCATGATTCATGATTCATGATTCAATTCATGATTCATGATTCAATTCATGATTCATGATTCGATTCATGATTTATGATACATGATTCATGATTCAATTCATGATTCATGATTCGATTCATGATTCATGATTCAATTCATAAATTTATGATTTATGATTCAATTTATGATTCAATTCATGATTCATGATTCGATTCATGATTCATGAATCAATTCATGATTCAATTTATGATTCATGAATCATGATTCGATTCATGATTCATGATTCGATTTATGATTCATGATTCAATTCATGATTCATGATTTATGATTCAATTCATGATTCAATTCATGATTCATGATTCAATTCATGATTCGAGATTCATGATTCGAATCATGATTCATGATTCATGATTCGATTCATGATTCAATTCATGATTCATTATTCATGATTCATGATTCAATTTATGATTCATTATTCATGATTCGATTCATAATTCATGATTCATGATTCAATTCATGATTCATGATTCGATTTATGATTCATGATTCAATTCATGATTCATGATTTATGATTCAATTCATGATTCATGATTTATGATTCAACTCATGATTCAATTCATGATTCATGATTCATGATTCATGATTCGATTAATGATTCATGATTCAATTCATGATTCATGATTCATGATTCGATTCATGATTTAATTCATGATTCATGATTCCTGATTCATGATTCAATTTATGATTCATGATTCATGATTCGATTCATGATTCATGATTCATGATTCAAATCAAGATTCAATATATGATTCATGATTCAATTCATGATTTATGATTCAATTCATGATTCATGATTCGATTCATAATTAATGATTTATGATTAGTTTCATGATTCATGATTCATTTCATGATTCGTGTTTCGATTCATAATTCATGATATGATTCATGATTCATGATTCAATTCATGATTCATGATTCGATTCATTATTCATGATTCATGATTCATGATTCGATTCATGATTCTTGATTCATTTCATGATTCATGATTCAATTCATGATTCATGATGCAATTCATGAATTATGATTCAAATCATGATTCATGATTCAATTCATGTTTCATGATTCGATTCATGATTCATGATTCAATTCATGATTCATGATTCAATTCATGATTCATGATTCGATTCATGATTCATGATTCATGATTTGATTCATAATTTCATGATTCATGATTCAATTCATGATTCATGATTCAATTTTTGATTCATGATTCAATTCATGATTCATGATTTATGATTCAATTCATGATTCCATTCATGATTCATGATTCAATTCATGATTCGAGATTCATGATTCGATTCATGATTCGTGATTCAATTCATGATTCATGATTCGATTCATGATTTATTCATGATTCATGATTCATGATTCAATTCATGATTCATGATTCATGATTCGATTCATGATTTATGATTCAAATCATGATTCTTGATTCAATTTATGATTCATGATTCGATTCATGATTAATGATTTATGATTCGTTTCATGATTCATGATTCATTTCATGATTCGTGTTTCGATTCATAATTCATGATTCAATTCATGATTCATGATTCAATTCATGATTCATGATTCGATTCATTATTAACGATTCATGATTCATGATTCGAATCATGATTCTTGATTCATGATTCGAATCATGATTCTTGATTCATTTCATGATTCTTGATTCATGATTCAATTCATGATTCATGATTCGATTCATGATTCATGATTCATGATTCATGATTCGATTCATGATTCATGATTTATGATTCGATTCATGATTCATGATTCGATTCATGATTCATGATTCGATTCATGATTCATGATTCATAATTCATGATTCAATTCATGATTCATGATTCATGATTCAATTCATGATTCATGATTCAATTCATGATTCATGATTCGATTCATGATTCATGATTCATGATTCATGATTCGATTCATGATTCATGATTTATGATTCAATTCATGATTCATGTTTCAATTCATGATTTATGATTTATGATTCAATTTATGATTCAATTCATGATTCATGATTTATGATTTATGATTCATGATTCATGATTCAATTCATGATTCATTATTTAATTCATGATTCGATTCATGATTTATGATTCAATTCATGATTCATGATTCATGATTCAATTCATGATTAATGAGTCGATTCATGATTCATGATTCGATTCATGATTCATGATTCATGATTCATGATTCAATTCATCATTCTTGATTCAATTCATGATTCATGATTTGATTCATGATTTATGATTCATGATTCATTATTCAATTCATGATTCATGATTCGATTCATGATTCATGATTCAATTCATCATTCATGATTCATTATTTAATTCATGATTCGATTCATGATTCATGATTCAATTCATGATTCATGATTCATGATTCGATTCATGATTAATGATTCATGATTCATGATTCAATTCATGATTCATGATTCAATTCATGATTCATGATTCGATTCATGATTCATGATTCATGATTCATGATTCGATTCATGATTCATGATTTATGATTCGATTCATGATTCATGATTCGATTCATGATTCATGATTCGATTCATGATTCATGATTCATAATTCATGATTCAATTCATGATTCATGATTCATGATTCAATTCATGATTCATGATTCAATTCATGATTCATGATTCGATTCATGATTCATGATTCATGATTCATGATTCGATTCATGATTCATGATTTATGATTCAATTCATGATTCATGTTTCAATTCATGATTTATGATTTATGATTCAATTTATGATTCAATTCATGATTCATGATTTATGATTTATGATTCATGATTCATGATTCAATTCATGATTCATTATTTAATTCATGATTCGATTCATGATTTATGATTCAATTCATGATTCATGATTCAATTCATGATTAATGAGTCGATTCATGATTCATGATTCGATTCATGATTCATGATTCATGATTCATGATTCAATTCATGATTCATGATTCAATTCATGATTCATGATTCGATTCATGATTTATGATTCATGATTCATTATTCAATTCATGATTCATGATTCGATTCATGATTCATGATTCAATTCATCATTCATGATTCATTATTTAATTCATGATTCGATTCATGATTCATGATTCAATTCATGATTCATGATTCATGATTCAATTCATGATTCATGATTCGATTCATGATTCATGATTCATGATTCAATTCATGATTAATGAGTCGATTCATGATTCATGATTCAATTCATGATTCATGATTTATGATTCAACTCATGATTAAATTCATGATTCATGATTCATGATTCGATTCATGATTCATGATTCAATTCATGATTCATGATTTGATTCATGATTCATGATTCGATTCATGATTCATGATTCCATTCATGATTCATGATTCCATTCATGATTCATGATTCAATTCATGATTCATGATTTATGATTCAATTCATGATTCAATTCATGATTCATGATTTATGATTCAACTCATGATTCAATTCATGATTCATGATTCATGATTCATGATTCGATTCATGATTCATGATTCAATTCATGATTCATGATTTGATTCATGATTCATGATTCATGATTCATGATTCGATTTCTGATTCATGATTCAATTCATGATTCATGATTTATGATTCAATTCATGATTCAATTCATGATTCATGATTCAATTCATGATTCGAGATTCATGATTCGATTCATGATTCATGATTCATGATTCATGATTCGATTCATGATTCATGATTCATGATTCGATTCATGATTCAATTCATGATTCGATTTATGATTCATGATTCAATTCATGATTCATGATTTATGATTCAATTCATGATTCAATTCATGATTCATGATTCGATTCATGATTCATGATTCATGATTTAATTCATGATTCGATTTATGATTCATGATTCAATTCATGATTCATGATTTATGATTTAATTCATGATTCAATTCATGATTCATGATTCAATTCATGATTCGAGTATCATGATTCGATTCATGATTCATGATTCAATTCATGATTCATGATTCGATTCATGATTCGATTCATGATTCATGATTCAATTCATGATTCATGATTCGATTCATGATTCAATTCATGATTCATGATTCATGAGTCAATTTATGATTCATGATTCATGATTCGATTCATGATTCATGATTCAATTCATGATTCATGATTTATAATTCAATTCATGATTCAATTCATGATTCAATTCATGATTCGAGATTCATTATTCAATTCATGATTCATGATTCAATTCATGATTCGATTCATTATTCATGATTCATGATTCGATTCATGATTCATGATTCGATTCATGATTCTTGATTCATTTCATGATTCATGATTCAATTCATGATTCATGTTTCGATTCATGTATCATGATTCGATTCATGATTCATGATTCATGATTCATGATTCATGATTCAATTCATGATTCATGATTCAATTCATGATTTATGATTTATGATTCAATTTATGATTCAATTCATGATTCACGATTCGATTCATGATTCTTGATTCGATTCATGATTCATGATTCAATTCATGATCCATGATTCATTATTTAATTCATGATTCGATTGATGTTTCATGATTCAATTCATGATTCATGATTCAATTCATGATTCATGATTCGATTCAAGATTCATGATTCAATTCATGATTCATGATTTATGATTCAACTCCTGACTCAATTCATGATTCATGATTCAATTCATGATTCATGATTCAATTCATTATTCATGATTCATGATTCGATTCATGATTCTTGATTCATTTCATAATTCATGATTCATGATTCGATTCATGATTCATGATACGATTCATGATTCATGATTCATGATTCATGATTCAATTCATGATTCATGATTCAATTCATGATTCATGATTCGATTCATGATTCATGATTCAATTCATAAATTTATGATTTATGATTCAATTTATGATTCAATTCATGATTCATGATTCGATTCATGATTCATGATTTATGAATCAATTCATGATTCAATTCATGATTCATGATTCAATTCATGATTCGAGATTCATGATTCGAATCATGATTCATGATTCATGATTCGATTCATGATTCAATTCATGATTCATGATTCATGATTCATGATTCAATTTATGATTCATTATTCATGATTCGATTCATAATTCATGATTCATGATTCAATTCATGATTCATGATTTATGATTCAATTCATGATTCAATTCATGATTCATGATTGATTTCATGATTCGAGATTCATGATTCGATTAATGATTCATGATTCAATTCATGATTCATGATTCATGATTCGATTCATGATTTAATTCATGATTCATGATTCATGATTCATGATTCAATTTATGATTCATGATTCATGATTCGATTCATGATTCATGATTCATGAATTAAATCAAGATTCAATATATGATTCATGATTCAATTCATGATTTATGATTCAATTCATGATTCATGATTCGATTCATAATTAATGATTTATGATTAGTTTCATGATTCATGATTCATTTCATGATTCGTGTTTCGATTCATAATTCATGATATGATTCATGATTCATGATTCAATTCATGATTCATGATTCGATTCATTATTCATGATTCATGATTCATGATTCGATTCATGATTCATGATTCATTTCATGATTCGTGTTTCGATTCATAATTCATGATATGATTCATGATTCATGATTCAATTCATGATTCATGATTCGATTCATTATTCATGATTCATGATTCATGATTCGATTCATGATTCTTGATTCATTTCATGATTCATGATTCATGATTCAATTCATTATTCATGATGCAATTCATGAATTATGATTCAAATCATGATTCATGATTCAATTCATGTTTCATGATTCGATTCATGATTCATGATTGAATTCATGATTCATGATTCAATTCATGATTCATGATTCGATTCATGATTCATGATTCATGATTTGATTCATAATTTCATGATTCATGATTCAATTCATAATTCATGATTCAATTTTTGATTCATGATTCAATTCATGATTCATGATTTATGATTCAATTCATGATTCCATTCATGATTTATGATTCAATTCATGATTCGAGATTCATGATTCGATTCATGATTCGTGATTCAATTCATGATTCATGATTCGATTCATGATTTAATTCATGATTCATGATTCATGATTCAATTCATGATTCATGATTCATGATTCGATTCATGATTTATGATTCAAATCATGATTCTTGATTCAATTTATGATTCATGATTCGATTCATGATTAATGATTTATGATTCGTTTCATGATTCATGATTCATTTCATGATTCGTGTTTCGATTCATAATTCATGATTCAATTCATGATTCATGATTCAATTCATGATTCATGATTCAATTCATTATTAACGATTCATGATTCATGATTCGAATCATGATTCTTGATTCATGATTCGAATCATGATTCTTGATTCATTTCATGATTCATGATTCATGATTCAATTCATGATTCATGTTTCGATTCATGATTCATTATTCGATTCATGATTCATGATTTATGATTCGATTCATGATTCGATTCATGATTCATGATTCGATTCATGATTCATGATTCATAATTCATGATTCAATTCATGATTCATGATTCATGATTCAATTCAAGATTCATGATTCAAATCATGATTCATGATTCGATTCATGATTCATGATTCATGATTCGATTCATGATTCATGATTTATGATTCAATTCATGATTCATGTTTCAATTCATGATTTATGATTTATGATTCAATTTATGATTCAATTCATGATTCATGATTTATGATTTATGATTCATGATTCATGATTCAATTCATGATTCATTATTTAATTCATGATTCGATTCATGATTTATGATTCAATTCATGATTCATGATTCATGATTCATTTCATGATTAATGATTCGATTCATGATTCATGATTCATAATTCATAATTCAATTCATGATTCATGATTCGATTCATGATTCATGATTCAATTCATGATTCATGATTTATGATTCAATTCATGATTCAATTCATGATTCTTGATTCATGATTCATGATTCGATTCATGATTCATGATTCGATTTATGATTCATAATTCAATTCATGATTCATGATTTATTATTCAATTCATGATTCAATTCATGATTCAGTTCATGATTCGAGATTCATGATTCATGATTCATGATTCATGATTCGATTCATGTTTCAATTCATGATTCATGATTCAATTTATGATTCATGATTCAATTCATGATTCATGATTTATGATTCGATTCATAATTCATGATTCATGATTCAATTCATGATTCATGATTCAATTTATGATTCATGATTCAATTCATGATTCATGATTTATGATTCAACTCATGATTCAATTCATGATTCATGATTCATGATTCGATTCATGATTCATGATTCAATTCATGATTCATGATTCATGATTCGATTCATGATTCATGATTCAATTCATGATTCATGATTTGATTCATGATTCATGATTCATGATTCCATTCATGATTCATGATTCCATTCATGATTCATGATTCCATTCATGATTCATGATTCAATTCATGATTCATGATTCAATTCATGATTCGAGATTCATGATTCATGATTCGATTCATGATTCATGATTCGATTCATGATTCATGATTCATTTCATGATTCGATTTATGATTCATGATTCAATTCATGATTCATGATTTATGATTTAATTCATGATTCAATTCATGATTCATGATTCGATTCATGATTCATAATTCATGATTCAATTCATTATTCAATTTATGATTCATGATTCAATTCATGATTCATGATTTATGATTTAATTCATGATTCAATTCATGATTCATGATTCAATTCATGATTCGAGTATCATGATTCGATTCATGATTCATGATTCAATTCATGATTCATGATTCGATTCATGATTCAATTCATGATTCATGATTCATGAGTCAATTTATGATTCATGATTCATGATTCGATTCATGATTCATGATTCATGATTCATGATTCAAATCATGATTCAATTCATGATTTATGATTCAATTCATGATTTATGATTCAATTCATGATTCATGATTCGATTCATGATTCGATTCATGATTCATGATTCATGATTCGATTCATAATTCATGATTCATGATTCGATTCATGATTCATGATTCGATTCATGATTCATGATTCATGATTCAATTCATGATTCGATTTATGATTCATGATTCAATTCATGATTCATGATTTATAATTCAATTCATGATTCAATTCATGATTCAATTCATGATTCGAGATTCATTATTCAATTCATGATTCATGATTCAATTCATGATTCGATTCATTATTCATGATTCGATTCATGATTCATGATTCGATTCATGATTCTTGATTCATTTCATGATTCATGATTCATGATTCAATTCATGATTCATGTTTCGATTCATGTATCATGATTCGATTCATGATTCATGATTCGATTCATGACTCATGATTCATGATTCAATTCATGATTCATGATTCGATTCATGATTCATGATTCATGATTCATGATTCAATTCATGATTCATGATTCGATTCATGATTCATGATTCAATTCATGATTTATGATTTATGATTCAATTTATGATTCAATTCATGATTCACGATTCGATTCATGATTCATGATTCGATTCATGATTCATGATTCAATTCATGATCCATGATTCATTATTTAATTCATGATTCGATTGATGTTTCATGATTCAATTCATGATTCATGATTCAATTCATGATTCATGATTTGATTCAAGATTCATGATTCAATTCATGATTAAATTCATGATTCATGAATTATGATTCAACTCCTGATTTAATTCATGATTCATGATTCAATTCATGATTCATGATTCTATTCATTATTCATGATTCATGATTCGATTCATGATTTTTGATTCATTTCATGATTCATGATTCATGATTCAATTCATGATTCATTTTTCGATTCATGTATCATGATTCGATTCATGATTCATGATTCGATTCATGATTCATGATTCATGATTCATGATTCATGATTCATGATTCAATTCATGATTCATGATTCAATTCATGATTCATGATTCGATTCATGATTTATGATACATGATTCATGATTCAATTCATGATTCATGATTCGATTCATGATTCATGATTCGATTCATGATTCATGATTCAATTCATGATTTATGATTTATGATTCAATTTATGATTCAATTCATGATTTATGAATCAATTCATGATTCAATTCATGATTCATGATTCATGATTCGATTCATGATTCATGATTCAATTTATGATTCATGATTCAATTCATGATTCATGATTTATGATTCAATTCATGATTCAATTCATGATTCATGATTCAATTCATGATTCGAGATTCATGATTCGAATCATGATTCATGATTCATGATTCGATTCATGATTCAATTTATGATTCATTATTCATGATTCGATTCATAATTCATGATTCATGATTCAATTCATGATTCATGATTCGATTTATGATTCATGATTCAATTCATGATTCATGATTTATGATTCAATTCATGATTCAATTCATGATTCATGATTGATTTCATGATTCGAGATTCATGATTCGATTCATGATTCATGATTCAATTCATGATTCATGATTCATGATTCGATTCATGATTTAATTCATGATTCATGATTCATGATTCATGATTCAATTTATGATTCATGATTTATGATACAATTCATGATTCATGATTCGATTCATAATTAATGATTTATGATTAGTTTCATGATTCATGATTCAATTCATGATTCGTGTTTCGATTCATAATTCATGATATGATTCATGATTCATGATTCAATTCATGATTCATGATTTGATTCATTATTCATGATTCATGATTCATGATTCGATTCATGATTCTTGATTCATTTCATGATTCATGATTCATGATTCAATTCATGATTCATGATGCAATTCATGAATTATGATTCAAATCATGATTCATGATTAAATTCATGTTTCATGATTCGATTCATGATTCATGATTCAATTCATGATTCATGATTCATGATTCAATTCATGATTCATGATTCGATTCATGATTCATGATTCATGATTCATGATTCGATTCATGATTCAGGATTCATGATTCAATTCATGATTCACGATTCGATTTTTGATTCATGATTCATGATTCGATTCATGATTCGTGATTCAATTCATGATTCATGATTCGATTCATGATTTAATTCATGATTCATGATTCAATTCATGATTCATGATTCAATTCATGATTCATGATTCAATTCATGATTCATGAATCATGATTCATGATTCGATTCATGATTCATGATTTATGATTCGATTCATGATTCATGATTCGATTCATGATTCATGATTCGATTCATGATTCATGATTCATAATTCATGATTCATGATTCATGATTCAATTCATGATTCATGATTCAATTCATGATTCATGATTCGATTCATGATTCATGATTCATGATTCATGATTCATGATTCGATTCATGATTCATGATTTATGATTCAATTCATGATTCATGTTTCAATTCATGATTTATGATTTATGATTCAATTTATGATTCAATTCATGATTCATGATTTATGATTTATGATTCATGATTCATGATTCAATTCATGATTCATTATTTAATTCATGATTCGATTCATGATTTATGATTCAATTCATGATTCATGATTCATGATTCATTTCATGATTAATGATTCGATTCATGATTCATGATTCATAATTCATAATTCAATTCATGATTCATGATTCGATTCATGATTCATGATTCAATTCATGACTCATGATTTATGATTCAATTCATGATTCAATTCATGATTCTTGATTCATGATTCATGATTCGATTCATGATTCATGATTCGATTTATGATTCATAATTCAATTCATGATTCATGATTTATTATTCAATTCATGATTCAATTCATGATTCAGTTCATGATTCGAGATTCATGATTCATGATTCATGATTCATGATTCAATTCATGATTCATGATTCAATTTATGATTCATGATTCAATTCATGATTCATGATTTATGATTCGATTCATAATTCATGATTCATGATTCAATTCATGATTCATGATTCAATTTATGATTCATGATTCAATTCATGATTCATGATTTATGATTCAACTCATGATTCAATTCATGATTCATGATTCATGATTCGATTCATGATTCATGATTCAATTCATGATTCATGATTCGATTCATGATTCATGATTCAATTCATGATTCATGATTTGATTCATGATTCATGATTCATGATTCGATTCATGATTCATGATTCCATTCATGATTCATGATTCCATTCATGATTCATGATTCAATTCATGATTCATGATTTATGATTCAATTCATGATTCAATTCATGATTCATGATTCAATTCATGATTCGAGATTCATGATTCATGATTCCATTCATGATTCATGATTCGATTCATGATTCATGATTCATGATTCATTTCATGATTCGATTTATGATTCATGATTCAATTCATGATTCATGATTTATGATTTAATTCATGATTCAATTCATGACTCATGATTCGATTCATGATTCATAATTCATGATTCAATTCATTATTCAATTTATGATTCATGATTCAATTCATGATTCATGATTTATGATTGAATTCATGATTCAATTCATGATTCATGATTCAATTCATGATTCGAGTATCATGATTCGATTCATGATTCATGATTCAATTCATGATTCATGATTCGATTCATGATTCAATTCATGATTCATGATTCATGAGTCAATTTATGATTCATGATTCATGATTCGATTCATGATTCATGATTCATGATTCATGATTCAAATCATGATTCAATTCATGATTTATGATTCAATTCATGATTTATGATTCAATTCATGATTCATGATTCGATTCATGATTCGATTCATGATTCATGATTCATGATTCGATTCATAATTCATGATTCATGATTCGATTCATGATTCATGATTCGATTCATGATTCATGATTCATGATTCAATTCATGATTCGATTTATGATTCATGATTCAATTCATGATTCATGATTTATAATTCAATTCATGATTCAATTCATGATTAAATTCATGATTCGAGATTCATTATTCAATTCATGATTCATGATTCAATTCATGATTCAATTCATGATTCTTGATTCATGATTCATGATTCGATTCATGATTCATGATTCGATTTATGATTCATAATTCAATTCATGATTCATGATTTATTATTCAATTCATGATTCAATTCATGATTCAGTTCATGATTCGAGATTCATGATTCATGATTCATGATTCATGATTCGATTCATGATTCAATTCATGATTCATGATTCAATTTATGATTCATGATTCAATTCATGATTCATGATTTATGATTCGATTCATAATTCATGATTCATGATTCAATTCATGATTCATGATTCAATTTATGATTCATGATTCAATTCATGATTCATGATTTATGATTCAACTCATGATTCAATTCATGATTCATGATTCATGATTCGATTCATGATTCATGATTCAATTCATGATTCATGATTCATGATTCGATTCATGATTCATGATTCAATTCATGATTCATGATTTGATTCATGATTCATGATTCATGATTCGATTCATGATTCATGATTCCATTCATGATTCATGATTCCATTCATGATTCATGATTCAATTCATGATTCATGATTTATGATTCAATTCATGATTCAATTCATGATTCATGATTCAATTCATGATTCGAGATTCATGATTCATGATTCGATTCATGATTCATGATTCGATTCATGATTCATGATTCATGATTCATTTCATGATTCGATTTATGATTCATGATTCAATTCATGATTCATGATTTATGATTTAATTCATGATTCAATTCATGATTCATGATTCGATTCATGATTCATAATTCATGATTCAATTCATTATTCAATTTATGATTCATGATTCAATTCATGATTCATGATTTATGATTTAATTCATGATTCAATTCATGATTCATGATTCAATTCATGATTCGAGTATCATGATTCGATTCATGATTCATGATTCAATTCATGATTCATGATTCGATTCATGATTCAATTCATGATTCATGATTCATGAGTCAATTTATGATTCATGATTCATGATTCGATTCATGATTCATGATTCATGATTCATGATTCAAATCATGATTCAATTCATGATTTATGATTCAATTCATGATTTATGATTCAATTCATGATTCATGATTCGATTCATGATTCGATTCATGATTCATGATTCATGATTCGATTCATAATTCATGATTCATGATTCGATTCATGATTCATGATTCGATTCATGATTCATGATTCATGATTCAATTCATGATTCGATTTATGATTCATGATTCAATTCATGATTCATGATTTATAATTCAATTCATGATTCAATTCATGATTCAATTCATGATTCGAGATTCATTATTCAATTCATGATTCATGATTCAATTCATGATTCGATTCATTATTCATGATTCATGATTCATGATTCGATTCATGATTCATGATTCGATTCATAATTCATGATTCAATTCATGATTCGATTTATGATTCATGATTCAATTCATGATTCATGATTTATAATTCAATTCATGATTCAATTCATGATTCAATTCATGATTCGAGATTCATTATTCAATTCATGATTCATGATTCAATTCATGATTCGATTCATTATTCATGATTCATGATTCATGATTCGATTCATGATTCATGATTCGATTCATGATTCTTGATTCATTTCATGATTCATGATTCATGATTCAATTCATGATTCATGTTTCGATTCATGTATCATGATTCGATTCATGATTCATGATTCGATTCATGACTCATGATTCATGATTCAATTCATGATTCATGATTCAATTCATGATTCATGATTCGATTCATGATTCATGATTCATGATTCATGATTCAATTCATGATTCATGATTCGATTCATGATTCATGATTCAATTCATGATTTATGATTTATGATTCAATTTATGATTCAATTCATGATTCACGATTCGATTCATGATTCATGATTCGATTCATGATTCATGATTCAATTCATGATCCATGATTCATTATTTAATTCATGATTCGATTGATGTTTCATGATTCAATTCATGATTCATGATTTAATTCATGATTCATGATTCGATTCAAGATTCATGATTCAATTCATGATTCATGATTTATGATTCAACTCCTGATTTAATTCATGATTCATGATTCAATTCATGATTCATGATTCGATTCATTATTCATGATTCATGATTCGATTCATGATTTTTGATTCATTTCATGATTCATGATTCAATTCATGATTCATTTTTCGATTCATGTATCATGATTCGATTCATGATTCATGATTCGATTCATGATTTATGATTCATGATTCATGATTCAATTCATGATTCATGATTCAATTCATGATTCATAATTCGATTCATGATTTATGATACATGATTCATGATTCAATTCATGATTCATGATTCGATTCATGATTCATGATTCGATTCATGATTCATGATTCAATTCATGATTTATGATTTATGATTCAATTTATGATTCAATTCATGATTCATGATTCATGATTTATGAATCAATTCATGATTCAATTCATGATTCATGATTCATGATTCATGATTCGATTCATGATTCATGATTCAATTTATGATTCATGATTCAATTCATGATTCATGATTTATGATTCAATTCATGATTCAATTCATGATTCATGATTCAATTCATGATTCGAGATTCATGATTCGAATCATGATTCATGATTCATGATTCGATTCATGATTCAATTCATGATTCATGATTCATGATTCGTGATTCAATTTATGATTCATTATTCATGATTCGATTCATAATTCATGATTCATGATTCAATTCATGATTCATGATTCGATTTATGATTCATGATTCAATTCATGATTCATGATTTATGATTCAATTCATGATTCAATTCATGATTCATGATTGATTTCATGATTCGAGATTCATGATTCGATTAATGATTCATGATTCAATTCATGATTCATGATTCATGATTCGATTCATGATTTAATTCATGATTCATGATTCATGATTCATGATTCAATTTATGATTCATGATTTATGATTCGATTCATGATTCATGATTCATGATTCAAATCAAGATTCAATATATGATTCATGATTCAATTCATGATTTATGATTCAATTCATGATTCATGATTCGATTCATAATTAATGATTTATGATTAGTTTCATGATTCATGATTCATTTCATGATTCGTGTTTCGATTCATAATTCATGATATGATTCATGATTCATGATTCAATTCATGATTCATGATTCGATTCATTATTCATGATTCATGATTCATGATTCGATTCATGATTCTTGATTCATTTCATGATTCATGATTCATGATTCAATTCATGATTCATGATGCAATTCATGAATTATGATTCAAATCATGATTCATGATTCAATTCATGTTTCATGATTCGATTCATGATTCATGATTCAATTCATGATTCATGATTTAATTCATGATTCATGATTCAATTCATGATTCATGATTCGATTCATTATTCATGATTCATGATTCGATTCATGATTTTTGATTCAATTCATGATTCATGATTCAATTCATGATTTGAGATTCATGATTCATGATTCCATTCATGATTCATGATTCGATTCATGATTCATGATTCATGATTCATTTCATGATTCGATTTATGATTCATGATTCAATTCATGATTCATGATTTATGATTTAATTCATGATTCAATTCATGATTCATGATTCGAATTATGATTCATAATTCATGATTCAATTCATTATTCAATTTATGATTCATGATTCAATTCATGATTCATGATTTATGATTTAATTCATGATTCAATTCATGATTCATGATTCAATTCATGATTCGAGTATCATGATTCGATTCATGATTCATGATTCAATTCATGATTCATGATTCGATTCATGATTCAATTCATGATTCATGATTCATGAGTCAATTTATGATTCATGATTCATGATTCGATTCATGATTCATGATTCATGATTCATGATTCAAATCATGATTCAATTCATGATTTATGATTCAATTCATGATTTATGATTCAATTCATGATTCATGATTCGATTCATGATTCGATTCATGATTCATGATTCATGATTCGATTCATAATTCATGATTCATGATTCGATTCATGATTCATGATTCGATTCATGATTCATGATTCCATTCATGATTCATGATTCAATTCATGATTCATGATTTATGATTCAATTCATGATTCAATTCATGATTCATGATTTATGATTCAACTCATGATTCAATTCATGATTCGATTTATGATTTATGATTCAATTCATGATTCATGATTTATAATTCAATTCATGATTCAATTCATGATTCAATTCATGATTCGAGATTCATTATTCAATTCATGATTCATGATTCAATTCATGATTCAATTCATGATTCTTGATTCATGATTCATGATTCGATTCATGATTCATGATTCGATTTATGATTCATAATTCAATTCATGATTCATGATTTATTATTCAATTCATGATTCAATTCATGATTCAGTTCATGATTCGAGATTCATGATTCATGATTCATGATTCATGATTTGATTCATGATTCAATTCATGATTCATGATTCAATTTATGATTCATGATTCAATTCATGATTCATGATTTATGATTTGATTCATAATTCATGATTCATGATTCAATTCATGATTCATGATTCAATTTATGATTCATGATTCAATTCATGATTCATGATTTATGATTCAACTCATGATTCAATTCATGATTCATGATTCATGATTCGATTCATGATTCATGATTCAATTCATGATTCATGATTCATGATTCGATTCATGATTCATGATTCAATTCATGATTCATGATTTGATTCATGATTCGTGATTCATGATTCGATTCATGATTCATGATTCCATTCATGATTCATGATTCCATTCATGAGTCATGATTCAATTCATGATTCATGATTTATGATTCAATTCATGATTCAATTCATGATTCATGATTCAATTCATGATTCGAGATTCATGATTCATGATTCGATTCATGATTCATGATTCGATTCATGATTCATGATTCGATTCATGATTCATGATTCATTTCATGATTCGATTTATGATTCATGATTCAATTCATGATTCATGATTTATGATTTAATTCATGATTCAATTCATGATTCATGATTCAATTCATGATTCATAATTCATGATTCAATTCATTATTCAATTTATGATTCATGATTCAATTCATGATTCATGATTTATGATTTAATTCATGATTCAATTCATGATTCATGATTCAATTCATGATTCGAGTATCATGATTCGATTCATGATTCATGATTCAATTCATGATTCATGATTCGATTCATGATTCAATTCATGATTCATGATTCATGAGTCAATTTATGATTCATGATTCATGATTCGATTCATGATTCATGATTCATGATTCATGATTCAAATCATGATTCAATTCATGATTTATGATTCAATTCATGATTTATGATTCAATTCATGATTCATGATTCGATTCATGATTCGATTCATGATTCATGATTCATGATTCGATTCATAATTCATGATTCATGATTCGATTCATGATTCATGATTCGATTCATGATTCATGATTCATGATTCAATTCATGATTCGATTTATGATTCATGATTCAATTCATGATTCATGATTTATAATTCAATTCATGATTCAATTCATGATTCAATTCATGATTCGAGATTCATTATTCAATTCATGATTCATGATTCAATTCATGATTCGATTCATTATTCATGATTCATGATTCATGATTCGATTCATGATTCATGATTCGATTCATGATTCTTGATTCATTTCATGATTCATGATTCATGATTCAATTCATGATTCATGTTTCGATTCATGTATCATGATTCGATTCATGATTCATGATTCGATTCATGACTCATGATTCATGATTCAATTCATGATTCATGATTCAATTCATGATTCATGATTCGATTCATGATTCTTGATTCATGATTCATGATTCAATTCGTGATTCATGATTCGATTCATGATTCATGATTCAATTCATGATTTATGATTTATGATTCAATTTATGATTCAATTCATGATTCACGATTCGATTCATGATTCATGATTCGATTCATGATTCATGATTCAATTCATGATCCATGATTCATTATTTAATTCATGATTCGATTGATGTTTCATGATTCGATTGATGTTTCATGATTCAATTCATGATTCATGATTCAATTCATGATTCATGATTCGATTCAAGATTCATGATTCAATTCATGATTCAATTCATGATTCATGATTTATGATTCAACTCCTGATTTAATTCATGATTCATGATTCAATTCATGATTCATGATTCGATTCATTATTCATGATTCATGATTCGATTCATGATTTTTGATTCATTTCATGATTCATGATTCAATTCATGATTCATTTTTCGATTCATGTATCATGATTCAATTCATGATTCATGATTCATGATTCGATTCATGATTCATGATTCAATTCATGATTCATGATTCATGATTCGATTCATGATTCATGATTCAATTCATGATTCATGATTTGATTCATGATTCATGATTCATGATTCGATTCATGATTCATGATTCCATTCATGATTCATGATTCCATTCATGATTCATGATTCAATTCATGATTCATGATTTATGATTCAATTCATGATTCAATTCATGATTCATGATTCAATTCATGATTCGAGATTCATGATTCATGATTCGATTCATGATTCATGATTCGATTCATGATTCATGATTCATGATTCATTTCATGATTCGATTTATGATTCATGATTCAATTCATGATTCATGATTTATGATTTAATTCATGATTCAATTCATGATTCATGATTCGATTCATGATTCATAATTCATGATTCAATTCATTATTCAATTTATGATTCATGATTCAATTCATGATTCATGATTTATGATTTAATTCATGATTCAATTCATGATTCATGATTCAATTCATGATTCGAGTATCATGATTCGATTCATGATTCATGATTCAATTCATGATTCATGATTCGATTCATGATTCAATTCATGATTCATGAGTCAATTTATGATTCATGATTCATGATTCGATTCATGATTCATGATTCATGATTCATGATTCAAATCATGATTCAATTCATGATTTATGATTCAATTCATGATTTATGATTCAATTCATGATTCATGATTCGATTCATGATTCGATTCATGATTCATGATTCATGATTCGATTCATAATTCATGATTCATGATTCGATTCATGATTCATGATTCGATTCATGATTCATGATTCATGATTCAATTCATGATTCGATTTATGATTCATGATTCAATTCATGATTCATGATTTATAATTCAATTCATGATTCAATTCATGATTCAATTCATGATTCGAGATTCATTATTCAATTCATGATTCATGATTCAATTCATGATTCGATTCATTATTCATAATTCATGATTCGATTCATGATTCTTGATTCATTTCATGATTCATGATTCATGATTCAATTCATGATTCATGTTTCGATTCATGTATCATGATTCGATTCATGATTCATGATTCGATTCATGACTCATGATTCATGATTCAATTCATGATTCATGATTCAATTCATGATTCATGATTCGATTCATGATTCATGATTCATGATTCATGATTCAATTCATGATTCATGATTCGATTCATGATTCATGATTCAATTCATGATTTATGATTTATGATTCAATTTATGATTCAATTCATGATTCACGATTCGATTCATGATTCATGATTCGATTCATGATTCATGATTCAATTCATGATCCATGATTCATTATTTAATTCATGATTCGATTGATGTTTCATGATTCAATTCATGATTCATGATTCAATTCATGATTCATGATTCGATTCATGATTCAATTCATGATTCATGATTTATGATTCAACTCCTGATTTAATTCATGATTCATGATTCAATTCATGATTCATGATTCGATTCATTATTCATGATTCATGATTCGATTCATGATTTTTGATTCATTTCATGATTCATGATTCAATTCATGATTCATTTTTCGATTCATGTTTCATGATTCGATTCATGATTCATGATTCGATTCATGATTTATGATTCATGATTCATGATTCAATTCATGATTCATGATTCAATTCATGATTCATAATTCGATTCATGATTTATGATACATGATTCATGATTCAATTCATGATTCATGATTCGATTCATGATTCATGATTCGATTCATGATTCATGATTCAATTCATGATTTATGATTTATGATTCAATTTATGATTCAATTCATGATTCATGATTCATGATTTATGAATCAATTCATGATTCAATTCATGATTCATGATTCATGATTCATGATTCGATTCATGATTCATGATTCAATTTATGATTCATGATTCAATTCATGATTCATGATTTATGATTCAATTCATGATTCAATTCATGATTCATGATTCAATTCATGATTCGAGATTCATGATTCGAATCATGATTCATGATTCATGATTCGATTCATGATTCAATTCATGATTCATGATTCATGATTCGTGATTCAATTTATGATTCATTATTCATGATTCGATTCATAATTCATGATTCATGATTCAATTCATGATTCATGATTCGATTTATGATTCATGATTCAATTCATGATTCATGATTTATGATTCAATTCATGATTCAATTCATGATTCATGATTGATTTCATGATTCGAGATTCATGATTCGATTAATGATTCATGATTCAATTCATGATTCATGATTCATGATTCGATTCATGATTTAATTCATGATTCATGATTCATGATTCAATTTATGATTCATGATTTATGATTCGATTCATGATTCATGATTCATGATTCAAATCAAGATTCAATATATGATTCATGATTCAATTCATGATTTATGATTCAATTCATGATTCATGATTCGATTCATAATTAATGATTTATGATTAGTTTCATGATTCATGATTCATTTCATGATTCGTGTTTCGATTCATAATTCATGATATGATTCATGATTCATGATTCAATTCATGATTCATGATTCGATTCATTATTCATGATTCATGATTCATGATTCGATTCATGATTCTTGATTCATTTCATGATTCATGATTCATGATTCAATTCATGATTCATGATGCAATTCATGAATTATGATTCAAATCATGATTCATGATTCAATTCATGTTTCATGATTCGATTCATGATTCATGATTCACTTCATGATTCATGATTCATGATTCAATTCATGATTCATGATTCGATTCATGATTCATGATTCATGATTTGATTCATAATTTCATGATTCATGATTCAATTCATGATTCATGATTCATGATTTATGATTCAATTCATGATTCCATTCATGATTCATGATTCAATTCATGATTCGAGATTCATGATTCGATTCATGATTCGTGATTCAATTCATGATTCATGATTCGATTCATGATTTAATTCATGATTCATGATTCATGATTCAATTCATGATTCATGATTCATGATTCGATTCATGATTTATGATTCAAATCATGATTCTTGATTCAATTTATGATTCATGATTCGATTCATGATTAATGATTTATGATTCGTTTCATGATTCATGATTCATTTCATGATTCGTGTTTCGATTCATAATTCATGATTCAATTCATGATTCATGATTCAATTCATGATTCATGATTCGATTCATTATTAACGATTCATGATTCATGATTCGAATCATGATTCTTGATTCATGATTCGAATCATGATTCTTGATTCATTTCATGATTCATGATTCATGATTCAATTCATGATTCATGTTTCGATTCATGATTTATGATTCGATTCATGATTCATGATTCATAATTCATGATTCAATTCATGATTCATGATTCATGATTCATGATTCAATTCATGATTCATGATTCAATTCATGATTCATGATTCAATTCATGATTCATGATTCGATTCAAGATTCATGATTCAATTCATGATTAAATTCATGATTCATGAATTATGATTCAACTCCTGATTTAATTCATGATTCATGATTCAATTCATGATTCATGATTCGATTCATTATTCATGATTCATGATTCGATTCATGATTTTTGATTCATTTCATGATTCATGATTCATGATTCATTTTTCGATTCATGTATCATGATTCGATTCATGATTCATGATTCGATTCATGATTCATGATTCATGATTCATGATTCATGATTCATGATTCAATTCATGATTTATGATACATGATTCATGATTCAATTCATGATTCATGATTCGATTCATGATTCATGATTCGATTCATGATTCATGATTCAATTCATGATTTATGATTTATGATTCAATTTATGATTCAATTCATGATTCATGATTCATGATTTATGAATCAATTCATGATTCAATTCATGATTCATGATTCATGATTCGATTCATGATTCATGATTCAATTTATGATTCATGATTCAATTCATGATTCATGATTTATGATTCAATTCATGATTCAATTCATGATTCATGATTCAATTTATGATTCATTATTCATGATTCGATTCATAATTCATGATTCATGATTCAATTCATGATTCATGATTCGATTTATGATTCATGATTCAATTCATGATTCATGATTTATGATTCAATTCATGATTCAATTCATGATTCATGATTGATTTCATGATTCGAGATTCATGATTCGATTCATGATTCATGATTCAATTCATGATTCATGATTCATGATTCGATTCATGATTTAATTCATGATTCATGATTCATGATTCATGATTCAATTTATGATTCATGATTCATGATTCGATTCATGATTCATGATTCAAATCAAGATTCAATATATGATTCATGATTCAATTCATGATTTATGATTCAATTCATGATTCATGATTCGATTCATAATTAATGATTTATGATTAGTTTCATGATTCATGATTCAATTCATGATTCGTGTTTCGATTCATAATTCATGATATGATTCATGATTCATGATTCAATTCATGATTCATGATTCGATTCATTATTCATGATTCATGATTCATGATTCGATTCATGATTCTTGATTCATTTCATGATTCATGATTCATGATGCAATTCATGAATTATGATTCAAATCATGATTCATGATTAAATTTATGTTTCATGATTCGATTCATGATTCATGATTCAATTCATGATTCATGATTCATGATTCAATTCATGATTCATGATTCGATTCATGATTCATGATTCATGATTCATGATTCGATTCATGATTCAGGATTCATGATTCAATTCATGATTCATGATTCGATTTTTGAATTATGATTCATGATTCGATTCATGATTCGTGATTCAATTCATGATTCATGATTCGATTCATGATTTAATTCATGATTCATGATTCATGATTCAATTCATGATTCATGATTCATGATTCATGATTCAATTCATGATTCATGATTCAATTCATGATTCATGATTCAATTCATGATTCATGATTCATGATTCATGATTCGATTCATGATTCATGATTTATGATTCGATTCATGATTCATGATTCGATTCATGATTCATGATTCGATTCATGATTCATGATTCATAATTCATGATTCATGATTCATGATTCAATTCATGATTCATGATTCAATTCATGATTCATGATTCGATTCATGATTCATGATTCATGATTCATGATTCATGATTCGATTCATGATTCATGATTTATGATTCAATTCATGATTCATGTTTCAATTCATGATTTATGATTTATGATTCAATTTATGATTCAATTCATGATTCATGATTTATGATTTATGATTCATGATTCATGATTCAATTCATGATTCATTATTTAATTCATGATTCGATTCATGATTTATGATTCAATTCATGATTCATGATTCATGATTCATTTCATGATTAATGATTCGATTCATGATTCATGATTCATAATTCATAATTCAATTCATGATTCATGATTCGATTCATGATTCATGATTCAATTCATGATTCATGATTTATGATTCAATTCATGATTCAATTCATGATTCTTGATTCATGATTCATGATTCGATTCATGATTCATGATTCGATTTATGATTCATAATTCAATTCATGATTCATGATTTATTATTCAATTCATGATTCAAATTATGATTCAGTTCATGATTCGAGATTCATTATTCATGATTCATGATTCATGATTCAATTCATGATTCATGATTCAATTTATGATTCATGATTCAATTCATGATTCATGATTTATGATTCGATTCATAATTCATGATTCATGATTCAATTCATGATTCATGATTCAATTTATGATTCATGATTCAATTCATGATTCATGATTTATGATTCAACTCATGATTCAATTCATGATTCATGATTCATGATTCGATTCATGATTCATGATTCAATTCATGATTCATGATTCGATTCATGATTCATGATTCAATTCATGATTCATGATTTGATTCATGATTCATGATTCATGATTCGATTCATGATTCATGATTCCATTCATGATTCATGATTCCATTCATGATTCATGATTCAATTCATGATTCATGATTTATGATTCAATTCATGATTCAATTCATGATTCATGATTCAATTCATGATTCGAGATTCATGATTCATGATTCCATTCATGATTCATGATTCGATTCATGATTCATGATTCATGATTCATTTCATGATTCGATTTATGATTCATGATTCAATTCATGATTCATGATTTATGATTTAATTCATGATTCAATTCATGATTCATGATTCGATTCATGATTCATAATTCATGATTCAATTCATTATTCAATTTATGATTCATGATTCAATTCATGATTCATGATTTATGATTTAATTCATGATTCAATTCATGATTCATGATTCAATTCATGATTCGAGTATCATGATTCGATTCATGATTCATGATTCAATTCATGATTCATGATTCGATTCATGATTCAATTCATGATTCATGATTCATGAGTCAATTTATGATTCATGATTCATGATTCGATTCATGATTCATGATTCATGATTCATGATTCAAATCATGATTCAATTCATGATTTATGATTCAATTCATGATTTATGATTCAATTCATGATTCATGATTCGATTCATAATTCATGATTCATGATTCGATTCATGATTCATGATTCGATTCATGATTCATGATTCATGATTCAATTCATGATTCGATTTATGATTCATGATTCAATTCATGATTCATGATTTATAATTCAATTCATGATTCAATTCATGATTAAATTCATGATTCGAGATTCATTATTCAATTCATGATTCATGATTCAATTCATGATTCAATTCATGATTCTTGATTCATGATTCATGATTCGATTCATGATTCATGATTCGATTTATGATTCATAATTCAATTCATGATTCATGATTTATTATTCAATTCATGATTCAATTCATGATTCAGTTCATGATTCGAGATTCATGATTCATGATTCATGATTCATGATTCGATTCATGATTCAATTCATGATTCATGATTCAATTTATGATTCATGATTCAATTCATGATTCATGATTTATGATTCGATTCATAATTCATGATTCATGATTCAATTCATGATTCATGATTCAATTTATGATTCATGATTCAATTCATGATTCATGATTTATGATTCAACTCATGATTCAATTCATGATTCATGATTCATGATTCGATTCATGATTCATGATTCAATTCATGATTCATGATTCATGATTCGATTCATGATTCATGATTCAATTCATGATTCATGATTTGATTCATGATTCATGATTCATGATTCGATTCATGATTCATGATTCCATTCATGATTCATGATTCCATTCATGATTCATGATTCAATTCATGATTCATGATTTATGATTCAATTCATGATTCAATTCATGATTCATGATTCAATTCATGATTCGAGATTCATGATTCATGATTCGATTCATGATTCATGATTCGATTCATGATTCATGATTCATTTCATGATTCGATTTATGATTCATGATTCAATTCATGATTCATGATTCGATTCATGATTCATAATTCATGATTCAATTCATTATTCAATTTATGATTCATGATTCAATTCATGATTCATGATTTATGATTTAATTCATGATTCAATTCATGATTCATGATTCAATTCATGATTCGAGTATCATGATTCGATTCATGATTCATGATTCAATTCATGATTCATGATTCGATTCATGATTCAATTCATGATTCAAGATTCATGAGTCAATTTATGATTCATGATTCATGATTCGATTCATGATTCATGATTCATGATTCATGATTCAAATCATGATTCAATTCATGATTTATGATTCAATTCATGATTTATGATTCAATTCATGATTCATGATTCGATTCATGATTCGATTCATGATTCATGATTCATGATTCGATTCATAATTCATGATTCATGATTCGATTCATGATTCATGATTTGATTCATGATTCATGATTCATGATTCAATTCATGATTCGATTTATGATTCATGATTCAATTCATGATTCATGATTTATAATTCAATTCATGATTCAATTCATGATTCAATTCATGATTCGAGATTCATTATTCAATTCATGATTCATGATTCAATTCATGATTCGATTCATTATTCATGATTCATGATTCATGATTCGATTCATGATTCATGATTCGATTCATGATTCTTGATTCATTTCATGATTCATGATTCATGATTCAATTCATGATTCATGTTTCGATTCATGTATCATGATTCGATTCATGATTCATGATTCGATTCATGACTCATGATTCATGATTCAATTCATGATTCATGATTCAATTCATGATTCATGATTCGATTCATGATTCATGATTCATGATTCATGATTCAATTCATGATTCATGATTCGATTCATGATTCATGATTCAATTCATGATTTATGATTTATGATTCAATTTATGATTCAATTCATGATTCACGATTCGATTCATGATTCATGATTCGATTCATGATTCATGATTCAATTCATGATCCATGATTCATTATTTAATTCATGATTCGATTGATGTTTCATGATTCAATTCATGATTCATGATTCAATTCATGATTCATGATTCGATTCAAGATTCATGATTCAATTCATGATTCAATTCATGATTCATGATTTATGATTCAACTCCTGATTTAATTCATGATTCATGATTCAATTCATGATTCATGATTCGATTCATTATTCATGATTCATGATTCGATTCATGATTTTTGATTCAATTCATGATTCATGATTCAATTCATGATTCGAGATTCATGATTCATGATTCCATTCATGATTCATGATTCGATTCATGATTCATGATTCATGATTCATTTCATGATTCGATTTATGATTCATGATTCAATTCATGATTCATGATTTATGATTTAATTCATGATTCAATTCATGATTCATGATTCGATTCATGATTCATAATTCATGATTCAATTCATTATTCAATTTATGATTCATGATTCAATTCATGATTCATGATTTATGATTTAATTCATGATTCAATTCATGATTCATGATTCAATTCATGATTCGAGTATCATGATTCGATTCATGATTCATGATTCAATTCATGATTCATGATTCGATTCATGATTCAATTCATGATTCATGATTCATGAGTCAATTTATGATTCATGATTCATGATTCGATTCATGATTCATGATTCATGATTCATGATTCAAATCATGATTCAATTCATGATTTATGATTCAATTCATGATTTATGATTCAATTCATGATTCATGATTCGATTCATGATTCGATTCATGATTCATGATTCATGATTCGATTCATAATTCATGATTCATGATTCGATTCATGATTCATGATTCGATTCATGATTCATGATTCATGATTCAATTCATGATTCGATTTATGATTTATGATTCAATTCATGATTCATGATTTATAATTCAATTCATGATTCAATTCATGATTCAATTCATGATTCGAGATTCATTATTCAATTCATGATTCATGATTCAATTCATGATTCAATTCATGATTCTTGATTCATGATTCATGATTCGATTCATGATTCATGATTCGATTTATGATTCATAATTCAATTCATGATTCATGATTTATTATTCAATTCATGATTCAATTCATGATTCAGTTCATGATTCGAGATTCATGATTCATGATTCATGATTCATGATTCGATTCATGATTCAATTCATGATTCATGATTCAATTTATGATTCATGATTCAATTCATGATTCATGATTTATGATTCGATTCATAATTCATGATTCATGATTCAATTCATGATTCATGATTCAATTTATGATTCATGATTCAATTCATGATTCATGATTTATGATTCAACTCATGATTCAATTCATGATTCATGATTCATGATTCGATTCATGATTCATGATTCAATTCATGATTCATGATTCATGATTCGATTCATGATTCATGATTCAATTCATGATTCATGATTTGATTCATGATTCATGATTCATGATTCGATTCATGATTCATGATTCCATTCATGATTCATGATTCCATTCATGATTCATGATTCAATTCATGATTCATGATTTATGATTCAATTCATGATTCAATTCATGATTCATGATTCAATTCATGATTCGAGATTCATGATTCATGATTCGATTCATGATTCATGATTCGATTCATGATTCATGATTCATGATTCATTTCATGATTCGATTTATGATTCATGATTCAATTCATGATTCATGATTTATGATTTAATTCATGATTCAATTCATGATTCATGATTCGATTCATGATTCATAATTCATGATTCAATTCATTATTCAATTTATGATTCATGATTCAATTCATGATTCATGATTTATGATTTAATTCATGATTCAATTCATGATTCATGATTCAATTCATGATTCGAGTATCATGATTCGATTCATGATTCATGATTCAATTCATGATTCATGATTCGATTCATGATTCAATTCATGATTCATGATTCATGAGTCAATTTATGATTCGATTCATGATTCATGATTCATGATTCATTTCATGATTCGATTTATGATTCATGATTCAATTCATGATTCATGATTTATGATTTAATTCATGATTCAATTCATGATTCATGATTCGATTCATGATTCATAATTCATGATTCAATTCATTATTCAATTTATGATTCATGATTCAATTCATGATTCATGATTTATGATTTAATTCATGATTCAATTCATGATTCATGATTCAATTCATGATTCGAGTATCATGATTCGATTCATGATTCATGATTCAATTCATGATTCATGATTCGATTCATGATTCAATTCATGATTCATGATTCATGAGTCAATTTATGATTCATGATTCATGATTCGATTCATGATTCATGATTCATGATTCAAATCATGATTCAATTCATGATTTATGATTCAATTCATGATTTATGATTCAATTCATGATTCATGATTCGATTCATGATTCGATTCATGATTCATGATTCATGATTCGATTCATAATTCATGATTCATGATTCGATTCATGATTCATGATTCGATTCATGATTCATGATTCATGATTCAATTCATGATTCGATTTATGATTCATGATTCAATTCATGATTCATGATTTATAATTCAATTCATGATTCAATTCATGATTCAATTCATGATTCAAATTTCATTATTCAATTCATGATTCATGATTCAATTCATGATTCGATTCATTATTCATGATTCATGATTCATGATTCGATTCATGATTCATGATTCGATTCATGATTCTTGATTCATTTCATGATTCATGATTCATGATTCAATTCATGATTCATGTTTCGATTCATGTATCATGATTCGATTCATGATTCATGATTCGATTCATGACTCATGATTCATGATTCAATTCATGATTCATGATTCAATTCATGATTCATGATTCAATTCATGATTCATGATTCGATTCATGATTCATGATTCATGATTCATGATTCAATTCATGATTCATGATTCGATTCATGATTCATGATTCAATTCATGTTTTATGATTTATGATTCAATTTATGATTCAATTCATGATTCACGATTCGATTCATGATTCATGATTCGATTCATGATTCATGATTCAATTCATGATCCATGATTCATTATTTAATTCATGATTCGATTGATGTTTCATGATTCAATTCATGATTCATGATTCAATTCATGATTCATGATTCGATTCAAGATTCATGATTCAATTCATGATTCAATTCATGATTCAGGATTTATGATTCAACTCCTGATTTAATTCATGATTCATGATTCAATTCATGATTCATGATTCGATTCATTATTCATGATTCATGATTCGATTCATGATTTTTGATTCATTTCATGATTCATGATTCAATTCATGATTCATGATTCGATTCAAGATTCATGATTCAATTCATGATTCAATTCATGATTCAGGATTTATGATTCAACTCCTGATTTAATTCATGATTCATGATTCAATTCATGATTCATGATTCAATTCATGATTCATGATTCATGATTCGATTCATGATTCATGATTCAATTCATGATTCATGATTCATGATTCGATTCATGATTCATGATTCAATTCATGATTCATGATTTGATTCATGATTCATGATTCATGATTCAATTCATGATTCATGATTCCATTCATGATTCATGATTCCATTCATGATTCATGATTCAATTCATGATTCATGATTTATGATTCAATTCATGATTCAATTCATGATTCATGATTCAATTCATGATTCGAGATTCATGATTCATGATTCGATTCATGATTCATGATTCGATTCATGATTCATGATTCATGATTCATTTCATGATTCGATTTATGATTCATGATTCAATTCATGATTCATGATTTATGATTTAATTCATGATTCAATTCATGATTCATGATTCGATTCATGATTCATAATTCATGATTCAATTCATTATTCAATTTATGATTCATGATTCAATTCATGATTCATGATTTATGATTTAATTCATGATTCAATTCATGATTCATGATTCAATTCATGATTCGAGTATCATGATTCGATTCATGATTCATGATTCAATTCATGATTCATGATTCGATTCATGATTCAATTCATGATTCATGATTCATGAGTCAATTTATGATTCATGATTCATGATTCGATTCATGATTCATGATTCATGATTCATGATTCAAATCATGATTCAATTCATGATTTATGATTCAATTCATGATTTATGATTCAATTCATGATTCATGATTCGATTCATGATTCGATTCATGATTCATGATTCGATTCATAATTCATGATTCATGATTCGATTCATGATTCATGATTCGATTCATGATTCATGATTCATGATTCAATTCATGATTCGATTTATGATTCATGATTCAATTCATGATTCATGATTTATAATTCAATTCATGATTCAATTCATGATTCAATTCATGATTCGAGATTCATTATTCAATTCATGATTCATGATTCAATTCATGATTCGATTCATTATTCATGATTCATGATTCATGATTCGATTCATGATTCATGATTCGATTCATGATTCTTGATTCATTTCATGATTCATGATTCATGATTCAATTCATGATTCATGATTCAATTCATGATTCATGATTCATGATTCGATTCATGATTCATGATTCAATTCATGATTCATGATTTGATTCATGATTCATGATTCATGATTCGATTCATGATTCATGATTCGATTCATGATTCATGATTCCATTCATGATTCATGATTCAATTCATGATTCATGATTTATGATTCAATTCATGATTCAATTCATGATTCATGATTCAATTCATGATTCGAGATTCATGATTCATGATTCGATTCATGATTCATGATTCGATTCATGATTCATGATTCATGATTCATTTCATGATTCGATTTATGATTCATGATTCAATTCATGATTCATGATTTATGATTTAATTCATGATTCAATTCATGATTCATGATTCGATTCATGATTCATAATTCATGATTCAATTCATTATTCAATTTATGATTCATGATTCAATTCATGATTCATGATTTATGATTTAATTCATGATTGAATTCATGATTCATGATTCAATTCATGATTCGAGTATCATGATTCGATTCATGATTCATGATTCAATTCATGATTCATGATTCGATTCATGATTCAATTCATGATTCATGATTCATGAGTCAATTTATGATTCATGATTCATGATTCGATTCATGATTCATGATTCATGATTCATGATTCAAATCATGATTCAATTCATGATTTATGATTCAATTCATGATTTATGATTCAATTCATGATTCATGATTCGATTCATGATTCGATTCATGATTCATGATTCATGATTCGATTCATAATTCATGATTCATGATTCGATTCATGATTCATGATTCGATTCATGATTCATGATTCATGATTCAATTCATGATTCGATTTATGATTCATGATTCAATTCATGATTCATGATTTATAATTCAATTCATGATTCAATTCATGATTCAATTCATGATTCGAGATTCATTATTCAATTCATGATTCATGATTCAATTCATGATTCGATTCATTATTCATGATTCATGATTCATGTTTCGATTCATGTATCATGATTCGATTCATGATTCATGATTCGATTCATGATTCATGATTCATGATTCAATTCATGATTCATGTTTCGATTCATGTATCATGATTCGATTCATGATTCATGATTCGATTCATGACTCATGATTCATGATTCAATTCATGATTCATGATTCAATTCATGATTCATGATTCGATTCATGATTCATGATTCATGATTCATGATTCAATTCATGATTCATGATTCGATTCATGATTCATGATTCAATTCATGATTTATGATTTATGATTCAATTTATGATTCAATTCATGATTCACGATTCGATTCATGATTCATGATTCGATTCATGATTCATGATTCAATTCATGATCCATGATTCATTATTTAATTCATGATTCGATTGATGTTTCATGATTCAATTCATGATTCATGATTCAATTCTTGATTCATGATTCGATTCAAGATTCATGATTCAATTCATGATTCAATTCATGATTCATGATTTATGATTCAACTCCTGATTTAATTCATGATTCATGATTCAATTCATGATTCATGATTCGATTCATTATTCATGATTCATGATTCGATTCATGATTTTTGATTCATTTCATGATTCATGATTCAATTCATGATTCATTTTTCGATTCATGTATCATGATTCAATTCATGATTCATGATTCATGATTCGATTCATGATTCATGATTCAATTCATGATTCATGATTCATGATTCGATTCATGATTCATGATTCAATTCATGATTCATGATTTGATTCATGATTCATGATTCATGATTCGATTCATGATTCATGATTCCATTCATGATTCATGATTCCATTCATGATTCATGATTCAATTCATGATTCATGATTTATGATTCAATTCATGATTCAATTCATGATTCATGATTCAATTCATGATTCGAGATTCATGATTCATGATTCGATTCATGATTCATGATTCGATTCATGATTCATGATTCATGATTCATTTCATGATTCGATTTATGATTCATGATTCAATTCATGATTCATGATTTATGATTTAATTCATGATTCAATTCATGATTCATGATTCGATTCATGATTCATAATTCATGATTCAATTCATTATTCAATTTATGATTCATGATTCAATTCATGATTCATGATTTATGATTTAATTCATGATTCAATTCATGATTCATGATTCAATTCATGATTCGAGTATCATGATTCGATTCATGATTCATGATTCAATTCATGATTCATGATTCGATTCATGATTCAATTCATGATTCATGATTCATGAGTCAATTTATGATTCATGATTCATGATTCGATTCATGATTCATGATTCATGATTCATGATTCAAATCATGATTCAATTCATGATTTATGATTCAATTCATGATTTATGATTCAATTCATGATTCATGATTCGATTCATGATTCGATTCATGATTCATGATTCATGATTCGATTCATAATTCATGATTCATGATTCGATTCATGATTCATGATTCGATTCATGATTCATGATTCATGATTCAATTCATGATTCGATTTATGATTCATGATTCAATTCATGATTCATGATTTATAATTCAATTCATGATTCAATTCATGATTCAATTCATGATTCGAGATTCATTATTCAATTCATGATTCATGATTCAATTCATGATTCGATTCATTATTCATGATTCATGATTCATGATTCGATTCATGATTCATGATTCGATTCATGATTCTTGATTCATTTCATGATTCATGATTCAATTCATGAATTATGTTTCGATTCATGTATCATGATTCGATTCATGATTCATGATTCGATTCATGATTCATGATTCATGATTCAATTCATGATTCATGATTCAATTCATGATTCATGATTCGATTCATGATTCATGATTCATGATTCATGATTCAATTCATGATTCATGATTCGATTCATGATTCATGATTCAATTCATGATTTATGATTTATGATTCAATTTATGATTCAATTCATGATTCACGATTCGATTCATGATTCATGATTCGATTCATGATTCATGATTCAATTCATGATCCATGATTCATTATTTAATTCATGATTCGATTGATGTTTCATGATTCAATTCATGATTCATGATTCAATTCATGATTCATGATTCAATTCATGATTCATGATCCGATTCATTATTCATGATTCATGATTCGATTCATGATTTTTTATTCATTTCATGATTCATGATTCAATTCATGATTCATTTTTCGATTCATGTATCATGATTCGATTCATGATTCATGATTCGATTCATGATTTATGATTCATGATTCATGATTCAATTCATGATTCATGATTCAATTCATGATTCATAATTCGATTCATGATTTATGATACATGATTCATGATTCAATTCATGATTCATGATTCGATTCATGATTCATGATTCGATTCATGATTCATGATTCAATTCATGATTTATGATTTATGATTCAATTTATGATTCAATTCATGATTCATGATTCATGATTTATGAATCAATTCATGATTCGATTCATGATTCATGATTCAATTTATGATTCATGATTCAATTCATGATTCATGATTTATGATTCAATTCATGATTCAATTCATGATTCATGATTCAATTCATGATTCGAGATTCATGATTCGAATCATGATTCATGATTCATGATTCGATTCATGATTCAATTCATGATTCATGATTCATGATTCGTGATTCAATTTATGATTCATTATTCATGATTCGATTCATAATTCATGATTCATGATTCAATTCATGATTCATGATTCGATTTATGATTCATGATTCAATTCATGATTCATGATTTATGATTCAATTCATGATTCAATTCATGATTCATGATTGATTTCATGATTCATGATTCATGATTCGATTCATGATTTAATTCATGATTCATGATTCATGATTCAATTTATGATTCATGATTTATGATTCGATTCATGATTCATGATTCATGATTCAAATCAAGATTCAATATATGATTCATGATTCAATTCATGATTTATGATTCAATTCATGATTCATGATTCGATTCATAATTAATGATTTATGATTAGTTTCATGATTCATGATTCATTTCATGATTCGTGTTTCGATTCATAATTCATGATATGATTCATGATTCATGATTCAATTCATGATTCATGATTCGATTCATTATTCATGATTCATGATTCATGATTCGATTCATGATTCTTGATTCATTTCATGATTCATGATTCATGATTCAATTCATGATTCATGATGCAATTCATGAATTATGATTCAAATCATGATTCATGATTCAATTCATGTTTCATGATTCGATTCATGATTCATGATTCAATTCATGATTCATGATTCATGATTCAATTCATGATTCATGATTCGATTCATGATTCATGATTCATGATTTGATTCATAATTTCATGATTCATGATTCAATTCATGATTCATGATTCATGATTTATGATTCAATTCATGATTCCATTCATGATTCATGATTCAATTCATGATTCGAGATTCATGATTCGATTCATGATTCGTGATTCAATTCATGATTCATGATTCGATTCATGATTTAATTCATGATTCATGATTCATGATTCAATTCATGATTCATGATTCATGATTCGATTCATGATTTATGATTCAAATCATGATTCTTGATTCAATTTATGATTCATGATTCGATTCATGATTAATGATTTATGATTCGTTTCATGATTCATGATTCATTTCATGATTCGTGTTTCGATTCATAATTCATGATTCAATTCATGATTCATGATTCAATTCATGATTCATGATTCGATTCATTATTAACGATTCATGATTCATGATTCGAATCATGATTCTTGATTCATGATTCGAATCATGATTCTTGATTCATTTCATGATTCATGATTCATGATTCAATTCATGATTCATGTTTCGATTCATGATTTATGATTCGATTCATGATTCATGATTCATAATTCATGATTCAATTCATGATTCATGATTCATGATTCAATTCATGATTCATGATTCAATTCATGATTCATGATTCGATTCATGATTCATGATTCATGATTCATGATTCGATTCATGATTCATGATTTATGATTCGATTCATGATTCATGATTCGATTTATGATTCATGATTCGATTCATGATTCATGATTCATAATTCATGATTCAATTCATGATTCATGATGCATGATTCAATTCATGATTCATGATTCAATTCATGATTTTATGATTCGATTCATGATTCAAGATTCATGATTCATGATTCATGATTCGATTCATGATTCATGATTTATGATTCAATTCATGATTCATGTTTCAATTCATGATTTATGATTTATGATTCAATTTATGATTCAATTCATGATTCATGATTTATGATTTATGATTCATGATTCATGATTCATGATTCAATTCATGATTCATTATTTAATTCATGATTCGATTCATGATTTATGATTTAATTCATGATTCATGATTCATGATTCATTTCATGATTAATGATTCGATTCATGATTCATGATTCATAATTCATAATTCAATTCATGATTCATGATTCGATTCATGATTCATGATTCAATTCATGATTCATGATTTATGATTCAATTCATGATTCAATTCATGATTCTTGATTCATGATTCATGATTCGATTCATGATTCATGATTCGATTTATGATTCATAATTCAATTCATGATTCATGTTTTATTATTCAATTCATGATTCAATTCATGATTCAGTTCATGATTCGAGATTCATGATTCATGATTAATGATTCATGATTCGATTCATGATTCAATTCATGATTCATGATTCAATTTATGATTCATGATTCAATTCATGATTCATGATTTATGATTCGATTCATAATTCATGATTCATGATTCAATTCATGATTCATGATTCAATTTATGATTCATGATTCAATTCATGATTCATGATTTATGATTCAACTCATGATTCAATTCATGATTCATGATTCATGATTCGATTCATGATTCATGATTCAATTCATGATTCATGATTCATGATTCGATTCATGATTCATGATTCAATTCATGATTCATGATTTGATTCATGATTCATGATTCGATTCATGATTCATGATTCCATTCATGATTCATGATTCCATTCATGATTCATGATTCAATTCATGATTCATGATTTATGATTCAATTCATGATTCAATTCATGATTCATGATTCAATTCATGATTCGAGATTCATGATTCATGATTCGATTCATGATTCATGATTCGATTCATGATTCATGATTCATGATTCATTTCATGATTTGATTTATGATTCATGATTCAATTCATGATTCATGATTTATGATTTAATTCATGATTCAATTCATGATTCATGATTCGATTCATGATTCATAATTCATGATTCAATTCATTATTCAATTTATGATTCATGATTCAATTCATGATTCATGATTTATGATTTAATTCATGATTCAATTCATGATTCATGATTCAATTCATGATTCGAGTATCATGATTCGATTCATGATTCATGATTCAATTCATGATTCATGATTCGATTCATGATTCAATTCATGATTCAAGATTCATGAGTCAATTTATGATTCATGATTCATGATTCGATTCATGATTCATGATTCATGATTCATGATTCAAATCATGATTCAATTCATGATTTATGATTCAATTCATGATTTATGATTCAATTCATGATTCATGATTCGATTCATGATTCGATTCATGATTCATGATTCATGATTCGATTCATAATTCATGATTCGATTCATGATTCATGATTCGATTCATGATTCATGATTCATGATTCAATTCATGATTCGATTTATGATTCATGATTCAATTCATGATTCATGATTTATAATTCAATTCATGATTCAATTCATGATTCAATTCATGATTCGAGATTCATTATTCAATTCATGATTCATGATTCAATTCATGATTCGATTCATTATTCATGATTCATGATTCATGATTCGATTCATGATTCATGATTCGATTCATGAATCTTGATTCATTTCATGATTCATGATTCTTGATTCAATTCATGATTCATGTTTCGATTCATGTATCATGATTCGATTCATGATTCGATTCATGACTCATGATTCATGATTCAATTCATGATTCATGATTCAATTCATGATTCATGATTCGATTCATGATTCATGATTCATGATTCATGATTCAATTCATGATTCATGATTCGATTCATGATTCATGATTCAATTCATAATTTATGATTTATGATTCAATTTATGATTCAATTCATGATTCACGATTCGATTCATGATTCATGATTCGATTCATGATTCATGATTCAATTCATGATCCATGATTCATTATTTAATTCATGATTCGATTGATGTTTCATGATTCAATTCATGATTCATGATTCAATTCATGATTCATGATTCGATTCAAGATTCATGATTCAATTCATGATTCAATTCATGATTCATGATTTATGATTCAACTCCTGATTTAATTCATGATTCATGATTCAATTCATGATTCATGATTCGATTCATTATTCATGATTCATGATTCGATTCATGATTTTTGATTCAATTCATGATTCATGATTCAATTCATGATTCGAGATTCATGATTCATGATTCCATTCATGATTCATGATTCGATTCATGATTCATGATTCATGATTCATTTCATGATTCGATTTATGATTCATGATTCAATTCATGATTCATGATTTATGATTTAATTCATGATTCAATTCATGATTCATGATTCAATTCATGATTCGAGTATCATGATTCGATTCATGATTCATGATTCAATTCATGATTCATGATTCGATTCATGATTCAATTCATGATTCATGATTCATGAGTCAATTTATGATTCATGATTCATGATTCGATTCATGATTCATGATTCATGATTCATGATTCAAATCATGATTCAATTCATGATTTATGATTCAATTCATGATTTATGATTCAATTCATGATTCATGATTCGATTCATGATTCGATTCATGATTCATGATTCATGATTCGATTCATAATTCATGATTCATGATTCGATTCATGATTCATGATTCGATTCATGATTCATGATTCATGATTCAATTCATGATTCGATTTATGATTTATGATTCAATTCATGATTCATGATTTATAATTCAATTCATGATTCAATTCATGATTCAATTCATGATTCGAGATTCATTATTCAATTCATGATTCATGATTCAATTCATGATTCAATTCATGATTCTTGATTCATGATTCATGATTCGATTCATGATTCATGATTCGATTTATGATTCATAATTCAATTCATGATTCATGATTTATTATTCAATTCATGATTCAATTCATGATTCAGTTCATGATTCGAGATTCATGATTCATGATTCATGATTCATGATTCGATTCATGATTCAATTCATGATTCATGATTCAATTTATGATTCATGATTCAATTCATGATTCATGATTTATGATTCGATTCATAATTCATGATTCATGATTCAATTCATGATTCATGATTCAATTTATGATTCATGATTCAATTCATGATTCATGATTTATGATTCAACTCATGATTCAATTCATGATTCATGATTCATGATTCGATTCATGATTCATGATTCAATTCATGATTCATGATTCATGATTCGATTCATGATTCATGATTCAATTCATGATTCATGATTTGATTCATGATTCATGATTCATGATTCGATTCATGATTCATGATTCCATTCATGATTCATGATTCAATTCATGATTCGATTCATTATTCATGATTCATGATTCATGATTCGATTCATGATTCATGATTCGATTCATGAATCTTGATTCATTTCATGATTCATGATTCATGATTCAATTCATGATTCATGTTTCGATTCATGTATCATGATTCGATTCATGATTCGATTCATGACTCATGATTCATGATTCAATTCATGATTCATGATTCAATTCATGATTCATGATTCGATTCATGATTCATGATTCATGATTCATGATTCAATTCATGATTCATGATTCGATTCATGATTCATGATTCAATTCATAATTTATGATTTATGATTCAATTTATGATTCAATTCATGATTCACGATTCGATTCATGATTCATGATTCGATTCATGATTCATGATTCAATTCATGATCCATGATTCATTATTTAATTCATGATTCGATTGATGTTTCATGATTCAATTCATGATTCATGATTCAATTCATGATTCATGATTCGATTCAAGATTCATGATTCAATTCATGATTCAATTCATGATTCATGATTTATGATTCAACTCCTGATTTAATTCATGATTCATGATTCAATTCATGATTCATGATTCGATTCATTATTCATGATTCATGATTCGATTCATGATTTTTGATTCAATTCATGATTCATGATTCAATTCATGATTCGAGATTCATGATTCATGATTCCATTCATGATTCAGGATTCGATTCATGATTCATGATTCATGATTCATTTCATGATTCGATTTATGATTCATGATTCAATTCATGATTCATGATTTATGATTTAATTCATGATTCAATTCATGATTCATGATTCAATTCATGATTCGAGTATCATGATTCGATTCATGATTCATGATTCAATTCATGATTCATGATTCGATTCATGATTCAATTCATGATTCATGATTCATGAGTCAATTTATGATTCATGATTCATGATTCGATTCATGATTCATGATTCATGATTCATGATTCAAATCATGATTCAATTCATGATTTATGATTCAATTCATGATTTATGATTCAATTCATGATTCATGATTCGATTCATGATTCATGATTCATGATTTGATTCATAATTCATGATTCATGATTCGATTCATGATTCATGATTCGATTCATGATTCATGATTCATGATTCAATTCATGATTCGATTTATGATTTATGATTCAATTCATGATTCATGATTTATAATTCAATTCATGATTCAATTCATGATTCAATTCATGATTCGAGATTCATTATTCAATTCATGATTCATGATTCAATTCATGATTCAATTCATGATTCTTGATTCATGATTCATGATTCGATTCATGATTCATGATTCGATTTATGATTCATAATTCAATTCATGATTCATGATTTATTATTCAATTCATGATTCAATTCATGATTCAGTTCATGATTCAAGATTCATGATTCATGATTCATGATTCATGATTCGATTCATGATTCAATTCATGATTCATGATTCAATTTATGATTCATGATTCAATTCATGATTCATGATTTATGATTCGATTCATAATTCATGATTCATGATTCAATTCATGATTCATGATTCAATTTATGATTCATGATTCAATTCATGATTCATGATTTATGATTCAACTCATGATTCAATTCATGATTCATGATTCATGATTCGATTCATGATTCATGATTCAATTCATGATTCATGATTCATGATTCGATTCATGATTCATGATTCAATTCATGATTCATGATTTGATTCATGATTCATGATTCATGATTCGATTCATGATTCATGATTCCATTCATGATTCATGATTTCATTCATGATTCATGATTCAATTCATGATTCATGATTTATGATTCAATTCATGATTCAATTCATGATTCATGATTCAATTCATGATTCGAGATTCATGATTCATGATTCGATTCATGATTCATGATTCGATTCATGATTCATGATTCATGATTCATTTCATGATTCGATTTATGATTCATGATTCAATTCATGATTCATGATTTAATTCATGATTCAATTCATGATTCATGATTCGATTCATGATTCATAATTCATGATTCAATTCATTATTCAATTTATGATTCATGATTCATGATTTATGATTTAATTCATGATTCAATTCATGATTCATGATTCAATTCATGATTCGAGTATCATGATTCGATTCATGATTCATGATTCAATTCATGATTCATGATTCGATTCATGATTCAATTCATGATTCATGATTCATGAGTCAATTTATGATTCATGATTCATGATTCGATTCATGATTCATGATTCATGATTCATGATTCAAATCATGATTCAATTCATGATTTATGATTCAATTCATGATTTATGATTCAATTCATGATTCATGATTCGATTCATGATTCGATTCATGATTCATGATTCATGATTCGATTCATAATTCATGATTCATGATTCGATTCATAATTCATGATTCGATTCATGATTCATGATTCATGATTCAATTCATGATTCGATTTATGATTCATGATTCAATTCATGATTCATGATTTATAATTCAATTCATGATTCAATTCATGATTCAATTCATGATTCGAGATTCATTATTCAATTCATGATTCATGATTCAATTCATGATTCGATTCATTATTCATGATTCATGATTCATGATTCGATTCATGATTCATGATTCGATTCATGATTCTTGATTCATTTCATGATTCATGATTCATGATTCAATTCATGATTCATGTTTCGATTCATGTATCATGATTCGATTCATGATTCATGATTCGATTCATGACTCATGATTCATGATTCAATTCATGATTCATGATTCATGATTCATGATTCAATTCATGATTCATGATTCGATTCATGATTCATGATTCAATTCATGATTTATGATTTATGATTCAATTTATGATTCAATTCATGATTCACGATTCGATTCATGATTCATGATTCGATTCATGATTCATGATTCAATTCATGATCCATGATTCATTATTTAATTCATGATTCGATTGATGTTTCATGATTCAATTCATGATTCATGATTCAATTCATGATTCATGATTCGATTCAAGATTCATGATTCAATTCATGATTCAATTCATGATTCATGATTTATGATTCAACTCCTGATTTAATTCATGATTCATGATTCAATTCATGATTCATGATTCGATTCATTATTCATGATTCATGATTCGATTCATGATTTTTGATTCATTTCATGATTTATGATTCAATTCATGATTCATTTTTCGATTCATGTATCATGATTCGATTCATGATTCATGATTCGATTCATGATTTATGATTCATGATTCATGATTCAATTCATGATTCATGATTCAATTCATGATTCATAATTCGATTCATGATTTATGATACATGATTCATGATTCAATTCATGATTCATGATTCGATTCATGATTCATGATTCGATTCATGATTCATGATTCAATTCATGATTTATGATTTATGATTCAATTTATGATTCAATTCATGATTCATGATTCATGATTTATGAATCAATTCATGATTCAATTCATGATTCATGATTCATGATTCATGATTCGATTCATGATTCATGATTCAATTTATGATTCATGATTCAATTCATGATTCATGATTTATGATTCAATTCATGATTCAATTCATGATTCATGATTCAATTCATGATTCGAGATTCATGATTCGAATCATGATTCATGATTCATGATTCGATTCATGATTCAATTCATGATTCATGATTCATGATTCGTGATTCAATTTATGATTCATTATTCATGATTCGATTCATAATTCATGATTCATGATTCAATTCATGATTCATGATTCGATTTATGATTCATGATTCAATTCATGATTCATGATTTATGATTCAATTCATGATTCAATTCATGATTCATGATTGATTTCATGATTCGAGATTCATGATTCGATTAATGATTCATGATTCAATTCATGATTCATGATTCATGATTCGATTCATGATTTAATTCATGATTCATGATTCATGATTCAATTTATGATTCATGATTTATGATTCGATTCATGATTCATGATTCATGATTCAAATCAAGATTCAATATATGATTCATGATTCAATTCATGATTTATGATTCAATTCATGATTCATGATTCGATTCATAATTAATGATTTATGATTAGTTTCATGATTCATGATTCATTTCATGATTCGTGTTTCGATTCATAATTCATGATATGATTCATGATTCATGATTCAATTCATGATTCATGATTCGATTCATTATTCATGATTCATGATTCATGATTCGATTCATGATTCTTGATTCATTTCATGATTCATGATTCATGATTCAATTCATGATTCATGATGCAATTCATGAATTATGATTCAAATCATGATTCATGATTCAATTCATGTTTCATGATTCGATTCATGATTCATGATTCAATTCATGATTCATGATTCATGATTTAATTCATGATTCATGATTCAATTCATGATTCATGATTCGATTCATTATTCATGATTCATGATTCGATTCATGATTTTTGATTCAATTCATGATTCATGATTCAATTCATGATTCGAGATTCATGATTCATGATTCCATTCATGATTCATGATTCGATTTATGATTCATGATTCATGATTCATTTCATGATTCGATTTATGATTCATGATTCAATTCATGATTCATGATTTATGATTTAATTCATGATTCAATTCATGATTCATGATTCGATTCATGATTCATAATTCATGATTCAATTCATTATTCAATTTATGATTCATGATTCAATTCATGATTCATGATTTATGATTTAATTCATGATTCAATTCATGATTCATGATTCAATTCATGATTCGAGTATCATGATTCGATTCATGATTCATGATTCAATTCATGATTCATGATTCGATTCATGATTTAATTCATGATTCATGATTCAATTCATGATTCATGATTCATGATTCATGATTCAAATCATGATTCAATTCATGATTTATGATTCAATTCATGATTTATGATTCAATTCATGATTTATGATTCAATTCATGATTCATGATTCGATTCATGATTCGATTCATGATTCATGATTCATGATTCGATTCATAATTCATGATTCATGATTCGATTCATGATTCATGATTCGATTCATGATTCATGATTCATGATTCAATTCATGATTCGATTTATGATTTATGATTCAATTCATGATTCATGATTTATAATTCAATTCATGATTCAATTCATGATTCAATTCATGATTCGAGATTCATTATTCAATTGATGATTCATGATTCAATTCATGATTCAATTCATGATTCTTGATTCATGATTCATGATTCGATTCATGATTCATGATTCGATTTATGATTCATAATTCAATTCATGATTCATGATTTATTATTCAATTCATGATTCAATTCATGATTCAGTTCATGATTCGAGATTCATGATTCATGATTCATGATTCATGATTCGATTCATGATTCAATTCATGATTCATGATTCAATTTATGATTCATGATTCAATTCATGATTCATGATTTATGATTCGATTCATAATTCATGACTCATGATTCAATTTATGATTCATGATTCAATTCATGATTCATGATTCAATTCATAATTCATGATTTATGATTCAACTCATGATTCAATTCATGATTCATGATTCATGATTCGATTCATGATTCATGATTCATGATTCAAATCAAGATTCAATATATGATTCATGATTCAATTCATGATTTATGATTCAATTCATGATTCATGATTCGATTCATAATTAATGATTTATGATTAGTTTCATGATTCATGATTCATTTCATGATTCGTGTTTCGATTCATAATTCATGATATGATTCATGATTCATGATTCAATTCATGATTCATGATTCGATTCATTATTCATGATTCATGATTCATGATTCGATTCATGATTCTTGATTCATTTCATGATTCATGATTCATGATTCAATTCATGATTCATGATGCAATTCATGAATTATGATTCAAATCATGATTCATGATTCAATTCATGTTTCATGATTCGATTCATGATTCATGATTCAATTCATGATTCATGATTCATGATTTAATTCATGATTCATGATTCAATTCATGATTCATGATTCGATTCATTATTCATGATTCATGATTCGATTCATGATTTTTGATTCAATTCATGATTCATGATTCAATTCATGATTCGAGATTCATGATTCATGATTCCATTCATGATTCATGATTCGATTCATGATTCATGATTCATGATTCATTTCATGATTCGATTTATGATTCATGATTCAATTCATGATTCATGATTTATGATTTAATTCATGATTCAATTCATGATTCATGATTTGATTCATGATTCATAATTCATGATTCAATTCATTATTCAATTTATGATTCATGATTCAATTCATGATTCATGATTTATGATTTAATTCATGATTCAATTCATGATTCATGATTCAATTCATGATTCGAGTATCATGATTCGATTCATGATTCATGATTCAATTCATGATTCATGATTCGATTCATGATTTAATTCATGATTCATGATTCATGAGTCGATTTATGATTCATGATTCATGATTCGATTCATGATTCATGATTCATGATTCATGATTCAAATCATGATTCAATTCATGATTTATGATTCAATTCATGATTTATGATTCAATTCATGATTCATGATTCGATTCATGATTCGATTCATGATTCATGATTCATGATTCGATTCATAATTCATGATTCATGATTCGATTCATGATTCATGATTCGATTCATGATTCATGATTCATGATTCAATTCATGATTCGATTTATGATTTATGATTCAATTCATGATTCATGATTTATAATTCAATTCATGATTCAATTCATGATTCAATTCATGATTCGAGATTCATTATTCAATTGATGATTCATGATTCAATTCATGATTCAATTCATGATTCTTGATTCATGATTCATGATTCGATTCATGATTCATGATTCGATTTATGATTCATAATTCAATTCATGATTCATGATTTATTATTCAATTCATGATTCAATTCATGATTCAGTTCATGATTCGAGATTCATGATTCATGATTCATGATTCATGATTCGATTCATGATTCAATTCATGATTCATGATTCAATTTATGATTCATGATTCAATTCATGATTCATGATTTATGATTCGATTCATAATTCATGACTCATGATTCAATTTATGATTCATGATTCAATTCATGATTCATGATTCAATTCATAATTCATGATTTATGATTCAACTCATGATTCAATTCATGATTCATGATTCATGATTCGATTCATGATTCATGATTCAATTCATGATTCATGATTCATGATTCGATTCATGATTCATGATTCAATTCATGATTCATGATTTGATTCATGATTCATGATTCATGATTCAATTCATGATTCATGATTCCATTCATGATTCATGATTCCATTCATGATTCATGATTCAATTCATGATTCATGATTTATGATTCAATTCATGATTCAATTCATGATTCATGATTCAATTCATGATTCGAGATTCATGATTCATGATTCGATTCATGATTCATGATTCATGATTCATGATTCATGATTCATGATTCATTTCATGATTCGATTTATGATTCATGATTCAATTCATGATTCATGATTTATGATTTAATTCATGATTCAATTCATGATTCATGATTCGATTCATGATTCATAATTCATGATTCAATTCATTATTCAATTTATGATTCATGATTCAATTCATGATTCATGATTTATGATTTAATTCATGATTCAATTCATGATTCGTGATTCAATTCATGATTCGAGTATCATGATTCGATTCATGATTCATGATTCAATTCATGATTCATGATTCGATTCATGATTCAATTCATGATTCATGATTCATGAGTCAATTTATGATTCATGATTCATGATTCGATTCATGATTCATGATTCATGATTCATGATTCAAATCATGATTCAATTCATGATTTATGATTCAATTCATGATTTCTGATTCAATTCATGATTCATGATTCGATTCATGATTCGATTCATGATTCATGATTCATGATTCGATTTATAATTCATGATTCATGATTCGATTCATGATTCATGATTCGATTCATGATTTATGATTCATGATTCAATTCATGATTCGATTTATGATTCATGATTCAATTCATGATTCATGATTTATAATTCAATTCATGATTCAATTCATGATTCAATTCATGATTCGAGATTCATTATTCAATTCATGATTCATGATTCAATTCATGATTCGATTCATTATTCATGATTCATGATTCATGATTCGATTCATGATTCATGATTCGATTCATGATTCTTGATTCATTTCATGATTCATGATTCATGATTCAATTCATGATTCATGTTTCGATTCATGTATCATGATTCGATTCATGATTCATGATTCGATTCATGACTCATGATTCATGATTCAATTCATGATTCATGATTCAATTCATGATTCATGATTCGATTCATGATTCATGATTCATGATTCAATTCATGATTCATGATTCGATTCATGATTCATGATTCAATTCATGATTTATGATTTATGATTCAATTTATGATTCAATTCATGATTCACGATTCGATTCATGATTCATGATTCGATTCATGATTCATGATTCAATTCATGATCCATGATTCATTATTTAATTCATGATTCGATTGATGTTTCATGATTCAATTCATGATTCATGATTCAATTCATGATTCATGATTCGATTCAAGATTCATGATTCAATTCATGATTCAATTCATGATTCATGATTTATGATTCAACTCCTGATTTAATTCATGATTCATGATTCAATTCATGATTCATGATTCGATTCATTATTCATGATTCATGATTCGATTCATGATTTTTGATTCATTTCATGATTCATGATTCAATTCATGATTCATTTTTCGATTCATGTATCATGATTCGATTCATGATTCATGATTCGATTCATGATTTATGATTCATGATTCATGATTCAATTCATGATTCATGATTCAATTCATGATTCATAATTCGATTCATGATTTATGATACATGATTCATGATTCAATTCATGATTCGATTCATGATTCATGATTCGATTCATGATTCATGATTCAATTCATGATTTATGATTTATGATTCAATTTATGATTCAATTCATGATTCATGATTCATGATTTATGAATCAATTCATGATTCAATTCATGATTCATGATTCATGATTCATGATTCGATTCATGATTCATGATTCAATTTATGATTCATGATTCAATTCATGATTCATGATTTATGATTCAATTCATGATTCAATTCATGATTCATGATTCAATTCATGATTCGAGATTCATGATTCGAATCATGATTCATGATTCATGATTCGATTCATGATTCAATTCATGATTCATGATTCATGATTCGTGATTCAATTTATGATTCATTATTCATGATTCGATTCATAATTCATGATTCATGATTCAATTCATGATTCATGATTCGATTTATGATTCATGATTCAATTCATGATTCATGATTTATGATTCAATTCATGATTCAATTCATGATTCATGATTGATTTCATGATTCGAGATTCATGATTCGATTAATGATTCATGATTCAATTCATGATTCATGATTCGATTCATGATTTAATTCATGATTCATGATTCATGATTCATGATTCAATTTATGATTCATGATTTATGATTCGATTCATGATTCATGATTCATGATTCAAATCAAGATTCAATATATGATTCATGATTCAATTCATGATTTATGATTCAATTCATGATTCATGATTCGATTCATGATTCAATTCATGATTCATGATTCATGAGTCAATTTATGATTCATGATTCATGATTCGATTCATGATTCATGATTCATGATTCATGATTCAAATCATGATTCAATTCATGATTTATGATTCAATTCATGATTTCTGATTCAATTCATGATTCATGATTCGATTCATGATTCGATTCATGATTCATGATTCATGATTCGATTTATAATTCATGATTCATGATTCGATTCATGATTCATGATTCGATTCATGATTTATGATTCATGATTCAATTCATGATTCGATTTATGATTCATGATTCAATTCATGATTCATGATTTATAATTCAATTCATGATTCAATTCATGATTCAATTCATGATTCGAGATTCATTATTCAATTCATGATTCATGATTCAATTCATGATTCGATTCATTATTCATGATTCATGATTCATGATTCGATTCATGATTCATGATTCGATTCATGATTCTTGATTCATTTCATGATTCATGATTCATGATTCAATTCATGATTCATGTTTCGATTCATGTATCATGATTCGATTCATGATTCATGATTCGATTCATGACTCATGATTCATGATTCAATTCATGATTCATGATTCAATTCATGATTCATGATTCGATTCATGATTCATGATTCATGATTCATGATTCAATTCATGATTCATGATTCGATTCATGATTCATGATTCAATTCATGATTTATGATTTATGATTCAATTTATGATTCAATTCATGATTCACGATTCGATTCATGATTCATGATTCGATTCATGATTCATGATTCAATTCATGATCCATGATTCATTATTTAATTCATGATTCGATTGATGTTTCATGATTCAATTCATGATTCATGATTCAATTCATGATTCATGATTCGATTCAAGATTCATGATTCAATTCATGATTCAATTCATGATTCATGATTTATGATTCAACTCCTGATTTAATTCATGATTCATGATTCAATTCATGATTCATGATTCGATTCATTATTCATGATTCATGATTCGATTCATGATTTTTGATTCATTTCATGATTCATGATTCAATTCATGATTCATTTTTCGATTCATGTATCATGATTCGATTCATGATTCATGATTCGATTCATGATTTATGATTCATGATTCATGATTCAATTCATGATTCATGATTCAATTCATGATTCATAATTCGATTCATGATTTATGATACATGATTCATGATTCAATTCATGATTCGATTCATGATTCATGATTCGATTCATGATTCATGATTCAATTCATGATTTATGATTTATGATTCAATTTATGATTCAATTCATGATTCATGATTCATGATTTATGAATCAATTCATGATTCAATTCATGATTCATGATTCATGATTCATGATTCGATTCATGATTCATGATTCAATTTATGATTCATGATTCAATTCATGATTCATGATTTATGATTCAATTCATGATTCAATTCATGATTCATGATTCAATTCATGATTCGAGATTCATGATTCGAATCATGATTCATGATTCATGATTCGATTCATGATTCAATTCATGATTCATGATTCATGATTCGTGATTCAATTTATGATTCATTATTCATGATTCGATTCATAATTCATGATTCATGATTCAATTCATGATTCATGATTCGATTTATGATTCATGATTCAATTCATGATTCATGATTTATGATTCAATTCATGATTCAATTCATGATTCATGATTGATTTCATGATTCGAGATTCATGATTCGATTAATGATTCATGATTCAATTCATGATTCATGATTCATGATTCGATTCATGATTTAATTCATGATTCATGATTCATGATTCATGATTCAATTTATGATTCATGATTTATGATTCGATTCATGATTCATGATTCATGATTCAAATCAAGATTCAATATATGATTCATGATTCAATTCATGATTTATGATTCAATTCATGATTCATGATTCGATTCATAATTAATGATTTATGATTAGTTTCATGATTCATGATTCATTTCATGATTCGTGTTTCGATTCATAATTCATGATATGATTCATGATTCATGATTCAATTCATGATTCATGATTCGATTCATTATTCATGATTCATGATTCATGATTCGATTCATGATTCTTGATTCATTTCATGATTCATGATTCATGATTCAATTCATGATTCATGATGCAATTCATGAATTATGATTCAAATCATGATTCATGATTCAATTCATGTTTCATGATTCGATTCATGATTCATGATTCAATTCATGATTCATGATTCATGATTCAATTCATGATTCATGATTCGATTCATGATTCATGATTCATGATTCGATTCATGATTCTTGATTCATTTCATGATTCATGATTCATGATTCAATTCATGATTCATGATGCAATTCATGAATTATGATTCAAATCATGATTCATGATTCAATTCATGTTTCATGATTCGATTCATGATTCATGATTCAATTCATGATTCATGATTCATGATTCAATTCATGATTCATGATTCGATTCATGATTCATGATTCATGATTTGATTCATAATTTCATGATTCATGATTCAATTCATGATTCATGATTCAATTTTTGATTCATGATTCAATTCATGATTCATGATTTATGATTCAATTCATGATTCCATTCATGATTCATGATTCAATTCATGATTCGAGATTCATGATTCGATTCATGATTCGTGATTCAATTCATGATTCATGATTCGATTCATGATTTAATTTATGATTCATGATTCATAATTCAATTCATGATTCATGATTCATGATTCGATTCATGATTTATGATTCAAATCATGATTCTTGATTCAATTTATGATTCATGATTCGATTCATGATTAATGATTTATGATTCGTTTCATGATTCATGATTCATTTCATGATTCGTGTTTCGATTCATAATTCATGATTCAATTCATGATTCATGATTCAATTCATGATTCATGATTCGATTCATTATTAACGATTCATGATTCATGATTCGAATCATGATTCTTGATTCATGATTCGAATCATGATTCTTGATTCATTTCATGATTCATGATTCATGATTCAATTCATGATTCATGTTTCGATTCATGATTTATGATTCGATTCATGATTCATGATTCATAATTCATGATTCAATTCATGATTCATGATTCATGATTCAATTCATGATTCATGATTCAATTCATGATTCATGATTCGATTCATGATTCATGATTCATGATTCATGATTCGATTCATGATTCATGATTTATGATTCAATTCATGATTCATGTTTCAATTCATGATTTATGATTTATGATTCAATTTATGATTCAATTCATTATTCATGATTTATGATTTATGATTCATGATTCATGATTCAATTCATGAGTCATTATTTAATTCATGATTTGATTCATGATTTATGATTCATTTCATGATTAATGATTCGATTCATGATTCATGATTCATAATTCATAATTCAATTCATGATTCATGATTCGATTCATGATTCATGATTCGATTTATGATTCATAATTCAATTCATGATTCATGATTTATTATTCAATTCATGATTCAATTCATGATTCAGTTCATGATTCGAGATTCATGATTCATGATTAATGATTCATGATTCGATTCATGATTCAATTCATGATTCATGATTCAATTTATGATTCATGATTCAATTCATGATTCATGATTTATGATTCGATTCATAATTCATGATTCATGATTCAATTCATGATTCATGATTCAATTTATGATTCATGATTCAATTCATGATTCATGATTTATGATTCAACTCATGATTCAATTCATGATTCATGATTCATGATTCGATTCATGATTCATGATTCAATTCATGATTCATGATTCATGATTCGATTCATGATTCATGATTCAATTCATGATTCATGATTTGATTCATGATTCATGATTCATGATTCGATTCATGATTCATGATTCCATTCATGATTCATGATTCCATTCATGATTCATGATTCAATTCATGATTCATGATTTATGATTCAATTCATGATTCAATTCATGATTCATGATTCAATTCATGATTCGAGATTCATGATTCATGATTCGATTCATGATTCATGATTCATGATTCGATTCATGATTCATGATTCGATTCATTATTCATGATTCATGATTCATTTCATGATTCGATTTATGATTCATGATTCAATTCATGATTTATGATTTAATTCATGATTCAATTCATGATTCATGATTCGATTCATGATTCATAATTCATGATTCAATTCATTATTCAATTTATGATTCATGATTCAATTCATGATTCATGATTTATGATTTAATTCATGATTCAATTCATGATTCATGATTCGAGTATCATGATTCAATTCATGATTCATGATTCAATTCATGATTTATGATTTATGATTCAATTTATGATTCAATTCATGATTCACGATTCGATTCATGATTCATGATTCGATTCATGATTCATGATTCAATTCATGATCCATGATTCATTATTTAATTCATGATTCGATTGATGTTTCATGATTCAATTCATGATTCATGATTCAATTCATGATTCATGATTCGATTCAAGATTCATGATTCAATTCATGATTCAATTCATGATTCATGATTTATGATTCAACTCCTGATTTAATTCATGATTCATGATTCAATTCATGATTCATGATTCGATTCATTATTCATGATTCATGATTCGATTCATGATTTTTGATTCATTTCATGATTCATGATTCAATTCATGATTCATTTTTCGATTCATGTATCATGATTCGATTCATGATTCATGATTCGATTCATGATTTATGATTCATGATTCATGATTCAATTCATGATTCATGATTCAATTCATGATTCATAATTCGATTCATGATTTATGATACATGATTCATGATTCAATTCATGATTCATGATTCGATTCATGATTCATGATTCGATTCATGATTCATGATTCAATTCATGATTTATGATTTATGATTCAATTTATGATTCAATTCATGATTCATGATTCATGATTTATGAATCAATTCATGATTCAATTCATGATTCATGATTCATGATTCATGATTCGATTCATGATTCATGATTCAATTTATGATTCATGATTCAATTCATGATTCATGATTTATGATTCAATTCATGATTCAATTCATGATTCATGATTCAATTCATGATTCGAGATTCATGATTCGAATCATTATTCATGATTCATGATTCGATTCATGATTCAATTCATGATTCATGATTCATGATTCGTGATTCAATTTATGATTCATTATTCATGATTCGATTCATAATTCATGATTCATGATTCAATTCATGATTCATGATTCGATTTATGATTCATGATTCAATTCATGATTCATGATTTATGATTCAATTCATGATTCAATTCATGATTCATGATTGATTTCATGATTCGAGATTCATGATTCGATTAATGATTCATGATTCAATTCATGATTCATGATTCATGATTCGATTCATGATTTAATTCATGATTCATGATTCATGATTCATGATTCAATTTATGATTCATGATTTATGATTCGATTCATGATTCATGATTCATGATTCAAATCAAGATTCAATATATGATTCATGATTCAATTCATGATTTATGATTCAATTCATGATTCATGATTCGATTCATAATTAATGATTTATGATTAGTTTCATGATTCATGATTCATTTCATGATTCGTGTTTCGATTCATAATTCATGATATGATTCATGATTCATGATTCAATTCATGATTCATGATTCGATTCATTATTCATGATTCATGATTCATGATTCGATTCATGATTCTTGATTCATTTCATGATTCATGATTCAATTCATGATTCATGATGCAATTCATGAATTATGATTCAAATCATGATTCATGATTCAATTCATGTTTCATGATTCGATTCATGATTCATGATTCAATTCATGATTCATGATTCATGATTCAATTCATGATTCATGATTCATGATTCAATTCATGATTCATGATTCGATTCATGATTCATGATTCATGATTTGATTCATAATTTCATGATTCATGATTCAATTCATGATTCATGATTCAATTTTTGATTCATGATTCAATTCATGATTCATGATTTATGATTCAATTCATGATTCCATTCATGATTCATGATTCAATTCATGATTCGAGATTCATGATTCGTGATTCAATTCATGATTCATGATTCGATTCATGATTTAATTCATGATTCATGATTCATGATTCAATTCATGATTCATGATTCATGATTCGATTCATGATTTATGATTCAAATCATGATTCTTGATTCAATTTATGATTCATGATTCGATTCATGATTAATGATTTATGATTCGTTTCATGATTCATGATTCATTTCATGATTCGTGTTTCGATTCATAATTCATGATTCAATTCATGATTCATGATTCAATTCATGATTCATGATTCGATTCATTATTAACGATTCATGATTCATGATTCGAATCATGATTCTTGATTCATGATTCGAATCATGATTCTTGATTCATTTCATGATTCATGATTCATGATTCAATTCATGATTCATGTTTCGATTCATGATTTATGATTCGATTCATGATTCATGATTCATAATTCATGATTCAATTCATGATTCATGATTCAATTTATGATTCATGATTCAATTCATGATTCATGATTTATGATTCGATTCATAATTCATGATTCATGATTCAATTCATGATTCATGATTCAATTTATGATTCATGATTCAATTCATGATTCATGATTTATGATTCAACTCATGATTCAATTCATGATTCATGATTCATGATTCGATTCATGATTCATGATTCAATTCATGATTCATGATTCATGATTCGATTCATGATTCATGATTCAATTCATGATTCATGATTTGATTCATGATTCATGATTCATGATTCGATTCATGATTCATGATTCCATTCATGATTCATGATTCCATTCATGATTCATGATTCAATTCATGATTCATGATTTATGATTCAATTCATGATTCAATTCATGATTCATGATTCAATTCATGATTCGAGATTCATGATTCATGATTCCATTCATGATTCATGATTCATGATTCGATTCATGATTCATGATTCGATTCATTATTCATGATTCATGATTCATTTCATGATTCGATTTATGATTCATGATTCAATTCATGATTCATGATTTATGATTTAATTCATGATTCAATTCATGATTCATGATTCGATTCATGATTCATAATTCATGATTCAATTCATTATTCAATTTATGATTCATGATTCAATTCATGATTCATGATTTATGATTTAATTCATGATTCAATTCATGATTCATGATTCAATTCATGATTCGAGTATCATGATTCGATTCATGATTCATGATTCAATTCATGATTCATGATTCGATTCATGATTCAATTCATGATTCATGATTCATGAGTCAATTTATGATTTATGATTCATGATTCATGATTCGATTCATGATTCATGATTCATGATTCATGATTCAAATCATGATTCAATTCATGATTTATGATTCAATTCATGATTTATGATTCAATTCATGATTCATGATTCGATCCATGATTTGATTCATGATTCATGATTCATGATTCGATTCATAATTCATGATTCATGATTCGATTCATGATTCATGATTCGATTCATGATTCATGATTCATGATTCAATTCATGATTCGATTTATGATTCATGATTCAATTCATGATTCATGATTTATAATTCAATTCATGATTCAATTCATGATTCAATTCATGATTCGAGATTCATTATTCAATTCATGATTCATGATTCAATTCATGATTCGATTCATTATTCATGATTCATGATTCATGATTCGATTCATGATTCATGATTCGATTCATGATTCTTGATTCATTTCATGATTCATGATTCATGATTCAATTCATGATTCATGTTTCGATTCATGTATCATGATTCGATTCATGATTCATGATTCGATTCATGACTCATGATTCATGATTCAATTCATGATTCATGATTCAATTCATGATTCCTGATTCGATTCATGATTCATGATTCATGATTCATGATTCAATTCATGATTCATGATTCGATTCATGATTCATGATTCAATTCATGATTTATGATTTATGATTCAATTTATGATCCATGATTCATTATTTAATTCATGATTCGATTGATGTTTCATGATTTAATTCATGATTCATGATTCAATTCATGATTCATGATTCGATTCAAGATTCATGATTCAATTCATGATTCAATTCATGATTCATGATTTATGATTCAACTCCTGATTTAATTCATGATTCATGATTCAATTCATGATTCATGATTCGATTCATTATTCATGATTCATGATTCGATTCATGATTTTTGATTCATTTCATGATTCATGATTCATGATTCAATTCATGATTCATTTTTCGATTCATGTATCATGATTCGATTCATGATTCATGATTCGATTCATGATTCATGATTCATGATTCATGATTCATGATTCATGATTCGATTCATGATTTATGATACATGATTCATGATTCAATTCATGATTCATGATTCGATTCATGATTCATGATTCGATTCATGATTCATGATTCAATTCATGATTTATGATTTATGATTAAATTTATGATTCAATTCATGATTCATGATTCATGATTTATGAATCAATTCATGATTCATGATTCATGATTCATGATTCAATTTATGATTCATTATTCATGATTCGATTCATAATTCATGATTCATGATTCAATTCATGATTCATGATTCGATTTATGATTCATGATTCAATTCATGATTCATGATTTATGATTCAATTCATGATTCAATTCATGATTCATGATTGATTTCATGATTCGAGATTCATGATTCGATTCATGATTCATGATTCAATTCATGATTCATGATTCATGATTCGATTCATGATTTAATTCATGATTCATGATTCATGATTCATGATTCATGATTCAATTTATGATTCATGATTCATGATTCGATTCATGATTCATGATTCAAATCAAGATTCAATATATGATTCATGATTCAATTCATGATTTATGATTCAATTCATGATTCATGATTCGATTCATAATTAATGATTTATGATTAGTTTCATGATTCATGATTCAATTCATGATTCGTGTTTCGATTCATAATTCATGATATGATTCATGATTCATGATTCAATTCATGATTCATGATTCGATTCATTATTCATGATTCATGATTCATGATTCGATTCATGATTCTTGATTCATTTCATGATTCATGATTCATGATTCAATTCATGATTCATGATGCAATTCATGAATTATGATTCAAATCATGATTCATGATTCAATTCATGTTTCATGATTCGATTCATGATTCATGATTCAATTCATGATTCATGATTCATGATTCAATTCATGATTCATGATTCGATTCATGATTCATGATTCATGATTCATGATTCGATTCATGATTCATGATTCATGATTCAATTCATGATTCATGATTCGATTTTTGATTCATGATTCATGATTCGATTCATGATTCGTGAATCAATTCATGATTCATGATTCGATTCATGATTTAATTCATGATTCATGATTCATGATTCAATTCATGATTCATGATTCATGATTCATGATTCAATTCATGATTCATGATTCAATTCATGATTCATGATTCGATTCATGATTCATGATTCATGATTCATGATTCGATTCATGATTCATGATTTATGATTCGATTCATGATTCATGATTCGATTCATGATTCATGATTCGATTCATGATTCATGATTCATAATTCATGATTCAATTCATGATTCATGATTCATGATTCAATTCATGATTCATGATTCAATTCATGATTCATGATTCGATTCATGATTCATGATTCATGATTCGATTCATGATTCATGATTTATGATTCAATTCATGATTCATGTTTCAATTCATGATTTATGATTTATGATTCAATTTATGATTCAATTCATGATTCATGATTTATGATTTATGATTCATGATTCATGATTCAATTCATGATTCATTATTTAATTCATGATTCGATTCATGATTTATGATTCAATTCATGATTCATGATTCATGATTCATTTCATGATTAATGATTCGATTCATGATTCATGATTCATAATTCATAATTCAATTCATGATTCATGATTCGATTCATGATTCATGATTCAATTTATGATTCATGATTTATGATTCAATTCATGATTCTTGATTCATGATTCATGATTCGATTCATGATTCATGATTCGATTTATGATTCATAATTCAATTCATGATTCATGATTTATTATTCAATTCATGATTCAATTCATGATTCAGTTCATGATTCGAGCTTCATGATTCATGATTCATGATTCATGATTCGATTCATGATTCAATTCATGATTCATGATTCAATTTATGATTCATGATTCAATTCATGATTCATGATTTATGATTCGATTCATAATTCATGATTCATGATTGAATTCATGATTCATGATTGAATTCATGATTCATGATTTATGATTCAACTCATGATTCAATTCATGATTCATGATTCATGATTCGATTCATGATTCATGATTCAATTCATGATTCATGATTCATGATTCGATTCATGATTCATGATTCAATTCATGATTCATGATTTGATTCATGATTCGATTCATGATTCATGATTCCATTCATGATTCATGATTCCATTCATGATTCATGATTCAATTCATGATTCATGATTTATGATTCAATTCATGATTCAATTCATGATTCATGATTCAATTCATGATTCGAGATTCATGATTCATGATTCGATTCATGATTCATGATTCGATTCATGATTCATGATTCAATTCATTATTCAATTTATGATTCATGATTCAATTCATGATTCATGATTTATGATTTAATTTATGATTCAATTCATGATTTATGATTCAATTCATGATTCTTGATTCATGATTCATGATTCGATTCATGATTCATGATTCGATTTATGATTCATAATTCAATTCATGATTCATGATTTATTATTCAATTCATGATTCAATTCATGATTCAGTTCATGATTCGAGCTTCATGATTCATGATTCATGATTCATGATTCGATTCATGATTCAATTCATGATTCATGATTCAATTTATGATTCATGATTCAATTCATGATTCATGATTTATGATTCGATTCATAATTCATGATTCATGATTGAATTCATGATTCATGATTGAATTCATGATTCATGATTTATGATTCAACTCATGATTCAATTCATGATTCATGATTCATGATTCGATTCATGATTCATGATTCAATTCATGATTCATGATTCATGATTCGATTCATGATTCATGATTCAATTCATGATTCATGATTTGATTCATGATTCGATTCATGATTCATGATTCCATTCATGATTCATGATTCCATTCATGATTCATGATTCAATTCATGATTCATGATTTATGATTCAATTCATGATTCAATTCATGATTCATGATTCAATTCATGATTCGAGATTCATGATTCATGATTCGATTCATGATTCATGATTCGATTCATGATTCATGATTCATGATTCATTTCATGATTCGATTTATGATTCATGATTCAATTCATGATTCATGATTTATGATTTAATTCATGATTCAATTCATGATTCATGATTCGATTCATGATTCATAATTCATGATTCAATTCATTATTCAATTTATGATTCATGATTCAATTCATGATTCATGATTTATGATTTAATTCATGATTCAATTCATGATTCATGATTCAATTCATGATTCGAGTATCATGATTCGATTCATGATTCATGATTCAATTCATGATTCATGATTCGATTCATGATTCAATTCATGATTCATGATTCATGAGTCAATTTATGATTCATGATTCATGATTCGATTCATGATTCATGATTCATGATTCATGATTCAAATCATGATTCAATTCATGATTTATGATTCAATTCATGATTTATGATTCAATTCATGATTCATGATTCGATTCATGATTCGATTCATGATTCATGATTCATGATTCGATTCATAATTCATGATTCATGATTCGATTCATGATTCATGATTCGATTCATGATTCATGATTCATGATTCAATTCATGATTCGATTTATGATTCATGATTCAATTCATGATTCATGATTTATAATTCAATTCATGATTCAATTCATGATTCAATTCATGATTCGAGATTCATTATTCAATTAATGATTCATGATTCAATTCATGATTCGATTCATTATTCATGATTCATGATTCATGATTCGATTCATGATTCATGATTCGATTCATGATTCTTGATTCATTTCATGATTCATGATTCATGATTCAATTCATGATTCATGTTTCGATTCATGTATCATGATTCGATTCATGATTCATGATTCGATTCATGACTCATGATTCATGATTCAATTCATGATTCATGATTCAATTCATGATTCATGATTCGATTCATGATTCATGATTCGATTCATGATTCATGATTCATGATTCATGATTCAATTCATGATTCATGATTCGATTCATGATTCATGATTCAATTCATGATTTATGATTTATGATTCAATTTATGATTCAATTCATGATTCACGATTCGATTCATGATTCATGATTCGATTCATGATTCATGATTCAATTCATGATCCATGATTCATTATTTAATTCATGATTCGATTAATGTTTCATGATTCAATTCATGATTCATGATTCAATTCATGATTCATGATTCGATTCAAGATTCATGATTCAATTCATGATTCAATTCATGATTCATGATTTATGATTCAACTCCTGATTTAATTCATGATTCATGATTCAATTCATGATTCATGATTCGATTCATTATTCATGATTCATGATTCGATTCATGATTTTTGATTCATTTCATGATTCATGATTCATGATTCAATTCATGATTCATTTTTCGATTCATGTATCATGATTCGATTCATGATTCATGATTCGATTCATGATTCATGATTCATGATTCATGATTCATGATTCGATTCATGATTTATGATACATGATTCATGATTCAATTCATGATTCATGATTCGATTCATGATTCATGATTCAATTCATGATTCATGATTTATGATTCAATTCATGATTCAATTCATGATTCTTGATTCATGATTCATGATTCGATTCATGATTCATGATTCGATTTATGATTCATAATTCAATTCATGATTCATGATTTATTATTCAATTCATGATTCAATTCATGATTTAGTTCATGATTCGAGATTCATGATTCATGATTCATGATTCATGATTCGATACATGATTCAATTCATGATTCATGATTCAATTTATGATTCATGATTCAATTCATGATTCATGATTTATGATTCGATTCATAATTCATGATTCATGATTCAATTCATGATTCATGATTCAATTTATGATTCATGATTCAATTCATGATTCATGATTTATGATTCGATTCATAATTCATGATTCATGATTCGATTCATGATTCATGATTCAATTCATGATTCATGATTCATGATTCATGATTCGATTCATGATTCATGATTCAATTCATGATTCATGATTTGATTCATGATTTATGATTCATGATTCGATTCATGATTCATGATTCCATTCATGATTCCATTCATGATTCATGATTCAATTCATGATTCATGATTTATGATTCAATTCATAATTCAATTCATGATTCATGATTCAATTCATGATTCGAGATTCATGATTCATGATTCGATTCATGATTCATGATTCATTTCATGATTCGATTTATGATTCATGATTCAATTCATGATTCATGATTTATGATTTAATTCATGATTCAATTCATGATTCATGATTCGATTCATGATTCATAATTCATGATTCAATTCATTATTCAATTTATGATTCATGATTCAATTCATGATTCATGATTTATGATTTAATTCATGATTCAATTCATGATTCATGATTCAATTCATGATTCGAGTATCATGATTCGATTCATGATTCATGATTCAATTCATGATTCATGATTCGATTCATGATTCAATTCATGATTCATGAATCATGAGTCAATTTATGATTCATGATTCATGATTCGATACATGATTCATGATTCATGATTCATGATTCAAATCATGATTCAATTCATGATTTATGATTCAATTCATGATTTATGATTCAATTCATGATTCATGATTCGATTCATGATTCGATTCATGATTCATGATTCATGATTCGATTCATAATTCATGATTCATGATTCGATTCATGATTCATGATTCGATTTATGATTCATGATTCAATTCATGATTCATGATTTATAATTCAATTCATGATTCAATTAATGATTCAATTCATGATTCGAGATTCATTATTCAATTCATGATTCATGATTCAATTCATGATTCGATTCATTATTCATGATTCATGATTCATGATTCGATTCATGATTCATGATTCGATTCATGATTCTTGATTCATTTCATGATTCATGATTCATGATTCAATTCATGATTCATGTTTCGATTCATGTATCATGATTCGATTCATGATTCATGATTCGATTCATGATTCATGATTCGATTCATGACTCATGATTCATGATTCAATTCATGATTCATGATTCAATTCATGATTCATGATTCGATTCATGATTCATGATTCATGATTCAATTCATGATTCATGATTCGATTCATGATTCATGATTCATTTCATGATTTATGATTTATGATTCAATTTATGATTCAATTCATGATTCACGATTCGATTCATGATTCATGATTCGATTCATGATTCATGATTCAATTCATGATCCATTATTCATTATTTAATTCATGATTCGATTGATGTTTCATGATTCAATTCATGATTCATGATTCAATTCATGATTCATGATTCGATTCAAGATTCATGATTCAATTCATGATTCAATTCATGATTCATGATTTATGATTCAACTCCTGATTTAATTCATGATTCATGATTCAATTCATGATTCATGATTCGATTCATTATTCATGATTCATGATTCGATTCATGATTTTTGATTCATTTCATGATTCATGATTCATGATTCAATTCATGATTCATTTTTCGATTCATGTATCATGATTCGATTCATGATTCATGATTCGATTCATGATTCATGATTCATGATTCATGATTCATGATTCGATTCATGATTTATGATACATGATTCATGATTCAATTCATGATTCATGATTCGATTCATGATTCATGATTCGATTCATGATTCATGATTCAATTCATGATTTATGATTTATGATTCAATTTATGATTCAATTCATGATTCATGATTTATGAATCAATTCATGATTCAATTAATGATTCAATTCATGATTCGAGATTCATTATTCAATTCATGATTCATGATTCAATTCATGATTCGATTCATTATTCATGATTCATGATTCATGATTCGATTCATGATTCATGATTCGATTCATGATTCTTGATTCATTTCATGATTCATGATTCATGATTCAATTCATGATTCATGTTTCGATTCATGTATCATGATTCGATTCATGATTCATGATTCGATTCATGACTCATGATTCATGATTCAATTCATGATTCATGATTCAATTCATGATTCATGATTCGATTCATGATTCATGATTCATGATTCAATTCATGATTCATGATTCGATTCATGATTCATGATTCAATTCATGATTTATGATTTATGATTCAATTTATGATTCAATTCATGATTCACGATTCGATTCATGATTCATGATTCGATTCATGATTCATGATTCAATTCATGATCCATTATTCATTATTTAATTCATGATTCGATTGATGTTTCATGATTCAATTCATGATTCATGATTCAATTCATGATTCATGATTCGATTCAAGATTCATGATTCAATTCATGATTCAATTCATGATTCATGATTTATGATTCAACTCCTGATTTAATTCATGATTCATGATTCAATTCATGATTCATGATTCGATTCATTATTCATGATTCATGATTCGATTCATGATTTTTGATTCATTTCATGATTCATGATTCATGATTCAATTCATGATTCATTTTTCGATTCATGTATCATGATTCGATTCATGATTCATGATTCGATTCATGATTCATGATTCATGATTCATGATTCATGATTCGATTCATGATTTATGATACATGATTCATGATTCAATTCATGATTCATGATTCGATTCATGATTCATGATTCGATTCATGATTCATGATTCAATTCATGATTTATGATTTATGATTCAATTTATGATTCAATTCATGATTCATGATTTATGAATCAATTCATGATTCAATTCATGATTCATGATTCATGATTCATGATTCGATTCATGATTCATGATTCAATTTATGATTCAATTCATGATTCATGATTCATGATTTATGATTCAATTCATGATTCAATTCATGATTCATGATTCAATTCATGATTCGAGATTCATGATTCGAATCATGATTCATGATTCATGATTCGATTCATGATTCAATTCATGATTCATGATTCATGATTCATGATTCAATTTATGATTAATTATTCATGATTCGATTCATAATTCATGATTCATGATTCAATTCATGATTCATGATTCGATTTATGATTCATGATTCAATTCATGATTCATGATTTATGATTCAATTCATGATTCATGATTGATTTCATGATTCGAGATTCATGATTCGATTCATGATTCATGATTCAATTCATGATTCATGATTCATGATTCGATTCATGATTTAATTCATGATTCATGATTCATGATTCATGATTCAATTTATGATTCATGATTCATGATTCGATTCATGATTCAATTTATGATTCATGATTCATGATTCGATTCATGATTCATGATTCAAATCAAGATTCAATATATGATTCATGATTCAATTCATGATTTATGATTCAATTCATGATTCATGATTCGATTCATAATTAATGATTTATGATTAGTTTCATGATTCATGATTCAATTCATGATTCGTGTTTCGATTCATAATTCATGATATGATTCATGATTCATGATTCAATTCATGATTCATGATTCGATTCATTATTCATGATTCATGATTCATGATTCGATTCATGATTCTTGATTCATTTCATGATTCATGATGCAATTCATGAATTATGATTCATGATTCGATTCATGATTTATGATTCAAATCATGATTCTTGATTCAATTTATGATTCATGATTCGATTCATGATTAATGATTTATGATTCGTTTCATGATTCATGATTCATTTCATGATTCGTGTTTCGATTCATAATTCATGATTCAATTCATGATTCATGATTCAATTCATGATTCATGATTCGATTCATTATTAACGATTCATGATTCATGATTCGAATCATGATTCTTGATTCATTTCATGATTCATGATTTATGATTCAATTCATGATTCATGTTTCGATTCATGATTCATGATTCGATTCATGATTCATGATTCATAATTCATGAGTCAATTCATGATTCATGATTCATGATTCATGATTCAATTCATGATTCATGATTCATGATTCATGATTCAATTCATGATTCATGATTCAATTCATGATTCATGATTCGATTCATGATTCATGATTTATGATTCAATTTATGATTCATGATTTGATTCATGATTAATGATTCGATTCATGATTCATGATTCATGATTCATAATTCATGATTCAATTCATGATTCATGATTCATGATTCATGATTCAATTCATGATTCATGATTCAATTCATGATTCATGATTCGATTCATGATTCATGATTCATGATTCGATTCATGATTCATGATTTATGATTCAATTCATGATTCATGTTTCGATTCATGATTCATGATTCAATTCATGATTTATGATTTATGATTCAATTTATGATTCAATTCAAGATTCATGATTCATGATTCGATTAATGATTTATGATTCAATTCATGATTCATTATTTAATTCATGATTCGATTCATGATTTATGATTCAATTCATGATTCATGATTCATGATTCATTTCATGATTAATGATTCGATTCATGATTCATGATTCATAATTCATGATTCAATTCCTAATTCATGATTCAAATCATGATTCATGATTCAATTCATGATTTATGATTTATGATTCAATTTATGATTCAATTCATGATTTATGATTCGATTCATGATTCATGATTCGATTTATGATTCATGATTCAATTCATGATTCATGATTTATGATTCAATTCATGATTCAATTCATGATTCATGATTCAATTCATGATTCGAGATTCATGATTCGAATCATGATTCATGATTCATGATTCGATTCATGATTCGATTCATGATTCATGATTCATGATTCATGATTCAATTTATGATTCATTATTCATGATTCGATTCATAATTCATGATTCATGATTCAATTCATGATTTATGATTCGATTTATGATTCATGATTCAATTCATGATTCATGATTTATGATTCAATTCATGATTCAATTCATGATTCATGATTGATTTCATGATTGGAGATTCATGATTCGATTAATGATTCATGATTCAATTCATGATTCATGATTCATGATTCGATTCATGATTTAATTCATGATTCATGATTCATGATTCATGATTCAATTTATGATTCATGATTCATGATTCGATTCATGATTCATGATTCATGATTCAAATCAAGATTCAATATATGATTCATGATTCAATTCATGATTTATGATTCAATTCATGATTCATGATTCGATTAATAATTAATGATTTATGATTAGTTTCATGATTTATGATTCATTTCATGATTCGTGTTTCGATTCATAATTCATGATATGATTCATGATTCATGATTCAATTCATGATTCATGATTCGATTCATTATTCATGATTCATGATTCATGATTCGATTCATGATTCTTGATTAATTTCATGATTCATGATTCATGATTCAATTCATGATTCATGATGCAATTCATGAATTATGATTCAAATCATGATTCATGATTCAATTCATGTTTCATGATTCGATTCATGATTCATGATTCAATTCATGATTCACGATTCATGATTCAATTCATGATTCATGATTCGATTCATGATTCATGATTCATGATTCGATTCATGATTCATGATTCATGATTCAATTCATGATTCATGATTCAATTTTTGATTCATGATTCAATTCATGATTCATGATTTATGATTCAATTCATGATTCCATTCATGATTCATGATTCAATTCATGATTCGAGATTCATGATTCGATTCATGATTCGTGATTCAATTCATGATTCATGATTCGATTCATGATTTAATTCATGATTCATGATTCATGATTCAATTCATGATTCATGATTCATGATTCGATTCATGATTTATGATTCAAATCATGATTCTTGATTCAATTTATGATTCATGATTCGATTCATGATTAATGATTTATGATTCGTTTCATGATTCATGATTCATGATTCATGATTCAAATCATGATTCAATTCATGATTCATGATTCAATTCATGATTTATGATTCAATTCATGATTCATGATTCGATTCATATTTCGATTCATGATTCATGATTCATGATTCGATTCATAATTCATGATTCATGATTCGATTCATGATTCATGATTCATGATTCGATTCATGATTCATGATTCATGATTCAATTCATGATTCGATTTATGATTCATGATTCAATTCATGATTCATGATTTATAATTCAATTCATGATTCGATTCATGATTCAATTCATGATTCGAGATTCATTATTCAATTCATGATTCATGATTCAATTCATGATTCGATTCATTATTCATGATTCATGATTCATGATTCAATTCATGATTCATGTTTCGATTCATGTATCATGATTCGATTCATGATTCATGATTCGATTCATGATTCATGATTCAATTCATGATTCATGATTCATGATTCAATTCATGATTCGATTTATGATTCATGATTCAATTCATGATTCATGATTTATGATTTAATTCATGATTCAATTCATGATTCTTGATTCAATTCATGATTCAAGTATCATGATTCGATTCATTATTCATGATTCAATTCATGATTCATGATTCGATTCATGATTCAATTCATGATTCATGATTCATGAGTCAATTTATGATTCATGATTCATGATTCGATTCATGATTCATGATTCATGATTCATGATTCAAATCATGATTCAATTCATGATTCATGATTCAATTCATGATTTATGATTCAATTCATGATTCATGATTCGATTCATGATTCGATTCATGATTCATGATTCATGATTCGATTCATAATTCATGATTCATGATTCGATTCATGATTCATGATTCATGATTCGAATCATGATTCATGATTCATGATTCGATTCATGATTCAATTCATGATTCATGATTCATGATTCATGATTCAATTTATGATTAATTATTCATGATTCGATTCATAATTCATGATTCATGATTCAATTCATGATTCATGATTCGATTTATGATTCATGATTCAATTCATGATTCATGATTTATGATTCAATTCATGATTCATGATTGATTTCATGATTCGAGATTCATGATTCGATTCATGATTCATGATTCAATTCATGATTCATGATTCATGATTCGATTCATGATTTAATTCATGATTCATGATTCATGATTCATGATTCAATTTATGATTCATGATTCATGATTCGATTCATGATTCAATTTATGATTCATGATTCATGATTCGATTCATGATTCATGATTCAAATCAAGATTCAATATATGATTCATGATTCAATTCATGATTTATGATTCAATTCATGATTCATGATTCGATTCATAATTAATGATTTATGATTAGTTTCATGATTCATGATTCAATTCATGATTCGTGTTTCGATTCATAATTCATGATATGATTCATGATTCATGATTCAATTCATGATTCATGATTCGATTCATTATTCATGATTCATGATTCATGATTCGATTCATGATTCTTGATTCATTTCATGATTCATGATGCAATTCATGAATTATGATTCAAATCATGATTCATGATTCAATTCATGTTTCATGATTCGATTCATGATTCATGATTCAATTCATGATTCATGATTCATGATTCAATTCATGATTCATGATTCGATTCATGATTCATGATTCATGATTCATGATTCGATTCATGATTCATGATTCATGATTCAATTCATGCTTCATGATTCGATTTTTGATTCATGATTCATGATTCGATTCATGATTCGTGATTCAATTCATGATTCATGATTCGATTCATGATTTAATTCATGATTCATGATTCAATTCATGATTCATGATTCATGATTCGATTCATGATTTATGATTCAAATCATGATTCTTGATTCAATTTATGATTCATGATTCGATTCATGATTAATGATTTATGATTCGTTTCATGATTCATGATTCATTTCATGATTCGTGTTTCGATTCATAATTCATGATTCAATTCATGATTCATGATTCAATTCATGATTCATGATTCGATTCATTATTAACGATTCATGATTCATGATTCGAATCATGATTCTTGATTCATTTCATGATTCATGATTTATGATTCAATTCATGATTCATGTTTCGATTCATGATTCATGATTCGATTCATGATTCATGATTCATAATTCATGAGTCAATTCATGATTCATGATTCATGATTCATGATTCAATTCATGATTCATGATTCATGATTCATGATTCAATTCATGATTCATGATTCAATTCATGATTCATGATTCAATTCATGATTCATGATTTATGATTCAATTTATGATTCATGATTTGATTCATGATTAATGATTCGATTCATGATTCATGATTCATGATTCATAATTCATGATTCAATTCATGATTCATGATTCATGATTCATGATTCAATTCATGATTCATGATTCAATTCATGATTCATGATTCGATTCATGATTCATGATTCATGATTCGATTCATGATTCATGATTTATGATTCAATTCATGATTCATGTTTCGATTCATGATTCATGATTCAATTCATGATTTATGATTTATGATTCAATTTATGATTCAATTCAAGATTCATGATTCATGATTCGATTAATGATTTATGATTCAATTCATGATTCATTATTTAATTCATGATTCGATTCATGATTTATGATTCAATTCATGATTCATGATTCATGATTCATTTCATGATTAATGATTCGATTCATGATTCATGATTCATAATTCATGATTCAATTCCTAATTCATGATTCAAATCATGATTCATGATTCAATTCATGATTTATGATTTATGATTCAATTTATGATTCAATTCATGATTTATGATTCGATTCATGATTCATGATTCGATTTATGATTCATGATTCAATTCATGATTCATGATTTATGATTCAATTCATGATTCAATTCATGATTCATGATTCAATTCATGATTCGAGATTCATGATTCGAATCATGATTCATGATTCATGATTCGATTCATGATTCGATTCATGATTCATGATTCATGATTCATGATTCAATTTATGATTCATTATTCATGATTCGATTCATAATTCATGATTCATGATTCAATTCATGATTTATGATTCGATTTATGATTCATGATTCAATTCATGATTCATGATTTATGATTCAATTCATGATTCAATTCATGATTCATGATTGATTTCATGATTGGAGATTCATGATTCGATTAATGATTCATGATTCAATTCATGATTCATGATTCATGATTCGATTCATGATTTAATTCATGATTCATGATTCATGATTCATGATTCAATTTATGATTCATGATTCATGATTCGATTCATGATTCATGATTCATGATTCAAATCAAGATTCAATATATGATTCATGATTCAATTCATGATTTATGATTCAATTCATGATTCATGATTCGATTAATAATTAATGATTTATGATTCATGATTCGATTCATGATTCTTGATTAATTTCATGATTCATGATTCATGATTCAATTCATGATTCATGATGCAATTCATGAATTATGATTCAAATCATGATTCATGATTCAATTCATGTTTCATGATTCGATTCATGATTCATGATTCAATTCATGATTCGCGATTCATGATTCAATTCATGATTCATGATTCGATTCATTATTCATGATTCATGATTCATGATTCGATTCATGATTCTTGATTAATTTCATGATTCATGATTCATGATTCAATTCATGATTCATGATGCAATTCATGAATTATGATTCAAATCATGATTCATGATTCAATTCATGTTTCATGATTCGATTCATGATTCATGATTCAATTCATGATTCGCGATTCATGATTCAATTCATGATTCATGATTCGATTCATGATTCATGATTCATGATTCGATTCATGATTCATGATTCATGATTCAATTCATGATTCATGATTCAATTTTTGATTCATGATTCAATTCATGATTCATGATTTATGATTCAATTCATGATTCCATTCATGATTCATGATTCAATTCATGATTCGAGATTCATGATTCGATTCATGATTCGTGATTCAATTCATGATTCATGATTCGATTCATGATTTAATTCATGATTCATGATTCATGATTCAATTCATGATTCATGATTCATGATTCGATTCATGATTTATGATTCAAATCATGATTCTTGATTCAATTTATGATTCATGATTCGATTCATGATTAATGATTTATGATTCGTTTCATGATTCATGATTCATGATTCATGATTCAAATCATGATTCAATTCATGATTCATGATTCAATTCATGATTTATGATTCAATTCATGATTCATGATTCGATTCATGATTCGATTCATGATTCATGATTCATGATTCGATTCATAATTCATGATTCATGATTCGATTCATGATTCATGATTCATGATTCGATTCATGATTCATGATTCATGATTCAATTCATGATTCGATTTATGATTCATGATTCAATTCATGATTCATGATTTATAATTCAATTCATGATTCGATTCATGATTCAATTCATGATTCGAGATTCATTATTCAATTCATGATTCATGATTCAATTCATGATTCGATTCATTATTCATGATTCATGATTCATGATTCGATTCATGATTCATGATTCGATTCATGATTCTTGATTCATTTCATGATTCATGATTCATGATTCAATTCATGATTCATGTTTCGATTCATGTATCATGATTCGATTCATGATTCATGATTCGATTCATGATTCATGATTCAATTCATGATTCATGATTCATGATTCATGATTCAATTCATGATTCATGTTTCGATTCATGTATCATGATTCGATTCATGATTCATGATTCGATTCATGATTCATGATTCAATTCATGATTCATGATTCATGATTCAATTCATGATTCGATTTATGATTCATGATTCAATTCATGATTCATGATTTATGATTTAATTCATGATTCAATTCATGATTCTTGATTCAATTCATTATTCAAGTATCATGATTCGATTCATGATTCATGATTCAATTCATGATTCATGATTCGATTCATGATTCAATTCATGATTCATGATTCATGAGTCAATTTATGATTCATGATTCATGATTCGATTCATGATTCATGATTCATGATTCATGATTCAAATCATGATTCAATTCATGATTCATGATTCAATTCATGATTTATGATTCAATTCATGATTCATGATTCGATTCATGATTCGATTCATGATTCATGATTCATGATTCGATTCATAATTCATGATTCATGATTCGATTCATGATTCATGATTCATGATTCGATTCATGATTCATGATTCATGATTCAATTCATGATTCGATTTATGATTTATGATTCAATTCATGATTCATGATTTATAATTCAATTCATGATTCGATTCATGATTCAATTCATGATTCGAGATTCATTATTCAATTCATGATTCATGATTCAATTCATGATTCGATTCATTATTCATGATTCATGATTCATGATTCGATTCATGATTCATGTTTCGATTCATGATTCTTGATTCATTTCATGATTCATGATTCATGATTCAATTCATGATTCATGTTTCGATTCATGTATCATGATTCGATTCATGATTCATGATTCGATTCATGACTCATGATTCATGATTCGATTCATGATTCATGATTCAATTCATGATTCATGATTTGATTCATGATTCATGATTCATGATTCGATTCATGATTCATGATTCCATTCATGATTCATGATTCCATTCATGATTCATGATTCAATTCATGATTCATGATTTATGATTCAATTCATGATTCAATTCATGATTCATGATTCAATTCATGATTCGAGATTCATGATTCATGATTCGATTCATGATTCATGATTCATTTCATGATTCGATTTATGATTCATGATTCAATTCATGATTCATGATTTATGATTTAATTCATGATTCAATTCATGATTCATGATTCGATTCATGATTCATAATTCATGATTCAATTCATTATTCAATTTATGATTCATGATTCAATTCATGATTCATGATTTATGATTTAATTCATGATTCAATTCATGATTCATGATTCAATTCATGATTCGAGTATCATGATTCGATTCATGATTCATGATTCAATTCATGATTCATGATTCGATTCATGATTCAATTCATGATTCATGATTCATGAGTCAATTTATGATTCATGATTCATGATTCGATTCATGATTCATGATTCATGATTCATGATTCAAATCATGATTCAATTCATGATTTATGATTCAATTCATGATTTATGATTCAATTCATGATTCATGATTCGATTCATGATTCGATTCATGATTCATGATTCATGATTCGATTCATAATTCATGATTCATGATTCGATTCATGATTCATGATTCGATTCATGATTCATGATTCATGATTCAATTCATGATTCGATTTATGATTCATGATTCAATTCATGATTCATGATTTATAATTCAATTCATGATTCAATTCATGATTCGAGATTCATTATTCAATTCATGATTCATGATTCAATTCATGATTCGATTCATTATTCATGATTCATGATTCATGATTCGATTCATGATTCTTGATTCATTTCATGATTCATGATTCATGATTCAATTCATGATTCATGTTTCGATTCATGTATCATGATTCGATTCATGATTCATGATTCGATTCATGACTCATGATTCATGATTCATGATTCATGATTCAATTCATGATTCATGATTCGATTCATGATTCATGATTCAATTCATGATTCATGATTCGATTCATGATTCATGATTCAATTCATGATTTATGATTTATGATTCAATTTATGATTCAATTCATGATTCACGATTCGATTCATGATTCATGATTCGATTCATGATTCATGATTCAATTCATGATCCATGATTCATTATTTAATTCATGATTCGATTGATGTTTCATGATTCAATTCATGATTCATGATTCAATTCATGATTCATGATTCGATTCAAGATTCATGATTCAATTCATGATTCAATTCATGATTCATGATTTATGATTCAACTCCTGATTTAATTCATGATTCATGATTCAATTCATGATTCATGATTCGATTCATTATTCATGATTCATGATTCGATTCATGATTTTTGATTCATTTCATGATTCATGATTCAATTCATGATTCATTTTTCGATTCATGTATCATGATTCGATTCATGATTCATGATTCGATTCATGATTCATGATTCATGATTCATGATTCATGATTCGATTCATGATTTATGATACATGATTCATGATTCAATTCATGATTCATGATTCGATTCATGATTCATGATTCGATTCATGATTCAATTCATGATTTATGATTTATGATTCAATTTATGATTCAATTCATGATTCATGATTCATGATTTATGAATCAATTCATGATTCAATTCATGATTCATGATTCATGATTCATGATTCGATTCATGATTCATGATTCAATTTATGATTTATGATTCAATTCATGATTCAATTCATGATTCATGATTGATTTCATGATTCGAGATTCATGATTCGATTCATGATTCTTGATTTAATTCATGATTCATGATTCATGATTCGATTCATGATTTAATTCATGATTCATGATTCATGATTCATGATTCAATTTATGATTCATGATTCATGATTCGATTCATGATTCATGATTCAAATCAAGATTCAATATATGATTCATGATTCAATTCATGATTTATGATTCAATTCATGATTCATGATTCATGATTCAATTCATGATTCATGATTCGATTCATGATTCATGATTCATGATTCATGATTCGATTCATGATTCATGATTCAATTCATGCTTCATGATTCGATTTTTGATTCATGATTCATGATTCGATTCATGATTCGTGATTCAATTCATGATTCATGATTCGATTCATGATTTAATTCATGATTCATGATTCATGATTCAATTCATGATTCATGATTCATGATTCGATTCATGATTTATGATTCAAATCATGATTCTTGATTCAATTTATGATTCATGATTCGATTCATGATTAATGATTTATGATTCGTTTCATGATTCATGATTCATTTCATGATTCGTGTTTCGATTCATAATTCATGATTCAATTCATGATTCATGATTCAATTCATGATTCATGATTCGATTCATTATTAACGATTCATGATTCATGATTCGAATCATGATTCTTGATTCATTTCATGATTCATGATTTATGATTCAATTCATGATTCATGTTTCGATTCATGATTCATGATTCGATTCATGATTCATGATTCATAATTCATTAGTCAATTCATGATTCATGATTCATGATTCATGATTCAATTCATGATTCATGATTCATGATTCATGATTCAATTCATGATTCATGATTCAATTCATGATTCATGATTCGATTCATGATTCATGATTTATGATTCAATTCATGATTCATGATTTGATTCATGATTAATGATTCGATTCATGATTCATGATTCATAATTCATGATTCAATTCATGATTCATGATTCATGATTCATGATTCAATTCATGATTCATGATTCAATTCATGATTCATGATTCGATTCATGATTCATGATTCATGATTCGATTCATGATTCATGATTTATGATTCAATTCATGATTTATGATTCAATTCATGATTCATGTTTCGATTCATGATTCATGATTCAATTCATGATTTATGATTTATGATTCAATTTATGATTCAATTCAAGATTCATGATTCATGATTCGATTAATGATTTATGATTCAATTCATGATTCATTATTTAATTCATGATTCGATTCATGATTTATGATTCAATTCATGATTCATGATTCATGATTCATTTCATGATTAATGATTCGATTCATGATTCATGATTCATAATTCATGATTCAATTCATAATTCATGATTCGATTCATGATTCATGATTCAATTCATGATTTATGATTTATGATTCAATTTATGATTCAATTCATGATTCATGATTCGATTCATGATTCATGATTTATGAATCAATTCATGATTCAATTCATAATTCATGATTCATGATTCATGATTCGATTCATGATTCATGATTCGATTTATGATTCATGATTCAATTCATGATTCATGATTTATGATTCAATTCATGATTCAATTCATGATTCATGATTCAATTCATGATTCGAGATTCATGATTCGAATCATGATTCATGATTCATGATTCGATTCATGATTCGATTCATGATTCATGATTTATGATTCAATTTATGATTCATGATTTGATTCATGATTAATGATTCGATTCATGATTCATGATTCATGATTCATAATTCATGATTCAATTCATGATTCATGATTCATGATTCATGATTCAATTCATGATTCATGATTCAATTCATGATTCATGATTCGATTCATGATTCATGATTCATGATTCGATTCATGATTCATGATTTATGATTCAATTCATGATTCATGTTTCGATTCATGATTCATGATTCAATTCATGATTTATGATTTATGATTCAATTTATGATTCAATTCAAGATTCATGATTCATGATTCGATTAATGATTTATGATTCAATTCATGATTCATTATTTAATTCATGATTCGATTCATGATTTATGATTCAATTCATGATTCATGATTCATGATTCATTTCATGATTAATGATTCGATTCATGATTCATGATTCATAATTCATGATTCAATTCCTAATTCATGATTCAAATCATGATTCATGATTCAATTCATGATTTATGATTTATGATTCAATTTATGATTCAATTCATGATTTATGATTCGATTCATGATTCATGATTCGATTTATGATTCATGATTCAATTCATGATTCATGATTTATGATTCAATTCATGATTCAATTCATGATTCATGATTCAATTCATGATTCGAGATTCATGATTCGAATCATGATTCATGATTCATGATTCGATTCATGATTCGATTCATGATTCATGATTCATGATTCATGATTCAATTTATGATTCATTATTCATGATTCGATTCATAATTCATGATTCATGATTCAATTCATGATTTATGATTCGATTTATGATTCATGATTCAATTCATGATTCATGATTTATGATTCAATTCATGATTCAATTCATGATTCATGATTGATTTCATGATTGGAGATTCATGATTCGATTAATGATTCATGATTCAATTCATGATTCATGATTCATGATTCGATTCATGATTTAATTCATGATTCATGATTCATGATTCATGATTCAATTTATGATTCATGATTCATGATTCGATTCATGATTCATGATTCATGATTCAAATCAAGATTCAATATATGATTCATGATTCAATTCATGATTTATGATTCAATTCATGATTCATGATTCGATTAATAATTAATGATTTATGATTAGTTTCATGATTTATGATTCATTTCATGATTCGTGTTTCGATTCATAATTCATGATATGATTCATGATTCATGATTCAATTCATGATTCATGATTCGATTCATTATTCATGATTCATGATTCATGATTCGATTCATGATTCTTGATTAATTTCATGATTCATGATTCATGATTCAATTCATGATTCATGATGCAATTCATGAATTATGATTCAAATCATGATTCATGATTCAATTCATGTTTCATGATTCGATTCATGATTCATGATTCAATTCATGATTCACGATTCATGATTCAATTCATGATTCATGATTCGATTCATGATTCATGATTCATGATTCGATTCATGATTCATGATTCATGATTCAATTCATGATTCATGATTCAATTTTTGATTCATGATTCAATTCATGATTCATGATTTATGATTCAATTCATGATTCCATTCATGATTCATGATTCAATTCATGATTCGAGATTCATGATTCGATTCATGATTCGTGATTCAATTCATGATTCATGATTCGATTCATGATTTAATTCATGATTCATGATTCATGATTCAATTCATGATTCATGATTCATGATTCGATTCATGATTTATGATTCAAATCATGATTCTTGATTCAATTTATGATTCATGATTCGATTCATGATTAATGATTTATGATTCGTTTCATGATTCATGATTCATGATTCATGATTCAAATCATGATTCAATTCATGATTCATGATTCAATTCATGATTTATGATTCAATTCATGATTCATGATTCGATTCATATTTCGATTCATGATTCATGATTCATGATTCGATTCATAATTCATGATTCATGATTCGATTCATGATTCATGATTCATGATTCGATTCATGATTCATGATTCATGATTCAATTCATGATTCGATTTATGATTCATGATTCAATTCATGATTCATGATTTATAATTCAATTCATGATTCGATTCATGATTCAATTCATGATTCGAGATTCATTATTCAATTCATGATTCATGATTCAATTCATGATTCGATTCATTATTCATGATTCATGATTCATGATTCAATTCATGATTCATGTTTCGATTCATGTATCATGATTCGATTCATGATTCATGATTCGATTCATGATTCATGATTCAATTCATGATTCATGATTCATGATTCAATTCATGATTCGATTTATGATTCATGATTCAATTCATGATTCATGATTTATGATTTAATTCATGATTCAATTCATGATTCTTGATTCAATTCATGATTCAAGTATCATGATTCGATTCATTATTCATGATTCAATTCATGATTCATGATTCGATTCATGATTCAATTCATGATTCATGATTCATGAGTCAATTTATGATTCATGATTCATGATTCGATTCATGATTCATGATTCATGATTCATGATTCAAATCATGATTCAATTCATGATTCATGATTCAATTCATGATTTATGATTCAATTCATGATTCATGATTCGATTCATGATTCGATTCATGATTCATGATTCATGATTCGATTCATAATTCATGATTCATGATTCGATTCATGATTCATGATTCATGATTCGAATCATGATTCATGATTCATGATTCGATTCATGATTCAATTCATGATTCATGATTCATGATTCATGATTCAATTTATGATTAATTATTCATGATTCGATTCATAATTCATGATTCATGATTCAATTCATGATTCATGATTCGATTTATGATTCATGATTCAATTCATGATTCATGATTTATGATTCAATTCATGATTCATGATTGATTTCATGATTCGAGATTCATGATTCGATTCATGATTCATGATTCAATTCATGATTCATGATTCATGATTCGATTCATGATTTAATTCATGATTCATGATTCATGATTCATGATTCAATTTATGATTCATGATTCATGATTCGATTCATGATTCAATTTATGATTCATGATTCATGATTCGATTCATGATTCATGATTCAAATCAAGATTCAATATATGATTCATGATTCAATTCATGATTTATGATTCAATTCATGATTCATGATTCGATTCATAATTAATGATTTATGATTAGTTTCATGATTCATGATTCAATTCATGATTCGTGTTTCGATTCATAATTCATGATATGATTCATGATTCATGATTCAATTCATGATTCATGATTCGATTCATTATTCATGATTCATGATTCATGATTCGATTCATGATTCTTGATTCATTTCATGATTCATGATGCAATTCATGAATTATGATTCAAATCATGATTCATGATTCAATTCATGTTTCATGATTCGATTCATGATTCATGATTCAATTCATGATTCATGATTCATGATTCAATTCATGATTCATGATTCGATTCATGATTCATGATTCATGATTCATGATTCGATTCATGATTCATGATTCATGATTCAATTCATGCTTCATGATTCGATTTTTGATTCATGATTCATGATTCGATTCATGATTCGTGATTCAATTCATGATTCATGATTCGATTCATGATTTAATTCATGATTCATGATTCAATTCATGATTCATGATTCATGATTCGATTCATGATTTATGATTCAAATCATGATTCTTGATTCAATTTATGATTCATGATTCGATTCATGATTAATGATTTATGATTCGTTTCATGATTCATGATTCATTTCATGATTCGTGTTTCGATTCATAATTCATGATTCAATTCATGATTCATGATTCAATTCATGATTCATGATTCGATTCATTATTAACGATTCATGATTCATGATTCGAATCATGATTCTTGATTCATTTCATGATTCATGATTTATGATTCAATTCATGATTCATGTTTCGATTCATGATTCATGATTCGATTCATGATTCATGATTCATAATTCATGAGTCAATTCATGATTCATGATTCATGATTCATGATTCAATTCATGATTCATGATTCATGATTCATGATTCAATTCATGATTCATGATTCAATTCATGATTCATGATTCAATTCATGATTCATGATTTATGATTCAATTTATGATTCATGATTTGATTCATGATTAATGATTCGATTCATGATTCATGATTCATGATTCATAATTCATGATTCAATTCATGATTCATGATTCATGATTCATGATTCAATTCATGATTCATGATTCAATTCATGATTCATGATTCGATTCATGATTCATGATTCATGATTCGATTCATGATTCATGATTTATGATTCAATTCATGATTCATGTTTCGATTCATGATTCATGATTCAATTCATGATTTATGATTTATGATTCAATTTATGATTCAATTCAAGATTCATGATTCATGATTCGATTTATGATTTATGATTCAATTCATGATTCATTATTTAATTCATAATTCGATTCATGATTTATGATTCAATTCATGATTCATGATTCATGATTCATTTCATGATTAATGATTCGATTCATGATTCATGATTCATAATTCATGATTCAATTCCTAATTCATGATTCAAATCATGATTCATGATTCAATTCATGATTTATGATTTATGATTCAATTTATGATTCAATTCATGATTTATGATTCGATTCATGATTCATGATTCGATTTATGATTCATGATTCAATTCATGATTCATGATTTATGATTCAATTCATGATTCAATTCATGATTCATGATTCAATTCATGATTCGAGATTCATGATTCGAATCATGATTCATGATTCATGATTCGATTCATGATTCGATTCATGATTCATGATTCATGATTCATGATTCAATTTATGATTCATTATTCATGATTCGATTCATAATTCATGATTCATGATTCAATTCATGATTTATGATTCGATTTATGATTCATGATTCAATTCATGATTCATGATTTATGATTCAATTCATGATTCAATTCATGATTCATGATTGATTTCATGATTGGAGATTCATGATTCGATTAATGATTCATGATTCAATTCATGATTCATGATTCATGATTCGATTCATGATTTAATTCATGATTCATGATTCATGATTCATGATTCAATTTATGATTCATGATTCATGATTCGATTCATGATTCATGATTCATGATTCAAATCAAGATTCAATATATGATTCATGATTCAATTCATGATTTATGATTCAATTCATGATTCATGATTCGATTAATAATTAATGATTTATGATTAGTTTCATGATTTATGATTCATTTCATGATTCGTGTTTCGATTCATAATTCATGATATGATTCATGATTCATGATTCAATTCATGATTCATGATTCGATTCATTATTCATGATTCATGATTCATGATTCGATTCATGATTCTTGATTAATTTCATGATTCATGATTCATGATTCAATTCATGATTCATGATGCAATTCATGAATTATGATTCAAATCATGATTCATGATTCAATTCATGTTTCATGATTCGATTCATGATTCATGATTCAATTCATGATTCACGATTCATGATTCAATTCATGATTCATGATTCGATTCATGATTCATGATTCATGATTCGATTCATGATTCATGATTCATGATTCAATTCATGATTCATGATTCAATTTTTGATTCATGATTCAATTCATGATTCATGATTTATGATTCAATTCATGATTCCATTCATGATTCATGATTCAATTCATGATTCGAGATTCATGATTCGATTCATGATTCGTGATTCAATTCATGATTCATGATTCGATTCATGATTTAATTCATGATTCATGATTCATGATTCAATTCATGATTCATGATTCATGATTCGATTCATGATTTATGATTCAAATCATGATTCTTGATTCAATTTATGATTCATGATTCGATTCATGATTAATGATTTATGATTCGTTTCATGATTCATGATTCATGATTCATGATTCAAATCATGATTCAATTCATGATTCATGATTCAATTCATGATTTATGATTCAATTCATGATTCATGATTCGATTCATGATTCGATTCATGATTCATGATTCATGATTCGATTCATAATTCATGATTCATGATTCGATTCATGATTCATGATTCATGATTCGATTCATGATTCATGATTCATGATTCAATTCATGATTCGATTTATGATTCATGATTCAATTCATGATTCATGATTTATAATTCAATTCATGATTCGATTCATGATTCAATTCATGATTCGAGATTCATTATTCAATTCATGATTCATGATTCAATTCATGATTCGATTCATTATTCATGATTCATGATTCATGATTCGATTCATGATTCATGATTCGATTCATGATTCTTGATTCATTTCATGATTCATGATTCATGATTCAATTCATGATTCATGTTTCGATTCATGTATCATGATTCGATTCATGATTCATGATTCGATTCATGATTCATGATTCAATTCATGATTCATGATTCATGATTCATGATTCAATTCATGATTCATGTTTCGATTCATGTATCATGATTCGATTCATGATTCATGATTCGATTCATGATTCATGATTCAATTCATGATTCATGATTCATGATTCAATTCATGATTCGATTTATGATTCATGATTCAATTCATGATTCATGATTTATGATTTAATTCATGATTCAATTCATGATTCTTGATTCAATTCATGATTCAAGTATCATGATTCGATTCATGATTCATGATTCAATTCATGATTCATGATTCGATTCATGATTCAATTCATGATTCATGATTCATGAGTCAATTTATGATTCATGATTCATGATTCGATTCATGATTCATGATTCATGATTCATGATTCAAATCATGATTCAATTCATGATTCATGATTCAATTCATGATTTATGATTCAATTCATGATTCATGATTCGATTCATGATTCGATTCATGATTCATGATTCATGATTCGATTCATAATTCATGATTCATGATTCGATTCATGATTCATGATTCATGATTCGATTCATGATTCATGATTCATGATTCAATTCATGATTCGATTTATGATTCATGATTCAATTCATGATTCATGATTTATAATTCAATTCATGATTCGATTCATGATTCAATTCATGATTCGAGATTCATTATTCAATTCATGATTCATGATTCAATTCATGATTCGATTCATTATTCATGATTCATGATTCATGATTCGATTCATGATTCATGTTTCGATTCATGATTCTTGATTCATTTCATGATTCATGATTCATGATTCAATTCATGATTCATGTTTCGATTCATGTATCATGATTCGATTCATGATTCATGATTCGATTCATGACTCATGATTCATGATTCGATTCATGATTCATGATTTAATTCATGATTCATGATTTGATTCATGATTCATGATTCATGATTCGATTCATGATTCATGATTCCATTCATGATTCATGATTCCATTCATGATTCATGATTCAATTCATGATTCATGATTTATGATTCAATTCATGATTCAATTCATGATTCATGATTCAATTCATGATTCGAGATTCATGATTCATGATTCGATTCATGATTCATGATTCATTTCATGATTCGATTTATGATTCATGATTCAATTCATGATTCATGATTTATGATTTAATTCATGATTCAATTCATGATTCATGATTCGATTCATGATTCATAATTCATGATTCAATTCATTATTCAATTTATGATTCATGATTCAATTCATGATTCATGATTTATGATTTAATTCATGATTCAATTCATGATTCATGATTCAATTCATGATTCGAGTATCATGATTCGATTCATGATTCATGATTCAATTCATGATTCATGATTCGATTCATGATTCAATTCATGATTCATGATTCATGAGTCAATTTATGATTCATGATTCATGATTCGATTCATGATTCATGATTCATGATTCATGATTCAAATCATGATTCAATTCATGATTTATGATTCAATTCATGATTTATGATTCAATTCATGATTCATGATTCGATTCATGATTCGATTCATGATTCATGATTCATGATTCGATTCATAATTCATGATTCATGATTCGATTCATGATTCATGATTCGATTCATGATTCATGATTCATGATTCAATTCATGATTCGATTTATGATTCATGATTCAATTCATGATTCATGATTTATAATTCAATTCATGATTCAATTCATGATTCAATTCATGATTCGAGATTCATTATTCAATTCATGATTCATGATTCAATTCATGATTCGATTCATTATTCATGATTCATGATTCATGATTCGATTCATGATTCATGATTCGATTCATGATTCTTGATTCATTTCATGATTCATGATTCATGATTCAATTCATGATTCATGTTTCGATTCATGTATCATGATTCGATTCATGATTCATGATTCGATTCATGACTCATGATTCATGATTCATGATTCATGATTCAATTCATGATTCATGATTCGATTCATGATTCATGATTCAATTCATGATTCATGATTCGATTCATGATTCATGATTCAATTCATGATTTATGATTTATGATTCAATTTATGATTCAATTCATGATTCACGATTCGATTCATGATTCATGATTCGATTCATGATTCATGATTCAATTCATGATCCATGATTCATTATTTAATTCATGATTCGATTGATGTTTCATGATTCAATTCATGATTCATGATTCAATTCATGATTCATGATTCGATTCAAGATTCATGATTCAATTCATGATTCAATTCATGATTCATGATTTATGATTCAACTCCTGATTTAATTCATGATTCATGATTCAATTCATGATTCATGATTCGATTCATTATTCATGATTCATGATTCGATTCATGATTTTTGATTCATTTCATGATTCATGATTCAATTCATGATTCATTTTTCGATTCATGTATCATGATTCGATTCATGATTCATGATTCGATTCATGATTCATGATTCATGATTCATGATTCATGATTCGATTCATGATTTATGATACATGATTCATGATTCAATTCATGATTCATGATTCGATTCATGATTCATGATTCGATTCATGATTCAATTCATGATTTATGATTTATGATTCAATTTATGATTCAATTCATGATTCATGATTCATGATTTATGAATCAATTCATGATTCAATTCATGATTCATGATTCATGATTCATGATTCGATTCATGATTCATGATTCAATTTATGATTCATGATTCAATTCATGATTCATGATTTATGATTCAATTCATGATTCAATTCATGATTCATGATTCAATTCATGATTCGAGATTCATGATTCGAATCATGATTCATGATTCATGATTCGATTCATGATTCAATTCATGATTCATGATTCATGATTCATGATTCAATTTATGATTCATGATTCATGATTCAATTTATGATTAATTATTCATGATTCGATTCATAATTCATGATTCATGATTCAATTCATGATTCATGATTCGATTTATGATTCATGATTCAATTCATGATTCATGATTTATGATTCAATTCATGATTCAATTCATGATTCATGATTGATTTCATGATTCGAGATTCATGATTCGATTCATGATTCTTGATTTAATTCATGATTCATGATTCATGATTCGATTCATGATTTAATTCATGATTCATGATTCATGATTCATGATTCAATTTATGATTCATGATTCATGATTCGATTCATGATTCATGATTCAAATCAAGATTCAATATATGATTCATGATTCAATTCATGATTTATGATTCAATTCATGATTCATGATTCATGATTCAATTCATGATTCATGATTCGATTCATGATTCATGATTCATGATTCATGATTCGATTCATGATTCATGATTCAATTCATGCTTCATGATTCGATTTTTGATTCATGATTCATGATTCGATTCATGATTCGTGATTCAATTCATGATTCATGATTCGATTCATGATTTAATTCATGATTCATGATTCATGATTCAATTCATGATTCATGATTCATGATTCGATTCATGATTTATGATTCAAATCATGATTCTTGATTCAATTTATGATTCATGATTCGATTCATGATTAATGATTTATGATTCGTTTCATGATTCATGATTCATTTCATGATTCGTGTTTCGATTCATAATTCATGATTCAATTCATGATTCATGATTCAATTCATGATTCATGATTCGATTCATTATTAACGATTCATGATTCATGATTCGAATCATGATTCTTGATTCATTTCATGATTCATGATTTATGATTCAATTCATGATTCATGTTTCGATTCATGATTCATGATTCGATTCATGATTCATGATTCATAATTCATTAGTCAATTCATGATTCATGATTCATGATTCATGATTCAATTCATGATTCATGATTCATGATTCATGATTCAATTCATGATTCATGATTCAATTCATGATTCATGATTCGATTCATGATTCATGATTTATGATTCAATTCATGATTCATGATTTGATTCATGATTAATGATTCGATTCATGATTCATGATTCATAATTCATGATTCAATTCATGATTCATGATTCATGATTCATGATTCAATTCATGATTCATGATTCAATTCATGATTCATGATTCGATTCATGATTCATGATTCATGATTCGATTCATGATTCATGATTTATGATTCAATTCATGATTTATGATTCAATTCATGATTCATGTTTCGATTCATGATTCATGATTCAATTCATGATTTATGATTTATGATTCAATTTATGATTCAATTCAAGATTCATGATTCATGATTCGATTAATGATTTATGATTCAATTCATGATTCATTATTTAATTCATGATTCGATTCATGATTTATGATTCAATTCATGATTCATGATTCATGATTCATTTCATGATTAATGATTCGATTCATGATTCATGATTCATAATTCATGATTCAATTCATAATTCATGATTCGATTCATGATTCATGATTCAATTCATGATTTATGATTTATGATTCAATTTATGATTCAATTCATGATTCATGATTCGATTCATGATTCATGATTTATGAATCAATTCATGATTCAATTCATAATTCATGATTCATGATTCATGATTCGATTCATGATTCATGATTCGATTTATGATTCATGATTCAATTCATGATTCATGATTTATGATTCAATTCATGATTCAATTCATGATTCATGATTCAATTCATGATTCGAGATTCATGATTCGAATCATGATTCATGATTCATGATTCGATTCATGATTCGATTCATGATTCATGATTCATGATTCATGATTCAATTTATGATTCATTATTCATGATTCGATTCATAATTCATGATTCATGATTCAATTCATGATTCATGATTCGATTTATGATTCATGATTCAATTCATGATTCATGATTTATGATTCAATTCATGATTCAATTCATGATTCATGATTGATTTCATGATTGGAGATTCATGATTCGATTAATGATTCATGATTCAATTCATGATTCATGATTCATGATTCGATTCATGATTTAATTCATGATTCATTAATCATGATTCATGATTCAATTTATGATTCATGATTCATGATTCGATTAATGATTCATGATTCAATTCATGATTCATGATTCATGATTCGATTCATGATTTAATTCATGATTCATTAATCATGATTCATGATTCAATTTATGATTCATGATTTATGATTCAATTCATGATTCATGATTCGATTAATAATTAATGATTTATGATTAGTTTCATGATTCATGATTCATTTCATGATTCGTGTTTCGATTCATAATTCATGATATGATTCATGATTCATGATTCATTTCATGATTCATGATTCGATTCATTATTCATGATATATGATTCATGATTCGATTCATGATTCTTGGATCATTTCATGATTCATGATTCATGATTCAATTCATGATTCATGATGCAATTCATGAATTATGATTCAAATCATGATTCATGATTCAATTCATGTTTCATGATTCGATTCATGATTCATGATTCAATTCATGATTCACGATTCATGATTCAATTCATGATTCATGATTCGATTCATGATTCATGATTCATGATTCGATTCATGATTCATGATTCATGATTCAATTCATGATTCATGATTCAATTTTTGATTCATGATTCAATTCATGATTCATGATTTATGATTCAATTCATGATTCCATTCATGATTCATGATTCAATTCATGATTCGAGATTCATGATTCGATTCATGATTCGTGATTCAATTCATGATTCATGATTCGATTCATGATTTAATTCATGATTCATGATTCATGATTCAATTCATGATTCATGATTCATGATTCGATTCATGATTTATGATTCAAATCATTATTCTTGATTCAATTTATGATTCATGATTCGATTCATGATTAATGATTTATGATTCGTTTCATGATTCATGATTCATGATTCATGATTCAAATCATGATTCAATTCATGATTCATGATTCAATTCATGATTTATGATTCATTTCATGATTCATGATTCGATTCATGATTCGATTCATGATTCATGATTCATGATTCGATTCATAATTCATGATTCATGATTCGATTCATGATTCATGATTCATGATTCGATTCATGATTCATGATTCATGATTCAATTCATGATTCGATTTATGATTCATGATTCAATTCATGATTCATGATTTATAATTCAATTCATGATTCGATTCATGATTCAATTCATGATTCGAGATTCATTATTCAATTCATGATTCATGATTCAATTCATGATTCGATTCATTATTCATGATTCATGATTCGATTCATGATTCATGATTCGATTCATGATTCTTGATTCATTTCATGATTCATGATTCATGATTCAATTCATGATTCAATTCATGATTCGATTCATGATTCATGATTCGATTCATGATTCTTGATTCATTTCATGATTCATGATTCATGATTCAATTCATGATTCATGTTTCGATTCATGTATCATGATTCGATTCATGATTCATGATTCGATTCATGATTCATGATTCAATTCATGATTCATGATTCATGATTCAATTCATGATTCGATTTATGATTCATGATTCAATTCATGATTCATGATTTATGATTTAATTCATGATTCAATTCATGATTCTTGATTCAATTCATGATTCAAGTATCATGATTCGATTCATGATTCATGATTCAATTCATGATTCATGATTCGATTCATGATTCAATTCATGATTCATGATTCATGAGTCAATTTATGATTCATGATTCATGATTCGATTCATGATTCATGATTCATGATTCATGATTCAAATCATGATTCAATTCATGATTCATGATTCAATTCATGATTTATGATTCAATTCATGATTCATGATTCGATTCATGATTCGATTCATGATTCATGATTCATTATTCGATTCATAATTCATGATTCATGATTTGATTCATGATTCATGATTCATGATTCGATTCATGATTCATGATTCATGATTCAATTCATGATTCGATTTATGATTCATGATTCAATTCATGATTCATGATTTATAATTCAATTCATGATTCGATTCATGATTCAATTCATGATTCGAGATTCATTATTCAATTCATGATTCATGATTCAATTCATGATTCGATTCATTATTCATGATTCATGATTCATGATTCGATTCATGATTCATGTTTCGATTCATGATTCTTGATTCATTTCATGATTCATGATTCATGATTCAATTCATGATTCATGTTTCGATTCATGTATCATGATTCGATTCATGATTCATGATTCGATTCATGACTCATGATTCATGATTCAATTCATGATTCATGATTCAATTCATGATTCATGATTCGATTCATGATTTATGATTCATGATTCATGATTCATGATTCAATTCATGATTCATGATTCGATTCATGATTCATGATTCAATTCATGATTTATAATTTATGATTCAATTTATGATTCAATTCATGATTCACGATTCGATTCATGATTCATGATTCGATTCATGATTCATGATTCAATTCATGATCCATGATTCGATTCAAGATTCATGATTCAATTCATGATTCATGATTCGATTCAAGATTCATGATTCAATTCATGATTCATGATTTATGATTCAACTCCTGATTCAATTCATGATTCATGATTCAATTCATGATTCATGATTCGATTCATTATTCATGATTCATGATTCATGATTCAATTCATGATTCATGATTCAATTCATGATTCATGATTCGATTCATGATTTATGATACATGATTCATGATTCAATTCATGATTCATGATTCGATTCATGATTCATGATTCAATTCATGATTTATGATTTATGATTCAATTTATGATTCAATTCATGATTCATGATTCATGATTTATTTATCAATTCATGATTCAATTCATGATTCATGATTCATGATTCATGATTCGATTCATGATTCATGATTCGATTTATGATTCATGATTCAATTCATGATTCATGATTTATGATTCAATTCATGATTCAATTCATGATTCATGATTCAATTCATGATTCGAGATTCATGATTCGAATCATGATTCATGATTCATGATTCGATTCATGATTCAATTCATGATTCATGATTCATGATTCATGATTCAATTTATGATTCATTATTCATGATTCGATTCATAATTCATGATTCATGATTCAATTCATGATTCATGATTCGATTTATGATTCATGATTCAATTCATGATTCATGATTTATGATTCAATTCATGATTCAATTCATGATTCATGATTGATTTCATGATTCGAGATTCATGATTCGATTAATGATTCATGATTCAATTCATGATTCATGATTCATGATTCGATTCATGATTTAATTCATGATTCATGATTCATGATTCATGATTCAATTTATGATTCATGATTCATGATTCGATTCATGATTCATGATTCAAATCAAGATTCAATATATGATTCATGATTCAATTCATGATTTATGATTCAATTCATGATTCATGATTCGATTCATAATTAATGATTTATGATTAGTTTCATGATTCATGATTCATTTCATGGTTCGTGTTTCGATTCATAATTCATGATATGATTCATGATTCATGATTCAATTCATGATTCATGATTTGATTCATTATTCATGATTCATGATTCATGATTCAATTCATGATTCATGATGCAATTCATGAATTATGATTCAAATCATGATTCATGATTCAATTCATGTTTCATGATTCGATTCATGATTCATGATTCAATTCATGATTCATGATTCATGATTTAATTCATGATTCATGATTCGATTCATGATTCATGATTCATGATTCAATTCATGATTCATGATTCGATTTTTGATTCATGATTCAATTCATGATTCATGATTTATGATTCAATTCATGATTCCATTCATGATTCATGATTCAATTCATGATTCGAGATTCATGATTCGATTCATCATTCGTGATTCAATTCATGATTCATGATTCGATTCATGATTTAATTCATGATTCATGATTCATGATTCAATTCATGATTCATGATTCATGATTCGATTCATGATTTATGATTCAAATCATGATTCTTGATTCAATTTATGATTCATGATTCGATTCATGATTAATGATTTATGATTCGTTTCATGATTCATTTCATGATTCGTGTTTCGATTCATAATTCATGATTCAATTCATGATTCATGATTCAATTCATGATTCATGATTCGATTCATTATTAACGATTCATGATTCATGATTCGAATCATGATTCTTGATTCATTTCATGATTCATGATTCATGATTCAATTCATGATTCATGTTTCGATTCATGATTCATGATTCGATTCATGATTCATGATTTATAATTCATGATTCAATTCATGATTCATGATTCATGATTCAATTCATGATTCATGATTCATGATTCAATTCGTGATTCATGATTCAATTCATGATTCATGATTCGATTCATGATTCATGATTCATGATTCATGATTCGATTCATGATTCATGATTTATGATTCAATTCATGATTCATGATTCGATTCATGATTCATGATTCGATTCATGATTCATGATTCATAATTCATGATTCAATTCATGATTCATGATTCATGATTCAATTCATGATTCATGATTCAATTCATGATTCATGATTCGATTCATGATTCATGATTCATGATTCATGATTCGATTCATGATTCATGATTCATGATTCATGATTCATGATTCGATTCATGATTCATGATTTATGATTCAATTCATGATTCATGTTTCGATTCATGATTCATGAATCAAATCATGATTTATGATTTATGATTCAATTTATGATTCAATTCATGATTCATGATTCATGATTCGATTCATGATTCATGATTCAATTCATGATTCATTATTTAATTCATGATTCGATTCATGATTTATGATTCAATTCATGATTCATGATTCATTTCATGATTAATGATTCGATTCATGATTCATGATTCGATTCATGATTCATGATTCATAATTCATGATTCAATTCATGATTCATGATTCATGATTCAATTCATGATTCATGATTCAATTCATGATTCATGATTCGATTCATGATTCATGATTCGATTCATGATTCATGATTCGATTCATGATTCATGATTCGATTCATGATTCATGATTCATAATTCATGATTCAATTCATGATTCATGATTCATGATTCAATTCATGATTCATGATTCAATTCATGATTCATGATTCGATTCATGATTCATGATTCATGATTCATGATTCGATTCATGATTCATGATTTATGATTCAATTCATGATTCATGATTCGATTCATGATTCATGATTCGATTCATGATTTATGATTCATAATTCATGATTTAATTCATGATTCATGATTCATGATTCAATTCATGATTCATGATTCAATTCATGATTCATGATTCGATTCATGATTCATGATTCATGATTCGATTCATGATTCATGATTCATGATTCATGATTCATGATTCGATTCATGATTCATGATTTATGATTCAATTCATGATTCATGTTTCGATTCATGATTCATGATTCAAATCATGATTTATGATTTATGATTCAATTTATGATTCAATTCATGATTCATGATTCATGATTCGATTCATGATTCATGATTCAATTCATGATTCATTATTTAATTCATGATTCGATTCATGATTTATGATTCAATTCATGATTCATGATTCATTTCATGATTAATGATTCGATTCATGATTCATGATTCATAATTCATGATTCAATTCATGATTCATGATTCGATTCATGATTCATGATTCAATTCATGATTCATGATTTATGATTCAATTCATGATTCAATTCATGATTCATGATTCATGATTCATGATTCGATTCATGATTCATGATTCGAATTTATGATTCATAATTCAATTCATGATTCATGATTTATTATTCAATTCATGATTCAATTCATGATTCAATTCATGATTCAAAATTCATGATTCAATTCATGATTCATGATTCATGATTCATGATTCGATTCATGATTCGATTCATGATTCATGATTCATGTTTCATGATTCAATTCATGATTCATGATTCATGATTCGATTCATAATTCATGATTCATGATTCAATTCATGATTCGAGATTCATGATTCGATTAATGATTCATGATTCAATTCATGATTCATGATTCATGATTCGATTCATGATTTAATTCATGATTCATGATTCATAATTCATGATTCAATTTATGATTCATGATTCATGATTCGATTCATGATTCATGATTCATGATTCATGATTCAAATCATGATTCAATTCATGATTCATGATTCAATTCATGATTTATGATTCAATTCATGATTCATGATTTTATTCATAATTAATGATTTATGATTCGTTTCAAGATTCATGATTCGTGTTTCGATTCATAATTCATGATTCAATTCATGATTCATGATTCAATTCTTGATTCATGATTCGATTCATTATTCATGATTCATGATTCAATTCATGATTCATGATTCAATTCTTGATTCATGATTCGATTCATTATTCATGATTCATGATTCTTGATTCGATTCATGATTCTTGATTCATTTCATGATTCATGATTCATGATTCAATTCATGATTCATGTTTCGATTCATGTATCATGATTCGATTCATGATTCATGATTCGATTCATGATTCATGATTCATGATTCTTGATTCAATTCATGATTCATGTTTCGATTCATGTATCATGATTCGATTCATGATTCATGATTCGATTCATGATTCATGATTCATGATTCATGATTCAATTCATGATTCATGATTCAATTCATGATTCATGATTCGATTAATGATTTATGATTCATGATTCATTATTCAATTCATGATTCATGATTCGATTCATGATTCATGATTCAATTCATGATTTATGATTCATGATTCAATTTATGATTCAATTCATGATTCATGATTCGATTCATGATTCATGATTCATGATTCGATTCATGATTCATGATTCATGATTCAATTCATGATTCGATTTATGATTCATGATTCAATTCATGATTCATGATTTATAATTCAATTCATGATTCGATTCATGATTCAATTCATGATTCGAGATTCATTATTCAATTCATGATTCATGATTCAATTCATGATTCGATTCATTATTCATGATTCATGATTCATGATTCGATTCATGATTCATGTTTCGATTCATGATTCTTGATTCATTTCATGATTCATGATTCATGATTCAATTCATGATTCATGTTTCGATTCATGTATCATGATTCGATTCATGATTCATGATTCGATTCATGACTCATGATTCATGATTCGATTCATGATTCATGATTCAATTCATGATTCATGATTTGATTCATGATTCATGATTCATGATTCGATTCATGATTCATGATTCCATTCATGATTCATGATTCCATTCATGATTCATGATTCAATTCATGATTCATGATTTATGATTCAATTCATGATTCAATTCATGATTCATGATTCAATTCATGATTCGAGATTCATGATTCATGATTCGATTCATGATTCATGATTCATTTCATGATTCGATTTATGATTCATGATTCAATTCATGATTCATGATTTATGATTTAATTCATGATTCAATTCATGATTCATGATTCGATTCATGATTCATAATTCATGATTCAATTCATTATTCAATTTATGATTCATGATTCAATTCATGATTCATGATTTATGATTTAATTCATGATTCAATTCATGATTCATGATTCAATTCATGATTCGAGTATCATGATTCGATTCATGATTCATGATTCAATTCATGATTCATGATTCGATTCATGATTCAATTCATGATTCATGATTCATGAGTCAATTTATGATTCATGATTCATGATTCGATTCATGATTCATGATTCATGATTCATGATTCAAATCATGATTCAATTCATGATTTATGATTCAATTCATGATTTATGATTCAATTCATGATTCATGATTCGATTCATGATTCGATTCATGATTCATGATTCATGATTCGATTCATAATTCATGATTCATGATTTGATTCATGATTCATGATTCGATTCATGATTCATGATTCATGATTCAATTCATGATTCGATTTATGATTCATGATTCAATTCATGATTCATGATTTATAATTCAATTCATGATTCAATTCATGATTCAATTCATGATTCGAGATTCATTATTCAATTCATGATTCATGATTCAATTCATGATTCGATTCATTATTCATGATTCATGATTCATGATTCGATTCATGATTCATGATTCGATTCATGATTCTTGATTCATTTCATGATTCATGATTCATGATTCAATTCATGATTCATGTTTCGATTCATGTATCATGATTCGATTCATGATTCATGATTCGATTCATGACTCATGATTCATGATTCATGATTCATGATTCAATTCATGATTCATGATTCGATTCATGATTCATGATTCAATTCATGATTCATGATTCGATTCATGATTCATGATTCAATTCATGATTTATGATTTATGATTCAATTTATGATTCAATTCATGATTCACGATTCGATTCATGATTCATGATTCGATTCATGATTCATGATTCAATTCATGATCCATGATTCATTATTTAATTCATGATTCGATTGATGTTTCATGATTCACTTCATGATTCATGATTCAATTCATGATTCATGATTCGATTCAAGATTCATGATTCAATTCATGATTCAATTCATGATTCATGATTTATGATTCAACTCCTGATTTAATTCATGATTCATGATTCAATTCATGATTCATGATTCGATTCATTATTCATGATTCATGATTCGATTCATGATTTTTGATTCATTTCATGATTCATGATTCAATTCATGATTCATTTTTCGATTCATGTATCATGATTCGATTCATGATTCATGATTCGATTCATGATTCATGATTCATGATTCATGATTCATGATTCGATTCATGATTTATGATACATGATTCATGATTCAATTCATGATTCATGATTCGATTCATGATTCATGATTCGATTCATGATTCAATTCATGATTTATGATTTATGATTCAATTTATGATTCAATTCATGATTCATGATTCATGATTTATGAATCAATTCATGATTCAATTCATGATTCATGATTCATGATTCATGATTCGATTCATGATTCATGATTCAATTTATGATTCATGATTCAATTCATGATTCATGATTTATGATTCAATTCATGATTCAATTCATGATTCATGATTCAATTCATGATTCGAGATTCATGATTCGAATCATGATTCATGATTCATGATTCGATTCATGATTCAATTCATGATTCATGATTCATGATTCATGATTCAATTTATGATTCATGATTCATGATTCAATTTATGATTAATTATTCATGATTCGATTCATAATTCATGATTCATGATTCAATTCATGATTCATGATTCGATTTATGATTCATGATTCAATTCATGATTCATGATTTATGATTCAATTCATGATTCAATTCATGATTCATGATTGATTTCATGATTCGAGATTCATGATTCGATTCATGATTCTTGATTTAATTCATGATTCATGATTCATGATTCGATTCATGATTTAATTCATGATTCATGATTCATGATTCATGATTCAATTTATGATTCATGATTCATGATTCGATTCATGATTCATGATTCAAATCAAGATTCAATATATGATTCATGATTCAATTCATGATTTATGATTCAATTCATGATTCATGATTCATGATTCAATTCATGATTCATGATTCGATTCATGATTCATGATTCATGATTCATGATTCGATTCATGATTCATGATTCAATTCATGCTTCATGATTCGATTTTTGATTCATGATTCATGATTCGATTCATGATTCGTGATTCAATTCATGATTCATGATTCGATTCATGATTTAATTCATGATTCATGATTCATGATTCAATTCATGATTCATGATTCATGATTCGATTCATGATTTATGATTCAAATCATGATTCTTGATTCAATTTATGATTCATGATTCGATTCATGATTAATGATTTATGATTCGTTTCATGATTCATGATTCATTTCATGATTCGTGTTTCGATTCATAATTCATGATTCAATTCATGATTCATGATTCAATTCATGATTCATGATTCGATTCATTATTAACGATTCATGATTCATGATTCGAATCATGATTCTTGATTCATTTCATGATTCATGATTTATGATTCAATTCATGATTCATGTTTCGATTCATGATTCATGATTCGATTCATGATTCATGATTCATAATTCATTAGTCAATTCATGATTCATGATTCATGATTCATGATTCAATTCATGATTCATGATTCATGATTCATGATTCAATTCATGATTCATGATTCAATTCATGATTCATGATTCGATTCATGATTCATGATTTATGATTCAATTCATGATTCATGATTTGATTCATGATTAATGATTCGATTCATGATTCATGATTCATAATTCATGATTCAATTCATGATTCATGATTCATGATTCATGATTCAATTCATGATTCATGATTCAATTCATGATTCATGATTCGATTCATGATTCATGATTCATGATTCGATTCATGATTCATGATTTATGATTCAATTCATGATTTATGATTCAATTCATGATTCATGTTTCGATTCATGATTCATGATTCAATTCATGATTTATGATTTATGATTCAATTTATGATTCAATTCAAGATTCATGATTCATGATTCGATTAATGATTTATGATTCAATTCATGATTCATTATTTAATTCATGATTCGATTCATGATTTATGATTCAATTCATGATTCATGATTCATGATTCATTTCATGATTAATGATTCGATTCATGATTCATGATTCATAATTCATGATTCAATTCATAATTCATGATTCGATTCATGATTCATGATTCAATTCATGATTTATGATTTATGATTCAATTTATGATTCAATTCATGATTCATGATTCGATTCATGATTCATGATTTATGAATCAATTCATGATTCAATTCATAATTCATGATTCATGATTCATGATTCGATTCATGATTCATGATTCGATTTATGATTCATGATTCAATTCATGATTCATGATTTATGATTCAATTCATGATTCAATTCATGATTCATGATTCAATTCATGATTCGAGATTCATGATTCGAATCATGATTCATGATTCATGATTCGATTCATGATTCGATTCATGATTCATGATTCATGATTCATGATTCAATTTATGATTCATTATTCATGATTCGATTCATAATTCATGATTCATGATTCAATTCATGATTCATGATTCGATTTATGATTCATGATTCAATTCATGATTCATGATTTATGATTCAATTCATGATTCAATTCATGATTCATGATTGATTTCATGATTGGAGATTCATGATTCGATTAATGATTCATGATTCAATTCATGATTCATGATTCATGATTCGATTCATGATTTAATTCATGATTCATTAATCATGATTCATGATTCAATTTATGATTCATGATTCATGATTCGATTAATGATTCATGATTCAATTCATGATTCATGATTCATGATTCGATTCATGATTTAATTCATGATTCATTAATCATGATTCATGATTCAATTTATGATTCATGATTTATGATTCAATTCATGATTCATGATTCGATTAATAATTAATGATTTATGATTAGTTTCATGATTCATGATTCATTTCATGATTCGTGTTTCGATTCATAATTCATGATATGATTCATGATTCATGATTCATTTCATGATTCATGATTCGATTCATTATTCATGATATATGATTCATGATTCGATTCATGATTCTTGGATCATTTCATGATTCATGATTCATGATTCAATTCATGATTCATGATGCAATTCATGAATTATGATTCAAATCATGATTCATGATTCAATTCATGTTTCATGATTCGATTCATGATTCATGATTCAATTCATGATTCACGATTCATGATTCAATTCATGATTCATGATTCGATTCATGATTCATGATTCATGATTCGATTCATGATTCATGATTCATGATTCAATTCATGATTCATGATTCAATTTTTGATTCATGATTCAATTCATGATTCATGATTTATGATTCAATTCATGATTCCATTCATGATTCATGATTCAATTCATGATTCGAGATTCATGATTCGATTCATGATTCATGATTCAATTCATGATTCATGATTCGATTCATGATTTAATTCATGATTCATGATTCATGATTCAATTCATGATTCATGATTCATGATTCGATTCATGATTTATGATTCAAATCATTATTCTTGATTCAATTTATGATTCATGATTCGATTCATGATTAATGATTTATGATTCGTTTCATGATTCATGATTCATGATTCATGATTCAAATCATGATTCAATTCATGATTCATGATTCAATTCATGATTTATGATTCATTTCATGATTCATGATTCGATTCATGATTCGATTCATGATTCATGATTCATGATTCGATTCATAATTCATGATTCATGATTCGATTCATGATTCATGATTCATGATTCGATTCATGATTCATGATTCATGATTCAATTCATGATTCGATTTATGATTCATGATTCAATTCATGATTCATGATTTATAATTCAATTCATGATTCGATTCATGATTCAATTCATGATTCGAGATTCATTATTCAATTCATGATTCATGATTCAATTCATGATTCGATTCATTATTCATGATTCATGATTCGATTCATGATTCATGATTCGATTCATGATTCTTGATTCATTTCATGATTCATGATTCATTATTCAATTCATGATTCAATTCATGATTCGATTCATGATTCATGATTCGATTCATGATTCTTGATTCATTTCATGATTCATGATTCATGATTCAATTCATGATTCATGTTTCGATTCATGTATCATGATTCGATTCATGATTCATGATTCGATTCATGATTCATGATTCAATTCATGATTCATGATTCATGATTCAATTCATGATTCGATTTATGATTCATGATTCAATTCATGATTCATGATTTATGATTTAATTCATGATTCAATTCATGATTCTTGATTCAATTCATGATTCAAGTATCATGATTCGATTCATGATTCATGATTCAATTCATGATTCATGATTCGATTCATGATTCAATTCATGATTCATGATTCATGAGTCAATTTATGATTCATGATTCATGATTCGATTCATGATTCATGATTCATGATTCATGATTCAAATCATGATTCAATTCATGATTCATGATTCAATTCATGATTTATGATTCAATTCATGATTCATGATTCGATTCATGATTCGATTCATGATTCATGATTCATTATTCGATTCATAATTCATGATTCATGATTTGATTCATGATTCATGATTCATGATTCGATTCATGATTCATGATTCATGATTCAATTCATGATTCGATTTATGATTCATGATTCAATTCATGATTCATGATTTATAATTCAATTCATGATTCGATTCATGATTCAATTCATGATTCGAGATTCATTATTCAATTCATGATTCATGATTCAATTCATGATTCGATTCATTATTCATGATTCATGATTCATGATTCGATTCATGATTCATGTTTCGATTCATGATTCTTGATTCATTTCATGATTCATGATTCATGATTCAATTCATGATTCATGTTTCGATTCATGTATCATGATTCGATTCATGATTCATGATTCGATTCATGACTCATGATTCATGATTCAATTCATGATTCATGATTCAATTCATGATTCATGATTCGATTCATGATTTATGATTCATGATTCATGATTCATGATTCAATTCATGATTCATGATTCGATTCATGATTCATGATTCAATTCATGATTTATAATTTATGATTCAATTTATGATTCAATTCATGATTCACGATTCGATTCATGATTCATGATTCGATTCATGATTCATGATTCAATTCATGATCCATGATTCGATTCAAGATTCATGATTCAATTCATGATTCATGATTCGATTCAAGATTCATGATTCAATTCATGATTCATGATTTATGATTCAACTCCTGATTCAATTCATGATTCATGATTCAATTCATGATTCATGATTCGATTCATTATTCATGATTCATGATTCATGATTCAATTCATGATTCATGATTCAATTCATGATTCATGATTCGATTCATGATTTATGATACATGATTCATGATTCAATTCATGATTCATGATTCGATTCATGATTCATGATTCAATTCATGATTTATGATTTATGATTCAATTTATGATTCAATTCATGATTCATGATTCATGATTTATTTATCAATTCATGATTCAATTCATGATTCATGATTCATGATTCATGATTCGATTCATGATTCATGATTCGATTTATGATTCATGATTCAATTCATGATTCATGATTTATGATTCAATTCATGATTCAATTCATGATTCATGATTCAATTCATGATTCGAGATTCATGATTCGAATCATGATTCATGATTCATGATTCGATTCATGATTCAATTCATGATTCATGATTCATGATTCATGATTCAATTTATGATTCATTATTCATGATTCGATTCATAATTCATGATTCATGATTCAATTCATGATTCATGATTCGATTTATGATTCATGATTCAATTCATGATTCATGATTTATGATTCAATTCATGATTCAATTCATGATTCATGATTGATTTCATGATTCGAGATTCATGATTCGATTAATGATTCATGATTCAATTCATGATTCATGATTCATGATTCGATTCATGATTTAATTCATGATTCATGATTCATGATTCATGATTCAATTTATGATTCATGATTCATGATTCGATTCATGATTCATGATTCAAATCAAGATTCAATATATGATTCATGATTCAATTCATGATTTATGATTCAATTCATGATTCATGATTCGATTCATAATTAATGATTTATGATTAGTTTCATGATTCATGATTCATTTCATGGTTCGTGTTTCGATTCATAATTCATGATATGATTCATGATTCATGATTCAATTCATGATTCATGATTTGATTCATTATTCATGATTCATGATTCATGATTCAATTCATGATTCATGATGCAATTCATGAATTATGATTCAAATCATGATTCATGATTCAATTCATGTTTCATGATTCGATTCATGATTCATGATTCAATTCATGATTCATGATTCATGATTTAATTCATGATTCATGATTCGATTCATGATTCATGATTCATGATTCAATTCATGATTCATGATTCGATTTTTGATTCATGATTCAATTCATGATTCATGATTTATGATTCAATTCATGATTCCATTCATGATTCATGATTCAATTCATGATTCGAGATTCATGATTCGATTCATCATTCGTGATTCAATTCATGATTCATGATTCGATTCATGATTTAATTCATGATTCATGATTCATGATTCAATTCATGATTCATGATTCATGATTCGATTCATGATTTATGATTCAAATCATGATTCTTGATTCAATTTATGATTCATGATTCGATTCATGATTAATGATTTATGATTCGTTTCATGATTCATTTCATGATTCGTGTTTCGATTCATAATTCATGATTCAATTCATGATTCATGATTCAATTCATGATTCATGATTCGATTCATTATTAACGATTCATGATTCATGATTCGAATCATGATTCTTGATTCATTTCATGATTCATGATTCATGATTCAATTCATGATTCATGTTTCGATTCATGATTCATGATTCGATTCATGATTCATGATTTATAATTCATGATTCAATTCATGATTCATGATTCATGATTCAATTCATGATTCATGATTCATGATTCAATTCGTGATTCATGATTCAATTCATTATTCATGATTCGATTCATGATTCATGATTCATGATTCATGATTCGATTCATGATTCATGATTTATGATTCAATTCATGATTCATGATTCGATTCATGATTCATGATTCGATTCATGATTCATGATTCATAATTCATGATTCAATTCATGATTCATGATTCATGATTCAATTCATGATTCATGATTCAATTCATGATTCATGATTCGATTCATGATTCATGATTCATGATTCATGATTCGATTCATGATTCATGATTCATGATTCATGATTCATGATTCGATTCATGATTCATGATTTATGATTCAATTCATGATTCATGTTTCGATTCATGATTCATGAATCAAATCATGATTTATGATTTATGATTCAATTTATGATTCAATTCATGATTCATGATTCATGATTCGATTCATGATTCATGATTCAATTCATGATTCATTATTTAATTCATGATTCGATTCATGATTTATGATTCAATTCATGATTCATGATTCATTTCATGATTAATGATTCGATTCATGATTCATGATTCATAATTCATGATTCAATTCATGATTCATGATTCGATTCATGATTCATGATTCAATTCATGATTCATGATTTATGATTCAATTCATGATTCAATTCATGATTCATGATTCATGATTCGATTCATGATTCATGATTCGAATTTATGATTCATAATTTAATTCATGATTCATGATTTATTATTCAATTCATGATTCAATTCATGATTCAATTCATGATTCGAGATTCATGATTCGATTCATGATTCATGATTCATGATTCATGATTCGATTCATGATTCATGATTCGATTCATGATTCATGATTCGATTCATGATTCATGATTCATAATTCATGATTCAATTCATGATTCATGATTCATGATTCAATTCATGATTCATGATTCAATTCATGATTCATGATTCGATTCATGATTCATGATTCATGATTCATGATTCGATTCATGATTCATGATTTATGATTCAATTCATGATTCATGATTCGATTCATGATTCATGATTCGATTCATGATTTATGATTCATAATTCATGATTTAATTCATGATTCATGATTCATGATTCAATTCATGATTCATGATTCAATTCATGATTCATGATTCGATTCATGATTCATGATTCATGATTCGATTCATGATTCATGATTCATGATTCATGATTCATGATTCGATTCATGATTCATGATTTATGATTCAATTCATGATTCATGTTTCGATTCATGATTCATGATTCAAATCATGATTTATGATTTATGATTCAATTTATGATTCAATTCATGATTCATGATTCATGATTCGATTCATGATTCATGATTCAATTCATGATTCATTATTTAATTCATGATTCGATTCATGATTTATGATTCAATTCATGATTCATGATTCATTTCATGATTAATGATTCGATTCATGATTCATGATTCATAATTCATGATTCAATTCATGATTCATGATTCGATTCATGATTCATGATTCAATTCATGATTCATGATTTATGATTCAATTCATGATTCAATTCATGATTCATGATTCATGATTCATGATTCGATTCATGATTCATGATTCGAATTTATGATTCATAATTCAATTCATGATTCATGATTTATTATTCAATTCATGATTCAATTCATGATTCAATTCATGATTCAAAATTCATGATTCAATTCATGATTCATGATTCATGATTCATGATTCGATTCATGATTCGATTCATGATTCATGATTCATGTTTCATGATTCAATTCATGATTCATGATTCATGATTCGATTCATAATTCATGATTCATGATTCAATTCATGATTCGAGATTCATGATTCGATTAATGATTCATGATTCAATTCATGATTCATGATTCATGATTCGATTCATGATTTAATTCATGATTCATGATTCATAATTCATGATTCAATTTATGATTCATGATTCATGATTCGATTCATGATTCATGATTCATGATTCATGATTCAAATCATGATTCAATTCATGATTCATGATTCAATTCATGATTTATGATTCAATTCATGATTCATGATTTTATTCATAATTAATGATTTATGATTCGTTTCAAGATTCATGATTCGTGTTTCGATTCATAATTCATGATTCAATTCATGATTCATGATTCAATTCTTGATTCATGATTCGATTCATTATTCATGATTCATGATTCAATTCATGATTCATGATTCAATTCTTGATTCATGATTCGATTCATTATTCATGATTCATGATTCTTGATTCGATTCATGATTCTTGATTCATTTCATGATTCATGATTCATGATTCAATTCATGATTCATGTTTCGATTCATGTATCATGATTCGATTCATGATTCATGATTCGATTCATGATTCATGATTCATGATTCTTGATTCAATTCATGATTCATGTTTCGATTCATGTATCATGATTCGATTCATGATTCATGATTCGATTCATGATTCATGATTCATGATTCATGATTCAATTCATGATTCATGATTCAATTCATGATTCATGATTCGATTAATGATTTATGATTCATGATTCATTATTCAATTCATGATTCATGATTCGATTCATGATTCATGATTCAATTCATGATTTATGATTCATGATTCAATTTATGATTCAATTCATGATTCATGATTCGATTCATGATTCATGATTCATGATTCGATTCATGATTCATGATTCAATTCATCATTCATGATTCATTATTTAATTCATGATTCGATTCATGATTCATGATTCAATTCATGATTCATGATTCAATTCATGATTCATGATTCGATTCATGATTCATGATTCATGATTCAATTCATGATTAATGAGTCGATTCATGATTCATGATTCAATTCATGATTCATGATTTATGATTCAACTCATGATTCAATTCATGATTCATGATTCATGATTCGATTCATGATTCATGATTCAATTCATGATTCATGATTTGATTCATGATTTATGATTCATGATTCGATTCATGATTCATGATTCCATTCATGATTCATGATTCCATTCATGATTCATGATTTATGATTCAACTCATGATTCAATTCATGATTCATGATTCATGATTCATGATTCGATTCATGATTCATGATTCAATTCATGATTCATGATTTGATTCATGATTCAATTCAGTAATCATGATTCATGATTCATGATTCAATTCATGATTCATGATTCATGATTGAATTCATGATTCATTTCATGATTCATGATTCAATTCATGATTCATGATTCAATTCATGATTCATGATTCAATTCATGATTCATGATTCAATTCCTGATTCATTTCATGATTCATGATTCATGATTCAATTCATGATTCATAATTCAATTTATGATTCATGATTCAATTCATGATTCGAGATTCATGATTCGATTCATGATTCATGATTCAATTCATGATTCATGATTCGATTCATGATTCAATTCATGATTCATGATTCATGATTCATGATTCAATTCATGATTCATGATTCATGATTCAAATAATGATTCAATTCATGATTTATGATTCAATTCATGATTTATGATTCAATTCATGATTCATGATTCAATTCATGATTCATGATTCGATTCATGATTAATGATTTATGATTCATTTCATGATTCATGATTCATTTCATGATTCGTGTTTCAATTCATAATTCATGATTCAATTCATGATTCATGATTCAATTCATGATTCATTATTCGATTCATTATTCATGATTCATGATTCATGATTCGATTCATGATTCTTGATTCATTTCATGATTCATGATTCATGATTCAATTCATGATTCGATATTCATGATTTGATTAATGATTCATGATTCAATTCATGATTCATGATTCATGATTCGATTCATGATTTAATTCATGATTCATGATTTATGATTCATGATTCAATTTATGATTCATGATTCGATTCATGATTCATGATTCATGATTCATGATTCAAATCATGATTCAATTCATGATTCATGATTCAATTCATGATTCATGATTCATTTCATGATTCGTGTTTCGATTCATAATTCATGATTCAATTCATGATTCATGATTCAATTCATGATTCTTGATTTGATTCATTATTCATGATTCATGATTCATGATTCGATTCATGATTCTTGATTCATTTCATGATTCATGATTCATGATTCAATTCATGATTCATGTTTCGATTCATGTATCATGATTCGATTCATGATTCATGATTCGATTCATGATTCATGATTCATGATTCAATTCATGATTCATGATTCAATTCATGTTTCATGATTCGATTCATGATTTATGATTCATGATTCATTATTCAATTCATGATTCATGATTCGATTCATGATTCATGATTCAATTCATGATTTATGATTTATAATTCAATTTATGATTCAATTCATGATTCATAATTCGATTCATGATTCATGATTTATGATTCAATTCATGATTCATGATTCGATTTATGATTCATGATTCAATTCATGATTCATGATTTATGATTCAATTCATGATTCAATTCATGATTCATGATTCAATTCATGATTCGAGATTCATGATTCGATTCATGATTCATGATTCATGATTCGATTCATGATTCAATTCATGATTCATGATTCATGATTCATGATTCAATTCATGATTCATTATTCATGATTCGATTCATAATTCATGATTCATGATTCAATTTATGATTCATGATTCAATTCATGAATTATGATTTATGATTCAATTCATGATTCAATTCATGATTCATGATTGATTTCATGATTCGAGATTCATGATTCGATTAATGATTCATGATTCAATTCATGACTCATGATTCATGAGTCAATTTATGATTCATTAATTCATGATTCGATTCATGATTCATTATTCATGATTCAAATCATGATTCAATATATGATTCATGATTCAATTCATGATTTATGATTCAATTCATGATTCATGATTCGATTCATAATTAATGATTTATGATTCGTTTCATGATTCATGATTCATTTCATGATTCATGATTCGATTCATTATACATGATTCATGATTCATGATTTGATTCATGATTCTTGATTCATTTCATGATTCATGATTCAATTCATGATTCATGATGCAATTCATGAATTATGATTCAAATCATGATTCATGATTCAATTCATGTTTCATGATTCGATTCATGATTCATGATTCAATTCATGATTCATGATTCAAGATTCAATTCATGATTCATGATTTGATTCATGATTCATGATTTATGATTCGATTCATGATTCATGATTCATGATTCATGATTCATGATTCAATTCATGATTCATGATTCGATTTTTGATTCATGATTCAATTCATGATTCATAATTTATGATTCAATTCATGATTCCATTCATGATTCATGATTCAATTCATGATTCGAGATTCATGATTCGATTCATGATTCGTGATTCAATTCATGATTCATGATTCAATTCATGATTCATGATTCAATTCATGATTCATGATTTATGATTCAATTCATGATTCAATTCATGATTCATGATTCAATTCATGATTCATGATTCATGATTCGATTCATGATTTATGATTCAAATCATGATTCTTGATTCAATTCATGATTCATGATTCGATTCATGATTATTGATTTATGATTCGTTTCATGATTCATGATTCATTTCATGATTCGTGTTTCGATTCATAATTCATGATTCAATTAATGATTCATGATTCAATTCATGATTCATGATTCTATTCATTATTAACGATTCATGATTCATGATTCGATTCATGATTCTTGATTCATTTCATGATTCATGATTCATGATTCAATTCATGATTCATGTTTCGATTCATGATTCATGATTCGATTCATGATTCATGATTCATAATTCATGATTCAATTCATGATTCATGATTCGATTCATGATTCATGATTTGATTTATGATTCATGATTCAATTCATGATTCATGATTTATGATTCAATTCATGATTCAATTCATGATTCATGATTCAATTCATGATTCGAGATTCATGATTCGATTCATGATTCATGATTCATGATTCATCTTTCGATTCATGATTCAATTCATGATTCATGATTCATGTTTCATGATTCAATATATGATTCATGTTTCGATTCATGATTCAATTCATGATTCATGATTCATGTTTCATGATTCAATATATGATTCATGATTCATGATTTGATTCATAATTCATGATTCATGATTCAATTCATGATTCATGATTCGATTTGTGATTCATGATTCAATTCATGATTCATGATTTATGATTCAATTCATGATTCAATTAATGATTCATGATTCAATTCATGATTCGAGATTCATGATTCGATTAATGATTCATGATTCAATTCATGATTCATGATTCATGATTCAATTTATAATTCATGATTCATGATTCGATTCATGATTCATGATTCATGATTCATGATTCAAATCATGATTCAATTCATGATTCATGATTCAATTCATGATTTATGATTCAATTCATGATTTATGATTTTATTCATAATTAATGATTTATGATTCGTTTCATGATTCATGATTCATTTCATGATTCGTGTTTCGATTCATAATTCATGATTCAATTCATGATTCATGATTCAATTCATGATTCATGATTCGATTCATTATTCATGATTCATGATTCATGATTCGATTCATGATTCTTGATTCATTACATGATTCATGATTCATGATTCAATTCATGTTTCGATTCATGTATCATGATTTGATTCATGATTCATGATTCGATTCATGATTCATGATTCATGATTCAAATCATGATTCATGATTCGATTCATGATTTATGATTCATGATTCATTATTCAATTCATGATTCATGATTCGATTCATGATTCATGATTCAATTCATGATTTATGATTTATGATTCAATTTATGATTCAATTCATGATTCATGATTCGATTCATGATTCGATTCATGATTCATGATTTAATTCATGATTCATTATTTAATTCATGATTCGATTCATGATTCATGATTCAATTCATGATTCATGATTCAATTCTTGATTCATGATTCATGATTCATGATTCAATTCATGATTAATGATTCAATTCATGATTCATGATTTATGATTCAATTCATGATTCATGTTTCGATTCATGTATCATGATTCGATTCATGATTCATGATTCGATTCATGATTCATGATTCATGATTCACTTCATGATTCATGATTCAATTCATGATTCATGATTCGATTCATGATTTATGATTCATGATCCATTATTCAATTCATGATTCATGATTCGATTCATGATTCATGATTCAATTCATGATTTATGATTTATGATTCAATTTATGATTCAATTCATGATTCATAATTCGATTCATGATTCATGATTTATGATTCAATTCATGATTCATGATTCGATTTATGATTCATGATTCAATTCATGATTCATGATTTATGATTCAATTCATGATTCAATTCATGATTCATGATTCAATTCATGATTCGAGATTCATGATTCGATTCATGATTCATGATTCATGATTCATGATTCAATTCATGATTCAATTCATGATTCATGATTCATGATTCATGATTCAATTCATGATTCATTATTCATGATTCGATTCATAATTCATGATTCATGATTCAATTCATGATTCATGATTCAATTCATGATTCATGATTCAATTTATGATTCATGATTCAATTCATGAATTATGATTTATGATTCAATTCATGATTCATGATTGATTTCATGATTCGAGATTCATGATTCGATTAATGATTCAGGATTCAATTCATGATTCATGATTCGATTCATGATTTAATTCATGATTCATGATTCATGATTCATGATTCAATTTATGATTCATGATTCATGATTCGATTCATGATTCATTATTCATGATTCAAATCATGATTCAATATATGATTCATGATTCAATTCATGATTTATGATTCAATTCATGATTCATGATTTGATTCATAATTAATGATTTATGATTCGTTTCATGATTCATTATTCATTTCATGATTCGTGTTTCGATTCATAATTCATGATTCAATTCATGATTCATGATTCAATTCATGATTCATGATTCGATTCATTATACATGATTCATGATTCATGATTTGATTCATGATTCTTGATTCATTTCATGATTCATGATTCATTTCATGATTCATGATGCAATTCATGAATTATGATTCAAATCATGATTCATGATTCAATTCATGTGTCATGATTCGATTCATGATTCATGATTCAATTCATGATTCATGATTTGATTCATGATTCATGATTCGATTCATGATTCATGATTCATGATTCATGATTCAATTCATGATTCATGATTCGATTTTTGATTCATGATTCAATTCATGATTCATGATTTATGATTCCATTCATGATTCATGATTCAATTCATGATTCGAGATTCATGATTCGATTCATGATTCGTGATTCAATTCATGATTCAATTCATGATTCATGATTTATGATTCAATTCATGATTCAATTCATGATTCATGATTCAATTCATGATTCATGATTCATGATTCGATTCATGATTCATGATTCAAATCATGATTCAAATCATGATTCATGATTCAATTCATGATTTATGATTTAAATCATGATTCTTGATTCAATTCATGATTCATAATTCGATTCATGATTAATGATTTATGATTCGTTTCATGATTCATGATTCATTTCATGATTCGTGTTTCGATTCATAATTCATGATTCAATTAATGATTCATGATTAAATTCATGATTCATGATTCGATTCATTATTAACGATTCATAATTCATGATTTGATTCATGATTCTTGATTCATTTCATGATTCATGATTCATGATTCAAATCATGATTCAATTCATGATTCATGATTCAATTCATGATTCATGATTCAATTCATGATTCATGATTCGATTCATGATTAATGATTTATGATTCGTTTCATGATTCATGATTCATTTCATGATTCGTGTTTCGATTCATAATTCATGATTCAATTCATGATTCATGATTCAATTCATGATTCGAGATTCATGATTCGATTCATGATTCATGATTAATGATTCATGATTTGATTCATGATTCAATTCATGATTCATGATTCATGTTTCATGATTCAATTCATGATTCATGATTCGATTCATAATTCATGATTTATGATTCAATTCATGATTCATGATTCGATTCATGATTCATGATTCATAATTCATGATTCAATTCATGATTCATGATTCATGATTCGATTCATGATTCATGATTCGATTTATGATTCATGATTCAATTCATGATTCATGATTTATGATTCAATTCATGATTCAATTCATGATTCATGATTCAATTCATGATTCGAGATTCATGATTCGATTCATGATTCATGATTCATGATTCGATTCATGATTTATGATTCATGATTCATGATTCAAATCATGATTCAATTCATGATTCATGATTCAATTCATGATTTATGATTCAATTCATGATTTATGATTTTATTCATAATTAATGATTTATGATTCGTTTCATGATTCATGATTCATTTCATGATTCGTGTTTCGATTCATAATTCATGATTCAATTCATGATTCATGATTCAATTCATGATTCATGATTCGATTCATTATTCATGATTCATGATTCATGATTCGATTCATGATTCTTGATTCATTACATGATTCATGATTCATGATTCAATTCATGATTCATGTTTCGATTCATGTATCATGATTTGATTCATGATTCATGATTCGATTCATGATTCATGATTCATGATTCAATTCATGATTCATGATTCGATTCATGATTTATGATTCATGATTCATTATTCAATTCATGATTCATGATTCGATTCATGATTCATGATTCAATTCATGATTTATGATTTATGATTCAATTTATGATTCAATTCATGATTCATGATTCGATTCATGATTCGATTCATGATTCATGATTTAATTCATGATTCATTATTTAATTCATGATTCGATTCATGATTCATGATTCAATTCATGATTCATGATTCAATTCATGATTCATGATTCATGATTCATGATTCATGATTCAATTCATGATTAATGAGTCGATTCATGATTCATGATTCAATTCATGATTCATGATTTATGATTCAACTCATGATTCAATTCATGATTCATGATTCATGATTCGATTCATGATTCATGATTCCATTCATGATTCATGATTTGATTCATGATTCATGATTCATGATTCGATTTAAGATTCCATTCATGATTTATGATTCCATTCATGATTCATGATTCAATTCATGATTCATGATTTATGATTCAATTCATGATTCCATTCATGATTCATGATTTGATTCATGATTCATGATTCGATTTATGATTCCATTCATGATTCATGATTCCATTCATGATTCATGATTCAATTCATGATTCATGATTTATGATTCAATTCATGATTCAATTCATGATTCATGATTTATGATTCAATTCATGATTCAATTCATGATTCATGATTCAATTCATGATTCATGATTTATGATTCAACTCATGATTCAATTCATGATTCATGATTCGATTCATGATTCATGATACCATTCATGATTCATGATTTGATTCAAGATTCATGATTCATGATTCGATTTATGATTCCATTCATGATTCATGATTCCATTCATGATTCATGATTCAATTCATGATTCATGATTTATGATTCAATTCATGATTCAATTCATAATTCATGATTTATGATTCAATTCATGATTCAATTCATGATTCATGATTCATGATTCGATTCATGATTCATGATTCAATTCATGAATCATGATTCATGATTCATGATTCAATTCATGATTCATGATTCATGATTGAATTCATGATTCATTTCATGATTCATGATTCAATTCATGATTCATGATTCAATTCATGATTCATGATTCAATTCATGATTCATGATTCAATTCATGATTCAATTCCTGATTCATTTCATGATTCATGATTCATGATTTAATTCATGATTCATGATGCAATTCATTATTCATGATTCAATTCATGATTCATGATTAAATTCATGATTCATGATTCGATTTATGATTCATGCTTCAATTCATGATTCGAGATTCATGATTCGATTCATGATTCATGATTCAATTCATGATTCATGATTCATGATTCGATTCATGATTCAATTCATGATTCATGATTCATGATTCATGATTCAATTCATGATTCATGATTCATGATTCAAATCATGATTCAATTCATGATTCATGATTCAATTCATGATTCATGATTCAATTCATGATTCGAGATTCATGATTCGATTCATGATTCATGATTAATGATTCATGATTTGATTCATGATTCAATTCATGATTCATGATTCATGTTTCATGATTCAATTCATGATTCATGATTCGATTCATAATTCATGATTTATGATTCAATTCATGATTCATGATTCGATTTGTGATTCATGATTCAATTCATGATTCATTATTTATGATTCAATTCATGATTCAATTCATGATTCATGATTCAATTCATGATTCGAGATTCATGATTCTATTAATGATTCATGATTCAATTCATGATTCATGATTCGATTCATGATTTAATTCATGATTCATGATTCAATTTATGATTCATTAATTCATGATTCGATTCATGATACATGATTCAAATCATGATTCAATTCATGATTCATGATTCAATTCATGATTTATGATTCAATTCATGATTCATGATTTTATTCATAATTAATGATTTATGATTCGTTTCATGATTCATGATTCATTTCATGATTCGTGTTTCGATTCATAATTCATGATTCAATTCATGATTCATGATTCAATTCATGATTCATGATTCGATTCATGATTCTTGATTCATTTCATGATTCATGATTCATGATTCAATTCATGATTCATTTCATGATTCATGATTCATGATTCAATTCATGATTCATGTTTCGATTCATGTATCATGATTCGATTCATGATTTATGATTCATGATTCATTATTCAATTCATGATTCATGATTCGATTCATGATTCATTATTCAATTCATGATTCATGATTCGATTCATGTATCATGATTCGATTCATGATTCATGATTCAATTAATGATTCATGATTCGATTCATGATTTATGATTCATGATTCATTATTCAATTCATGATTCATGATTCGATTCATGTATCATGATTCGATTCATGTATCATGATTCGATTCATGATTCATGATTCGATTCATGATTCATGATTCGATTCATGATTTATGATTCATGATTCATTATTCAATTCATGATTCATGATTCGATTCATGTATCATGATTCGATTCATGATTCATGATTCGATTCATGATTCATGATTCAATTCATGATTTATGATTTATGATTCAATTTATGATTCAATTCATGATTCATGATTCGATTCATGATTCGATTCATGATTCATGATTCATTATTTAATTCATGATTCGATTCATGATTCATGATTCAATTCATGATTCATGATTCAATTCATGATTCATGATTCGATTCATGATTCATGATTCATGATTCATGATTCAATTCATGATTAATGAGTCGATTCATGATTCATGATTCAATTCATGATTCATGATTTATGATTCAACTCATGATTCAATTCATGATTCATGATTCATGATTCGATTCATGATTCATGATTCCATTCATGATTCATGATTTGATTCATGATTCATGATTCGATTCATGATTCCATTCATGATTCATGATTCCATTCATGATTCATGATTCCATTCATGATTCATGATTCCATTCATGATTCATGATTCAATTCATGATTCATGATTCAATTCATGATTCATGATTTATGATTCAATTCATGATTCAATTCATGATTCATGATTTATGATTCAATTCATGATTCAATTCATGATTCATGATTTGATTCATGATTCATGATTCAATTCATGATTCATGATTCATGATTGAATTCATGATTCATTTCATGATTCATGATTCAATTCATGATTCATAATTCAATTCATGATTCATTTCATGATTCATGATTCAATTCCTGATTCATTTCATGATTCATGATTCACGATTTAATTCATGATTAATGATTCATGATTCAATTCATGATTCATGATGCAATTCATTATTCATGATTCAATTCATGATTCATGATTCAATTCATGATTCATGATTCGATTTATGATTCATGCTTCAATTCATGATTCGAGATTCATGATTCGATTCATGATTCATGATTCATGATTCGATTCATGATTCAATTCATGATTCATGATTCAAATCATGATTCAATTCATGATTCATGATTCAATTCATGATTCATGATTCAATTCATGATTCATGATTCAATTCATGATTCATGATTCGATTCATGATTAATGATTTATGATTTGTTTCATGATTCATGATTCATTTCATGATTCGTGGTTCGATTCATAATTCATGATTCAATTCATGATTCATGATTCAATTTATGATTCGAGATTCATGATTCGATTCATGATTCATGATTCATGATTCGATTCATGATTCAATTCATGATTCATGAGTCATGTTTCATGATTCAATTCATAATTCATGATTCATGATTCGATTCATAATTCATGATTCATGATTCAATTCATGATTTATGATTCGAATAATGATTCATGATTCAATTCATGATTCATGATTTATGATTCAATTCATGATTCAATTCATGATTCATGATTCAATTCAAGATTCGAGATTCATGATTCGATTAATGATTCATGATTCAATTCATGATTCATGATTCATGATTCGATTCATGATTTAATTCATGATTCATGATTCAATTTATGATTCATGATTCATGATTCGATTCATGATTCATGATTCATGATTCAAATCATGATTCAATTCATGATTCATGATTCATGATTCGATTCATGATTCATGATTCATGATTCAAATCATGATTCAATTCATGATTCATGATTCAATTCATGATTTATGATTCAATTCATGATTCATGATTTTATTCATAATTAATGATTTATGATTCGTTTCATGATTCATGATTCATTTCATGATTCATGTTTCGATTCATAATTCATGATTCAATTCATGATTCATTGATTCAATTCATGATTCATTATTCGATTCATTATTCATGATTCATTTCATGATTCATGATTCATGATTTAATTCATGATTCATGTTTCGATTCATGTATCATGATTCGATTCACGATTCATGATTCGATTCATGATTCATGATTCATGATTCATGATTCAATTCATGATTCATGATTCGATTCATGATTTATGATTCATGATTCATTATTCAATTCATGATTCATGATTCGATTCATGATTCATGATTCAATTCATGATTTATGATTTATGATTCAATTTATAATTCAATTCATGATTCATGATTCGATTCATGATTCGATTCATGATTCATGATTCAATTCATGATTCATGATTTATGATTCAATTCATGATTCATGATTCATTTCATGATTCGTGTTTCGATTCATAATTCATGATTCAATTCATGATTCATGATTCAATTCATGATTCATTATTCGATTCATTATTCATGATTCATTTCATGATTTATGATTCATGATTTAATTCATGATTCATGTTTCGATTCATGTATCATGATTCGATTCACGATTCATGATTCGATTCATGATTCATGATTCATGATTCATGATTCAATTCATGATTCATGATTCAATTCATGATTCATGATTCGATTCATGATTAATGATTTATGATTCGTTTCATGATTCATGATTCATTTCATGATTCGTGTTTCGATTCATAATTCATGATTCAATTCATGATTCATGATTCAATTCATGATTCGAGATTCATGATTCGATTCATGATTCATGATTAATGATTCATGATTTGATTCATGATTCAATTCATGATTCATGATTCATGTTTCATGATTCAATTCATGATTCATGATTCGATTCATAATTCATGATTTATGATTCAATTCATGATTCATGATTCGATTCATGATTCATGATTCATAATTCATGATTCAATTCATGATTCATGATTCATGATTCGATTCATGATTCATGATTCGATTTATGATTCATGATTCAATTCATGATTCATGATTTATGATTCAAATCATGATTTAATTCATGATTCATGATTCAATTCATGATTCGAGATTCATGATTCGATTCATGATTCATGATTCATGATTCGATTCATGATTTATGATTCATGATTCATGATTCAAATCATGATTCAATTCATGATTCATGATTCAATTCATGATTTATGATTCAATTCATGATTTATGATTTTATTCATAATTAATGATTTATGATTCGTTTCATGATTCATGATTCATTTCATGATTCGTGTTTCGATTCATAATTCATGATTCAATTCATGATTCATGATTCAATTCATGATTTATGATTCGATTCATTATTCATGATTCATGATTCATGATTCGATTCATGATTCTTGATTCATTACATGATTCATGATTCATGATTCAATTCATGATTCATGTTTCGATTCATGTATCATGATTTGATTCATGATTCATGATTCGATTCATGATTCATGATTCATGATTCAATTCATGATTCATGATTCGATTCATGATTTATGATTCATGATTCATTATTCAATTCATGATTCATGATTCGATTCATGATTCATGATTCAATTCATGATTTATGATTTATGATTCAATTTATGATTCAATTCATGATTCATGATTCGATTCATGATTCGATTCATGATTCATGATTTAATTCATGATTCATTATTTAATTCATGATTCGATTCATGATTCATGATTCAATTCATGATTCATGATTCAATTCATGATTCATGATTCATGATTCATGATTCATGATTCATGATTCAATTCATGATTAATGAGTCGATTCATGATTCATGATTCAATTCATGATTCATGATTTATGATTCAACTCATGATTCAATTCATGATTCATGATTCATGATTCGATTCATGATTCATGATTCCATTCATGATTCATGATTTGATTCATGATTCATGATTCATGATTCGATTTAAGATTCCATTCATGATTTATGATTCCATTCATGATTCATGATTCAATTCATGATTCATGATTTATGATTCAATTCATGATTCCATTCATGATTCATGATTTGATTCATGATTCATGATTCATGATTCGATTTATGATTCCATTCATGATTCATGATTCCTTTCATGATTCATGATTCAATTCATGATTCATGAATTATGATTCAATTCATGATTCAATTCATGATTCATGATTTATGATTCAATTCATGATTCAATTCATGATTCATGATTCAATTCATGATTCATGATTTGATTCATGATTCATGATTCATGATTCAATTCTTGATTAATGAGTCAATTCATGATTCATGATTCAATTCATGATTCATGATTTATGATTCAACTCATGATTCAATTCATGATTCATGATTCGATTCATGATTCATGATACCATTCATGATTCATGATTTGATTCATGATTCATGATTCGATATATGATTCCATTCATGATTCATGATTCATGATTCAATTCATGATTCATGATTTATGATTCAATTCATGATTCAATTCATAATTCATGATTTATGATTCAATTCATGATTCAATTCATGATTCATGATTCATGATTCGATTCATGATTCATGATTCTATTCATGAATCATGATTCATGATTCATGATTCAATTCATGATTCAAGATTCATGATTGAATTCATGATTCATTTCATGATTCATGATTCAATTCATGATTCATGATTCAATTCATGATTCATGATTCAATTCATGATTCATGATTCAATTCATGATTCAATTCCTGATTCATTTCATGATTCATGATTCATGATTTAATTCATGATTCATGATGCAATTCATTATTCATGATTCAATTCATGATTCATGATTAAATTCATGATTCATGATTTGATTTATGATTCATGCTTCAATTCATGATTCGAGATTCATGATTCGATTCATGATTCATGATTCAATTCATGATTCATGATTCATGATTCGATTCATGATTCAATTCATGATTCATGATTCATGATTCATGATTCAATTCATGATTCATGATTCATGATTCAAATCATGATTCAATTCATGATTCATGATTCAATTCATGATTCATGATTCAATTCATGATTCATGATTCGATTCATGATTAATGATTTATGATTCGTTTCATGATTCATGATTCATTTCATGATTCTTGTTTCGATTCATAATTCATGAATCAATTCATGATTCATGATTCAATTCATGATTCGAGATTCATGATTCGATTCATGATTCATGATTAATGATTCATGATTTGATTCATGATTCAATTCATGATTCATGATTCATGTTTCATGATTCAATTCATGATTCATGATTCGATTCATAATTCATGATTTATGATTCAATTCATGATTCATGATTCGATTTATGATTCATGATTCAATTCATGATTCATTATTTATGATTCAATTCATGATTCAATTCATGATTCATGATTCAATTTATGATTCGAGATTCATGATTCTATTAATGATTCATGATTCAATTCATGATTCATGATTCGATTCATGATTTAATTCATGATTCATGATTCAATTTATGATTCATTAATTCATGATTCGATTCATGATACATGATTCAAATCATGATTCAATTCATGATTCATGATTCAATTCATGATTTATGATTCAATTCATGATTCATGATTTTATTCATAATTAATGATTTATGATTCGTTTCATGATTCATGATTCATTTCATGATTCGTGTTTCGATTCATAATTCATGATTCAATTCATGATTCATGATTCAATTCATGATTCATGATTCGATTCATTATTCATGGTTCATGATTCATGATTCGATTCATGATTCTTGATTCATTTCATGATTCATGATTCATGATTCAATTCATGATTCATTTCATGATTCATGATTCATGATTCAATTCATGATTCATGTTTCGATTCATGTATCATGATTCGATTCATGATTTATGATTCATGATTCATTATTCAATTCATGATTCATGATTCGATTCATGATTCATTATTCAATTCATGATTCATGATTCGATTCATGTATCATGATTCGATTCATGATTCATGATTCAATTCATGATTCATGATTCGATTCATGATTTATGATTCATGATTCATTATTCAATTCATGATTCATGATTCGATTCATGTATCATGATTCGATTCATGTATCATGATTCGATTCATGATTCATGATTCGATTCATGATTCATGATTCGATTCATGATTTATGATTCATGATTCATTATTCAATTCATGATTCATGATTCGATTCATGTATCATGATTCGATTCATGATTCATGATTCGATTCATGATTCATGATTCAATTCATGATTTATGATTTATGATTCAATTTATGATTCAATTCATGATTCATGATTCGATTCATGATTCGATTCATGATTCATGATTCATTATTTAATTCATGATTCGATTCATGATTCATGATTCAATTCATGATTCATGATTCAATTCATGATTCATGATTCATGATTCATGATTCAATTCATGATTAATGAGTCGATTCATGATTCATGATTCAATTCATGATTCATGATTTATGATTCAACTCATGATTCAATTCATGATTCATGATTCATGATTCGATTCATGATTCATGATTCCATTCATGATTCATGATTTGATTCATGATTCATGATTCGATTCATGATTCCATTCATGATTCATGATTCCATTCATGATTCATGATTCCATTCATGATTCATGATTCAATTCATGATTCATGATTCAATTCATGATTCATGATTTATGATTCAATTCATGATTCAATTCATGATTCATGATTTATGATTCAATTCATGATTCAATTCATGATTCATGATTCATGATTCATGATTCAATTCATGAATCATGATTTGATTCATGATTCATGATTCAATTCATGATTCATGATTCATGATTGAATTCATGATTCATTTCATGATTCATGATTCAATTCATGATTCATAATTCAATTCATGATTCATTTCATGATTCATGATTCAATTCCTGATTCATTTCATGATTCATGATTCACGATTTAATTCATGATTAATGATTCATGATTCAATTCATGATTCATGATGCAATTCATTATTCATGATTCAATTCATGATTCATGATTCAATTCATGATTCATGATTCGATTTATGATTCATGCTTCAATTCATGATTCGAGATTCATGATTCGATTCATGATTCATGATTCATGATTCGATTCATGATTCAATTCATGATTCATAATTCAAATCATGATTCAATTCATGATTCATGATTCAATTCATGATTCATGATTCAATTCATGATTCATGATTCAATTCATGATTCATGATTCGATTCATGATTAATGATTTATGATTTGTTTCATGATTCATGATTCATTTCATGATTCGTGTTTCGATTCATAATTCATGATTCAATTCATGATTCATGATTCAATTTATGATTCGAGATTCATGATTCGATTCATGATTCATGATTCATAATTCGATTCATGATTCAATTCATGATTCATGAGTCATGTTTCATGATTCAATTCATAATTCATGATTCATGATTCGATTCATAATTCATGATTCATGATTCAATTCATGATTTATGATTCGAATTATGATTCATGATTCAATTCATGATTCATGATTTATGATTCAATTCATGATTCAATTCATGATTCATGATTCAATTCAAGATTCGAGATTCATGATTCGATTAATGATTCATGATTCAATTCATGATTCATGATTCATGATTCGATTCATGATTTAATTCATGATTCATGATTCAATTTATGATTCATGATTCATGATTCGATTCATGATTCATGATTCATGATTCAAATTATGATTCAATTCATGATTCATGATTCAATTCATGATTTATGATTCAATTCATGATTCATGATTTTATTCATAATTAATGATTTATGATTCGTTTCATGATTCATGATTCATTTCATGATTCATGTTTCGATTCATAATTCATGACTCAATTCATGATTCATGATTCAATTCATGATTCATGATTCGATTCATTATTCATGATTCATGATTCATGATTCGATTCATGATTCTTGATTCATTTCATGATTCATGATTCATGATTTAATTCATGATTCATGTTTCGATTCATGTATCATGATTCGATTCACGATTCATGATTCGATTCATGATTCATGATTCATGATTCATGATTCAATTCATGATTCATGATTCGATTCATGATTTATGATTCATGATTCATTATTCAATTCATGATTCATGATTCGATTCATGATTCATGATTCAATTCATGATTTATAAATTATGATTCAATTTATAATTCAATTCATGATTCATGATTCGATTCATGATTCGATTCATGATTCATGATTCAATTCATGATTCATGATTCATTATTTAATTCTTGATTCGATTCATGATTCATGATTCAATTCATGATTCATGATTCAATTCATGATTCATGATTCGATTCATGATTCATGATTCATGATTCATGATTCCATTCATGATTCATGATTCAATTCATGATTCATGATTTATGATTCAATTCATGATTCAATTCATGATTCATGATTTATGATTTAATTCATGATTCAATTCATGATTCATGATTCAATTCATGATTCATGATTCATGATTCGATTCATGATTCATGATTCAATTCATGATTCATGATTCATGATTCAATTCATGAATCATGATTCATGATTCAATTCATGATTCATGATTCATGATTGAATTCATGATTCATTTCATGATTCATTATTCAATTCATGATTCATGATTCAATTCCTGATTCATTTCATGATTCATGATTCATGATTTAATTCATGATTAATGATTCATGATTCAATTCATGATTCATGATGCAATTCATTATTCATGATTAAATTCATGATTCATGATTCAATTCATGATTCATGATTCGATTTATGATTCATGCTTCAATTCATGATTCGAGATTCATGATTCGATTCATGATTCATGATTCAATTCATGATTCATGATTCATGATTCGATTCATTATTCAATTCATGATTTATGATTCATGATTCATGATTCAATTCATGATTCATGATTCATGATTCATGATTCAAATCATGATTCAATTCATGAATCAAATCATGATTCAATTCATGATTCATGATTCATGATTCAATTCATGATTCATGATTCAATTCATGATTCATGATTCAATTCATGATTCATGATTTATGATTCAATTCATGATTCATGATTCATTTCATGATTCGTGTTTCGATTCATAATTCATGATTCAATTCATGATTCATGATTCAATTCATGATTCATTATTCGATTCATTATTCATGATTCATTTCATGATTCATGATTCATGATTTAATTCATGATTCATGTTTCGATTCATGTATCATGATTCGATTCACGATTCATGATTCGATTCATGATTCATGATTCATGATTCATGATTCAATTCATGATTCATGATTCGATTCATGATTTATGATTCATGATTCATTATTCAATTCATGATTCATGATTCGATTCATGATTCATGATTCAATTCATGATTTATGATTTATGATTCAATTTATAATTCAATTCATGATTCATGATTCGATTCATGATTCGATTCATGATTCATGATTCAATTCATGATTCATGATTTATGATTCAATTCATGATTCATGATTCATTTCATGATTCGTGTTTCGATTCATAATTCATGATTCAATTCATGATTCATGATTCAATTCATGATTCATTATTCGATTCATTATTCATGATTCATTTCATGATTTATGATTCATGATTTAATTCATGATTCATGTTTCGATTCATGTATCATGATTCGATTCACGATTCATGATTCGATTCATGATTCATGATTCATGATTCATGATTCAATTCATGATTCATGATTCGATTCATGATTTATGATTCATGATTCATTATTCAATTCATGATTCATGATTCGATTCATGATTCATGATTCAATTCATGATTTATGATTTATGATTCAATTTATAATTCAATTCATGATTCATGATTCGATTCATGATTCGATTCATGATTCATGATTCAATTCATGATTCATGATTCATTATTTAATTATTGATTCGATTCATGATTCATGATTCAATTCATGATTCATGATTCAATTCATGATTCATGATTCAATTCATGATTCATGATTCATGATTCATGATTCAATTCATGATTAATGAGTCGATTCATGATTCATGATTCAATTCATGATTCATGATTTATGATTCATGATTTATGATTCAACTCATGATTCAATTCATGATTCATGATTCATGATTTGATTCATGATTCATGATTCATGATTCGATTCATGATTCCATTCATGATTCATGATTCAATTCATGATTCATGATTTATGATTCAATTCATGATTCAATTCATGATTCATGATTTATGATTTAATTCATGCTTCAATTCATGATTCGAGATTCATGATTCGATTCATGATTCATGATTCAATTCATGATTCATGATTCATGATTCGATTCATGATTCAATTCATGATTCATGATTCATGATTCATGATTCAATTCATGATTCATGATTCATGATTCAAATCATGATTCAATTCATGAATCAAATCATGATTCGATTCATGATTCATGATTCAATTCATGATTCATGATTCAATTCATGATTCATGATTCAATTCATGATTCATGATTTATGATTCAATTCATGATTCATGATTCATTTCATGATTCGTGTTTCGATTCATAATTCATGATTCAATTCAGGATTTGTGATTCAATTCATGATTCATTATTCGATTCATTATTCATGATTCATGATTCATGATTCGATTCATGATTCTTGATTCATTTCATGATTCATGATTCATGATTCAATTCATGATTCATGTTTCGATTTATGATTCATGATTCGATTCATGATTCATGATTCGATTCATGATTCATGATTCATAATTCATGATTTAATTCATGATTCATGATTCATGATTCATGATTCAATTCATGATTCATGATTCCATTCATGATTCATAATTCATGATTCGATTCATGATTCATGATTTATGATTCAATTCATGATTCATGATTCGATTCATGATTCATGATTCAATATATGATTTATGATTTATGATTCAATTTATGATTCAATTCATGATTCATGATTCGATTCATGATTCATGATTCAATTCATGATTCATGATTCATTATTTAATTCATGATTCGATTCATGATTTATGATTCATGATTCATGATTCAATTCATGATTCATGATTCATGATTCAAATCATGATTCAATTCATGATTCATGATTCAATTCATGATTCATGATTCAATTCATGATTCATGATTCGATTCATGATTAATGATTTATGATTCGTTTCATGATTCATGATTCATTTCATGATTCGTGTTTCGATTCATAATTCATGATTCAATTCATGATTCATGATTCAATTCATGATTCGAGATTCATGATTCGATTCATGATTCATGATTAATGATTCATGATTTGATTCATGATTCAATTCATGATTCATGATTCATGTTTCATGATTCAATTCATGATTCATGATTCGATTCATAATTCATGATTTATGATTCAATTCATGATTCATGATTCGATTTATGATTCATGATTCAATTCATGATTCATTATTTATGATTCAATTCATGATTCAATTCATGATTCATGATTCAATTCATGATTCGAGATTCATGATTCGATTCATGATTCATGATTCGATTCATGATTTATGCTTCATGATTCATTATTCAATTCATGATTCATGATTCGATTCATGTATCATGATTCGATTCATGATTCATGATTCGATTCATGATTCATGATTCAATTCATGATTTATGATTTATGATTCAATTTATGATTCAATTCATGATTCATGATTCGATTCATGATTCGATTCATGATTCATGATTCATTATTTAATTCATGATTCGATTCATGATTCAATTCATGATTCATGATTCAATTCATGATTCATGATTCGATTCATGATTCATGATTCATGATTCATGATTCAATTCATGATTAATGAGTCGATTCATGATTCATGATTCAATTCATGATTCATGATTTATGATTCAACTCATGATTCAATTCATGATTCATGATTCATGATTCGATTCATGATTCATGATTCCATTCATGATTCATGATTTGATTCATGATTCATGATTCGATTCATGATTCCATTCATGATTCATGATTCCATTCATGATTCATGATTCAATTCATGATTCATGATTCAATTCATGATTTATGATTTATGATTCAATTCATGATTCAATTCATGATTCATGATTTATGATTCAATTCATGATTCAATTCATGATTCATGATTCATGATTCATGATTCAATTCATGATTCATGATTTGATTCATGATTCATGATTCATTTCATGAATCATGATTCATGATTCATGATTCAATTCATGATTCATGATTCATGATTGAATTCATGATTCATTTCATGATTCATGATTCAATTCATGATTCATAATTCAATTCATGATTCATTTCATGATTCATGATTCAATTCCTGATTCATTTCATGATTCATGATTCACGATTTAATTCATGATTAATGATTCATGATTCAATTCATGATTCATGATGCAATTCATTATTCATGATTCAATTCATGATTCATGATTCAATTCATGATTCATGATTCGATTTATGATTCATGCTTAAATTCATGATTCGAGATTCATGATTCGATTCATGATTCATGATTCAATTCATGATTCATGATTCGATTCATGATTCAATTCATGATTCATGATTCAAATCATGATTCAATTCATGATTCATGATTCAATTCATGATTCATGATTCAATTCATGATTCATGATTCAATTCATGATTCATGATTCGATTCATGATTAATGATTTATGATTTGTTTCATGATTCATGATTCATTTCATGATTCGTGTTTCGATTCATAATTCATGATTCAATTCATGATTCATGATTCAATTTATGATTCGAGATTCATGATTCGATTCATGATTCATGATTCATGATTCGATTCATGATTCAATTCATGATTCATGAGTCATGTTTCATGATTCAATTCATAATTCATGATTCATGATTCGATTCATAATTCATGATTCATGATTCAATTCATGATTTATGATTCGAATTATGATTCATGATTCAATTCATGATTCATGATTTATGATTCAATTCATGATTCAATTCATGATTCATGATTCAATTCAAGATTCGAGATTCATGATTCGATTAATGATTCATGATTCAATTCATGATTCATGATTCATGATTCGATTCATGATTTAATTCATGATTCATGATTCAATTTATGATTCATGATTCATGATTCGATTCATGATTCATGATTCATGATTCAAATCATGATTCAATTCATGATTCATGATTCAATTCATGATTTATGATTCAATTCATGATTCATGATTTTATTCATAATTAATGATTTATGATTCGTTTCATGATTCATGATTCATTTCATGATTCATGTTTCGATTCATAATTCATGATTCAATTCATGATTCATGATTCAATTCATGATTCATGATTCGATTCATTATTCATGATTCATGATTCATGATTCGATTCATGATTCTTGATTCATTTCATGATTCATGATTCATGATTTAATTCATGATTCATGTTTCGATTCATGTATCATGATTCGATTCACGATTCATGATTTATGATTCATGATTCATTATTCATGATTCATGATTCAATTCATGATTCATGATTCGATTCATGATTCATGATTCGATTCATGATTTATGATTCATGATTCATTATTCAATTCATGATTCGATTCATGATTCATGATTCAATTCATGATTTATGATTCAATTTATAATTCAATTCATGATTCATGATTCGATTCATGATTCGATTCATGATTCATGATTCAATTCATGATTCATGATTCATTATTTAATTCTTGATTCGATTCATGATTCATGATTCAATTCATGATTCATGATTCAATTCATGATTCATGATTCGATTCATGATTCATGATTCATGATTCATGATTCAATTCATGATTAATGAGTCGATTCATGATTCATGATTCAATTCATGATTCATGATTTATGATTCATGATTTATGATTCAACTCATGATTCAATTCATGATTCATGATTCATGATTTGATTCATGATTCATGATTCATGATTCGATTCATGATTCCATTCATGATTCATGATTCCATTCATGATTCAATTCATGATTCATGATTTATGATTCAATTCATGATTCAATTCATGATTCATGATTTATGATTTAATTCATGATTCAATTCATGATTCATGATTCATGATTCGATTCATGATTCATGATTCAATTCATGATTCATGATTCATGATTCAATTCATGAATCATGATTCATGATTCAATTCATGATTCATGATTCATGATTCAATTCATGATTCATTTCATGATTCATTATTCAATTCATGATTCATGATTCAATTCCTGATTCATTTCATGATTCAAGATTCATGATTTAATTCATGATTAATGATTCATGATTCAATTCATGATTCATGATGCAATTCATTATTCATGATTAAATTCATGATTCATGATTCAATTCATGATTCATGATTCGATTTATGATTCATGCTTCAATTCATGATTCGAGATTCATGATTCGATTCATGATTCATGATTCAATTCATGATTCATGATTCATGATTCGATTCATTATTCAATTCATGATTTATGATTCATGATTCATGATTCAATTCATGATTCATGATTCATGATTCATGATTCAAATCATGATTCAATTCATGAATCAAATCATGATTCAATTCATGATTCATGATTCATGATTCAATTCATGATTCATGATTCAATTCATGATTCATGATTCAATTCATGATTCATGATTTATGATTCAATTCATGATTCATGATTCATTTCATGATTCGTGTTTCGATTCATAATTCATGATTCAATTCATGATTCATGATTCAATTCATGATTCATTATTCGATTCATTATTCATGATTCATTTCATGATTCATGATTCATGATTTAATTCATGATTCATGTTTCGATTCATGTATCATGATTCGATTCACGATTCATGATTCGATTCATGATTCATGATTCATGATTCAATTCATGATTCATGATTCGATTCATGATTTATGATTCATGATTCATTATTCAATTCATGATTCATGATTCGATTCATGATTCATGATTCAATTCATGATTTATGATTTATGATTCAATTTATAATTCAATTCATGATTCATGATTCGATTCATGATTCGATTCATGATTCATGATTCAATTCATGATTCATGATTCATTATTTAATTCTTGATTCGATTCATGATTCATGATTCAATTCATGATTCATGATTCAATTCATGATTCATGATTCGATTCATGATTCATGATTCATGATTCATGATTCAATTCATGATTAATGAGTCGATTCATGATTCATGATTCAATTCATGATTCATGATTTATGATTCATGATTTATGATTCAACTCATGATTCAATTCATGATTCATGATTCATGATTTGATTCATGATTCATGATTCATGATTCGATTCATGATTCCATTCATGATTCATGATTCAATTCATGATTCATGATTTATGATTCAATTCATGATTCAATTCATGATTCATGATTTATGATTTAATTCATGCTTCAATTCATGATTCGAGATTCATGATTCGATTCATGATTCATGATTCGATTCATGATTCAATTCATGATTCATGATTCATGATTCATGATTCAATTCATGATTCATGATTCATGATTCAAATCATGATTCAATTCATGAATCAAATCATGATTCGATTCATGATTCATGATTCAATTCATGATTTATGATTCAATTCATGATTCATGATTCAATTCATGATTCATGATTTATGATTCAATTCATGATTCATGATTCATTTCATGATTCGTGTTTCGATTCATAATTCATGATTCAATTCAGGATTTGTGATTCAATTCATGATTCATTATTCGATTCATTATTCATGATTCATGATTCATGATTCGATTCATGATTCTTGATTCATTTCATGATTCATGATTCAATTCATGATTCATGTTTCGATTTATGATTCATGATTCGATTCATGATTCATGATTCGATTCATGATTCATGATTCATAATTCATGATTCAATTCATGATTCATGATTCATGATTCATGATTCAATTCATGATTCATGATTCATGATTCCATTCATGATTCGATTCATGATTCATGATTTATGATTCAATTCATGATTCATGATTCGATTCATGATTCATGATTCAATATATGATTTATGATTTATGATTCAATTTATGATTCAATTCATGATTCATGATTCATGATTCGATTCATGATTCATGATTCAATTCATGATTCATGATTCATTATTTAATTCATGATTCGATTCATGATTTATGATTCAATTCATGATTCATGATTCATGATTGATGATTTATGATTCATTTCATGATTCATGATTCGATTCATGATTCATGATTCATAATTCATGATTCAATTCATGATTCGATTCATGATTCATGATTCAATTCATGATTCATGATTTAAGATTCAATTCATGATTCAATTCATGATTCATGATTCATGATTCGATTCATGATTCATGATTCCATTCATGATTCATGATTCCATTCATGATTCATGATTCAATTCATGATTTATGATTTATGATTCAATTCATGATTCAATTCATGATTCATGATTTATGATTCAATTCATGATTCATTTCATGATTCATGATTCATGATTCATGATTCGATTCATGATTCATGATTCAATTCATGATTCATGATTTGATTCATGATTCAATTCATGAATCATGATTCATGATTCATGATTCAATTCATGATTCATGATTCATGATTGAATTCATGATTCATTTCATGATTCATGATTCAATTCATGATTCATGATTCAATTCATGATTCATTTCATGATTCATGATTCAATTCATGATTCATTTCATGATTCATGATTCATGATTTAATTCATGATTAATGATTCATGATTCAATTCATGATTCATGATGCAATTCATTATTCATGATTCAATTCATGATTCATGATTCAATTCATGATTCATGATTCAATTCATGATTCATGATTCATGATTCGATTCATGATTTATGATTCAATTCATGATTCATGATTCATGATTCGATTCATGATTCAATTCATGATTCACGATTCATGATTCATGATTCAATTCATGATTCATGATTCATGATTCAAATCATATTTCAATTCATGATTCATGAGTCAATTCATGATTGATGATTCGATTAATGATTAATGATTTATGATTCGTTTCATGATTCATTTCATGATTCATGTTTCGATTCATAATTCATGATTCAATTCATGATTCATGATTCAATTCATGATTCATGATTCGATTAATGATTAATGATTTATGATTCGTTTCATGATTCATGATTCATTTCATGATTCGTGTTTCGATTCATAATTCATGATTCAATTCATGATTCATGATTCAATTCATGATTCATGATTCAATTCATGATTCATGATTCGATTCATTATTCATGATTCATGATTCATGATTCAATTCATGATTCTTGATTCATTTCATGATTCATGATTCATGATTTAATTCATGATTCATGTTTCGATTCATGTATCATGATTTGATTCATGATTCGATTCATGATTCATGATTCATGATTCAATTCATGATTCATGATTCGATTCATGATTTATGATTCATGATTCATTATTCAATTCATGATTCATGATTCGATTCATGATTCATGATTTGATTCATGATTCGATTCATGATTCATGATTCATGATTCATGATTCAATTCATGATTCATGATTCGATTCATGATTTATGATTCATGATTCATTATTCAATTCATGATTCATGATTCGATTCATGATTCATGATTTAATTCATGATTTATGATTTATGATTCAATTTATAATTTAATTCATGATTCATGATTCGATTCATGATTCAATTCATGATTCATGATTCAATTCATGATTCATGATTCGATTCATGATTTATGATTCATGATTCATTATTCAATTCATGATTCATGATTCGATTCATGATTCATGATTTGATTCATGATTCGATTCATGATTCATGATTCATGATTCATGATTCAATTCATGATTCATGATTCGATTCATGATTTATGATTCATGATTCATTATTCAATTCATGATTCATGATTCGATTCATGATTCATGATTCAATTCATGATTTATAATTTATGATTCAATTTATAATTTAATTCATGATTCATGATTCGATTCATGATTTATGATTCATGATTCATTATTCAATTCATGATTCATGATTCAATTCATGATTCATGATTCAATTCATGATTCATGATTCGATTCATGATTCATGATTCATGATTCATGATTCAATTCATGATTAATGAGTCGATTCATGATTCATGACTCAATTCATGATTCATGATTTATGATTCAACTCATGATTCAATTCATGATTCATGATTTGATTCATGATTCCATTCATGATTCATGATTTGATACATGATTCATGATTCATGATTCGATTCATGATTCCATTCATGATTCATGATTCCATTCATGATTCATCATTCCATTCATGATTCATGATTTATGATTCAATTCATGATTCATGATTTATGATTCAATTCATGATTCAATTCATGATTCATGATTTATGATTTAATTCATGATTCAATTCATGATTCATGATTCATGATTCATGATTCGATTCATGATTCATGATTCAATTCATGATTCATGATTTGATTCATGATTCATGATTCAATTCATGAATCATGATTCATGATTCATGATTCAATTCATGATTCATGATTCATGATTGAATTCATGATTCATTTCATGATTCATTATTCAATTCATGATTCATGATTCAATTCATGATTCATTTCATGATTCATGATTCAATTCCTGATTCATTTCATGATTCATGATTCATGATTTAATTCATGATTAATGATTCATAATTCAATTCATGATTCATGATGCAATTCATTATTCATGATTAAATTCATGATTCATGATTCAATTCATGATTCATGATTCGATTTATGATTCATGCTTCAATTCATGATTCGAGATTCATGATTCGATTCATGATTCATGATTCAATTCATGATTCATGATTCGATTCATGATTCAATTCATGATTCATGATTCATGATTCAATTCATGATTCATGATTCATTTCATGATTCGTGTTTCGATTCATAATTCATGATTCAATTCATGATTCATGATTCAATTCATGATTCATTATTCGATTCATTATTCATGATTCATGATTCATGATTCGATTCATGATTCTTGATTCATTTCATGATTCATGATTCATGATTCAATTCATGATTCATGTTTCGATTTATGATTCATGATTCGATTCATGATTCATGATTCGATTCATGATTCATGATTCATAATTCATGATTCAATTCATGATTAATGATTCATGATTCATGATTCAATTCATGATTCATGATTCATGATTCGATTCATGATTCATGATTCATGATTCGATTCATGATTCATGATTTAGGATTCAATTCATGATTCATGATTTGATTCATGATTCATGATTCAATTCATGATTTATGATTTATGATTCAATTTATGATTCAGTTCATGATTCATGATTCATGATTCGATTCATGATTCATGATTCAATTCATGATTCATGATTAATTATTTAATTCATGATTCGATTCATGATTTATGATTCAATTCATGATTCATGATTCATGATTCATGATTCATGATTCATTTCATGATTCATGATTCGATTCATGATTCATGATTCATAATTCATGATTCAATTCATGATTCGATTCATGATTCATGATTCAATTCATGATTCATGATTTAAGATTCAATTCATGATTCATGATTCATGATTCATGATTCATGATTCATTTCATGATTCATGATTCGATTCATGATTCATGATTCATAATTCATGATTCAATTCATGATTCGATTCATGATTCATGATTCGATTCATGATTCATGATTCCATTCATGATTCATGATTCCATTCATGATTCATGATTCAATTCATGATTCATGATTTATGATTCAATTCATGATTCAATTCATGATTCATGATTTATGATTCAATTCATGATTCAATTCATGATTCATGATTCATGATTCATGATTCATGATTCGATTCATGATTCATGATTCAATTCATGATTCATGATTTGATTCATGATTCAATTCATGAATCATGATTCATGATTCATGATTCAATTCATGATTCATGATTCATTTCATGATTCATGATTCATTTCATGATTCATGATTCAATTCATGATTCATGATTCAATTCATGATTCATTTCATGATTCATGATTCAATTCCTGATTCATTTCATGATTCATGATTCATGATTTAATTCATGATTAATGATTCATGATTCAATTCATGATTCATGATGCAATTCATTATTCATGATTCAATTCATGATTCATGATTCAATTCATGATTCATGATTCGATTTATGATTCATGATTCAATTCATGATTCGAGATTCATGATTCGATTCATGATTTATGATTCAATTCATGATTCATGATTCATGATTCGATTCATGATTCAATTCATGATTCACGATTCATGATTCATGATTCAATTCATGATTCATGATTCATGATTCAAATCATGATTCAATTCATGATTCATGATTCAATTCATAATTTATGATTCAATTCATGATTCATGATTCAATTCATGATTCATGATTCGATTAATGATTAATGATTTATGATTCGTTTCATGATTCATGATTCAATTCATGATTCATGATTTGATTCATGATTCCATTCATGATTCATGATTTGATACATGATTCATGATTCATGATTCGATTCATGATTCCATTCATGATTCATGATTCCATTCATGATTCATCATTCCATTCATGATTCATGATTTATGATTCAATTCATGATTCATGATTTATGATTCAATTCATGATTCAATTCATGATTCATGATTTATGATTTAATTCATGATTCAATTCATGATTCATGATTCATGATTCATGATTCGATTCATGATTCATGATTCAATTCATGATTCATGATTTGATTCATGATTCATGATTCAATTCATGAATCATGATTCATGATTCATGATTCAATTCATGATTCATGATTCATGATTGAATTCATGATTCATTTCATGATTCATTATTCAATTCATGATTCATGATTTGATTCATGATTCATGATTCAATTCATGAATCATGATTCATGATTCATGATTCAATTCATGATTCATGATTCATGATTGAATTCATGATTCATTTCATGATTCATTATTCAATTCATGATTCATGATTCAATTCATGATTCATTTCATGATTCATGATTCAATTCCTGATTCATTTCATGATTCATGATTCATGATTTAATTCATGATTAATGATTCATAATTCAATTCATGATTCATGATGCAATTCATTATTCATGATTAAATTCATGATTCATGATTCAATTCATGATTCATGATTCGATTTATGATTCATGCTTCAATTCATGATTCGAGATTCATGATTCGATTCATGATTCATGATTCAATTCATGATTCATGATTCGATTCATGATTCAATTCATGATTCATGATTCATGATTCAATTCATGATTCATGATTCATTTCATGATTCGTGTTTCGATTCATAATTCATGATTCAATTCATGATTCATGATTCAATTCATGATTCATTATTCGATTCATTATTCATGATTCATGATTCATGATTCGATTCATGATTCTTGATTCATTTCATGATTCATGATTCATGATTCAATTCATGATTCATGTTTCGATTTATGATTCATGATTCGATTCATGATTCATGATTCGATTCATGATTCATGATTCATAATTCATGATTCAATTCATGATTAATGATTCATGATTCATGATTCAATTCATGATTCATGATTCATGATTCGATTCATGATTCATGATTCATGATTCGATTCATGATTCATGATTTAGGATTCAATTCATGATTCATGATTTGATTCATGATTCATGATTCAATTCATGATTTATGATTTATGATTCAATTTATGATTCAGTTCATGATTCATGATTCATGATTCGATTCATGATTCATGATTCAATTCATGATTCATGATTAATTATTTAATTCATGATTCGATTCATGATTTATGATTCAATTCATGATTCATGATTCATGATTCATGATTCATGATTCATTTCATGATTCATGATTCGATTCATGATTCATGATTCATAATTCATGATTCAATTCATGATTCGATTCATGATTCATGATTCAATTCATGATTCATGATTTAAGATTCAATTCATGATTCAATTCATGATTCATGATTCATGATTCATGATTCGATTCATGATTCATGATTCCATTCATGATTCATGATTCCATTCATGATTCATGATTCAATTCATGATTCATGATTTATGATTCAATTCATGATTCAATTCATGATTCATGATTTATGATTCAATTCATGATTCAATTCATGATTCATGATTCATGATTCATGATTCATGATTCGATTCATGATTCATGATTCAATTCATGATTCATGATTTGATTCATGATTCAATTCATGAATCATGATTCATGATTCATGATTCAATTCATGATTCATGATTCATTTCATGATTCATGATTCATTTCATGATTCATGATTCAATTCATGATTCATGATTCAATTCATGATTCATTTCATGATTCATGATTCAATTCCTGATTCATTTCATGATTCATGATTCATGATTTAATTCATGATTAATGATTCATGATTCAATTCATGATTCATGATGCAATTCATTATTCATGATTCAATTCATGATTCATGATTCAATTCATGATTCATGATTCGATTTATGATTCATGATTCAATTCATGATTCGAGATTCATGATTCGATTCATGATTTATGATTCAATTCATGATTCATGATTCATGATTCGATTCATGATTCAATTCATGATTCACGATTCATGATTCATGATTCAATTCATGATTCATGATTCAAATCATGATTCAATTCATGATTCATGATTCAATTCATAATTTATGATTCAATTCATGATTCATGATTCAATTCATGATTCATGATTCGATTAATGATTAATGATTTATGATTCGTTTCATGATTCATGATTCATTTTATGATTCATGTTTCGATTCATGTATCATGATTTGATTCATGATTCATGATTCGATTCATGATTCATGATTCATGATTCAATTCATGATTCATGATTCGATTCATGATTTATGATTCATGATTCATTATTCAATTCATGATTCATGATTCGATTCATGATTCATGATTCAATTCATGATTTATGATTTATGATTCAATTTATAATTTAATTCATGATTCATTATTCGATTCATGATTCGATTCATGATTCATGATTCAATTCATGATTCATGATTCATTATTTAATTCTTGATTCGATTCATGATTCATGATTGAATTCATGATTCATGATTCAATTCATGATTCATGATTCGATTCATGATTCATGATTCATGATTCATGATTCATGATTCATGATTCAATTCATGATTAATGAGTCGATTCATGATTCATGATTCAATTCATGATTCATGATTTATGATTCAACTC